>JAUIMM010000179.1:0-1200000 GCA_031769625.1 Taudactylus pleione
GAATGTGTAACGCAGGTGCTTTACATAGAAAACATCACGGCCTGTACAGATCATCACTGGCCCCCTCCCTCCTCTATAAGTCACCCACTGACATGCGGCCTCTCCCAGTCACAGTCGGAGCTCTCTAACTACCTCTAATACCACAAATAAAAACAGGCAACGCCTTATTTTAAGAAAGGGCGTTTCAGTGATGCGGTGTCCCTTTAAATTATACACCTTGATGTTCGGCGTCACCGCACAAAGCCAATTAGTGTCTAATGAACAAAGGCGATACATTAATGCATAAACAGCAGTTAACCAATTCCACTCTATAGGCACAGGGTGACACGGGTTGGAAATATTTTGAGAGAGTAAATGACATGCTGAATAATATACATCCCCAAATACGTGTGGAGCAACTTTGGAAATTTAAATGCAGAGTGGTAGTCACCTACATGAAGGGGGGAAGGACATAGGCATGGGCTACTTATCACATGCTTCTACAGGAACGCAAATGAGCCCGCTCTGCTCTCCACGTACAGACGGATCTGAGTTATAGCGCTATTGCAGAAAAGAACTTTACTAAAGAGAAGAATTAAACCCATCAGGAAAAACAATATTGCGATTTTCACATAATTAAGAGGAACTACCAAAGCTGGTAGTGCCCCTGTATCAAAACAATACATCTGGTCTCCTCCTTCGTGGGCAATGTACCCATGCAAGGCTTGAAATGCCCTCACAAAACACGCATGATAGTTGCGTTCTATTGACTAAGCCTTGGATGGAGGAAAAGTGAATGGGGATAAAGTACCAGCCAATCAGCTCCTAACTATCATGTCACAGGCTAGGTTTGGAAAATGACAGTTATGAGCTGGTTTACTCTACTATATCTCTGTCCAAGGCTTAGTAAGTAGACCCCCAGGATTCACCTGTGCAATTTAAAAAGGATCATTGTTCTTCAATGTCTAAGGAAGGGTTAACCACCCTGAGAACAGCAGAAAGTTTTCTATCCCCTTCCCAAACAAATGGGAAAGAAAGTTCAACAAGCCAACACCGTATGTCTATGAACTTTCCCAGTTCCTTACAGGCAGCCTGCCGGACAGTTCCCATCAGCTGTCATTGACAATGGGGAGACTTCAGCTGAACAAGTGCTGCGACAATTCCCTGTGAGAGGACAACTACTGAGGCTCCTTCTCAGGCCTCCGAATCTAAACCTAACAGATGCATTTATCTGGTCCCATTGTCAAGCGCTATCCCTACCGATCCTATTGCATCTGAACTCACGGAGAGTGAAACGCAACATTTAGCTTGTGTGTACAGAACCTGCAAAGGGATAATGTACCTTATTGTACCACTAACAAATGATTTCCATGTGAAAAATAAGAAGAAAGCACACAGACTTCTGAAAGACCTCTCTCTTGTGACCCCTTCCACTGAACTGTGCGAGCTGGACAGGTTTAAGCAGGCAAGCAACGTGTGCAAGGTGTGTTCAAATATACATATACGCGAAGGCTGATACTCTTCCGATCGCTTATATTTAAGCCACACTTTACAACCCCTATTATGAGCCAACCATGGAAACACATAGCAATGATGTATGAAGTAGACAGTTACTAGACAAAGAGGTAGATGTACTAAGCCTTGGAGAGAGAGAAAGTACTAACCAATCAGCTCCTGATATTTTTCAAACACAGCCTGTAAAGTGACAGTTAGGAGCTGGTTGGCTGGTACTTTACCTCCTCTCACTTTATCTCCATCCAAGGCTTAGTAAATAGACCCCATCTCTCTCCAGGCCTTCGTACATCTCTCCCATAGACTTAGGACCTCGGCCTATTAGCAAAACACATGGGTGAAAACGGTGACCCATAGCATCCAATCAGTTTTAAGCAGTTTAGCAAAATGAGACTGATGAAAGCCAACATCTGATTGGTTTCTACAGATTGACAAGTGTTATATACAGAATATAATATACAAGCACAGACATATACAAAAAAAAAAAGGGTTTTAGATTTAAAAATTTCATATTTTTGATACCTCTAACTTTATGTTGTGTGGAGACAAAAAGTAAAAAAATGTCTGTATTTGTGGGGATCTCTCTAATCCATCACTGAACTACTGATTGTCACAGAGACATACACAGATTTTAATCTATATTCTGAATGACGTAGCTTTAATAATAACTCAGATCACATATTAAATGAAGGAGGACATACCAGGTAATTATAGAGTAGGTAGATAATAAATGCAACACACCCATTATAATTGTGGTATAAAGTGGAACAATATAAATGAAAATGGGCACCTACCTTGCCTTCATCATTCAGATCCCAGGTGAAGGAAATGGCATTATAAGCAATCTCTTCTATGTTGCTGATGGTATTGAAACTCTCTTTGTAGTCAGCTGTAAAACAAAAATAACAAGGTGAGATGGGGGCGATGGGCAATCTGTGTGTAACGCTGCGGCTTCTAATGTATACACTGCCATATGCTGCTCCCAGCCTCATGGGAAACTTAGTTTGAAGACCGGTAGAATGCGGTTACCAGTCCTGGGGGTATAGTTACTAAAGTGCGGGTTTATAGAAATGAAGGTGTTGCCCATAGCAACCAATCAGCTTCTACTTAGCAAGGTAATCGCTAGAATCCGATTGGAGATGTTGCTCATAGCAACCACTTCTATAAACCTGCACTTTAGTAAATATACCCCCCTGGAATAAAATAAACAAAACAGCTGATAATCTGTATCGGTCACAGGTCACATTAACTGATACAGTCCTAGGAGGACATTTGTTAGCTCCAGCAGTACATTTGTGCAAATAGATGTAGCACCCAAGGTACAACAGTCTTGTATTGAAAGGATATTTTTATTATGCAAGAGGATAGATCACACAGAACAAAATAAATAAACTGGAGCAAGGAGTTCAGACGTAGGCATATCTCAAGGTTCTACAGAGACTACAGGTATCGGTGTCCAAAAAGTAACAAAAATAGTAATGACCTGGCACAGGACAGGTACCTTTCAATTTCACAGTGAACATTGCAGCATCTATTGGTAGATTAGGTTTATCATAAAGCGCCAACACAGACCTCAGTGCAGTACTCGGAGGGGATCGTGACGGAAATAAATAATATGCAGCAACAGAAGACAAAATGGACTCTGCCCGGACAAAGAGGTGTGTGTGTGAGTGTGTGTGTGTGTGTGTGTGTGTTGTAGGGGGTCGTTTTGAACACGTCAAAAAAAAAAAAGTGTGCCCTTTTTCAAAAATATCAATGAACTTTTTGCCATAAAGGAAAATTAAATATAAATAAATTAAAAAAAAAACATACATGGTGACAGCTTACCTATATCAATGCACCTCTGTTTGGCAGTATGCTGTCTAGAATGCCAATATTTCCAATGGCGCAGCTGGTCTTCCCGACTCTTATCATCAGCAAACACCACCATAATAACACTCTGACGGAGAACGCAGGGTATGGTGTTATACAGTGACAAGTGCATTGTGGCCACAAAAAATATATTATTCCTGCAACATACTATGTTTTTTTTTAAGAGCGTTTCAAAGACACCGTATTAAATTATATAAAAGTTTAACGAAAAGTAAATTATCAAAGCAGATAACAATATTCTCGATTGCTAAATTGAGGAAAATTAGGTTAGAGCACAGGTTCTCAAACTCGGTCCTCAGGACCCCAAACAGTGTATGTGTTCCAGGTCTCCTCACAGAATCACAAGTGAAATAAATACGTCCACCTGTGGATCTTTTAAAATGTGTCAGTGAGTAATGAGTACACCTGTGCACCTGTTGGGTGACCTGGTAAAAAACATGACCGGTGGGGCTAGGGGTGGAGGGAAGAGGTTTTGAGAAGCACTGGTTTAGAGGTCAATAACAATTCCTGGAATTCCAGGCAATAAAGAAAGTCTTACCCGAACTTTGCTGATTGGGTGATGTATCCCTTTATTACTTCCGATATCCTTTAATGTAATTGGATAAAATTGACCCTTGTTCAGATAAGTCATCGTACTGTCTCCAGGTTTTGGTCTGAGGGATTTTGAGGCTTCAAGCGTATATTCAAAATTATTCCTGCATTAAAGAGCAAATACATTAAATAAAAAGGCTGGAGGAAAGCCAACAACATTTCATTTAAATAATTTTCTGAGCTGACAAAATAATCAGTGACAAGATTTTATCGGACACCTAAGGAAAAAACAAACAAACAAAAAAAAAAATACTATCCCCAATATTCCTTCAGTTTAATTGAGAGTGGATTGAGATGCAGCGATAGTCAATGAACTTACCCGGTGACAGGATCAAAAACATATTCTTCAGAGCTGACGCTGTTCATCCGTAAATTCAGGTCGGATGAAAAGAAAACCTGAAGGAAAAAAAAAAAAAATGTAAAAAAAAAAAACAGAAAAAAAAACAGAAAAAAAAACAAAAAACAAAAAAACCGAACGAATGAACAAAAGGATAAATGAAAAACAAACATTACAGAGATCAGGAATCATTGTGTTTGTTTTGGCACCGCAATCACAAGGGCTGATTTTCACTGCTTTGTGCAGGCCAAGACTCTTCTAAATCACAAAGAAAAATAAAAACTTTTCTCTACCGCACTCTAGGAGAGGTTCACCTACCAACAAGTGCAAACGTTTTATGGAGCTGGCTTAACTCATAAGGAGTCCAAAGCAATTATTCATTAAGTGGCCTGGAAAAAAAACAACTTATTTACCTCCTGAACATCTTCTTTGAAGGTCTCTGAGAAAGTGGAGTCGGGGGTCCTCCTCTGAGAGCTTGGCGGCTGGCTGTTGGAGTTGAAGTGGTCGGAGGCGATGTTCCTGTCAAAGGACACGATGCGCTCCACGGCCTCAGAATGGTACACATTTGGTTGAATGCCCACGGTGAAGCCGTGGCTCTGGGATTCCGTTTTGATGGCATGAGCCGGCATAGATGTGATGGTGGTGGCAGTGGTGTCCGGGCTGGTCAGGTGACCTCTTTTGTCGAGGTGGTTGCCCATCCCCAGGGGAAGTAAAATATTAAAGGGCACGCTGGTTTTTAAGACCTGTACCCTGTTTTCACCATTGCAAATCAGTGACTGTTCATTTACTTGCAACAGACCGTTCCTTGGAGAAGACAGAAATGGCAAGTTCAGAATTTCCTGGCAGGACAGGAAGGAAGACTAAAAAAAGCCACAAAGACCAGGACTACCTGTGCTGTATATTCTACCTTACATGTCTTTTGTGGATCCGCAGTATTTTTAAATAAAAAAAGTCTGCCTGTCATCTACACACAGTTCCAGGTGGCACAATGGCGCAGCCCACAAACATGGCAGGATCCAATGGCTGTAGGCTTATGCAAATCCTTACGCTTAGGGCACCACCACAAATTATCAAACCTTCTAAAGAGGACAAAAGGAGGTGTTGCCCATAGCAACTATTTATTTATCTGGTACATTCGACAAAATGACAGCTAGAATCTGATTGGTTGTGATTAGGCAACACCTCCACTTGTCCTCTAGATGGTTTGTGAAATCTCCCCCTTAATTATATACAGGTAGGGCATCTCTTATCTGGAAACCGGTTGTGGACTGAAAGATCTATAGTATTTTAGATAGACAGTCAATAGGTCGACACCATATGGTCGACATGATCAAAAGGTTGACCACTATAATAGTTAACACTTTTTTTTGTTATTTTGACCCTAATCCTCACCCTGAGCTTCCCCCTAGTGCCTAACATTAACTGTCCCCTTCCGCAGCCTAACCATAACCCCCCCAAAAAATCATGGAAAACCATGTGTCAACCTTTTCTGTGTGTTGAACTTGTTGAACTAAGTCCATGTTATAGTTTTATTTGTCGACCTTGTCCGTTTATCTATACACTGTAGATCTTCCATCCCTGTACCCTGGAAACCAGTTATCCGGTCAGGAGTGAAAACATTAGAGGTAAAAGTAAGGGAGTAAATGATCCCTACATCTGCACACATAAATAAGCTCATCTTTAGTTACTATAATCATGACCAGGCCCATCAAGAGAAATGGTGGGGGTGGGTGATACAGGGGAGGCATGGTCAAACATTGGGAGGTGTAGCCATGCCACCTCTGGAGAAAAAAAAAATCAAATGAAAAATACTATGTGCGCCTGCAAACGGGGGTATTTGCTCCCCTCAACAACTGTCCCAGGCCCCCGCTGGGCACCTCAAACAAGCCTGGGCACGGGTAATTAACACACACACACACACACACACACACACACTCTGTTGATTATGGCTACACAAAAAATGGGATGGGGAGAGAAAACTGGAAGGGGGGTACAAATACGGGCAATGCAGAGACAGGGTGGAGATAGGCTGGGATCATTAAATGCAGTTTAGTAGATTTTAGGAATAGTTCTCCGTAATGCGGAAAAAAAAACACCTTCATTCCCAAGCGTTGGATCCCATACCTGTACTGTATTATACTATAGTCTACATGTATAGCCTCTGTTACATGGGGTGCTTATATCTGTATATAAAGAATAACGAATACAAAACTTGAAATGTTTTATCGCAACGCCATCCCCTGACACCCATCTACTCAAACAAAGCCTGTTTGGGCCACCACCACACACACTTTCTCCACCAAAAACATGACGGCAAAATCAGCACTGACAGGTGCCTCCATACATACGTGTAACCGACCTTTTATTGTGTTCGGCCTCTGTGTGATCATGGTCTTGTTTGGTGGACGACTGTCTCCTGTCTCTGGGGACCTGCGTCAGAAACATATTTCTGGCTTATACAAACGGTACACAGACAAGAGGCCCTACATGGCAGTGTAACCCTCCACAGCAAACCTGTCACCTGCTGTGGGGGCGGCCATCTTGTGGTCAGAACGCATATTCAGGAGGATACTGCCCCACAACTCAGCACTTAGTGACATTGCGCCAGCGAAATGAGAGGCGCATATGCTGCAACTGTACCTCATGCCTCAATAATGTCCCTAGTTTCTCTTTAATGGATAAGTTGCATTCATAAGAATATTGATATATAGCTGCCCCAACTGTCTATAGGCGACAAATACACTAAAGTAATTTCTTAGCCTACTCTACAACCACAAAATGCCTTATATTTCCACAAAACACATAAGTCTATTAAACCATTTAAAATTACTAGATTAATACATTGGCTTAATTCAGAACCCTGAAACGCACTGTGCAATCCCCTCAGCCCTGATGGCAGAATCCTCCCTGACACAGGCACTTAACCCCTTCTGTGCTGTAACGGCATTGGCTAGTCTAAGCTTGTGCTACCCCTGCAAAGTCTTCCGAGAGCAATGGCTCACTCATGGTGTGACCGTGATCGGCCGGCTACAGGCAGACTATAACCCGAGAGAAGATCTAGCCCACAGACCACTAGCCCTCCAGGGTCCATACACCAAGGCAGCGATACCTTGTAGTAATCATAGAGTAGACCAAGTGCTGCCGCACTGTCTTCATCTCCATTAATGCTCATCATGGCTTTAGTTGCTGCCGTCAGGGGGTTTTCCAGAAAGGACTTCCAGGCCTCATCTTCACTGCTGTACGAGCGCCTCTGCTGATATAAGGGGTCATTCTGCAGCACCAACACAGGTCGTTTACTTGAAGGAAGAGGGGGGGAGGGGGGGATAAAAATAAAAAAAAGTTTTAGCAACTAAAAGGGAAAAATTACAAATAAATAAAAATTGTGCAGTCTAGCATGTACAGGCTGTATGGATGGAATGTTATTATAATGAAATGACTGAAAGCAATGGTGATCCCATGCATGCAAATACGAAAGTTACATAAAACTTAACAGTCTGTTCTTCTATTACAAACGTTCTTCTGTTGAAAGTTTAACACACAGAAGAAAATAAAAAACACAACAGTCCTGCTGCCACTGATAGCATCAGCTACACACACTGAGCCAGAACTGGTGGATGTAGGGGGTTTGCGATGATGTATGATAACTAACCAAACCACATATCTGCACTCTAGGGCTGCCCATGCTGATCTCACAACTCTGGGCACCTATAGTGCCCCATGCCAATGTATGATCACACTCTGCCTCATTGCAGAAGACCGGTCAATACATTTTGCTCTACTGCAATCTGGGAGTCTAATATCAAGGTGATGGTGTGCACCATGCCAGATACTTATAATGTCTGGAGCACAAGAAAGAGGTCTAGTATCCTGATTTTTATTGTCATTTTTCTGACAATTTGTGAGAAAGCAAAAGCTTTGTTCTGATTGGTTGCTATGAGTTACAGCAACATATTCACTATTTACCTGTTCATCAGATTCCATAACTAGTCTCCCCACCATCATCATTTGGTGCCAGTGTAACCTTCCTATTATGGGGATTCTAAGCACAAAACACTCTTCTCTTATGTACTGGTCCCCAGTCTTGTCTATTCTCCTAATCTATGGAGTTTAATTATCATAAAAATAAAGTAGAACCGAAATGACAACAGAAAGTTCATTACAAAGGGATATGCGGAATGTTGGGTACACTAGGGCTCACCAATGCTGGTAACAAATGAAGCCTGTTTGCACTGAATGGCAGTCTGTTGTGGGTTAGAAGGCTATAAAGTTAAATAATACAAAAAAAAAAGAAGTAGAGATAAAATGGATATTGTCATGACTACATTGAGGATCTCTATTAGTTAGTTTGATATGGAGATGTAGCCCTGCTGTACCATGTAATTGTTAATTTAATGTTCAGGCAATTTGCACATCAAATACATAGCGCTACTCTCAGCAATAAAATGCAGCCAGCTGAAAGATGCTGTGCCCTGATAGTGACATTAATGTGAAATCCACTCTGGATCCCAGTCCCACAGTAACAAGCACAGGTTACTGTTATCCAGGGAACACAGCAAAACATTACCTGGGATTAGAACACATCAGTACGGTGCAGTTTTCATGCGACAGTCATCCTTAAATACTCTGCTACAGTCACCTGTCACATTGTGCATTGGGCCTCATTACTTTGGCCTCATTAACTAAGCATGAGCTACAATGAGTTTGCCCAGGTGCACCTAGAGAGGGCATTAGAAAGTAGAAGAAAAGGATCCAATAAGACTGGGGTGGAATGAAAGTGGCCAATGGATGGGGGCTGAGGGTGATTTGAGTGGCTGGTGACGGCTGGAGTTTGCCCAGGCCAATAAAATATACAGGTACAGCCCGGTATAAGAGTAATGAGACCTCTGAATAGTCTTTATTACAAATATTACCTTTTTGGTGTGGAACTGATCATTGCATTGTTCAAACAGGAACGTGCAAAATTAGCCCCATCAAACGGAGGCTTTACATTTCTTTTTCAGAGTGAAAATGGCCAAGCCCCCCTTCTCCATACACACACAAACCCAAAAACAAAAATCCCTATCTATCCCCTTACCTCATGTCAAACATCCCACTGTGCAAGATGAAATCATGTGTTTGCATTGCATATGGAGGGGAGATCGCCTACTTCATGGAATGCCCTGACTCCACCCCTCGGCCTAATCAAACGCCAACATCTTGCCCCGTAATCCAATATTCTTTGGCGGAAACATGGCCGAATAAATAAATATGGCAACAGAGTGTAAGCAACTTTTTAAATGAGTAAACAGAACCCATTCTGACACTGGCCAAGAGAAGAAATGGGAGTGCACACAATATTAAGAAAAAAAAAATACTAATGTAAGTCTATTTAAAGATAATGAAACGGCTATTGTGACTGCACTGTGCAATCTGATACTGCTGGCAATGTATAACACCACTGACATATCATACACAGCACTGTATTATCTGACCCAATCCAGGAATCATTACGCCTCCTTCCCAGCCTTCTCCTGTGCGCTACATACCTCCACTGTGATTACAATGGCAATCCAATACAACGCCTATTGAATAAAAGCTAAATGGAGCCAATGGTATAACTTACAGGTAAGGGAAAGCGATCCCAGTATAAATATGCAAAGTTTACGTCTTCTGGTTTCCAGAAGTGACCCTGGGCACTGATGATGTAATACACTTTTACTGGTGTAAACTCAATATTTACAAGCACAATAGAGGGGAATTCACACACGCTACAGTACGGACAGCAGCACTGCAATTAAATCAAACATATCCCACAACGGCTCTTTACAGAACCACTTTCTATAATGATTTATTGTGATCTTCACCCTCAAATCATAGATTTTGATTTTACTATGCAACATCCAATTATCCATTTACAGCTTCTTCTCCAAAACCACTGATATTTTTTTATTCTTTGCTTCTGTGTTTAATTTGTACACAGGCTCCCCAACAAGAGGTTGCAAGTTCTGCTGAGACAACAGGTGCCTGTGTTGTGTACCCTCCCATTGCAACATTCAGTTGAAACGCAGAAAATGCCTTGGGGGTAAGCCGCTGTCTATAAAAGGTGCACTCCAAGCCAAAAAATCCTTTCCTTAGCTGAACTCTTGCCAGAAACTCCTTTCCCACAAACATCTTCTGGAGAGATTATGATATTTAAAGGGAAACCTCCTAACAATCAATGTTGCTTTCACATGCACTAAAAATATACTTTTGTTCAATCACCATAAATAGGTGTAATATTGTCTGTACTGTAGAATATGTATTTATGTATCAAAGCTTGATGTGAGATAAAAGTGTGAGATATACATCAGCAACCAATCAGCTTCTAACTTACATTTTGCAGGTTGTGTAGAAAAAACGATAGTTTGGAGCTGATTGGTTGGTGATCTATATTTCACATCAAGCTTTGATACATATGCCCCAAAGTAACCTGAGAGTCTCCACAAAAAATGTATCCGTATGTATTTCTTCCTGGTATAATATGTGTCAGAGTTTATCATGTACCTGCTCAGGATGATGTACTAGGAGAAGGGAAATACAACTTCCAGCTTGCTAAGGTTGATCATAGTACAGGAATATACTAAGGTTGTATGTTTAGGGAATTAAAAAGGAGCAAAACAATATGAAAGCCCATTTTCACAATCAAGGTGTGACACACACACACACACACACACACACACACACACACACACACACACACACACACACACACACACACACACACACACACACACACACACACACACACACACACACGTTTGAAGAACTCTTCCTATACAAGTTAGCTGCTGGCAACGCACAGTTACAAATATATTTAGCTTTTTGTTTTGCCTGTTTGAAGTTTATTACGATGAGAAGATGCCCCAATGATCCCGAGGTCTATGCACATTTTACAGCCACTTAAACTGATAGTTGCTACAAACAAGGTATTTTACTATATGTCACCACCACTGACTCAGTAATGGGCAGACAGTGTGTTGCTTAGTTTTCAGGAGACTTTTTATTGCTGTGACTTTGTGTCCCAGGTCTGGTTCCTTGGGTGATCACAAGGTGGGAAATGCCTGCCTACCTTGCACTAGAAAGCAGAGTAACAGCTGGACTGCAGGTAGCTTAGTTTATAGCTGAATAAGCCATTCCAGCCCAGCCTGTGTTTGTGTCAGTTTCTAAGGATTTGGGGGACTAGGAGCTGATGGCAGACACTAATTGTTTCACTACTATTCTTCTCATTATGACCAACGCCTTATAGGTCTCAGGTTTCATCCAACTTCAACTGTCTCCTTGCTATTTACATTAACCAAGATGCCAGGTTCACATAGGATCCTGCATGGGAGATACAATGACCTGCAGCCTACTGTATGTGCTACTGCTCTACACAATATATATATATATATATATATATATATATATATATATATATATATATATACACACATACACACACACACACACACTGTATATAGTACATACATAACATTATGTGATGTGTGACAGCTAAAGATACATTCACATATATAAAAAAAAAACTTGTCAAACAAAGTCCACAATCTTACAATAAATAAGTAAAATTTGTTATGGATACAAATCATCATCAGGAAACACGTGTAAATGTCACCACAATGCCCATCTGTAAGGCAATCAGGCTAGGGCACAAGCTGCACTGGCATCCATCCTGTAGCACTGATTATCATTCAGACTTCTACACAGGGACCCAGAAGCTCATCAGGAGCACCTGCTTCATATACACACTGTCCCACACCGTGACCCCATGTAACAATACTGAATATGAAATATATATATATATATCACAAACTAGTGCCCATGGTTGTGCATGCAGGAGTAACTCAGCAGTGTGAGTTCAGGGAGGGTTACTAGTCAGGGAAAGATACAGCAGGTGCACCTGTAGTGTGAATAGGGACCAGAGTAGGGAGCGCTCAGTCACAGTGATGGTATGGGAGTTACAGGAGGGGAGAGGGCAGCGTGTGGTCCCTGCAGTCAGAGTAGGGAGCGCTCAGTCACAGTGATGGTATGGGGGCTACAGGAGGGGAGAGGGCAGCCTGTGGTCCCTGCAGTCAGAGTAGGGAGCGCTCAGTCACAGTGATGGTATGGGAGTTACAGGAGGGGAGAAGGCAGCCTGTAGTCCCTGCAGTCAGAGTAGGGAGCGCTCAGTCACAGTGATGGTATGGGGGCTACAGGAGGGGAGAGGGCAGCCTGTGGTCCCTGCAGTCAGAGTAGGGAGCGCTCAGTCACAGTGATGGTATGGGAGTTACAGGAGGGGAGAGGGCAGCCTGTGGTCCCTGCAGTCAGAGTAGGGAGCGCTCAGTCACAGTGATGGTATGGGAGTTACAGGAGGGGAGAGGGCAGCCTGTGGTCCCTGCAGTCAGAGTAGGGAGCGCTCAGTCACAGTGATGGTATGGGAGTTACAGGAGGGGAGAGGGCAGCCTGTGGTCCCTGTAGTCAGAGTAGGGAGCGCTCAGTCACAGTGATGGTATGGGAGTTACAGCCTGTGTATGTTTGTGGCCCCAGGACGCGAGCCCTCAGCAGGTGTCTGTCCCGGGACAGCTGGCACTTACTTGTCGTAGTCCTGTGTCATGTCGCCCGTGTCGGAGGAACTGGACTTTCTAGTTGGGACAGTCCGCCTGCTGTGCGGGAGCCCGGGCTCACAAACGGGTTTAGTCGGCTTTTCTCGCTCTTTGAGCTTGGCTGTGACTGAGAAGGAGGTTTACCTGCTGAGACGCCTCTGATTGGCTGTGGGCCCCCTCTCACAGCGGGCGGGGATATAGAGCTGCGCGTTGATTGGCGGCATCGGCTTGTAGAACGCTGCAACGTTCCAAAGGGGAGAGTGTTTCCTGTCAGAGTTTTCTACGCGTTATCCCGGCTCTGACAGCTTAGCCGGGCACCGAGCAGGGCACTGGCACTGAAGGCATCATATCACAGCTGGACACTGGCACCGAAGGCATCACAGCTGGACATTGGCACCGAGCTGGATACTGGCATTAAGAGTTACAGCTGGGCAATGGCTCTGAGGGCATAACAACTGGACACTGTGGCACTAAGGGCATCATTGCTGGTCACTGGCACCAAGGTCATTACAGATGGTCCCTGGTACTGAGGGATACACTTCTCAGCTGGACACTGGCACCGTGACCGAGGGCATCACTTCTGGGCACTGGCACTGAGGACATCACATCACAGCTGGACACTGACACCGCGGGCTTCACTGCTGGGCACAGGCTCTGAGAGCTTCACAGCTGGGCAGACACTACTGACACTAAGGGCAGCATATCACACAGGTGGATATTGGCACTGAGGGCATCATATTTCAGATAAACACCTGGACGATGGTAGCGAGGGTATCATGTTACCTGGACTGTGCTAATCAGTACATAATATCTCAGACGAACCCTGGAACAATAGGTATTTAAAAAAACTCAGCTGGTCAGGGGCACATAGGGCATCACATAATGCACAGACACTGGCACCTAATGGACACATCATTGCACCATGCACCGTTGCTGGCATTCTGACTCTGGTGGTGACACCATGGGACAAATACAGAAACACTGGCATCATCACTTGGACCAGAACATGGGTCATTAGCTCAAATCATGTAGGAAAACTGGAGGCTCAGACAGATTTGACATATGTGTACAAGAAGCAGAGATACTGGTGCACATCCCCGATGGTCATTGCAAAAACATAATGCTGTGTTGGAGCCTGGCACCTAAACTTTGGCATTGGATCCATTTTGGAACTGTCAATAGCAAGGGGTGTCTACTGATCTAATGATAATGGGCCTGATTAATTACGGATAGCTATTGCAATTTGCAGCTGCGATTACGCACGCAGTCCCACTGCAAAAATATGAATGCTATGGCAATGCTGTCGCAGCCTAACATAAGGACGCCCACTTCACCTTACACACATCCGTAATACTTTGCAAGTCTGTGAAACCATCCGTAACATCGAGTACCATCAGAGCCTCACGCACACTTGCACTAGCTCTGATCTTACTCAGAAATTGCTAACCTCATCACACACAGTGAGAGCCCGAGCTGTGTATGGCATCTCAGTGCCTAATTTATGCACGCCCCTGCAATGGCGTTCAAATGCACCGGCACGCCTGCGTTTCACCGACCACCCTCCTGTCATCACCCCCAAATGGTCACTTTCTGTCAATCACTCTGCGATGGGTCTGCATAGTCACTGTGATCGCAGTGAAACTTTTGCGAACTGCAATGCATGGTCAATACGCAACAATCCCCCGTCTGCATGTGTAATTGCTGTTGCGATCCGTAATCAATCAGACCCAATATCTCCAATAACTGAGCAATGTAGGCCAATTCTGACTGATTTCCTTGTCCTAACAAAAGTATGACAACCCTTTCTTGAATGTCAAGACAGCACTAAGTCCTGAGCTTTTAATTCAAGGGGCTTGTAGTAACTTGATATATTGGCAAAGGATGGCACAAGCGCCTAGAGGGAAATTCTGGAACCATTAGAAAGTTATTATCACTTCGACTGAAGTGCCCAATGTCTTATTAGTAACAGATTTATATACAGAGATGTTGGCACCTGAATAGGGATTTATCATGGTTAATAATTGCTGTTATTGATTATTTGTCACAGGAACCTGCTGGATACTGAATTTACTTTAAACATGGCGTAACGTTGCTCTAAGATGGATGGTTAAGAGGGAGAGTATTACCCAAATTCTCCATCATTCATCCCATCCGAACAGCTGGCAGACACCTATATAATTTACATACACATTGCCATCCAAACCAATAACTATAAAAAACATTAATGGTCACAAAATGGAAATATTAGTATTTCTGAGGTTGCTCATTAGACATTAATAAAATAGGCAACCATACCTCAAATCAAATGACGTTAAACAGGGGCGCCAATAGTTGGGGCATCAGACATATACAGTTGAGTACACGGATGTAAAATGCCCATGGTAAAGACTTGCCAAGCTAAAACAAACTTATGTAACACACATACATGTACTGTTGTTTAATCCCAATGATCTTTCCTTCCGCAGAGAGAAACATTATTAAGAGGTAGGAGAATAATGAATCAGTTACTTTCTGCTGTCAGGTCGTCTCTACTTTTACAAAGCTTTATTTGGCACTCCAACGGGAGCAGGACAAGATAAATGCATGTAGTTATTTTCCTTAGATCCCTACTGGCTCCAGAGTACAGTGTTAAGAAGCCCATTCACCTTTATCCTGTTATCTGTTAAATGGCTGGAGGCCTTCCCTGGGGATGAGGTGGTTTGTTGTGGTTACATGATTTACCTGATCTAGCCTTTAAGACAGCACAGTGTGACCAATTAGTTGGCTGGAAGATCGTTGTATCCCGTGGTGGTTATTAATTATTCCTCTCCAATGTAAATGGACTGCGTACCTCCATTTCTGTCAGTACCACATGGGTATACGGAGAAAGATGACTGCTTTGTGGAGGGGCAGCAGGTTGCATAGGCAGATGGGGGGAGTTGGGTGGAGTAAGGGCGTGAATACTGAAGTACAGAGTAGACGCCTCGTTTTGCTGAATAGTGCAAAAATTCGATTTCATTTCAAGGCAAAAGAGTACTGTAGGGAGGTAAAAGGTATCTAAGTGTCATTTTAATTGCGTCATTGCCGTGCTGGAGGGGAAGTGGACATTTTCACTTCGCCTCATCCTATACCACATTGCACTTCAGCAGAGAGCAGGGGCTGGCTGGCAACTTTTAGCCTGGGGGGCAAATGCATGCAGGCGGCCCTGGCAGAGGAGTAGCGTGTAGCCAGGGTGCCCGAAGAACGTGCGTGCTACGGCGTCCCCCCCCCTCAAGTGTTTCAGGGAGGAGGCTGGCCATATGGGATTAATGTAAAGTAAAAAATAAAGATTAGAGACAGCCCCTTCTTGGTGCCCATATGCAGTGCCCCCCTGTGCCCCAAGAGAGGACCCCCTTATGCAGGCCTCCAGTAGTGCCCCCAGTAGTGATCCCCCCTATGCAGTGCCCCTTATACAGTGCCCCCAGTAGTGGTCCCCCCTGTGCAGTGACCCTTGTGCCCCCAGTAGTAAGCCCCTTATATAGTGCCCCAATAGTGGTACCCCTTATGCAGTGCTCCTTATATAGTGCCCCCAGTAGCAGTCCACACCCCATGCAGTGCCCCCAATAGTGGTAACCCTTATGCAGTGCCCCTTAAATAGTGGCCCCAGTTGTAATCTCCCCCCTATGCAGTACCCCAAGTATTGCCCTTTTTATAGAGCCCCCAGCAGTGGTCCCTCGATGCAGTGCCCCCAGTGGTAGTCCCCTCCCCCCTATGTAGTGCCCCTAGTAGTAGTCCCCTCCCCCCTATGCAGTGCCCCTAGTAGTTGTCCCCTCCCTTTGTAGTGCCCATAGTAGTAGTAGTAGTCCACCCCTTGTAGTGCCCCAGTAGTAGTCCCCCCTTGTAGTAGTAGTCCCCCCCTTGTAGTGCCCCCAGTTATAATCCACAATAGTGGTCCCCTTTTGTAGTTGCCCCCCCTGTAGTGCCCCCAGTAGAGATCTCCCCCTTGTAGTGCCCCCAGTAGTAGTCCCCCCCTTGTAGTGCCCCAGTAGTAGTCCCCCCTTGTAGTAGTAGTCCCCCCCTTGTAGTGCCCCCAGTTATAATCCACAGTAGTGGTCCCCCTTTGTAGTTGCCCCCCCTGTAGTGCCCCCAGTAGTGATCTCCCCCTTGTAGTGCCCCCAGTAGTAGTCCCTCCCTCTTGTAGTGCCCCCAGTAGTAGTCCCTCCCTCTTGTAGTGCCCCCAGTAGTGGTTCCCCTTTGTAGTGCCCCCAGTAGTAGTACCTCCCTCTTGTAGTGCCCCCAGTAGTGGTTCCCCTTTGTAATGCCCCCAGTAGTAGTCCCTCCCTCTTGTAGTGCCCCCAGTAGTGATTCCCCCTTTGTAGTGCCCCCAGTAGTTCCCCCCCTTGTAGTGCCCCCAGTAGTTCCCCCTCTTGTAGTGCCCCCAGTAGTAGTAGTCCCCCCCTTGCAGTGCCTCCAGTAGTGGCTCCCCCCTTGTGGTGCCCCCAGTAGTGGTCTCCCCCCTTGTAGTGCCAGCACCCCCCCCCCCTCCCAGTAGACACACATAGTAAAAAAAAAAAAAAAAACACCTGAATCCCCGCTCCCGCCGTCCTCTGTCTGTCCTTCCCGCGCCGCGCCGCTGTGCATTATGGGAGAGACGTCATATGACATCATGACGCCTCTCCCATTGCTCACTGCGGGAGCCGGAAGATGGAGCGGCTCCTGCAGTGGGCGCAGCAGCAGCTAATGAGAGTCTGACAGATTCTCATTGGCTGCTGCTTACAACAAACACACAGCTGCCGGAGCCGGCGGCTGTGTGTTTGTCACTTGTGTAGCGCTGACCGAACTCTGTCCGGTCAGCGCTACACACACGGTGCAGTCTGTGTCACAGAGACACAGTCTGCACCGCGGCCCGCGGCCCGCATGACGCTGCGGCCTGGGGGGCACATGGCACCCTGCCCCCCGGGCCCAGCCTGCCACTGGCAGAGAGGCATTTTTCCAGGAGCTCCCCAAGCAATGTAATAAACAGTTTCACAACTGTCATGTTATAAATGCAATTCCAATGGCTCTTCTCCAGTGTGCAGCTCTAGAAGTGGGGCTACAGCGCAGTCCAAAATTCAAATAGGGGAGCCACACCAACTGCCAGTGAGTCCTGGCCAGCGATGATTAGCAGCGTTTGGGGTGGCAGTTGGTGTGGCTCCCCTATTTGAATTTTGGACTGCGCTGCAGCCACACCTCTGGAACTCTCACTTCTTACTGTCATGGTTAATGTAAGATATGAAGTTAAAAAGGAGCAGTATTTAAGGTGAAAAAAGGAATGTTATTGAAGGGGTTGGCAATGAAGCGGTAGGAAGCTGATCTTTGATGTGACTGTGGAAGTTTTTCACAAAGCTTTAACTAGGGAGTGGTGCCACCACCCAGGGCCTAAGGGCCGCACCGTGGCTACCCCATGGCAACTTTATTTAGCTTGCAGGGTGCCCGGAATGGCCCATGCTAGTATTTTACAACAAAAACAATGGTAAATTCACATTTCCAGCCCAGAGTTTGAATAGGGAAAGTCGCCACCTTGCAGCCTTAAGTCCTAGTTAATTCTTCCAAATGCCCAATCAATCACTGGAGTTATTTAATCTTAACACTATGGGCTGTATTCAATTAGAAGCGAAAAGTCCATTGCCGGACTTTTCGCTGTCATCGCTGGTTTTGGGTGCGAAAAAGTATTGCGTTCGTCCCCGCTTATCCCTGTATTCATTTCCAAATCGGCGAAAACTGGACCCGGCGAAACTGAAATCGTCAAAAAGTTTTGTCAGTTTTGGGGAAATCAGCCTGACCACCCCCCAAAAGATGCACTGACCTGGTGGATCACTATGGGTACCCCCCAATAGCCCTACTAAAGGTATTTGGGGTTTTTAAATGGTCTCAATAGGTGCTATTTAGCGTCTTTCAGCAAGTGGTGAAGAATAGCATTTTGCTATTTTTTTTGGGGAAAATAAGTATTCCCATCAAATTTGGGGTACATGAAAATGGGTGCAAGCATATTTTAAAGTTGCTAAACTCAAGCATTAAAAAGCACCAAAAACGCACCTTCAGCAAACACCTGCAATCCAAAAAACACCTCCCCCATACTTCCAGACCCCCCCAAAGGCTATTTTGCTAGTTTTGAATTTGTACCCCCACTTTGATTTTTTTTTCGCCCATTTTTTCAAAGTGCTTTTTTGGGGTGTCCTTGGTGTATTTTTTTGCATTTTATTTTTTTACACAATTTGCGTCAAGGGGGTGTACAAAGGGTACAGGGTGGTTTCCGCACCTCTGCACCCCAAAACCCCAATTCTGCATTTTTTTCCACAGGGTATTCATAGGCGAAATTTTTCGCCTGTTACATTGCATTGCGTTTTCGCACTGGCGAAAAGCCGGTGCAATTGAATACAGGGTTAAATTAAATCGGTGAAAATGACATCATCGGCGAAAAAGTATCGCCGAAACGGACTTTTCGCTTCTAATTGAATACGGCCCTATGTATTGATACAGGGTGTGATGTGTTAATACTGCTTTAATTAGATTATCACATGATCTGGCTCTGTAGAAGTTATATTCATTGCAGCATCACAGCCCTGAGGTCATGAGCTAATGCCTGACCAAGGCACCATTGGTGTGGTGTTTGTATGTTCTCTCTATGGTTTCCTGGGTGTCCTTCATTTGCCCCAGGTTTCTACCACACTCCAAAAACTGGTAGGTTATTTGGCTTCTGATAAAAAAAATAAGCCTAGTTTGTGTGTCCATGCTATAGGGAATATAGGGGCAATTGGGGGCGAGAATAGCAAAAAAAACCTGCACCTGCAGGAAAAGCCTCGGAGATGTTTGCTATTCAGTCAGGTGCGGGGTATTTTAGATTTTGAGCCCCGGGAGATTTTTATCCTCGCTTCTCCAGAGCAAGTGTGATTTTTCCTAAAATCGTTAATTTTAGGAGAAATCAGCAGGACTTGCTATGGGACCCCGGCGGAACCCCTCCTGAGGACTAATTAAGCAATTGGAAGTTTCCAATTAGCTTAAATAGTCCTTAATTACTTACCTTCCGCAGCGCTGTCTTCTTCCTCCAGCGTCGGGAGCCGGGTCTCCTGCAGCGTTGAGCAGTGACATAACTAGGGTATTTGGAGCCCAGGGCAAATTTGAAAATGGAGGCCCCCCCCCATGTGCGCGCGCGCAGGGCGAAAAATGGGCATGGCCACTGAAAAATGGGGCGTGTCAACATGACACACACCCCTTTTTTTTCACTGGGAACATTTCTTTCCATTTGCACCTTAATGCAGTGCCCCTTATACAGTCCCCCCACTATGCAGTGCCCCTAGTAGTGGTCCCCCTTATGCAGGCCCCCAGTAGTGCCGCTTATATAGTGCCCCCAGTAGTGGTCCCCCTTACGCAGCCCCCGATTAGTTCCCCTTATACAGGCCCCCAGTAGTGGGCCCCCATATGCAGTGCCCCTTACACAGTGCCCCCTGTAGTGGTCCCCCTTATGCAGCCCCCATTAGTTCCCCTTATACAGTGCCCCCAGTTGTGATCCCCCATAAGCAGGTCCCCAGTAGTGATCCCCCATATACAGTGCCCCCAGTAGTTGTCCCCCTAATGCAGTGCCCCCTGTAGTGGTTCTCCCTTTCCAGTGCCCCCTGTAGTGGTCCCCCTGTGCAGTGCCCCCAGTAGGGAGCCCCTTATATAGTGCCCCCAGTAGTAGTCCCTCCTATACAGTGCCCTTTATATAGTTCCCCCAGTAGGAGTCCCCCCTGTAGTAGTCCCCCACAATGTAGTGCCCCCAGTAGTATCCTCCCCCCAGTGGTAGCCCCCAGTAGTGGTCCCCCACGATGCAGTGCCCACAGTAGTATCCCATCCAGTAGTGGTCCCCTCCTGAAGCAGTGCCCCCAGTAGTATCGCCCCACTAGTGGTCCCCCCCCCGAAGCAGTGCCCCAGTAGTATCCCCCCCCAGTAGTAGTCCCCAGTAGTGGTCCCCCACGATGCAGTGCCCACATTAGTATCCCATCCAGTAGTGGTCCCCCCCTGAAGCAGTGCCCCCAGTTGTATCCCCCCCAGTAGTGGTCCCCCCCAGTAGTATCACCCCAGTAGTGGTCCCCACCCCCCGAAGCAGTGCCCCAGTAGTATCACCCCCAGTAGTAGTCACAAGTAGTGGTCCCCCCCCCCGAAGCAGTGCCCCAGCTAAATCTCGCGCCCAATTAGATATGCCCATAGACTGTAATCTTCACTGGAGCAAAGGCTGATGTGTATGATTGAAATATTCTCTGTAAATCTTAGAACTTAATAAAAATAATGCCATTTGGCGGTCAGGCTGAGCAGCTCTATAGGTCATTTATGAACACCTTACGAAAAAAAGGCAGTGCTTATAGGTCATCAGGTGGTAAAACCAGTCTGCAAATATAGCTCACATGCTCATTCATGTTATAAAAATGAGATATGCATTTGTGTTTCTTCACAAGACAAGACAACTCCTGGACAATTATATGGGGGGTACAGTGGTTAGCATTAATGCCTCACCGAGCTGTACTAAGGGCCTGATTCAGAGCCAGACGCTCTGATAAGAGCGCTCGCTCTGAATCAGGGCCCTCCTACCTCTTATTGGAGCGGCCTTCTGGCCGCTCGCATAGCTGTGAGTGACCACCCACAGCTTATGCGAGCGGCCAAAAAGATGGTCGCGATGGTCAAGACCATCGCGACCATCGGGCTTGCGGCGAGACCCTGCGGTAGGGTCTCGCTGCCGCATGCCCACACTAGTGATGTCAGTGGGGCCGGCCCCAGACGGTAGGCGTTCCCATGGGAACACCTCCGTCTGGGCAGCAAAAGCCCCTGGCACGCCCACCAAAGGGGGCGTGCTGTCAATCAACATTGACAGCACGCCACCTTTGGTGCGAGACCCATATTCGGGTCTTGCGCATGCGCACGATGGAGCACCCTCCGTTGTGCGCATGCGCACTAGGGCACCATCAGCGCTCATGAGCGGGTCAGAATCAGGCCCTAAGAGCATTATCTACGTGTAGTTTTTAAATTCTCCTGTTTTTGTGTGTTTCCTCCTGTTGATCAAGGGTGCCAAGAGGGGGAGGGGTCTAACTACCCAGGCAATGGAGGGGCCCGTGTCTGCCGCCTTCCCTCCTTACCTGTCAGCAGCCCCTCTCCCCAACCCAGCACATGTTGCTGTGTGTTGGGCTGCAGTGGGGCTAGGGAGGCTGCTGCCGCTGAGCATGTACCAGGATGGGGGTAAGCAAATACACTGATCGTACCCCCCTAGGATTTGTCCCTGGCTGAGGTGTTCACAGTGTCCCCCACTCTTGTTTTTCTAAGGTTTCCCGCGATTAGGCCACGGCCCCCGGAAATTACGGATCGGCTCTCTACGGGCCTGCTGTCGATCGATTTCCCTCTGCACTCCAAAAACATACAAATATGTCAATTTTCTTCAGAACCTAGGCCCCGATTCAGAGCCGATCGCAAGCGGCCGATGTTTGGGAGCTGGGCATGAGCCGCGTCCGGCGTGCACATGCGTGAGCCCCGCTGAGTGACTGAAGTTCAGTCGATACGGGGCTCGCAACAAGACGGGGTGGCAGTGTTTCTCTTGTTTAATGCTTATTCTCTGTGCAGGCATGTCGCAGCAGCACAAATGCACGGCAGTTTTAAAAAATATCAGACATCTATACAGTGGCAGACAGGATGGCAGTTTAATAAACTATAATAAAGTGAGTCGGCAATGCCCCAAATTGTGTCAAATGTAAATGAAAGAGGTGCAAGATGGAATTATCCCTCCCACCCTCTCTTATGTGGGATATTAAAAAGGACATGCACAGTTTAACAAACCAAGCACTTATTGCCACTAGGACTGACACTTTCATGGCTGAACTCCTTGGTTTGTTTGGGCCCCCACAAAACATTTTTGGAAGGACTACCTTCAATTAGTGGTGGAGATTGCATGTGCTGGTCCAAACTGCTGGTAGCTGATTCTGGACTGCTTGTTATTAATTTACAAATTACAACTTGCTGCAAATGACGTAACAGGGTGAAGGTGCCTAGATGGTTAACGTCCCTTCCTCTGCTAACTTTGACTTTACAAATGGAGCAGATGCCTTTACAACTGTTGTCAGTATTTAGATTAAAATAATTCCACAACCTGCGCCGTGCAGATTTTGTGCAATGGCGAACAATCACTCCATCTTCGTAAATATCGGCTTTGCAAAAATCTCTGAATCGGGCCCAGTGTTCGTCCGATGCTGCGTCTTTGTATGCAAGTGGCGGATCTCAGAAGCCACCGGTGGGCGTCTGCAACATTTGCATAGCTTCTCGGATCCCCTGCGAACGAAGACAGAACAGCGACGGGCTAAGTATCCACCTGAGTCGGGCCCATAATGACAGAAGCCATCATCCTCAGATAAGCAGTGTCATTTAAAGGGGTGTGGTATAGTATGCCGAAATTCATTAAGTCGACATGGGAAGGTTGACATGGTGGTAATGTCGACTTTACCCATGTCATCACTGATCTCATTTTAAGATAGTTGAAATGACAATCTTTTTTCTGTGTAATTCAATACCGAAACCCTAATTCTATTCCTAAATCCCTAACACCCTAACAGTAACCCTAATGGAAATGTCAACATTTGGGTTGGTGACATAATGACTGCATACCATTTACAGTCTACAAGACAGATAAGCCATCTCTTGTGTTCAAATATTACAATTCAGGCTGACTAGTACTAGAATAAGAATTGTAACATCGGACTAGATCCAGGCCAGGCACACCACATAGACCTAAATTAGTAAAATTATAGTCCACACATAAAAAGTTTTAAATATGTATTATTCAGGGCTAATTCCAGGAACAATATCTGTATGTAAAGAAAAATCTCAGAGCCGATACCATGGTACGTATACTAAACTACTGTATGCTAATATTCTCCCAATTACACAAGCGGCTGCTTAGCGAGTACCCTTGAGCAGAGGTGTAACTGAGTGCTTGTTTATAAACATCCAACATGTACTTAACAACAAATACAGAGATAACTGCAACCATAACAAAGTAATTAGTAGAAGGAGATAAAACAAAAAAGCATAGAGAGTACAGCTATGTGGAAGGTCCTGTTCACCAGCGCTGTATCTGTCCTATTACACTGCCCTCTCACCTTACTGCTCGCTCTTTTTAAAAAAAAAAGTTTTTGATACGGCGATAATATATAGATTAGCATTATTGGAACATGTGAGAGTGGGGCCATCAATCCATCTGGTATTCTCTTCTCATACTGTTGGAAATAGACTGAGTGGTAAATATACAGAGATTGTTTTGGGACCGTTCCAGCTATAAAGGACTGCCCTGGGGTTGGGTATGGGATGCACCGTGTAGTGCGACTGCCGATCCGTCAGCAGACGGATCGTGCTGTCACTGCCGGCATTCGTGCGGTCCCCACAGACCGCACAATATGCCGGCTCCACCCTCCACCATTTGAACGGGGTCGTACATCGCATCCCAGGTCAGATGGTTTTGCAGGAAGACCTGGGGATGCGATGTACGACCCCGCGGGAGTGCGCAGCACGATATCAGGTATGATATCATGCCCATACACGGCATGATATAGCACCTATATTGTGCCGATCCGTCGGATCGGCACGTATATCGTGCCGTGTATGGCCACCTTATCCCTCCATCCCCAGTGCCTATACCTAACCCCCCCCCTAGTGCCTAAGCCTAACCTCCCCCTCCCCGCATCTTAAACCTAACACTCCCTTCCCGATGCCTAAACCAAACCTCCTCATAGTGCCTAAACCTAACCTCCCCCTTCCCGCATCCTAACCCTCCCTCCCCGATGCCTAACAATCTCCCTAGTGCATACTTGCCAACATTTCAGCAGGGGGATCCGGGAGGGGGCTGGCAGGTCCGTCCAGCAGGGAGGGAGGGGGTGGTTCAAGTGGGCGGAGGGGGGGCATGCCGATGTGATCGCGTCATAGTGGCCCCGCTTTACAATGCCAATATTACTGGTATTACAAGGCAGGGGGTGGGGCTACAATGATGCGATTCAGCGCGGATTGCGTCATCGCACCCCCTGACCACCCACTTTTGCGGCTGGTGCGGGGTGCCAGCAGCCATTCCAGGGGACTTGCCTAGTCTTGCGGGGTGTCGGGGGCGGCACCCGATTTTCGGGAGGTTCCCAACAGTCCCGGGAGAGTAGGCATGAGAAGGACCCTTTGAGATACCCCTAGAAGGTTCACCTCGTATGATCTTTGGGCCAATTTAGTTGCGTGTACATTTAGACGGACCATACAGCATTTATCCGCTCTCCTATGATTGTGTATAATATAAGAGACATAGGCCCTCATTCAGAGCCGCACGTTACCAACAGTACGCTCGTTGCGTTCCGATGTTGACTAACCGCGCATGCGTCGGTGTTACACTGCGCATGTGCGTACGGCAGATTGCGAGCTTTTTTTCTCTCGTTCCTAAAATAGCGTACAGGAAGTGACATGTCAAATGTGATTGACAGAACAGGGCGTTTTTGGGTGTTGACGGGGGTGGAGATGGAAAAACGCAGGCGTGGCGAGGCGTTTTTGGGGCGTACATACATTAGCAGATGCGAACGTCAAATGTGTTCGGACCGTCACATACGTCACTGGAACATCCTCTTTCCCTTCAAAATGCTCGCACAGTTTAGGGTCTGGATTACTCGACCACATTGGCGATGGCCTTCTCCTCCGTCCCGGGACTCCATGATGTTGCAGCGATTAATCGCGGGTGGACACAAAAGCAATTAGTGTTGTATTGAAAACCGGCTTGGTATGTGTTTGGAAAGCAGTTTATTGGGATAGCACAAAACCGTACGCAGGTGGAAATCATACCTGCTAATGTCAGGATTACACAATCAATTGGCGTACATTTTTTGGGGTTTTTTTTGGCCTCAATTTGTTGTTTATGGCCTATTGTGACAATAATGTCATCATGTTTTAATTAGCTCCCCTTTTTTTTTTTACTGTGGAATTTGCATCGTTATGTGATTTTTTAAACGTTCCTTCAAGAGGCCTTTTTGGTAAAAAAATGAAATGTTTTTTGTGTCAGTTTTTGCCTTTAGGGCCAGGATTAAATGTAACCCATTTGTACAATAATGTCACAATACAATGTCAGATTTTTATCATAAATTTATTGTTTAAACACAAACCAATTGGCATAATATTTTGTTTTCTTTTTTTCTGGCAAAGATACTTTTAACAAAAATAAATCATCAATAACTGCTAACATAAACGTACACAAATAAATTAAAAACATTTCACAAGAAAGGAGAAGTTTTGACCAGAAAGGAATATGAGCCAAGCACAGAAGGAGTGTGGAAAAAGTCGCCATTGCTGTCACCGTTTTTTCGCCCGTTTGGATGGGGGAGGGTG
This sequence comes from Taudactylus pleione, assembly GCA_031769625.1. NCBI lineage: Eukaryota > Metazoa > Chordata > Amphibia > Anura > Myobatrachidae > Taudactylus > Taudactylus pleione. The sequence continues at coordinate 26,245 of JAUIMM010000179.1, forward strand.
GGCGCCAGACCGGGTCCGGGATGCCATCGGGCTGGCCTGTCCAGAGGCAGATGTTGTGGCCTCTGGACTAGGCACAGGGCTAGGCACATTTGGAGGATTGGCTGATGTTGTGCCAGAGGTGGAGGATCCTGATGTTCTGGCAGGAAGGGAGGTCGGCTCCACCATGTGCTGGCGAACGAGCTGCTCCAGGGCATCGGCGATGCGGATGTTGGCCCTGGTATTTTCCGCCAGGGCCTGACCAATGGTCACGTTGGCCGCAGCATTTTGCTCCAGGGCCTCAGCCACCCATAGCAGACTGGCGTCCATCCTCTGCAGAATCTCCGTATGGAAATCCGATTTGAAATTGAGTTCTGTGAGGAGGCCCACTGCCTGCGAGGGGGCACGCCCTGGACTGGCTTCTGCAGGGTCCTCAGCCGGATGTACTGGTTCCTCCCCTGCAGAGCCAGCAGAAATTCTGCGGCCAAGGCTTCCCTCTGGAGCAGACTCATCCGCCTGTGTCTCTGTTGGAAAAATGAGAAAAGAGTCACATTAGAATCTACATATTGACACAATAGCATTTCAGAGTTGGTGACATCACAATACTTACCTGGGCCAACATGAGGAGCCGCAAAGTCTGGCATGTCCGTATCCATGTTGGACACGCCAAACACCTCCACAGGCTGCACACACCCCTGTGCCAGCTCTTCTAAATCCGTCAACTCCAATGACACAGGGGTGGGACCCCCACCTGTCCCCCTTGCATGCCTAGCCCTGTCCGCGAGTTTTTGCTTTAGGCGATATTTGAAGTCGCCCCATCTGTGGGGAAAAATGGAAGCCATTATCCTTTGGTTTAAAATGGTGTTTGTTTTTAGGGGGGGCAAGGGTTTACTTACCGCCGTTTGACATCCCGGGCTAGACGGACATAATCACCCACCCTATTGACAGCAACGGCTACCTCTTCCCACATTCTCCACTTCTGGCTTAGACTCATATTCCTGTCTGCCTGTGGCAGGATGTCCACACACTTCTGGATCAAAACCTCCATCTCCTTTCTTGTGAAATGTGGCTGCCTTTTTTTTTTGCCCGCTTTGGCCGGAATACTGGGCCCAGCAGCCTCTTCCATGTCATCCTCCTCACCTATTTGTGTAAATTTACAGAATTCACAAATTCACAACTTGCCGAATCTTATGTTTCAAATTAATCATTGATAGAAAATGCATGAAAGACTTACCGCCTGACTCTTGGGCATTTTTTCCCTGGTCTGTCGCCATGTCTGAGGTCCAAACAAGAAATACACCAGAATTTGAATGTGTTTTCGTGACGTATTTATACATGCGTCCTTATTTTGCGGCCGCATCATTGATTGTGCGGCCCTATGATCCATCCTTAATTTGTGCGGGAAACGAAACACTATTTATGGCTTGGTGTGTCTCAAGTCGAGGTGGCGTTTTTGGATTGTTGGAGGTTATCTTGGCTGGAGTTTATTGATTGCGTAGAAAGGAGTTGGCGGTTGGAGATTCGTTTGTTGTTTAGATTTGCGTTTTTTTTTTTCCGTTATCTTTGTTGGTTTATATTTTTGGGACCTCGTTCTTGATTGGGTAAGTTTTGGAAAGTCTAACTTTTGTTCAATTGTTGTTTCATTGTGTTTCGTATATTTTGTAATTTTTGGATCCATAATTTCTTCTATTTTAGATTTTTTTTTTTTTTTTCGACCCCAAAGACCTTTTGATTTTGAATCTTAGATATTTGCTCTTGGTAAGTCCATTTTTTATCTTGTATTAGCGAACTAATTAGCGCATTTTTAGTAGCTACTCTTGTGACTTGTATTAGCGAACTAATTAGCGCATTTTTAGTAGTTACTCTTGTGACTTGTAGTAGCGACCTAATTAGCGCATTTTAAACAGCTTAATAATCATTCTAAATTTTTGGTGGTTTATCTTTCGCTTTTTGAGCCAACATTACGTCCCGTTTTGATGTACTGTGTTAAATGTAGCTTTGCGGTTTTGCTAAATGGGTGTTTGGCATATTTTAACTTTGGTCTAGCACAAAATTTATAAACAAAAATGCACAGAGTGAAATGTGTCAAGTAATTTTGGTGTTTATTTTCAGTTTGGACGTATAATGACAATACCCCGGCATGTAAGCAGCAATGGATGGTATCATCAAGCTAAGTTGTTTTAATATAGTTTTGGGGTGGCTCAAAAGCCTTACTTTGAAATCTTTGAATTTCAGGTTGATCTGGGGCGGATTGTTCTGGCCATGGTCCCGGAAGCCGACCAACCTCAATCTCATCCCAGGCGTAGGCATCGTAGGCATGCAAGGCCCCAGATATTTCGAACACGTGTCACCCTTTTTGGAATGCCCGATGATGAGGTTTTAAGACGCTACCGTCTACCTCCCAAAATCATCATAGACACTCTCTCATTAATAGAAAGTGATCTTGAGCGGCAAATTGACAGTCCAACAGCAATACCACCACTGACGCAATTTATGGCGGTGTTACATTTCTGTGCCTCAGGATCGTTTCAAACAACGGTGGGAATAGTGGCGGGCATCTCCCAATCCTTTTCCCGGATCCTGAGGGCAGTGATGGAGGCACTTTTCAAGCACCTCCATCATTTTATTCAAATGCCTTTGGATATGGGTGCCCTTAGTGTGGCCAAGGCCAATTTTTACCAAATAGCTGGCTTCCCACACATCATAGGGGTTGTGGATGGTACTCACATACCACTTCAGCCTCCAGCACGGCTGGAGGCAATATTTAGAAACAGGAAACACTATCACTCCCTGAATGTAATGGTGGTATGTGATGCCTCCCTCCAGATCCTGTCCCTGAATGCTAAATTACCAGGAAGTGCACATGACTCCTTCGTCATCCGGCAATCAGGGATATGGCAGAAACTAACCAACCTACAAGCTGGTGATGCGTGGCTTCTGGGTAAGTGGAGACCTTTAGTACATAACAATGTTAAGCTTGATACACAGTGTTCCTGATGTTGTCTCTTATTTTTCACAGGAGACAGTGGATACCCTTGCATGTCCTGGCTGCTCACTCCTTATTTGGCTCCCACACCAGGCCTACAAAGTGAGTATAATTCCGCACTTACAGCCACCAGGCAAGTGGTGGAGCGCTGTATCGGCCTTTTAAAAGGCCGATTCAGATGCCTCCACCGCTCTGGTGGCGAGCTCATGTATTTGCCGGATATGGTGTCGAAAATTGTGGTCCTGTGTGGGATATTTCACAACATCGCCATAAGGAGTGGTGTCCCAATGCAGCCAGAGGATGCCTTACCTGAGGATGGCCCCCCCGAGGTTGGTCGGAGGTCAGTATGTGGGGGGGCCATACGCGATGATGTGGTGGCCAGATTTTTTAGGTAAGTTTGACCAAAACTACAGTGTTTATACCTAATGTGTTTGTGTTTGTTTGCGAACATCTAATTTATTTGACTTTTTTTCAACATCTTCTGTTTGTTCACATAATCTTTGGCACTCCAACGCTCACTACTTCCTGCTACCCTTACCAAACCTGGATCTGGTGATTTGGGGCATATATTCTGGAACCCATATATCGCAACGCCATGTTTGTGGAATCATGTTGGCATGGTCCTTCGTCAACCAGTTCTTGATTGTTTTTTTAATTTTAATATTTTATTTGTATGTGTTGTATTTGAGTTTATCACTGTGTTTTTTTTTGAGGGAGTGACCACTTTGATTTCTCATTTATGTTGTGAATAAATGTTTGGAGAGTGAAATGGTCTTCCTTTTTTTGGACGTTAACAGCAAGTGTAACCAGGTTAACACACCTTACACTTGACTAAGGGGTAATCCAGTACTGACACCAGTTGATGTAAACTGAAATATGTTTTCAGGTTCCCAACCCACACCAAAAGGAAGCCTGTCCAAACCTTTGGATTTGGAAGATTGGCCTAAGCAGCTTGCACACCAACTAGGAACCTGTAAAATGTAGAAATATCTAATTGACACTACACCCAAAAAGGGAAATGACATTGTTACTGTTCTGTGTTTCTTGTGGCTGTTTTACATACAAATACAAAACACAATCTAACTTTTAAAAAAGGGAAATCCTTGCAGGAACAGTCAACTTATGTCAGGGAAATTTTTTGTGGTTTGGGAAAAAAAGAATGAGCCACAACGTATATTCGAAATCAACAATTTATTTATAAAACGAAAAAAAACAAAAAAAACTACTGGCGAAGGATGCCAGACAGCCGGTCAAGGCCAACAAGAACGCCAATGACATGTTGGCGCATCTGGCCAACACATTCGACCACCTCTTGCCGACGCCTCTGTTCCTCTGTGGGTGAGAAAAGTGTGTGGATTAATAAAACAATAGGGAAGCCACATAAAAAAAAAAACAACACAACGAAATCACTCCTAAACCTAAAAAAAAGAAACCAAAACAAAAAGGGGGTGCTGCCAAAAATACAAGGCCTATGTACAAATTCCCACAGGTGTGATATGTGTATGTTGAAACCAGCAGGAAGAGGTAAAGGCAAACTGCTAAATCACCAAAAGTAACCCCAAAAATCACGAATAAAGGCACGACACATGATTACATACAAACAGTTTGTGCTTAAAAAAAATGCGAAAGAAAAACATACCGGGAGCCAAAACGGGAGCTCCGGAAGTCCCTCCATGTTCTTCCTCGGAGGAGCCTTCATTCCCCAAAGAACGGGGAGGGGTAATGACGGACTCCGGGGAGGGGGTAATTGGAAGAGGGGTGGGTGGAGGAGAGGGGGAAGTGGGACGGAGGGGAATGAGGCCCGACAGTTCCGGGAGAGGGTCTGGGAAGGCTGGGGAGGAGTGGGGTATAGGGGAAATATTTGGGGTGGAGTGTTGGCTGGGGGTTGGGGATAGTGGCCGGGAACGCCGTCTGGCCGGACGGTGACGGCGTAGTCTTGGCTGTCCACCTAAAATATGTCAAACAAATTGAGGTTAGTTTCTGGCCAAATCCGGGACCCAAATAAAAAACAAAAAACAACCAACAAAAAACATGCAAATAGGAGTAGAATGAAAAAAACAGAAATAGAGGGAAAACATGCACACGCAGATATGAGGACAAATAATAAATAGGACAGACAGGAAAACATGCACACGCAGATATGAGGACAAATAATAAATAGGACAGACAGGAAAACATGCACACGCAGATATGAGGACAAATAATAAATAGGACAGACAGGAAAACATGCACACGCAGATATGAGGACAAATAATAAATAGGACAGACAGGAAAACATGCACACGCAGTTTGCCCCACAAACACAAACATGAAAACCACAATACATAACACTTACTTTCCAGGATCTGCATGCGAAAGCATGCCAGCAAGCGGGGCGTTCGCCGTTGCAGGTCTGACCACCTGCGCTCCAGCTGCCCGATGTTGCGGCGTGACCCTAAGGACCGCAGGCGGGACCGTGCCTCCGCATACGCGGAGCGCTTCTGCCGGTTGGTGATGGGTGGAGGCTGGCTGGTGATACGGCGATCCATCACCTCCGTAAGCACCAGCAGCTCGCGCCTGGTGAATGCGGAGGCTCTCATGATGGCAATGGAGTTTTTCATACAAAACATTTTTGATAAAGTGTGCAAAAAATTTCTGATTGGCTAATGTATTTTGGAAATTAACAGGAGCAATTTTATTGGTTAGTGTATGAGTCATGTGTTCAACAGGGCCAGAAATCTCTGGAGAGTTATGATAGGCTTGATGCAGTGACATGCGTTTGCAAATTTAAATAAAGAAATGAACCCCGGAAAATATGCGGGGATCCACAGCAATAGAACAATTGTTTAATTGTGGTTCACATGTTTTTTGAACAATAAAAGCGAATGTTCCATCCGTACGTATTCTGCGGGTAAACACAAACATGGACAAGAGTAAAGTTTCTTGCATTGTGTTGAAAAAAAAAAACAATTAAGCTAATTGATACATTGATTGGCATGATACGATTGAGGGAGGTAGGCAGAATAAAGGAGCAGGTAATCGACATCTGACAAGGCCACTTCCGGTTTTACTTGTGCGTGCGTTCCCTTCAAGCCATTTTGGGGATGTACGCTCGCTATTTCGCACGCTCGTTAGTTAGAGGAGGGGTCACCTGAGTTTAGGGAGGAATTTTAGATGCGAACGAAAATACGAGCGAGCCATAGAATTTAAATAATTTTGTACGTACGCCTAAAGTACGTGCGCCCGCTTGCGAGTGGCTCTGAATGAGGGCCATAGCTGTATAAGGATAACCCTAAAAGATTTGCTGTAAGAATTTTTTGGAAATCCCAAAGGGTAATACACATTGCATACTATTTTCTATCCGCTTATCTGTGTGAACCATTCGAATCTATTTGAAAAAGTGACAACAGAAACGAAAAAGCAGCGTATGAGACACTAAGTATCTATCCTTGTGTCTTAATATCACCTGTGGTATATAAGAGATATCGCCCTCTTTTTCTACACAAGCTTCTTTATTTATACATAAAACCTATTTACTTATAAAGCAGCATCTAAAGCCTAATTATCAACAAGTGTATTCAAAAGACATAGATGAAGGGTGGTTGGGTAGATATTTGGGGACTTTGGCCCTGATTCAGAGCCGGACGCTCTGACCAGAGCGCTCGCTCTGAATCAGGGCCCACCTCCATTAATTTGGAGCGTCCTCCTGGACGCTCATATAGCTGTGGGTCACCACCCACAGCATATACGAGCGTGCAGGATGATGGTCGCGATGGTCTTGACCATCGCGACCATCGAAACTGCGAGCAAAAGCCTGCGGTTGGGTTTTTCAACCGCAAGGCCAGGAGTGATTTTGGCTCTATCAGAGCCAAAATCACTCCCACTGACATCACTAGTGATGTCAGTGGGGCCGGCTTCAGACGGTAGGCGTTCCCTTGGGAACGCCTCCGTCTGGCAGCCACGCCCCCGGCATGCCCACCAAAGGGGGCGTGCTGTCAGTCACCATCGACAGCACGTCCCTTTTGATGAGACACTCTGAGCGAAGGAAAGTCCTTCGCTCGTCGGGTCTCGCGCATGCGCACGATGGAGCTCCCTCCGTCGTGCGCATGCGCAGTGGGGACCATCGACCCACTTGCGAGCGGACAGCCGCTCGCGAGTGGGTCTGAATGAGGGCCTTTATTCTAAAGACACAAGAGATTTCAGACAGAAAGCAGTTTGTGATGTGTAGTATTGCCGTAGATAGAAAGAGCAGAATGACTGCAGAGACTGACGGCGCTATAGTGCTGGCAAAGCCATAGACAGATTTCTAGTTCATGCTGTATATCTCATGCATCAGAGTTCTATTATAAGAGCCGGTTTTTCACGTTTGGCTTCATACCTTACCGAATCACAGCAATGTACTTAATCCTAGCGCTGATTAATACACAACTGATATAGGTCACATATGTAATTAATGTAATTATTGTAAAGTCGTTACTATTGTATCACAATTAACCATAATGTCTTTACCCCAAACACTGAATGTATCAGGTAATTACAATGCCATGGGTTCCTGAGGATTTTCCAGCTAATGCCAGGTATATGAATAAAGATGACGGCACTAGGTCACATGTGGTTGGCAAGTGATGACATTTGTCACCGTATGACACCCCATCCCGTATGACACCCCATCCCCACAGGTCAGAAATTGGATTCAGTTAGACCAGAATTGTTCCGCATGGTAAAGAGGGTCAGGTGAGTTCACTGGCCCACCTAGGGGTATATTTACTAAAGTGCAGGTTCTTAGTAGTGGAGATGTTGCCCATAGCAACCAATCAGATTCTACTTATCATTCATCTAGTACCTTCTAGAAGATAATAGCTAGAATCTGATTGGTTGCTATGGGCAACATCTCCATTTCTAAAAACCTGCACTTTAGTAAATATCCCCCCTAGATGTAGGGGGTAAGCAGTAACTAACGAATGCAGTCTCCCTTGTAAAGCGATATTTGATTATGTCGCTTCATGTGTAAGAACCACATTTGCATAAATGAGATTTATTTACTGATTTCATAAAAATAAAAAGACCCAAACCCGCCACAGGCTCTGAGTGAGTGCAGGCATCCTATGCATGTAGATCACATGGCATATTTATTTACTTAACTACCTTTTTATGACAGAATTCTAACGTACATTGTATTATCTTGTGTTATATATTTCTTCCTTTATTCTCCTGTGTTTATAGGAAGAACATTGATTTACACTGTGGGGTCTATTTACTAAGCAGTGTTAGGAGACAGAGGCCCTGATTCAGAGCCGGACGCTCTGACAGAGCGCTCGCTCTGAATCAGGGCCGGCCTTCTTGTTTTTTAGAGCGGCCTCCTGGCCGCTCGCATAGCTATAGCGAGTGGCCAGGAAGATGGTTATCGCGACCATGGGGCTTGCGACAAGACCCTAGTGGTAGGGTTTTGTGGCCGCACGCCCAAGAGAGATTTCGTCTCAAATAGAGCTGAAATCTTACCCACTGACATCACTCATGATGTCAGTGGGGCCGCCCCCAAACGGAGGCGTTCACATGGGAACGCCTCCGTTTGGGCAGCCACTCCCCCGGCCTACCCACCAAAGGGGGCGTGCTGTCACTCAACATCGACAGCATGCCCCCTTTGGTATGAGACCCGGAGCGACGGTTTGCCCGTCGCTATCCGGGTCTCGCGCATGCGCACTGGGCCACCAATCGACCCGCTTGCGAGCGGGTCTGAATCAGGCCCAGAGTGAAAAGTGATAAGGTGCCAGCCAATCAGCTCCCAACTGTCATTTTTCAAACACAGCCTGTGAGATGGCAGTTGGGAGCTGATTGGCTGGCACCTTATTACTTCCTTATCACTTTTCACTCTGTCTCCTAACACTGCTTAGTAAATAGACCCCTGTATCTTTTCTTTTCCCATCGGAGTATAATGGTCTAGTGTCTGCTGTAACTTAGCCAAACACTTCCACTCTGTGTTATGTCCATGACAAGCCAGAATTTAGTTTTATGTTTACTTGACTTTTGAAGTTGGAGGCCCAGATTCAGAGACTTCCGCACCATTGCGCCGCCCCCATCCATCTGTTTGTGAAAGCAGTTGCCATCCTCATGGGCAGGCACTGGCTCCACCCCATCCATGGGGCAGGAGATCCATCCAAGTCGGACAGATCTCAGCAGGCGCTAACACCTCTGCAAATCCCACAGTTCCATCTACACGCTCACAGAGCACTTATCCTAGGTGCCAACGCCCAGCTGCACCCACTCTGCACTTATCCTAGGTGCCAGTGCCCAGCTGCACCCACTCTGCACTTATCCTAGGTGCCAGTGCCCAGCTGCACCCACTCTGCACTTATCCTAGGTGCCAGCACCAAGCTGCACCCACTCTGTACTGATCCTAGGTGCCAGCGCCCAGCTGCACCCACTCTGCACTTATCCTAGGTGCCAGCACCAAGCTGTACCCACTCTGCACATATCCTAGGTGCCAGCGCCAAGCTGCACCCACTTAGCCGCAAATGGATTTAAAACTGAGATCTCGTGGGGCTGATTCAGAGATAGATAGTTGCAGCCGCTGCCTCTTTGTATGCTGGCCAGTGTGACAATATGTAGATGCCGTGTAAAATTCCGCCTCTTGCCGGCTACCTTGATCTGCAGAAAACACAACTGCGTGAACATTGGGCATCTGACTCAGGTTACTCAGGATGTCCGGGTAAATCACACTGTTGGGACCAATGAAGGACATAGTTACTGAGCTTGGCACACCCAGAAAATGGGGCAGACACGCTCACCATCCCTGCCCCCAAACGCCAGCCGTTTGTCAATCATGCTGCGGCTTTGGTTTGAGGCACTGTGACCAACGTGGCAGAAACAGATCTGCAAATGCACAGTGCGGCTCCTGCGCAGATCTGCGAACGTCAGAGCTGTACTTACACATCGAATCTACGTACATCTCTCTACTAGGCCCTCTGATTCCCCGTAATTGCTCTGAGATGTGTATTCAGGCCTGGGCACATGTGCAGTTTGCTAAACATCCGCCCGCAGACAGAATTATGTGCAACTCGGAATCACGGCTTTGAGACTCCAACTAAATAAAAGTCATTATTATTATTATTATAAAACTATCCCATAGCATCCACCTCCCACTGTGTTTTCTCATGCAGATGTGGGTGCATTTGGAATCCTCTATACACATGTACACTCTGCTCAGTGAAACTCAACTAAATTGTATAGAAAGAAGACCACAAGTTACTCTTGTTAAGTCCTCTGAGCTATCACAGTTACACCCATCTTTTAAACATTCTCCCATCAGTGATGCTCAGAAGGTGCAGTATAATAACATCATGCAGCCACCCAGGCAGAGCTTGTGGGAAAAGCCCCCAGGGATGGCATTGGAAGATTTACTTGCAGGATTTTATTATCAGGTTTCATATTATACTTATAGTGCCCTGATGGAGAGTTGACACAAATTGGTCGTAGATGATCCGGCTTTGTCTGTACGGAAATAAATGCACCTCTTCCCCCATATTCAGAGCTGTATGCACTTTGGCCTGGCCATCCCCACTGAACTTTGCCCTGTTAAAGCCCAGTTCCAGCTCCTCAGTGGAAAGTGGAGATACGAATGAGATACGTATGACTCCGCAGAGCTTGGTTCTAGAGGAGGTGCAGTGTGAGAACAAGATATGGTCTACACCAAGCTCATAGTTGGCATCAGCTCCCTGAGCCACTAATAAAAGAGATTATATTATTATTATTATTTGGCATTATTATTATGATTATTGTTATATGGCATTTTTATTATATGGCATTATTATTATTATAATTCTTCTTATTATTATTATCATCATTATTATCATCATTATTATTATTATATATTATTATTATTATCATTATTATTATATGGCATTATTATCATTATTATTATATGGCATTATTATTATTAGAATTATTATTATTATATGGCATTATTATCATTATCATTATTATTATTATTATTATTATTATTATTATTATTATTATCATTATATGGCATTATTATTATTATAATTCTTCTTCTTATTATTATTATTATTATATGGCATTATTATTATTATATGATATTATTATTATTATTATTATTATTATAATATGGCATTATTATTATTATTATAATATGGCATTATTATTATTATTATTTGGCATTATTATGACTGGTACACACAGTTTTCTATCCACTACAACATCTTGGCAGGAAATAGTACGCTTGGCACAGCGATCAGTCATACTTTGAATAGGGTTTTATGCTGCTTGCTTTACTATACACTGTTTGTGACTCATCTGTGCTAGGTGAACAGACAGTTCACATTGTATGGGGTCCTGTGCAGAGCTGCCACTACGGTTCCAGTTGCCGTTGTGATGTCATCGGTCCATACTTGTGTTGTAATGATGCCTGTTTACATTCCAAGATGGTGGTAACTGTGAAGGCGGGAGTTTTTGCTCCTTTGGAAAGGAGGAGCTGTGCTGAATGTGAGGCAGGGATGGTGATTGTGCATGTAGGGTGCTGCCACCCAGTACTGCCATCAGAAACTGTAGGGTGAAGAATACACAAAACAGACAATGCCCCGCCAGCCCCAACATTGCCTCCCTCCCCCCCACCTTCTAACCATCCTCCTCTCCCACAGAAGAAAGTAAGGTGCACATGCAGAGCCACTGTCGAAGCTGGATTAGTGGCTGAGATGGAATCAGCGTAAAAATGAGCGTGCGCGACGCCATCTTGCGAATAGCAGCTAGACTCCATTTTAGATACAAGAATCTGCAAGACGCCATTTTGCGACCAGCGCCATTTTAAGTTACAACTCACGAGCTAAGTACAGATGACAATGTTTTTGATAATCTACCAAAAACAACTAGAAAAACAGCCTCCTGAGAAAAGTAAATAGAATAGACAATACACCAGAATACTGTGAGTGTTTTACATACAAATTGGGAATCCCTGTATATAGACAAGTATAGTTGTGGCAATTGTAATATAACCCAGACATTGATCTACACAATTGAATTTGTCTGAATCCTAAACAGGTTTTAGTCCCACACCCAGACAGAATGGCCCCGGCTTCACAGCTCGGGGTAACACATTTGCATTGCAGTTTGAAACTGTAAGTAAGGAATGAGATATGTGTATTTATATATATATATATATATATATATATATACACACACATACATACACATATATATATATTAGAGATGAGCGGTTCAGATTCTGTGAAATACGAACCGCTCCGAACATAGGGGATCCGAGTCCACCCGAACGCTGTTCGGGTGTTCCCCGCCTGACTCGGATCCCCGTTCGGGGCCGAACGGCGGCTGCCTGATGTCGGATTCTCACTAGATGTCGGATTCTCACTAGAGAATCCAACATCAGGGCTCCTATTGTGTAGGGCAGACCGCTGTGATAGCGGTCTGCCCTACACAGATACAAACACACAGCCGTCAGCGACAGCTGTGTGTTTGGTACAGCAGCCAATGAGAGTCACACAGACTCTCATTGGCTGCTGCATAGAGGGAGCCGGCTGGAGCTCACTCATGAGCTCCATCTTCCGGCTCCCTCCTCGTCGCGTGGCAGCAGAGCGGACAGCGCGGGAGCGGGAATTCAGGTAAGTTTTTCTTTTATGTGTGTATGGGGGCCTGCTAATGGAGGGGCCTACTACTGAGGGGGGGCATACTATAGTGGGCCTACTACTGGGGGGGCATACTACAGGGGGCCTGCTACTGGGGGCCTACTACTGGGGGAGCATACTACAGGGGTCCTACTACTGGGGGTCCTACTACTGGGGGGGCATATTACAGGGGGCCTGCTACTGGGGGGCATACTACAGGGGGCCTGCTACTGGGGGCCTACTACTGGGGGAGCATACTACAGGGGGCCTGATACTGGGGGGGCCTACTACTGGGGGGCATACTACTGGGGGCCTGCTTATGGGGCATACTACTGGGGGGGGCATACTACTGGGGGCCTGCTTATGGGGGGTCATACTACTGGGGGCCAGCTAATGGGGGACATACTACTGGGGGCCTGCTAATGGGGGGCATACTACTGGGGAGGGCATACTACTGGGGGCCTGCTAATGGGGGGCATGCTACTACTGGGGGCACTGCATAGGGGGCCCTACTACTAAGGGGACTGCATAGGGGGCACCACTACTGGGGGCATTGTGTAAGTGACACCACTGCTGGGTGCATTGTGTAAGGGACACTATTGCTGTGAGCATTGTATAAGTGGCACTACTACTGTGGGCATTGTATAAGGGGCATTACTACTGTGGGCTTTGTGTATAAGGGTCACTACTGTGGGCATTGTGTAAAGGGGTCACTACTGTGGGCATTGTGTAAAAGGGGCACTACTGTGGGCATTGTGTAAAAGGGGTCACTACTGTGTGCATTGTGTAAAAGGGGCACTACTGTGTGTCGTAACATAAATAAGAGACACTACTTTATGGTGTAATGTGAATCGGGCACTATGTGCGGTGTAATGTGAATAAGATTGTGCACTGTGACTCCTTGGGCCATGCACTACTTTTCATTTCTGCCACTGCTGTGTGGCAATGTGTCATAGATGTGCTTTATACTGTGGTGTCTGTGTCATTGTGCCACTGCTTTGTCGCTTAGTAACCAGTCAGCTCACTGCAACCTTTGGCCAATAATGTTGAAAACAATATTATAAGCTGTGAGGTGGTCTAAATTGACTGGAAATTAATGTTATTGAGGTTGATAATACTCTAGGAAGAAAAAAAAGACCAATTTATGTGATTTTAGCTTTTTTTGTCAATTTTTGTAAAAAAATCCAAATCCAAAGTCAGTCACCGCAGTTTGGCAAATCCAAATCCAAAGCCGGACAACGAATTAGAACCAAATCCGGCAAAAATGTTCCGGCGCACATCCCTAATATATATATATATATATAAAGTCCATCATAGATAGAATCTCATGCATAAACACCGCACATTAAGCACAGTTGCGCTGCTAACATGACGCTCAGTAGCGAATGCACAATATCCTGCATGCGAACGCTGTTTATTAGCTGCATGCGTGCACATCTGCCCCAAATCAGATAAACCTAACTAGCGTATTTTCCCATATCCCTAATACTTACATAATGCACACTTACACAAAAGGTTCCATAGCTATAAAGTAAAGGATCCAAGTTTTATTCATTTATTACAAATGCTGTGAAATAAAGACTATTTTGGTATCTAAGGTGTTTAATACATGATAAGTAAGCCAAGTTTGATATTATACTGATCCGCACTTTATCCACAGCTTTCCGGTATCAACGGTGTGAAGATCGGAACATGCGTTCGCAACTTATGGACCGTAAAGACATAAAGAACCAAAATTTATTGTGCATGCAGGGGAAATAGAGGAGGCAACAAGCTGTTAGAGGCTGTTCTGTGTCCATTTGAACCAACCTGTTAAATGCCCTGTAACAAATGCACCCGCACTGGGAACCAATGGGATCAGCAACAAACTCCTCTATTGTGTTGTCTATTTCTGGGGGGGTATAAATATGTGTGCTATGACCCTGGGTTGCTAGTCTTCCTGCTGATTGCTGATTGATGGAGGTCTTTTGCTGATGCCGGGATCTGGTCCAGAGCGCTTGCGTATGTATGACTGTACTTGGGTCTGTATAATTTCTTTGCGCTAAATTGTACTTAGATCATAGCGTGTAACTGACTGTACTTTTACTTGACTAATACGTTGTGCTTTGGAACCACAGGTTCAAGGTCTGGAGTCTTTATTTACTGTATGACTGCGTACGCAAAATAGCGTCATCCTTAGAGGTTTATAGGAAGGATATTAGAAGGTATAGGCAGGAGCGTATAGAGGTTGAACTCCAGTATCGTTACCATAGTAACACTCCCATAAGCTCCGTAGACTCAAGTCTAGTTTGTCTAGAAAAGACGGTTGGATGGGTAGATAAATAGATAGATAGTTATATGATTATATATATATATATATATAAATATATATATATATATAGATAGAACACTTGCCTGCTCTCCTTGAACGTCTGGGGGACCCCTTATTCTCGGGTGGCTCTCCCAAATGCCCAGAAAGGGAAGTAGGTGGTCCTGACTCCCGAGAGGCTTGATGATGTGATTCACATTGAATTGCATAATCATAGCCCTGCCCTGCTTCCCAAAGATAATATATATATATATATATATTGTGACACAGTTAGGTTAGGGGGTCCCTCTCCTGGGTAGAGGACTCCTTCCTTTCACACACAGCAGCTGGGAAACAGTATGCCAGACTGGATGCAAGTACAAGCTGGTCGGCGCCAGTCTTTATTGTACAATGTCAGAAACAAACATAAAGAAAACATAAACATAAATCCTAGCCCTGTCGGGGCACTAACTTCACAGGTAGTTCCCTCACTACCAGAACCTGGCAGGGCCTAATGCCCTCACCAGCAACAAGGGCACAGCACAACACTTACAGTTAGGTTTTCAAGTGTCTCTGAGCAAACTCCCTGTCTGCTCTCCCAGGTGAGACAATCAGCCCTCAACACACTAGGCTTATATTGGCCACTCTCAGGTGGAAACCCTAACAAGCCTGTTACCAGGCTAAGAGAACCAAAACCTGGAGTGGCCGTGGGTGGAGCCCTCCCTCACCTCTCACCCACAACCCCCAGGTCCCAAACCGGCTTTTCAAAAAGCCGAGACTCAAGCCTGCTACACTGCAGACTTTCTCCTGGAGGTTTAAAACACATAAGACAGGAATCTGGGACAAATGTACCTGCCACAGACCACTTTACCAATGATCCTATCACATATCCCCCCCCTTTGTTTCGACCTGTGGGGCGGAACAACTGAAGCCCCCAAACAATGAACGCGTGACAACGCGTCAGCATTGGCCAGCTGGCTTCCTGGCCTATGTTCCACTGAAAATTTAAAAGTTTGTAACGCCAAGAAAAATCTCGAAATTCTCGCATTACTGTCTTTATTTTCGGACATCCACTTCAAAGGGGCATGGTCAGTGATCAATTTGAACTTTCTTCCAACCAAGTAGTACCTGAGAGCCTCTAACGCCCACATTATGGCCAACAATAAATACGGCAATAAGTAATCCCAATCCCTACTATCCTTGTCGACCACTTTCCTAAGCATGTGTTTTAACGTCTTGTTAAACCTCTCGACCAGCCCATCGGTTTGGGGGTGATAAACCGAAGTTCTTAACTGTTCAATTTTGAACAGGCGACATAACTCTTTCATGACTTTTGACATAAACGGTGTACCCTGGTCAGTTAGTATCTCCTTGGGCATACCCAGCCTGCTAAAGACATGAACTAGCTCTCTGGCAATGGTCTTGGTTGAAGTATTGCGCAACGGGATCGCTTCCGGGTACCTGGTAGCATAATCCATTATGACCAGAATATACTGGTGTCCCCTGGCAGACTTCATTAAGGGTCCAACCAAATCCATCGCTATTCTTTCAAACGGCACCTCTATAATAGGCAATGGAACTAGTGGACCCTTAAAATGTGGCCTGGGAGCATGATACTGACACTCAGGGCAGGATGCGCAAAAGTCAGACACCTCTTTATGAAGCCCGGGCCAGAAAAACCTCTGCATTATTCGCTCAGTGGTTTTCTCTACACCTAGATGGCCTGCCGTTATATGACCATGGGCCAGATCCAACACTGTTCTTCTGTAGGCTTTGGGAACTATTAGTTGTTCCACAATATATTCCCCTTCTTAGTCACCTGATATAACAAATCCTGACACATTGCCATGTGGGGATAGGACAAAGGACTATCAGGGTCTACGGGTTTACCATCAACTACTTTTACATTCTCCCTGGCTTTTACCAAAGTAGGGTCATTCAACTGCTCCACGGCAAAGACCTCTCTTCTGACCTCTAAATCAGGCAGACGATCACCTGGCCCAACAACACTTCCCCCCTCAATGGGAGGCACATCAGTTGGCGGGCCACCGTCACGTTCCGCATTCTCTAGTTCGCCAACCATAGTAGAAAAAGGGAATAACTCTGACTCAGAAGAAACTCCCTCCTCCACTACATCGACAACCTTCTCAAATGGATCGGGGTTGTTCACCTCTGGAACAAAACGGCTTTCCCACAACTTCCAGAAGTGAGCAAAGTCTCTCCCCAATATTGCATCGTACATCAGACCATGCACCAAACCCACAGAAACTATAGCAGAGCCACATGGTGTCTCGATGTTCACCTCGGCCATAACATAATATCGAGTATCCCCATGTATGCAGGTCACACCAACAGTTTTCCCTGTATGCCTCAAGGGGTTCACCAGCTCAGCTTTTATAAGTGTCACCAAGCTACCAGAGTCTAACAGTGCCTCTACTCGGTTGCCATCTACAGTGAGTACACACATGTGCTTATCAGTCTCAGCCTGCCGGTCAGCCGTACAGGCTGTCTGTGCAAAGAAAGACCCCCTGCGGTAGACATGAGCAGTATCACATTGCATAGGTTCAGTTGTAAGTGAACAATTAGCGGCAATATGGCCGAAGCCACCACATCGGAAACACTGAGTCATATTAATGTCTAGTCGTTTATGGGGCAAGAACCTTCCTGGCCTGGCAGGCCTGTCTCCAAGTTCTACACCCTCAGTCTTAGGTACATTCCACCGCCCAGCAACCTTCTACCCTGAAACAGTCTTACCAGTGTCTGTGGGAGTTTGCCGGTGCGCCATCGGGGCTCGGTGGGGCATACTCATCAGCTCCTCAGCCGCCACGTACCTCTCCACCAGCTCGACCAACTGGTCCGCGGACTTAGGGTCTGCATGGCTCACCCACTAGCGCAGTCGCAGGTAACGATCGCAGGTACCGGTCCATCACGACCCTTTCCACGATCTGTGGTCCCGTCAGCGTCTCGGGCTGTAGCCATTTTGAGGACAGATGTACGAGGTCATGCATCTGCGAACGTGGAGGCTTGTCCATATGGAACTCCCAGCGGTGGACCCGTTGGGCACGAACAAAGGTGGTGACTCCCAAGCGAGTTAGGATCTCCTGTTTTAGTTTTTTATAGTCCTTGGCATCAGCCAGGCATAAGTCGAAATAGGCCTTTTGTGGCTCCCCAGACAAAAAAGGGGCCACCAGACTTGCCCACTGCTCCTTGGGCCAACTCTCCCTTTCGGCCGTTCTTTCAAATGCGGCGAGATAGGCCTCCACATCATCGCCCGAAGTCATCTTTTGGAGGAAGTGACTGGCTCGTACGGAGTGAGTGGTGGTGGGAGGACCAGTAGCAACATCTCTGGGCCGGGCGACCAGGTGCTGTACCACCTCTTTTATGGCCTGGCTGTTTTCCGCTAAGGCCTGGCGGGTTTCCTCGATGGCGACCTGTTGTTGCCTCTGGGCTGTCTCCAAGGCCAACAGTTGCACCCTGGTGGATTCCTGCTGAGCCCAGGTAGATTCCTGCTGAAGTTTGTTCGTCTCCTGCTGAGCTCTGGTAGATTCCTGCTGAGCTGCTGTAGCTTGGAGCAAGGCCTTAATCATGTCCTCCATTTTGTCCTGGGGTGTAGGTTGGAAGCTGAACCTTGCCTCTCTGAGCATTGGCTGACGCCTCCTCTATGGAACTCCAAGGACACAGTGTTATTTCCACACTCACAAATTGGGTGTCTGTCCCTTTAATTTTAAACTGAAAGTTTTCCTCTTGCTGCAACTTCAGTGTGTGTGGTTGCCCGCATTCTCCACCATATTGTGACACAGTTAGGTTAGGGGGTCCCTCTCCTGGGTAGAGGACTCCTTCCTTTCATACACAGCAGCTGGGAAACAGTACGCCAGACTGGATGCAAGTACAAGCTGGTCGGCGCCAATCTTTATTGTACAATGTCAGAAACAAACATAAAGAAAACATAAACATAAATCCTAGCCCTGTCGGGGCACTAACTTCACAGGTAGTTCCCTCACTACCAGAACCTGGCAGGGCCTAATGCCCTCACCAGCAACAAGGGCACAGCACAACACTTACAGTTAGGTTTTCAAGTGTCTCTGAGCAAACTCCCTGTCTGCTCTCCCAGGTGAGACAATCAGCCCTCAACACACTAGGCTTATATTGGCCACTCTCAGGTGGAAACCCTAACAAGCCTGTTACCAGGCTAAGAGAACCAAAACCTGGAGTGGCCGTGGGTGGAGCCCTCCCTCACCTCTCACCCACAACCCCCAGGTCCCAAACCGGCTTTTCAAAAAGCCGAGACTCAAGCCTGCTACACTGCAGACTTTCTCCTGGAGGTTTAAAACACATAAGACAGGAATCTGGGACAAATGTACCTGCCACAGACCACTTTACCAATGATCCTATCACAATATATATATATATATATATATATATATATATACAGTCACAATAGAGAGGCATACAAAGTGGTCAGAACAGGAGGCACTAGGGCTGAAAAAAAAAGTACCATTTATTGGTTAAAATAAAGTTCAGTCACAACACAACTATAAAACACTATCACCCCTATGTAAAACACTACTCTCTAGCTAGAATGATACCTTCCGGTTGCCAAGCAGCTCGATTGTAGAGCTCTGAGTCTGCAATGAACAGTTAGGCATTGGAGTGGGCCCCTCAACCAACCAGAATATGCGGTGGTGGGACAGCAGGGACCCCTCTCTGGGGACTGAGTGGAGAACTATACATTTAATTGAAGAATAAAGTATCTGGTTGTGGTGGGCTCACTGGGCAGTCTAGCCCCCTTAATGCCGCAGCCCACTGAGTGCGGCCCTGCCCGCCACGCTTATGTAATACATGTCATATATATAATACTGTGCCCTTTCACATATTTTTTTTCTTAAAACTTTTTTATTGAGACATTACATTCAGACAAAATTGTAATACAAGACAATAAAGGATTACATACTCAATAAAGGAATAACAAATAATAGATGATACGAAATTTTCGATAATTACTAATTAAGACAATCAGATTTGAGGTAGATACATATATTTATGCAGTACATAGAAGTGCAATTAGAAAGTCTGGCCATATACTGTAATTACTTTCACATCTTATGTAAGACATACATTTGGCTGGGTTGTATTTTATGATAAAAATATAAAAGTTGTAATTAATTAAGGGAATTGTCTAAGTTTAATAGTCGCCAAGTTTTCACAAATGCCCCCATAGTGTATTTGCATTCTGTCACTTCTCAAAGCTAAAAGGGGACAAAATATTTATGATGGGCAGATAAGGAAAATATGGTACACAAGTAACACCTGTAATTATAATATGCACCTATTATTACTATTATTAACATTGATGTACTGTAGTGCCAACATATTCCTTAACACTTTACAAATGGGAACAAACACAGGGCCTGATTCAGCAAGGAACGCAGTTGCTAATATGCACGCAATTGGTCGATTGTTGCATTCGGTGCATGCGTATGCAGTGTGCACAAACTAGCAATTGCGTTCGAAACTGCGATTGCAGAGGCTACGCAGACCCAGAGCAGAGTGATTGACAGGAAGTGGCGTTTGTGGGTGGTGATGGGGGCTGATCGGGAGAACGCAGGCGTTCCAGTGTGTTGCAATGCCGTTGCAGGGGCGTGCATAAATTATATACTGCGTGGCCATAAGCGGCCATAGCGCTGATAGCGTGCGTGGATGTTAGAAATTTCTGAGTAAGGTCAGGGCTTGTGCAAGTGTGCATATGGGTCCGATGTTACCGATTGTTTAGCTGTTGCCCTAGTATACGGATGTACGTAAAGGGGAAGTGGGCGTCCTTATGGCTGCCTGCAATCGCATTTAAACATTTAAATAGCACCGCTGATATTAGCAACTGCGGTGCCTGCATATAAGAAGAATTGCGATCCATAGTGACTCAGGCCTATAGTGATAAAACAAGACTGGGTAATAATAATAGACAAACAGGTAAGATGAATCCGCTCACAATCTATAGGAACACATAAATAGTGATACACATTAAACAATCAGTATATCTTGTATTGTCAGGGTTATCACTACAGCAAATCCTTGGAAAAAAAACAAAAATATCATCTGAAACATTGGATTTACATCAATGCTGAAAGCGCAGTATTATTATAGGCAAGAAGTCCCTTTGAGTGCCACCGTGTTGTGTGTATATATATACACACATATATATATACACACACACACAAACATTCTTATGTCATCACTTATAATCCAATGTCCTCACTTATGATCAGTGAACTATGATCTCATCATTTAATTGCCGCCATATAATATTATGGATGTTAGAAGTTACATTACATTACGTGACTTCCATAAAAGACTATGGCCCTCATTCAGAGCCACTCGTAAGCGGCAGCTCGTTCGCTCCGAGCGATGTTTGCCAAACTGCGCATGCGTACGGATCGTAATACACATGCGCGAACCACTCAGTGCGGCCGAAATTCATGTGCTCGCAAAATAGCGAATGCCTGATAATTTGAGTGACAGAAAGAGGCGTAGGTGGGTGGTAACAGGGGAAGGTGCTTGAAAACGGGGAGTGGAGATCCGATCGCAGGCGTGCTTAAAGGTCAAAACGGGCGTTTTATGGGTGTGCATATTTAAAACAGCAGCGTCATTGACCACGTCACTGGGTTATTTTATAGCCAGAACTGCTCGCAAAATTGTGGTAGCAAAAACCAACCACAAGAATAGCGAGCAGTTCATACCCTGGTCGATGTACTCGATTAATCTAATAAATAGTGGACATGACGTAGGATGCGAGCGGCCAGGGGGCGTAGTTTCCCAAAAAACGACCTAGAGGCGTGAACAGACCGCAAACAGCGAACGGTTCATTTGAATAGCCACCCCTAGTTTTAGAACGAACGACCGCAAATAGCGAGTGGCTCTGAATGAGGGCCCATGCCTTAATACCTTGTGGTGGTACATATTATAATAACAAGCTCTAATTATTTGTTTTCTCCCAACATATACAATGAGTGAGCAGCCATTTTGTGTGTTTTCTAAAAAACATATTTTGGGTTTGATAGAGAACTGCATAAGATTTCTCAAAAAGATAGTGAGAGAGAAAACAGGACACATGAGATAAGACTGAGAAATAACAAGTGTTCATCGGAGGGTTTGTTGACAGTACACAGAACGCAAAATTTTTTGTTTTTTGAAATGTAAATTAGCTAAAGGAAGACATCTGAACCTAACGGCATCTCACTACTCACTCCAATACATTTACCCTCAATGATAAATAGTTATAGGAACTATAGAATCTCGGTAAGTTAGATAACGGAACTTTAAAGTATTTTCTATTTTTTAAAGAGAACATTTTTAAATGCTATAAGCGTACATAGAAAAAAGGGTTATAATTGCCTCATGCATTTTCTCCATAGCTTTTCTGTGGCTGCAGGCTCTCTGATAGACTGCATAGTCTTAAAGCAGAAGTCCAACACATAAGTTTAGTTTTGTTTCTTTAAATAGCAAGTTAATTCGTTTTTAATCATGCATGTCATTTTTCTTAGCTGTCCTGTAAATGATTATCTCCTTTTCAAAATCTCTCTGCAGGGGCATCCATCAGGGCGGGAAGGAGGGATTACATAGCTAAGAGTGTTGTTAACAATATTTTTTTTTTAAATTATCAGCCACATAAACATGTACAAACACTGTACGTAGGTAGCTCTCCCGTGAACATTTGGGTAGCACCGTTACAAAGATATATCTATTTAAAGTGCTCTGGGTTATAAACAGTGTAAAAAGATACTGTACGAGCGCTATGTATAGTGTAACATGAACTGTAGCAATAACATATGAACATAATGCAATAAATATCAAAACAGAACTGAAAAAAAACCTTAAAACAAAACAATCAGGTTGCTAATTGCAACAACGTTTAAGCTCATTTGAGAATAAGTGGCTGCTTCTGTGAAGCCAATAAACTGAGGGAATGGTAATAAATAGGCTGGGTGCCTCCTTACCCTATTCTGTCCCTGTTCTCTTAATGCTGCTGTCGATGTCCTCTTTACACTGCTACCTCTGGTCTCTGTGCTGTCTGATGTGCAGGAGCCGGGAGACACTGGAAGGAGTCAGCATGTGGCTTTGGTTGTCCGCAGCAATTGCACTTTTTCAGTACTCACAAGAATGGAACTTATTGATTTATAAGGAACCATGAGACAAATAAATGACATTTCCATTTCCATAATGCTTTCCTCTGGTCTCTAGAGGCCACTGAAGCACCAAATAGATAGCTGTGCGACTACATATCCCAGCCTGCCCTTCCACAGTCTTAGCATTCCCTAATAGCAAAACTGTGGAAGAGCATCCTGGGATTTCCACAGCAGCTGGAAGGCCATATGTTGAAACCGGGATGGGTACAGGATGCCGGCGTTCAGGATCCCGACAGGGTTAGAATGCCGACACTTTGTCAGTTGGTATTCTAACACTCAGGGCTGGCTCCAGGGGTTGAAGCACCCTGTGCCGGCCCTTAAGTAGGCGCCCTCACATCGTGCGCGGGGAAGCAGTTTGGGGGCGTGGCCTAATTACCATAGGCCACACTCCCTATGTGACGTTATTTGGACGCGTGTCCACATGGCACGCCTCCAAATAACGTCAGGCTGGGGGTAAAACCCAGACCTCCGTCACTGGCTGGGCTTCCCCCAGCGCTCTCCCGTCAGTGAATGGATGCTGCGCGCATGCGCGTAGCATCCATTCACACTCCTGGGGTCCGGCACCGCCGCTCAGCTGCGTTGGTGGGGGTCCCCAACCTCCCGATCTGACCACCTGCGGGCCACTTCGAAAAATAACTGAAATGGGGATGCTGGGGAGGGGTGCGCCCTCTACGGGTGGCGCCCCTATGCGACCGCACTGGTCGAACACCCCTAAAGCCGGCCTGCTAACCCTCCCTCCCCGGGGCCTGACCATAACCTTCCTCCCTAGTGCCTAAACCTAACCTCCCCCTTTCCGCACCCTAAACCTACCCTCCCCCCTTAGTGCCTATCCCTTACCCTCCCCCTAGTGCCTAACGCTAACCCTCCACCTGAACCCTTCGGCATTCCGTCAGTTAGGATTCTGACCGCTGGAATCCCCTCCGACTGTATTTTAACCGCATCCCGTTGAAACCCCTGGTCAGGGCCGTAACTAGGGTTGTGTGACTGGTTGCGGCCGTACAGAGCGCAGAACTCTGTGGGTGGTACCGCCGCCACCCCATGTCCCCTGCTTCTGGCTGCTGGGTGCCTGTAACAGCACCCTGCAGCCAGTATCGCTGTGGCAGTGCTGCCTGCAGCATTCATTAGACGCTACAGACAGGCACCCTGCCATAATTACAGCTGCCTGGAGCGTCTTGAAGATGCTGTGGGCACTGCTGTAGTTCTGGGTTCCAGTGCCCCCTTATGTGTGACGTCATGCACTCAGAGCCCTTGTTACAGCACTGCCCCTGGTATAAAGATTATATTAGACAGTTTTATTTCCAGCTCACAGGCTGAACAAGGTTTTCCCATTATTAAAAAGTGAGGTGTGAGAAGACTTTCATTTATTTATATTTGGTGTATTAATAATGAATAAAACAGGCCCATAATAGCATTTCAGTTACTTTATACTAAGTATTCTAAGTGACTGCAGTTGCTTCGGTAACATATAATGAAACAATATATGGTATAGAAATGTTAGCAGATACATATTTGATGAGGAAGAGAATAACCCGGGAGGAAGAAGCGTTTGGCACTCTGCAGCTTATGGGTGTCAGAATCAGCCTCCATGGCTGAAGCTGGGCGGAGGATCTAATTTGTCCTGGGGTTTAGAAGGATCATGGGGCTTCCTAAGCTCATTATTGTCTTTAATTGAAGCCAATCCGAAAGTTAACTGTGAAATCCTTTACATGTAATCAAAATCATTCTCCGCAGAGCTTTACTGAGCACGCAGCAATGAAGACGCCCCGTCTGCTACGCCTGGCTCTGTACTGCAGGCTGTGACTGGACAACACAAGTTACAAGAACTAGTAAAATGCATGGACCAGATAAACAGCAGATACATGCTCTGTGCCATTAGCAGACATCCAATGTTTCTAATTTTTAAGGGCCTATTTATTAATACACATAAAGGGACACAGGCAACAATAGGATCATTCAGGGGATCCTTCATATTTGTGGGTGAACTCCAAATAATCTGTCTATTACTGAATCAATATCTTATAGAATTTTTATTTCTCTACACTGAGAATATCATTATATGAAACCCGGGGGGAGATGTACTAAGCCTTTGGAGATAAATAAAGAGGAGAGAGATAAAGTACCAATCAATCAGCTCCTAACTGTAATATATCCAGCAAAGCCTGATTGGTTGGTACTGTGGACCTTATTCCGCACGGCCGCCTCGATGTTTTGCCAGTGCGCATGCGCACGAGGGAGCCGGCTCACTCGTGCGCATGCATGAGACACGCTACGACCGACAGCGCCGGTCGTAGCGGGTCTCTTTCCAAAGGGTGCGGGCTGTCGATTTTGATTGACAGCTCGCCCCATTTGGAAGGCGGGCCGGAGGGGTGGCAGCCCAAACGGAGGCGTTCCCATGGGAACGCCTGCCGTTTGGGGGAGGCCCCACTGACATCACTAGTGATGTCAGTGGAGAGCTTCCGGCTCTGACAGAGCCAGAAGCTCTCCGGGGCTTACGACAAGTGAGACCCTACCCTAGGGTCTCGTCGTAAGCCCCGATGGTTGCGATGGTCTCTGACCATCGCGACCATCACCCGAGCGGTCGTTAGAGCTGTGGGTGTTAACCCACAGCCTAACGACCGCAACAGAGGCGGGCGGTCAGGATGCAAGTGGCCGCCCAGTTTCTGAGCGACCGCTTGCATCCTCCGACCGCCTCTGAATGAGGCCCTGTATCTCTATACACTTTATCCTGATTGGTTGGTACTGTATCTCTATACACTTTATCCTGATTGGTTGGTACTGTATCTCTATACACTTTATCCTGATTGGTTGGTACTGTATCTCTATACACTTTATCTCTCTCCAAGGCTTAGTACATAGACACCCATATGCCACTTTGAAGGAATCATAGATTAATGATGTTCCCAAACTTTCTCACTACAGTCCAGGTTTTAAGGATATTCATGCTTGAGTCAGGATGGTCAAATCAAATTGACTGTGGTACTAACAATGGGATCTATTTACTAAGCCTTGGATGGAGATAAAGTACCAACCAACCAGCTCCTAACTGTCATTTTTTCAAACACAGCCTGTGACATGGCAGTTAGGAGCTGGTTAGTTTATCTCCATCCAAGGCTTAGTAAATAAACCCCTAAGTCACCAGTGTGTTATGCTCACTTGCAAAACTTTTATCTTTATTCCTTCATTAGCTTTAATATAAAAGAGAAAGGTCCAAACTAAAAAAATAAAACACAACTGTTTGTATATATACTAAATAATCATTCTTTATATTACATTTCCTATTTGTGATTTGGGGTCTTTTTTCATAGCTGTCATTTAAGGAGACAAAACTCCATTATTTTCCCTCCACTGTGAGAGCAATTGCTACGTCTGGGAGGCGTGTCATAAAACTGACTTACGTCTCATTGGAGGAGGCTGTGCTTTGAACAAAGTATTTAAGTTTTGCAAACCATGCGCATTTGTCAGAGTAAAGAAACATCTACCATGATCACAGACAGAGCCAACGAAAGAAAGATGGCCAATAAGTCTGGTCTTTAGTCCATGAACCCACTAATGCAAGCTCTTTTTTTTTTTTACCATAGTCGTGATTGTGCATTAAAAACAGATTGCCCACTACTATTTTCCCTTATACTACTCCCTTTACTTCTCTCTGCACATGTGCAGAACGGGTTCTGCAATCTCACTCACAGTGTCCCCTTAGTATGATTCACATGCTGCAGCGTTTGGGGGCCGAGCGGATGGGTGGCTGGCCACCGTTCACGGAAACGGGGGAGGGGGATGTTGCCCCAGTTTTCTGGGAGATAAAAGGCCTGGGTCTGTGTCGGTGGACGCAGATTTCCTGGCCTCGCAAGTGACCTGGCACTGGCCAAAGTCAGGTAAGGTCCGGCTTACGCAGCCTGACCAAAAGAGCAACCAACATGACCATCGGTCATTATGGTGGTCCGAGGCAGCAAGAGTTGGCAAGTATGTATCTGACTGGCTGACAGCTTCTTATACCCCATTTCCACCAAAATCCCGGGTCAACCCAGGATTTTGAACACTGGTCCAACCTGGGTCGGGCCCGGCTTCAGACACTGGGCCTGATTCAGAGCCGCTCGCAAAAAGTGAGCGCTCGCTCTGAATCAGGACGGCCGCTTGTTTTTATAAAACCGACCTCACCCACAGCTTTTGCGAGCAGCCAGGTGAAGGTCGCGACCATCGGGCTTGCGACGAGAGCCGTGTGGTAGGGTCTCGTCTGCTGCAAGCCCCAGTGAGCTTCCTAAATAGAGCAAGTAGCTCACTACTGACATCACTGGTGATGTCAGTAGGGCCCGCCCTCAAACGGCAGGTGTTCCTTCGGGAACGCCTCCGTTTGGCCAGCCACCCCCCCTCCCCGCCTACAAAACGGGGCGAGCTGTCGATCAGCATTGACAGCCGCCCCGTTTGTAGCGAGCTCCGGAGCGAGTGACTTTCTCACTCGCTCCTGGGCTTGCTCGCCGCGTGTGCGCAATGCACAACCATTGACCCGCTTGCGAGCGGGTCTGAATCAGGCCCACTGTTTCCACTGACCCCGGGTAAGCCCCGATAACAAATTTGTGTCATAAATACATAACTAAATAACAACCGAGTTGTATTTATGATTTAGTTAATCTTTGTGATTGCTGATGTGATCATTGATGTCAAATGTGACATGCGATGTCAACGATCAGTGACAAATGATTAAATGTTCTAGGTGACGTCATCAGTAATATTATTCATGCAATTTATTCTGTGATGTCATATATTATGTCATCGGTAAATCTGTGGGGGCGGGGCCAGTTATGGTTGTGTGTTGTACAACTATAACGGCACAATTTCTTGTATGTCTTGCCTTTGTACAGGGCATTAACTGCACATTTGCACACAAACACCCATTTAGTATAATACATAAATATATACAGGTGTATTTTTAAGACAGCACCTGCATTGTTTTGTGCTGGAATTGTGTACATAAGGGGCTGATTCTGAGTCACTCGAATCTCTCTTCATGGACGCAAATGCAAATGGCGAGTTTTTGCCTACGGCACATGCGCAGAAGCCAAAATTATGCATTTTTGCATATGTCCATCATAATGTATTGTGAGTCAGATGCAGCTTGGCCAGATATGTCTTTCCGTGAAAATAGGACTTCAGGGCGAGAATCGGGTGGCGGCAAAGCGATCCCGTGTTACCATCCTGACCTGTGTATAGTGGGCGCGTTGTGGGTATAAATGAGAAGTTCCATGTGATTCGGGGTCATGCTTATGGGGATTGGACGCATCTCCTGCAACTAGTATGGGGCTGGTACAAGTGCAGCTACCAGTGCCGGATTGCCAAATAGGAAGAGTAGGAACCGGCCTATGGGCCCTGCGACAACTAACCAAAATAATATTAATTTGATCTTGAAAGACACTTACAATCAAGCTTTCTCCAATTGTTTCCAAAAGATAGAAAAAAATAATCAACTCAAAGAAACGAAAACTCTACATTAAGGAAAATACTGTATTAATGTAATGTGCCCATTAACAACTTAAAGTACATTAGGGGTCTATTTACTAAGCAGTGTTAGGAGACAGAGTGAAAAGTGATAAGGTGCCAGCCAATCATGTCCCAACTGTTATCTCACAGGCTGTGTTTGAAAAATGACAGTTGGGAGCTGATTGGCTGGCATCTTATCACTTTTCACTCTGTCTCCTAACACTGCTTAGTAAATAGACCCCACAAGCCATAGACATCAGAGTCACATTACAGTTTGTCTCACAAAAGCTCATCTTCTGTCAGCTTGTAAAAAATTTTGGTGCGACCTACGTACGTGTAATGTACAGTAGTAATGGTCACATCCATCTAGCAGCCGACATGCACACCACTTAGTTCAATGTTATCCCACATGAGAAACCTTGAGAAACAAAGCTTTCTGTGAGATCATTTGCGAGGTGGGCCCAGAGATTTCAACTGCCTAGGGGTCTCCACAGGATTTAATCCGGCACTAGCAGCTAACAGGTAGCACGCCAGGATGCCGACTACATCCTCAGTTTTAAACTAATGAGAAACAGAAATTCAGTAAATTAGCAAACTGTAGTTTAAACCTTAAATCACCTAAAAGTGATGGGCAACGGGGAGTCTACAGCCGCATGTGGTCCCATGAGACTTACGCTGCTGCTGCCCCCAGATGCCTCCTTCTTGTCAGATTTGTTTACTTGTAGCACTCCTTTATGCTGTCTGCTGATTGGACATTACAGATTGGTGTCTCTTGCTTTGATTGAACTTAGGGGGTCAGTCAGACCCGCTCGCGAGCGCAGGACGCTCGCAAGCGGGTTGATGTTCCCCCACTGCGCATGCGCACGATGGAGGGAGCTCCGGCATGCGCATGCGCGAGACCCGGCGAGCGACGGGCTCTCCATCGCTCCGGGTCTCGCACCAAAGGGGGCGTGCTGTCGATGTTGATTGACAGCACGCCCCCTTTGGCGGGCGTGTCTGCCAGACGGAGGCTGAAGCCGGCCCCACTGACATCACTAGTGATGTCAGTGGGAGTGATTTTGGCTCTGATAGAGCCAAAATCACTCCAGAGCTTGCGGCAGCGAGACCCTACCGCAGGGTCTCTGTCGCAAGCCCGATGGTCGCGATGGTCAAGACCATCACGATCATCATCATGGACGCTCTCATATGCTGTGGGTGGTCACCCACAGCTATGCAAGCGGCCAGGAGGCCGCTCCATTTTCAAGGAGGAGGGCCCTGATTCAGAGCGAGCGCTCTGGTCAGAGTGTTCGGCTCTGAATCAGGCCCTTATTACGGAGAATAGGGATAATGTGCCGCCCTGCTGAAAGTTAGAGAGCCACCCAATGCGGCCCCTGAAGTGTGTCATGTGGCCTATCACTAACTTGAGGACATAATAAGGATTAAAGCCTGTGTACATACCTAACAGATATATCACTGAACAACCATCATCTGTCATATGGCCGCGGGTCCCGCTGGCCAGGCCGCGACCCCCTCCTCGCAGCCTCCACTGCAAGTGTATGTGTGGTCGGCTGATCCCCCGTACACACAGCATGATGGACAGATATATCTGCCATCGGCTGCGCAGCACAGCTGACGCAATGTGTCTATGTGAACAACATAGTTCACAGACATATCGCTGTACACACTGGCCGACGGGTACACGATATATCGGCCGATCAATTGATCAGCCAGTGTGTACCCAGCTGGACCATCATAGGGTCTGCAAATCAGTCTGACACATTGCTACAACATTTATTGACAAAGGAAACTCACTGACGTACAAACGATGACCAAAGTTCCACTACAGTCAGCGATATGGGCCGCCAGCATGTATATAAGGAAAGGTGACAATACATTGTCCTTTGTCACAGCAGAGATGGCTGACACGTGGACTGAAGTAAAACGTAACACATAACCTTTACCTGTATACCACCATACTCTGCAATGCAAAGAGATGAATTGTGTTCTTTCTCCTACAAGTGGGGGTGTTCCCATTTCAATCTATGTTGAGGTTGAATTTAATGACAAGTTTCCCACATCAGTCAAATCCTCTCCTGGGTGCGGCTCTCACTCAGGTGTTGGCTGCAACTCACCCGATTGTGACATCCAGAAAATATTCTAATATTCTCATTCTCTCAACACCTCTCTGAGCAGCGACCTGCTGGCTGTCAGGGTACCTGGAAATAGACGTGATTAGCTACTGATAAACCAGGACTCGCTATTCCAGCATTATTCTTTCTCTACTTGTAATTAATATTTGCAGTTTGGTTTCTCGTTTTGTTGTTTTTACTTGATTTTTAACACATTGTTAAGTGGTTATAGAGCATATTTTGCACACATCCTAGTAATGCGCTGCAAGTTTTAATTTCGCGTGTAGTTAGGGACAATCATATAATTTATATAACAATTCTGTAACTCCATTAGTATTTACTCTTAATAACAGGGTTTAGTTATTAAAACAAATGACATATATCTACAATATGGGGTAAATTCACTGTGTTGTGCTCATCAATGCTGCCGCGTCTTCAGTGGTGTCTGTCGCTGCATGTAAAAGGGCAATAATATGAATGCAAAACGCGCCAGTTTTTGTATTTAATAATATTGCCCCTCAAAATCAAACATCCAAAATGGCGGATAATACTAAGATGACACTACTGACTTTATATAGCAACATTTTTATTTACAATGTATACAGTATATTGCAATAAATTAAACCACTTAAGAAAAAAAAAAAAGATACAAAAAACTAGGACATCAAACTAAATAAAAAATACACACAGTCAGGTCCATAAATATTGGGACATTGACAGAATTTTCATATTTTGGTCTCTATTCACCACCACAATGGCTTTGAAATGAAACAAACAAGATGTGCTTTAACTGCAGACTTTCAGATTTAATTTGAGGGTAATTACATCCAAATCAGGTGAACGGTGTAGGAATTACAACGGTTTCTATATGTGTCTCCCACTTTTTAAGGGGCCAAAAGTAATGGGACAAACGAAACAATCCTAAATCTAACTTTCACTTTTTAATACTTTGTTGCAAATCCTTTGCAGGCAATTACAGCCTGAAGTCTGGAACGCATAGACATCACCAGACGCTGGGTTTCATCCCTGGTGATGCTCTGCCAGGCCTCTACTGCAAATGTCTTCAGTTCCTGCTTGTTCTTGGGGCATTTTCCCTTCAGTTTTGTCTTCATCAAGTGAAATGCATGCTCAATCGGATTCAAGTCAGGGGATTGACTTGGCCATTGCATAACATTCCACTTTTTAGCCTTAAAAAACTCTTTGGTTGCTTTTGCAGTATGCTTCGGGTCATTGTCCATCTGCACTGTGAAGCGCTGTCCAATGAGTTCTGAAGCATTTGACTGAATATGAACATATAATATTGCCCGAAACACTTCAGAATTCATTCTGCTGCTTTTGTCAGCAGTCACATCATCAATAAATACAAGGGAACCAGTTCCATTGGCAGCCATACATGCCCACGCCATGACACTACCACCACCATGCTTCACCGATGAAGCATGGTGGTGCTCTTCTGTTCTCATCACTCTGGTACAAGTTGATCTTTGTCTCATCTGTCCACAGGATGTTGTTCCAGAACTGTAATGGCTTTTTTAGATTTTGTTTGGCAAACTCTAATCTGGTCTTCCTGTTTTTGTGGCTCACCAATGGTTTACATCTTGTGGTGAACCCTCTATATTCACTCTTGTGAAGTCTTCTCTTGATTGTTGACTTTGACACATATACATCTACCTCCTGGAGAGTGTTCTTTATTTGGTCAACTGTTGTGAAGGGGTTTTTCCTCACCAGGGAAATAATTCTTCTGTCATCCACCACAGTTGTTTTCCGTGGTCTTCCGGGTCTTTTGGTGTTGCTGAGCTCTCCGATGCGTTCTTTCTTTTTAAGAATGTTCCAAACAGTTCATTTGGCCACACCTAATGTTTTTGCTATCTCTCTGATGGGTTTGTTTTGATTTTTCAGCCTAATGATGGCTTGCTTCACTGATAGTGACAGCTCTTTGGATCTCATATTGAGAGTCGACATCAACTGATTCCAAATGCAAATGTCACACCTAGAATCAACTCCAGACCTTTTACCTGCTTAATTGATAATGAAATAACGAGGGAATAGTCCACACCTGTCCATGAAATAGCTTTTGAGTTGATAGTCCCATTACTTTTGGCCCCTTAAAAAGTGGGAGGCACATATAGAAACCATTGTAATTCCTACACCGTTCACCCGATTTGGATGTAATTACCCTCAAATTAAATCTGAAAGTCTGCAGTTAAAGCACATCTTGTTTGTTTCGTTTCAAAGCCATTGTGGTGGTGAATAGAGGCCAAAATATGAAAATTCTGTCAATGTCCCGATATTTATGGACCTGACTGTATACTGTACATAGCATGTAGGTCACGCAGGCACACTAGTTACACTGCTCCGAAAAAAGCAGCAAAAAGTTCCGGGGAGACAGCTGATTTTCGGATCAGCTGGCTCTGCACCAATGATGAAGTTTTTGTGGAGCAGTTAGACTTTCAGACGGACAGTGTACAGAGGGAATTACTTTTAAATGGACTATATTAGAGGGAGTTGCCTGTAATTGCCTTTATAATACACTCACACACACCTCTTTCCATCAGCATCCCCATTACATGTTGATGAAACACTGGGTGTTTATCTGTTTATTCTGAACTGGGAGAGATGAGACTTTAATGAAGGACAGTCACCAGCCAGCAAGGTGCGGCCACTATCATTAGCAGACAAATATGGTGGAATGGCCTGGGGCAAGGGTGTCCTCCTGTTCTCACACAGCTGGAACAGACTCACATTAATTTGAATAATACTCTATCATGTAACAGCTATCTGTATAGGGAAAACACAACACAATCATTGGTATATCAATGTAATGAAACTCAATGTATATTACCTCAATGTGTCAGGTATTAATATCAAAGGCGTATAAACAAGTGAGGAATTGAATGAGTTTCGTGGTTGGTGGTGACTGTGACTGTTTCACATTTACATACTTTGCATTAAAATGTACTAATTCCTCTTCAATCGTGATCATCACTGGAGAAAGGTGTTACTTATATCACTACTCCGCTGCACCAATATCAGCACTCTTTATTGCATTCTCTACTTGGGGGTCTATTTACTAAGCAGTGTTAGGAGACAAAGTGAAATGAGATAAGGTACCATCTGATCAGCTCCTAACTGCCATGTCAAAGGCTGTGGGCCTGATTCAGACCTGGACGCTAATTGCGGACGGTCGTTCCAAAAAAGGGGCCGGCTATTTAAACTGAGCGCTTGCTCATTGCGGTTTGTTGACGCCTCTTGTCTGAGCGAGCAAACTAAAAATGCGCTCGCTATTTTGTAATGACGCCCTTTGCCTTTCGCATCACACGTCATCTCCGGTATTTATTAGATTAATCGGGTACATCGAAAGGCATCTGAACTGCTCGCAGTGCTTGTGGTAGGTTTATCCTACCGCTATCACTGCGAGCAGTTCAGGCTAAAAGACAACCAAGTGACATGGTCGATGACGCTCCTTTACTAATTATGCACTCCCATTAAACGCCCTTTTTACCGTTAGGCACGCCTGCGTTCGGATCTCCACTCCCCCATTTTCAAGCACCTTCCCCTGTTACCACCCACAAACGGTACATTCTGTCAATCAAATTAGCAGCCCCTCGCTGTTTTGCGAGCGCTCGATTTCCGACCGCAATGACTGGTTTGCGCATGCGTATTACGACCCATACACATGCGCAGTTGTGCGAACATCGCTCATAGCGAACGAGCGGCCGCTTACGAGCGGCTCTGAATCAGGCCCCGTGTTTGAAAAATGACAGTTGGGAGCTGATTGGCTGGCACCTTATCTCCTTTCACTCTGTCTCCTAACACAGCTTAGTAAATAGACCCCTTGAAATGTAAAGGGCATATTTTTGAATTATCGGGTCCTAGACGTGATAATGAGCTGCATTCCGGAGCTTGGTAAATATGGCCAGAAATCTGCCTCCATAGGTTTCCATGAGGCTGCTTTTGTGATTGAAAATGATAGGCTGCAGCAGATGTCTCCGATATATATACTGTGGTCCCCTTCACCTACATTCGGGGGACACTTGTTATTTGCGGGTATCCCCCCAAAAACAGGTAGTTTTGGTGGTGTCCCACAAATAATATTTCCTAAATAGGCCCCTAAATGTGCAGATATAATCATTACTTTACAGAGAGGACAGATAACAGGTATGGGCAATAATATAATAATGTAGATGCTAATACCTGTATGAATAAATCAGCATTATAGGGCAGATTTAGGCAGCCACAAACTCACTTTTTTTTTATTCGATAGGATAACCGCGTTACCTGGCTTTCAATGGACTTTAACGTGACTTTTAGTTTAGCTAGAGTAGGTGAAAAGCAGGTAAAAATCCTTATTGTAATGTAACACACAGTGCAGTACCCCTGGGACACCCCTTCTAATGAATAATAATAATGTATTCAGAGATTTTTGAAGATATGTCCAATAAAGTCATCTCATATCTCAGGTGATTTTCTCTAAAAAGCAGAAATATGGTGTACATGTGAGACTGGTGTGTGGAGGTGTAAATGATGTGAGACTTGTGTGTGGAGATGTAAATGCATACTTGCCAACTCTCCCTCATTGTCAGGGAGACTCCCTGAAATAGCAGTAATCTCCCTGTCTCCCTGAAGAGTCTACCGATCTCCCTGATTGCACCTTACCCCCATTATGAAGCTGTTATATTTTTAAAAAAATATAGAGATATATACATTCAAATGGGATCATTAGTATAATTTCCCTGCATTGGGTATAAGGTACAGTGATCCCTATGGCTACATATATATTCTGTAAAGTATCAGTGTGTTTTCATCTACAAGTAGATCTTACTAACTGCTTTGGGGCTCATTTACATTTGGATGTAAGGCCCTGATTCAGAGCCGCTCGTAAGTGGCCGCTCGTTCGTTCTGACCGATATTTGCACATCTGCGCATGCATACGGTTTGTAATACGCATGCGCGAACCAGTCAGTGCGGCCGAAAATCGTTTGTTCGCTAAATAGTGAATGCCTGCTATTTTGAGTGACAGGAGGAGGCGTATGTGGGTGGTAACAGGGGAAGGTGCTTGAAAACGGGGAGTGGAATTCAGAACGCAGGCGTGCTTAAAGGTCAAAACGGGCGTTTTAAGGGAGTGCATAATTAATACAGCAGCGTCATTGACCACGTCACCTGGTTGTTTTATAGTCAGAACTGCTCGCAATATAGTGGTAGGAAAAACCAACCACAAGAATAGCAAGCAGTTCATACGCTGATCGATGTACTCGATTAATCTAATAAATAGTGGACATGACGTATGATGCGAGCGGCCAGGGGGCGTCTTTTTCAAAATTACTACCGCAAGTTTTGCTCGCTCGTTCAGACTTAGAGGCGTGAACAGACCGCAAAGAGAGAACGGTTCATTTGAATAGCTATCCCTTTTTCCAGAACGAACGACCGCAAATAGCGACCGGCTCTGAATCAGGCCCTGTCAGTTATATGACACGCCTCTCAGATGTATCAGTACACGCCCAGTTTACTGCCGCGCTCATAGGTGCTGCTTTCACAATCTCCCTGATATGCTTTTTCTAAAGTAGGCAAGCATGTGTAAATGATGTGAGTTGTGTGTGGTGAGGTGTAAATGATGTGAGTTGTGTGTGTTGAGGTGTAAATGATGTGAGTTGTGTGTGTTGAGGTGTAAATGACGTGAGACATGTGTGTGGAGGTGTAAATGACGTGAGGTGTGTGTGGAGGTGTAAATGATGTGAGATGTGTGTGGAGGTGTAAATGATGTGAGATGTGTGTATGTTGAGGTGTAAATGATGTGAGACGTGTGTATGTTGAGGTGTAAATGATGTGAGACGTGTGTGTGGAGGTGTAAATGACATGAGACGTGTGTGGTGAGGTGTAAATGATGTGAGACATGTGTGGTGAGGTGTAAATGACGTGAGACGTGTGTGTGGAGGTGTAAATTATGTGAGTTGTGTATGTTGAGGTGTAAATGATGTGAGACGTGTGTGTGGAGGTGTAAATTATGTGAGTTGTGTATGTTGAGGTGTAAATGATGTGAGACGTGTGTGTGGAGGTGTAAATGACGTGAGACGTGTGTGTGGAGGTGTAAATGACGTGAGACGTGTGTGTGGAGGTGTAAATGACGTGAGATGTGTGTGTTGAGGTGTAAATGATGTGAGATGTGTGTGGAGGTGTAAATGACGTGAGACGTGTGTGTGGAGGTGTAAATGACGTGAGACGTGTGTGTGGAGGTGTAAATGACGTGAGACGTGTGTGTGGAGGTGTAAATGATGTGAGACGTGTGTGGTGAGGTGTAAATGACGTTAGACGTGTGTGTGGAGGTGTAAATGATGTGAGATGTGTGTGGAGGTGTAAATTATGTGAGATGTGTGTTGAGGTGTAAATGATGTGAGTTGTGTAAGTTGAGGTGTAAATGATGTGAGACGCGTGTGTTGAGGTGTAAATGATGTGAGATGTGTGTGGAGGTGTAAATGATGTGAGACATGTGTGGTGAGGTGTAAATGATGTGAGACATGTGTGGTGAGGTGTAAATGATGTGAGTTGTGTATGTTGAGGTGTAAATGATGTGAGTTGTGTATGTTGAGGTGTAAATTATGTGAGTTGTGTATGTTGAGGTGTAAATGATGTGAGATGTGTGTGTTGAGGTGTAAATGACGTGAGCCGTGTGTGTGGAGGTGTAAATGATGTGAGATGTGTGTGTTGAGGTGTAAATGATGTGAGACGTGTGTGTGGAGGTGTAAATGATGTGAGATGTGTGTGGAGGTGTAAATGACGTGAGGTGTGTGTGGAGGTATAAATGACGTGAGACGTGTGTGTGGAGATGTAAATGACGTGAGACGTGTGTGTGGAGGTGTAAATGATGTGAAACGTGTGGTGAGGTGTAAATGACGTGAGACGTGTCTGTGGAGGTGTAAATGATGTGAGATGTGTGTGGAGGTGTAAATCACGTGAGACGTGTCTGTGGAGGTGTAAATGATGTGAAACATGTGTGGTGAGGTGTAAATGACGTGAGACGTGTGTGTGGAGGTGTAAATGATGTGAGATGTGTGTGGAGGTGTAAATGATGTGAGATGTGTGTGGAGGTGTAAATGATGTGAGATAAGTAAATGAGTATGCAATCGGGAAGCCGGCTGACATTATACCGACAGCCGGCTTCCCGACTGTCATATCCCGGCGAGGGTAAAATGACCGGCGTCTAGATGTAGACGCCGCTCATTTTACCAACACCGGGAGCCCGGCACCCAGCATCCCGATCGAAGGGATGCCGGACGCCGCGAGTGGACAGCAGCGAGGGGGGAGGGTTAGGTTTAGGTCTCCGGGGGGGGGGGGACTTAGGGTTAGGCACCCCCCGGGGAGGTTAGGGTTAGGCTAGGGGGAGGGAGGGTTAGGCACCCCTTCGGGAGACTTAAGTTTAGGCAGCGGGGAAGAGGGGGTTAGGTTTGGGCACTTAGAGGGGGGATTAGGGTTAGGCTAGGGGGAGGGAGGGTTAGGCAACCCCGGGGGAGATTTAGGATCAGGCACCCCCCCGGGGGACTTCGGTTTAGGCAGCAGGGAAGGGGGGGGGATTAGGGTTAGGTATTACATACCGATTCCGTGTAAATGATGTGAGACGTATATGTTGAGTGCTGTATTGGTGGGAAAAGGGTTTTTGAACTTGCAGATGGGAGCTACAAATGTTTTTTCCCCAACCGTTTACAAACATGCATAAACAGTACACACTTATAAGTCACTATAGAGACACTTTAATGTACCCCAAAATACTCTAGACCAGGGGTGTATTAAGAGAGGATGGAGCCTGTGTGCATTCTCTATCCCCCTCCTCTCGAGCTGGCAGTGCAAGTGAGTCGACCACACATGCGCGTTGTCTCCAGGGAAATGTCACTGCAGCCATTTTCCCAGTGATTGGTGGTTACTCTGCACTGCCAGCGCAGGACTCCGGAGAGGAAGGTATTCAAGAACATAGGTGTGCACCAATTATAGATACCCCACTGTTCTAGACACTTCTATTTGCTGGCTCTCAATGTTCCATCATTTAAAAAGTTTCAAAAACCAAGCATGTAGCTGCCTCCAATACATTGCATATGGCCACTAACAGCCTCTTGTCTAACACTGTCCTGCTGTCCTACTTGCCAGTTTTGTAGAGGTTCAGGATGGTTTCCCCACTCTTTCATGTACCTCGCATAGGCCGCTCACTGCAGAATTAACACCCATTATTCCTGCAACTTGACATTTTTTATTGAATTGCGCTGGTATCCGAAGCGCATTTCAGTAGAATATCTGCCGAAGGGCGCGTTAGCGTAATGTGGAACTTCACACTACTTAACCAGTGTTACTTGAACTCGGCTCTAAG
This sequence comes from Taudactylus pleione, assembly GCA_031769625.1. Lineage (NCBI taxonomy): Eukaryota > Metazoa > Chordata > Amphibia > Anura > Myobatrachidae > Taudactylus > Taudactylus pleione. The sequence goes on from JAUIMM010000179.1 coordinate 65,212, forward strand.
GGCCTGATTCAGACCCACTCGCGAGCGGCTGTCCGCTCGCAAGTGGGTCGATGTTCTGGACTGAGCATGCGCACGACGGAGGGAGCTCCGTCGTGCGCATGCGCCAGACGCGACGAGCGAAGGAAAGTCCTTCGCTCGTTGTGTCTGATCAAAGGGGGCGTGCTGTCGATGTTGATTGACAGCACGCCCCCTTTGGTAGGCGTGCCTCCCTGACGGGGGCGTTCCCACGGGAACGCCTCCCGTCAGAAGCCGGCCCACTGACATCACTAGTGATGTCAGTGGGAGTGATTTTGGCTCTGATAGAGCCAAAATCACTCCGGAGCTTGCGGTTGAAAACCTCAACCGCAGGCTCCGGCTCGCAGTTTCGATGGTCGCGATGGTCACGACCATCAAAATGCACACTCGTATAGCCTGTGGGTGGTGACCCACAGCTATACGAGCGTCCAGGAGGACGCTCCATTTTCATGGAGGCCGGCCCTCATTCAGAGCGTGCGCTCTGCTCAGAGCGTACGGCTCTGAATGAGGGCCTATATTTCTAGAGAGTGCACTTTATATGAAGGACCGTATAGTCCACTTGCATTGTAAAATCAGCAGCTGGTGTTTTGCCAAATATGGGGATATTCTCCCTATTTGTCCATATGGCAAAGTGATGGGACGGGTTTCTCCGGGTGAAAGCCTGCCTATTCAGGAAGTACTCCGGAATCGGTATGATTCACCGTTGGCCGAGGCAGCCCGACAGAGGAAGAAATCCTGATCGTCCCCAGGTAAGTATAAATTAACCTAATTTTATCCCCTGACCCTCCTTTAAGGTTCTTAACCCTAACTTCCCCCCTGTGCCTAACCTTAATCCCCCCTCTAAGTGCCTAAACGTAACCCCCCCTTTCCCCGCCGCCTAAACCTAACCTCCCGGGGGTGCATAACCCTAAGTTCCCTCCGGAGCCCTAAACCTAACGCTCCCCCCACCGACGCGGCTGTCCGCGCCCGGCATCCGTTCGATCGGGATGCCGGGCGCCGGTCTCCCGGTGTCGGTAAAATGACAGGCGTCTAGATTTAGACGCCTGTCATTTAACCCTCGCCAGGATTAAGTAGTCTAGAAGCCGGCGGTCGGGATTCCGTCCGCCGGCTTCATACACGTATACCAGTACTCCAATGGTATATGCATCGCCACAATACTCATCACTATTACCATCGCAAAATGGCTGTCGCCACAGATGATTGGAAAAAAAATGCTTTATCCATTTATTTACATAAGGCGTTTTTCTCCAATAAATTGCAATTATTAACCCTTTCGCTGCTGAGGGTTTTCTCACCCTTGTGCTGAGTCCATTATCTGATGTCATATTCCAACATCAATATCACAGATCTTCCTATGCGTTACCCACAAAACACATTTTTCTTTTTCAGACGTCTTTGCATTTTCAAAAAATATCATTCGTCTTTTTACTCATTCTAACACTTTAACAACATAGGGGGTCATTCAGACCCGCTCATGAGCATCAGTACGCTCGCAAGCGGGTCGATGTTCCCCACTGCGCATGCGCACGATGGAGGGAGCTCCGTCGTGCGCATGCGCGAAACCCGGCGAGCAACGGGCTTTCCATCGCTCCGGGTCTCGCACCAAAGGGGTCGTGCTGTCGATGTTGATTGACAGCACGCCCCCTATGGTGGGCGTGCCGGGGGCGTGCCTGCCAGACGGAGGCGTTCCCATGGGAACGCCTACCATCTGAAGCTGGCCCCACTGACATCACTAATGTCAGTGGGAGTGATTTGGGCTCTGATAGAGCCAAAATCACTCCAGGGCTTGTGGCAGGGAGACCCTACCGCAGGGTCTCCCGTTGCAAGTCCGATGGTCGCGATGGTCAAGACCATCGTGACCATCTTTTTGGCCGCTCGCATATGCTGTGGGTGGTCACCCACAGCTATACGAGCGGCCAGGAGGCCGCTCCATTTTCATGGAGGAGGGCCCTGATTCAGAGCGAGTGCTCTGGTCAGAGCGTTCATCTCTGAATCAGGCCCATAATCCTTTGCCCAACTGGGTAAAAAATTTGATTTATTTTAAATTTCAAGAAAGTGAGCCAAAAGCAAATGTGATTTTTATTTTCATCTTATAAACCCCACAAAGGAATACTCTCTGGTTCTCATTTCTGCATTTTGTGTTTTCATTTGCGCTTGTCTCAGATTAAATGCTTTCTAAGTGTAGGAAGGACAACCTACTGCATAAAAAGAGGGATCACATTTTTATTTGGCAGGGGATTTCGCGGGGAAAAAACACATTCATTCCGCAATTTATGTGGAATCAATGTGTTTACACGCGTGAGTCCCGATTTTACGGTGCGGGGAAAAGGCTATTTAATTGCTGGTAAATCGGGAGGGGGCGGAGCCAAATTACTTGAATCTAAATTGTGTCATATTGGCTCCGCCTCCTCCATATTGACCCGCGAATCGCAGCAAAATTACCGTGAGGGAACGGGGCTTAAGAACACGTTGCCTGCACTCTAATTTGTCTGCGGGGGGGGGGGTTCTGGGTACTCAGAAACCCCCCCTGTGTGAGCTACTGATTCCCCACACACCCGGGGCCTGATTCAGAATTGTATGCACAGCCGCAGGGATGCGCAGGGAAGTGGCTGTGCAATACCCTAAAACTAATAAGCTAAGGCAGTAACGGCATGCATGCCTACTTTAGAAAATACATTTCAGGGAGAGTGTGAAAGCAGCACCTATGAGCGTGGCAGTAAAGTGGGCGTGTACTGCTACATCTGAGAGGCGTGTCATAAACCTGACTGACATCCAATTGTAAATGAGCCCCAAAGCAGTCAGTAAGATCTACTTGTAGATGAAAACACTCTGATACTTTACAGAATATATATGTAGCCATAGGGATCACTGTGCCTTATACCCAATGCAGGGAAATTATACTAATCATCCCATTTGAATGTATATCTCTCTATTTTTTTTTAAACATAACAGTGTCATAATGGGGGTAAGGTGCGATCAGGGAGATCGCTGGACTCTTCAGGGAGACAGGGAGATTACTGCTATTTCAGGGAGTCTCCCTGACAATGAGGGAGAGTTGGCCAGTATGAGTAAGAGGCAGTGTCAGGTGTACATAGTTGCTTCTTGACTGCATCGCAGATCCTTGTGCTGCGTCCTAAGGGCCTCATTCATCAGGGATCGCAATTGCAACAGCGTACACAGATCGGCCGATGGTGCTTACTGCACATGTGTATGCACCGCAGTGCGCGTGTGCAGGATAGCATTGCGCATGCCCTGCATTATACAAAACCATCGCAGAGTGAGTGACCGGACGTCAGCATTTAGGGGTGGTGACGGGGGAGTGGCCAGAGAAACGCAGGCGTGCCTGTCCATTTGAACGCAGTTACATGGGTGTGCATAAATTAGTCACCGCGACGGCATACACAGCCTGAGTACTCACTGCGTGCGACAGAGACTAGCAATTTCTGAGACAGGTCAGACTCGCTGTAATTGTGTGTGAGGGTCCGATGTTACCGATGTATACGCAGGACTATGAGGTCTTACCCTGAGGTTACACAGATTGCCCCTAGCAGCTCCATAGCTGAGGCCAGGAAGTCAGCAATTAATACAACAGTGAGATATTTACTTGCATAATGGTTTATATTATAACTTTTTGCCAGTAACCAAGTGTTTCATTTTAAAGATAACCAATAAAAGATATTTTTAATCAATTTAATTCTCTCAATATTTTCTGAATTTGTCGGAGTGCGCCCTATAAGGAATTTTCTTTTGGTTTTGGAACTTTTTCCCACTCCAGTTAGTTGTGACCCAATTTATACCTCAGTGAGTTTGATTATAAGCATCTGTGCACAAGCAGGGCTATCCTTAATATCTGGACCATTATGGTGCCTTGAGGACATCAGGCCTGATTCAGCTTGGGTCGCAGGTCTGCCTTCGTACATACCCGGTCGATATTTGCGCTCTGCGCATGCACCGCAGTGCACGAACTAGACGCTGCAATCGAGAATACGAACACAGCAGATACGCAGAGACACAAGGAAATGACTGACAGCAAGTGCCGTTTGGGGGTGGAGAGTGGTTGAAGGAACGCAGGCGTGTCTGTACGTTAGAACGCCGTTACAGGGGCGTGCATAATTAAGCCCCAGCGATGGCGTACGCACCCAGATCTCTACATGCCGTCAGGAAGCTTTGCAGGTTGAGAGTCATGTTAAGCTCAACCACAACTCTGCGTATGGGTCTGATATTACTCGATGTTACCGATGTTTTTGCTGACTTGCGGATGTATGTAATGGGAAGTGGGTGGCTTTATAAACAGGGGGCCATCTTGGTATAGTGCTGTGATCGCATTAATTTGCATACTTTCGCAGCGAGTGGGTGCGATTGCAGACTTGCGATTGGGGGAGAGTTTTGAAACCCTGGATTAAAACATCAGGAATACTTCTCTCATTTTCCTGTACACCTCCATGGGTTGCGAGGAATATTGGCCATGGCATGCCTTAGCCCAGCCGTTTCTGCGGACCCCCATGCACGGCAATCCAGATCAAACTGCCCCCACCCAAATGTTTTATGCAATGTCATTATTGAGATCATATTGTCATGTTTTTATGAATAATGTCATCAGAAAGCCCTTGGGGTGAGGACAGGTAAGACTGCATGTGTTCACTCTTAAAAGAATAGTTAAGGTTAAAGGTAAAACACAAATAATTTGGCTGTTAAGTCACTATGGAAACAAATGGGACCTACCCCACCTCCAGCTGAGCTGGACACCACGATTTCACGGTTACCCTAGTAACAGTTGCCGGCCCTTGGGCTGCTCAATGCTCAGCTGTATTTAGTAGACGAAGCAAAACTAAGAGGGTGGCCTCGCCCTCTTGTCATTACAACCAGCCTCGGAACTGACCAGTGCAGGAGGCCTCCTCAGCCCACAGTGGAACACTGGCAAATGCGCCTATCCACTTCAATGCAGCCAGGCTGCTGACAGGTGAAGGGTACCATTGTGTCTCCCCAGCCACAACTGCTATCTCTACTGGCAACTATCTGATGGGCTGATTGCTTTCAGTAGGGGAACACAATAAGGAGCCATTCACTCTACTAATGCAAATGGCCCTGGCAATTAAAACTGAGGGCCTGATTCAGAGCCGGACGCTATTTGTGCTCGCTCGTTCAGAAAAAGGGGCCGGATATTTAAATAGAGCGCTCACTCTTTGCGGTCTCTGTTGACGCCTCTATGTCTGAACGAGCAGACGAAACATGCGCTCGCTATTTTTTAAAAAACGCCCCCTGGCCGCTCGCATCCTACGTCATCTCCGCTATTTATTAGATTAATCAAGTACATCGAAAGGCGTATGAACTGCTCGCAGTGCTTGTGGTAGGATTTTCCTACCGCAATCATGCGAGCAGTTCAGGCTAAAAGACAACCAAGTGACGTGGTCGATGACGCTGCTTTGTTAATTATGCACACCCTTAAAACGCCCGTTTTGACCGTTTGGCACGCCTGCGTTCGGATCACCACTCCCCGTTTTCAAGCACCTTCCCGTTACCACCCACAAACGCCTCATCCTGTCCCTCAAAATAGCAGGCATTCGCTATTTTGCGAACACACAATTTCCGACAGCAATGACTGGTTCGCGCATGCGTATTACAACCCATACGCATGCGCAGTTGTGCGAACATCGCTCGGAGCTTACGAGCGGCTCTTTATCAGGCCCTCAGTTTCTTGCTGGACCGTCTGGTGGGGCTGTGGCTAGGCAATAAGGGACCTCTTAGAAGTGTGCTACCTGTCTATGGTCCTTGGGCAGGGATTAAAACCATAAAGTCCCCTGACCTTTACACAACTAACCAAACAAAATAAAAATACTCCCCATCCCCTCACTTTAACACCTCTTTCTGTTTTCACTAAAGTGTGAGCACAGAGAAATTCAGAGAAGAGCCGCACGTGAACAGACTGAATGATGGGACAGTAATTACATTATTTCTATTACTCTACCAGGCCGAGGCTATCTCCAGCTGTGGTGGAACCATATGTTTTCATATTATCATGAGAGGAATTTCCCGTCTCCCACCAACTCCAGGGAGAATGGGCTGTGTCATAAACATTAGGGAGCTGTACTCCATAGGCTTATTGTTACTTTTCTTCTTACTGTAAATTAAAAAAAATAGTTAAACTTTAGAAACATATGTGAAAGCAAAGCTTCAGTCACGCCAAGTTTCCTAGACAATATTTCTGTCAGAGCTAAAAATATTCAATCTTAAGATTAAAAAAAAAGAAAAAATTACCATATATATGTTTTAAACTGTACTGTAAGAAAAATTGGTGAAATAGATTTGCTTGAAAATGTCCCCGTTCACCCTGGCAGTACTGTAAAGGTGTGTACACACTAAACGATTTTGCTCCATGAGTGACAACGTCCCGTGTCTCCCCGGCAGGGGTGTGCACAGTGTCGCTAACGACACTGTGCACAAACACTGAACGATATCATGAACGATATCGTTCAGTGCCGGGCTCACTCCCGCACATGCAACAACCTGACAATATCGGCAGGATGACCTGCATGTTCGGGCGATGAACGGCAAACGACCAGCGGGAGCGTGCATCGCTGGTCGTTATCAGCCATTCTTTTTGCGCAACAAATTAATGGTATTTTGGACGACTGAACGATAACGATATCATTCCGTCGTCCAAAATATCGCCCAGTGTGTACGCACCTTAAGTCACTGCACGCCAGGTAGGAAATTAGCTGCCCATGAACATAATTGACTAAATTGGAAAGTTATACCTTTAGCTAGACCAGTGGTTCTCAAACTTTTTTTTTAGTGTATCAGTATTATATTCACGGCACCCCTAAGCCAGAAGTTTATTATTCAGAAATTCAGAAAACAATTTAGTAAAGTAATTGTGCCTACCTGTCATCCTCAGGGTCAGTTATGTGGTAGTGGACAGGTTTGCTCTTCTTTTTGTCCACATATTTACATTGACCATAAATAATTTTATTTGGTGCTGGACCACCAACCTGAGACCCCTGCAAGTGTCCCGAGGCACCCCAGGGTGCCCCGGCGCACAATTTGGTAGCCACTGAACTAGACTGATGATGAGAACCATTTTCTGTTAACGTGCTTATCTGATGCAGTGCCAAAGACAGAAGGTTCGTAATGATGGAATACAGGTAAGGAAGTCATTAAACTAAGTCAATTTGCATAACTGTCAACTAATTCATTAAACTTTTACAGATCAGGTTTCTAGATTGTGTTTATACTGCCGGGTAACAGATTTAAATCGTGAAGTTAGTATGCAAGGAAAGCAGTATTTTATTTTACCCATCTACTGAACAGATCTACCCATTTACCCACCTACTGAACATGTTCATTTGAGTTCACAGGGGTTTAAAAGATTTGACTTAAGCTGGGTACATACCTGAACAAAGTTGCGACCCAGTGATGTGATTTAAGGATATATCGAATTGCCATACACACTACACGATCCGTCGTACGACGCCATATGTATCGGAATATGCTTCATTGTCCGTGGCATTGTCCCTTTGGAATTGCAAAGCATCCAATGGGACAAAGCAATGAATGACAGATGAAAACAATGGACTGGATGTACACACTATACGATGGTCTTGGTATTTTCGATCAGTGAGGGGTCTAGAGGTGTGGCTGCAGTACAATTCAAAATTCAAATAGGGGAGCCACACCAACTGCCACCCCAAATGTGGCCAAACATCACTGGCCGAGACTCACTGGCAGTTGGTGTGGCTCCCATTTGAATTTTGGACTGTACTGCAACAGATTGCATTATATAGTGTAAAGTGTGTACCCAGTTTAAGTCCTACTTTACTTATACTCAGCTATACTGCACATTAGTCTGTTGACTCTAATAGGGCCCATACAACTGCGATGGATTGCCGTAATTTTCTCTATTGCCGACACAGGGATTCGAGGAATAAAACATGTTGGACAATCTTAATTCCCCAATTCCTACCCCAAAAAATTGTCAAAATTGGCGATTTGGGGATTTTTAACATTTATTTATTTATTACCAGGTATTTATATAGCGCACACATATTCCGCAGCGCTTTACAGAGAATATTTGGCCATTCACATCAGTCCCTGCCCCAGTGGAGCTTACACTCTATATTCCCTATCACATGCGCACACACATACACACTAGGGTTAATTTTGTGTTGGGAGCCAATGAACCTACCAGTATATTTTTGGAGTGTGGGAGGAAACCCACGCAAGCACAGGGAGAATATACAAACTCCGCACAGGTAGGGCCGTGGTGGGAATCGAACCCATGACCTTAGTGCTGTGAGGCAGTAATGCTAACCATTACACCATCTGTGCATGTTGAATTTCCACAATTCCACAAAGTTTTGCCGATCATTGATGTCCATGCATTGGCGTTCTTGATTGCGTATTGGCGAGCGATCACTTTGTGTTTGCAGACGCCCACTAGCGTACGTCATCTCCAGGAAGTATATACCACCATCAGTACATCGGGTTCCATCAGATCTGACTGCAGCGCTTGCAGTTGACTGTACCCTACCGCAAGCACTGCGAGCACTTCAGTGAATAATTCAACCAGGTGACGTGTACTATGACGCTGCCGGTTAATTATGCACGCCTCAGAAACGGCGTAAAGACACTCAGGCACGTCTGCGTCCGCAACGCCACTCCCCCGTTACTACTGCCCTGACCGTTACCACCCACAAACGGCTTCTTCTGTCACTCATTCCTGCAGGGTGAGCGAGCGCATCCCAATTACTCGTACAAGTTTGCGCACGCGCACTATATGCATGCGAACATTTGCAAACATCGCCAGCAATGAGCGATCGCTTGCTAGCGAGCAGGTCTGAATCAGGTCCTAAATGCTTTGTCTGAGCGGTTATAACAGACGTGATGCTCAACTATCTATAGTGTATTGGTAGAAGTATGACAAAGAGGACGCTATACTAACTTATACTGATTTATTTTTCCTCTTACCAATCAGGAACATAATTTCGTGGAGCCCTATGGAGGTCATTTAATTGTGTTTTTACTGAGTATTGAGGCACAAAAGATTAAGGTTAGATTTGCAACCATTGATGGTCTATGGCCGTGGCAAATGCTTTAGCCATATGGCAGTGATGCCAAACCATCAGCAGAGCTCTAAGTGCCCTGTGCAGGCACTGTCCACTATGTGTATGACATCATGCATAAGGGGCGGGGCCACCACACCTAGAACTACTGCAGTAATAAAACATGAATTATTAACAGTCAAAGAGGTGAGAAAGACCTGTTCATAAAGCAAATACTCTATAGAGAATAACAATACTGGAATGAACCTCTATACACCCCTGCCTGTATCTTCTAAAATCCTACCTATAAACCTCTAAGGATGACGCTATTTTGCGTACGCAGTCATACAGTAAATAAAAGATTCCAGACTTGGAACGTGTGGTTCCGAAGCACAAAGTATTATTCAAGTAAAAGTACAGTCAGTTACACGCTATTGATTCAGACACAATTAGACACAAAGGAATTATACAGACCCAAAGTACAGTATACATACGCAGCGCTTCCGGACCAGATGATAGGCATCAGCAAGAAACCCCGTCGTCATTCAGCACGAAGATTAAGACCCCAGTGTTTGAGCACACATATTTATACCCCCCCAGAATAGACCGGACAATAGAGAAGTTTGTTGCTGATGTCATTGGTTCCCAGGGAGGAAGCATCTGTTACAGAGAGTTTAACAGACTGGTTCAAATAGACTCACCCAGCCTCTAACAACTGGGGGTCTCTACCCTCCCGTCCCCATGCAAAATCCTAACAGTTATACATTTTGTTGCTTGAAGTCTCTGCGGTCCATCAATTGAGAATGCATGATGCGATCTCCACACCGATAGTAACGGAATTCAGTTGAAAGAGTACGCATCAGTACAAAACCAAACACGGCTCTCTTATCATGTATAAAACCTTAGTTATCAAATATCGTTATTTCACAGCATTTATACTAACTGAACCAACTTAGATCTTATACTTTAAAGCTTATTAAACCTTATGTGTGAATATGTAATGGGTGAGTATGCGGGGTTTGATATAAGGACACTAGTTAACTTGGGGCAGATGCGTGCGCATAAAGCTAATAAAACAGCGGTTTCATACAAAGTCCTATGCATTCGCTAATATGCGACTAGTTAACTACGCAATTGTGCGTATTAATGTGTGTATGAGAAATGGTGAAAAGATGCAATCGCATGTTGCTAAAAGTAATATCGCCACATGTACTAAAATGTAAGTTAATCTAAAATGGCGCTTAGGCGGCCATTCGCAAAATGGCGTCTTGCGATCTCATTTCCAAAATGGCATCTTGCGGCCAGTCGCAAGATGGCGTCGCTGCGATTCAATTTTAAACTGATTTTGTCTCAGCCAATTATCCACCTTCGACAGTCCACCCTTTGATAGCAAACAACATGCTATCACAATCTGTTATTGGAATTTTATCTTAGGCTTACATTTACATATTATTTAGTGTTATTATGGGATGGCACATGGTGGTTCTTAATCCATCAATAATGTGTCTCTGAGTGGGGACATAAAACTATTATACGCACACCGCGGATCTTGGAAGATCATGTGAAAGGTGTGGGAATGCGCCAGTCTTATAAAAGCAGTCTTGAAGGGGAATTGAGACTTTACATTATCTGAGGTGTTTTAAAAATAACATTTCAATAATACATTCTATGCATGTCTAAATATACTACATTAAATTATGGTATTTCCTAGCTCAGGGTTGTAATGCAGATCTGTATTTACCTCGGTATTCATACTGGCCACCATCATAATTTCATTCTTTCGTTTTACTCTATTTTTACATTTTCCACACTTCAACACAATAGGAACACACCGGACGCATATGCCAATTATTATGATGACAATTAGTATAAGGATCAAGAATTTGCCTATGCTGGTGATCACTTCCTGGACCCCTGGATCCATGACACCCATCCTTCTATCTTTTCCCCTACTTCAGCCACTGAAGCATTGTGGTTCTTCCGAAACTCCCATTTTAGCTGCAGAATTTCATCCATCTTTCGGTCTATCACCTCCTTAGGGTTGCTGGTATCATTGGTGACATAGGTGCAACATTTTACTCCAAATTGGGTGACTAACGTTACGCAATACCCTCCAGTAACAGCAGTTAAATAATTCAACACTAGCCTGTGTTGCACCAGTTCTTTCTTGTACGCTTGCAATTATCTCCCTGATATTATCTATCAATTTAGCAAGTTCCTGAATATATCTAAAATTTAATGTTCTCCGAGCGATCCTGGTGGGATCCAGTGCGACTAAAACTTGAAAGCCAGTTGTCTCACTGATTAACTGAGCGGCTTTATGCACATCACCAGGTATCATATTTCTCTTGCCTCTGTATTCATATTGCGTGTGAAGATATGGTGATGGTGTGTTTTTATGTATACCAAGCATTTCAACATATGTGAGGGTCATAACTTCTGGGACTACTCTTCCCAGGTAACACAAACCTTCGGAACTCGGGGAGAGCCATTTATACACTTTTCTTCCACATACAAAATATACATTATCAGGGAGAACATAAGGGATGGTATGCATCATTATCATCAAGCACATTTCTCTTGCAAACAATCCTATTTCTGGGTCTTCCATCTGGTTCATGCAAGTCTCTGGCTGTATTATTTTAGCACAATAACCATCTGGCAACTTACCAATAATCTCCATGATGGAACTCAGTGTATACAGATACCTAAAATGTTTCCCACTAGATTTAATTGAGCGTAACAGATCATGGTTTATGGACTCATTATCAGCTCTTTGTGAGAAGGTCATCGTCTGGTTATTCCCGTCACTTCCCAACCTCCGGGTTTATTGGGGTTGGTTATGTTTAAACACAAAAGTGTTCTATCTACTTGGAATTGATAGAGTTTGAAATGAGGTGGTTTGGATGAGAGAAATTTTCCATCCAAGGTTTTCCCTTTTTGCAATTCTAAAATTTCCGTGGTATTCAGCGGAAATGGCACCAACCCTACATTATGCTGTCCCTGTGGCATGTGTGAACACACCCAGCAATCAGTTTGATTTAACATTTTGCCTACCATGCTATGATAATCCTCTAGAGGATACCCACCCCAGTATGGGTTATATTTAGGTTGGCACAGTTGGAAACAGTTCTCATCAACTAGGGACCCATAAAGCTCACAAATACAGGAATCTTCAGACAATAAACCTCCACACCTTCCCCGAGTATCCGGAATGACAGCTCTCTTAACAATAACAGTACTAAGATTAGTCAGACACTCCCCCGATTGGCATTGCATTCCTCCTGACTCCACTCCATCAGCACTGCCATCAGTTCCCGTTTCCTCAATTGGTCCCCCATCACAGACACCGGATATCCCCAAACCGACCAAGATGGTGAACACTCAAAGAGAATATGAAAATGAACACAGCAGGCCCGTCCATTGTCACAACAAGTCCTGCAAAATTCTCTCAGTTCAGGTATCTCACTACAACCTGCTCAATCCTCCCGGAACAAGCTCGCGATTGACAGGTCCACGCTATCAGCCTTGTCTCCGACTTGTTTCTCCACCGGTTGATTGACCTTTTTGCAGTGAGTGGAATGGACCCAGGTATCTCTCTCGGCCACCTTCAAAGATGTAGTACTCGTCAGCAGCACCTGGTATGGACCTTCCCACCAATTAGTCAAGCAACCTGAACGCAAGAAATTTCTGTTCATAACATATTCTCCTGGTTCAACATCATGACAGTTAGTTTCACGCATATCATTAGACAATTTCAGTTTCTGCTGCTGCTGCTTTAACTGCTTACTCATTGATATAAGATACTTCACAGTTACCTCGTTGTTACCCTTCAAGTCTTCCTGTGGACTTATAATCAAATGAGGTTGTCTACCGAACAATGTTTCAAATGGGGACAGATTTAGGGGGGGTCTAGGAGTGGTCCTTATGCTATGTAGGACAAAAGGTAACGCTTCTGGCCATCCCAGTCCAGTCTCTGCCATAATTTTACTTAACTTATTTTTAATAGTCCCGTTCATCCTCTCTACCTTGGCACTGGCTTGCGGTCGGTAGGGGGTATGAAGTCGGCTATTAATACCCATCAGCTTACACATATTTTGAAAAACATCACCTGTGAAATGAGTACCCCTGTCGCTCTCGATGATTTTAGGGATACCGTACCTGCATACAAATTCCTGGACTATTTTCTTGGCAGTAAACGCAGCAGTATTAGTGGCCGCTGGGTAGGCCTCAACCCAGTTAGAAAATACATCGGTGCACACTAATACATACTTAAGGTTCCTGCAGGGTGGTAATTGGATGAAATCAATTTGAATCACCTGGAAAGGTCCATCAGTCGGTGGAATGTGGGACGGTTCGGTAGAGATCGCTTTTCCTATGTTCTTCCTCAAGCAGGTCAGACAGGACATTGCTATCTTTTCTGCTTGTGAAGAAAACCCTGGTGCGCACCAGTAGGCCCTCACCAACTTGCAGATACCTTGTTTTCCCAGATGAGTCAGACCGTGTGCTGCCTCAGCCAGGCTGGGGTAATATGCCTTTGGGGCTACTGGCTTACCTTGTCCGTCCCTCCAGAGCCCGGAGGACTCTTGCCCACATCCCTTGGACTATCAAATGGATTTTTCCTGGAATGAACACAAATTTTGCATCTCAATTAATTTCAGCATATCAATTGTTTGGAAAGACATAATTTTTTCAGTTGGAGAAAACATTTTCAACCCTGCTGCCCATTTTGCAGCTTCATCGGCCCTGTTGTTGCCTAGTGACACCGGGCCATCCTCACATGTATGGGCTTTACACTTAATTACTGCCACTGTTTTGGGCAGTTGGATTGCTTCTAAGAGATGTTTTATGTGTCGGGAGTGTGCAACTGGTGTGCCTGCTGCTGTCATAAAATTTCTCAGACGCCATAGAGCCCCAAAATCGTGCACCACCCCGAACGCATACCTCGAGTCAGTGTAAATGTTAGCAGATTTGCCTGCTGCCAGTTCACACGCTCTAGTTAGTGCTACTAATTCTGCCACCTGGGCTGAGTGAGGAGGACCAAGAGGTTCAGCTTCTATGATGTCTGTGTCATTTACAACAGCATAACCTGTACATAATTCACCTGTGTCTGTTTGTCTATGACAACTCCCATCCATATAAAAAGTCACATCCACATTCTCTAAAAGGTGTGTCGTGTATGTCAGGTCTAGCAGTAAAGGTCTGATTCAGATATGTCATACAATCGTGCGTATCATTATGTCCGCTGAACTCACCTCCCGCCAGCAACTCGTCTCCCTCCACCCTTTGTACATCATGTTGTACATATGGTAAATACGTGGCTGGATTCAGCGAGCTGCAACGTTTAACAGTGATGTTTGCGAGTGCGATTAGGGCTAGTTCCCATTTGGTAAACCTAGCTGAAGAGACGTGTCTGGTTTGAGCTGAGTTCAACAGAGCAGATACAGCATGGGGAGTGTAGACAATCATATCATGGCCCAGTACTATGTCCTCACTTTTACTCACCAATAGAGCGGTAGCTGCTACACTTCTCAAACAAGTGGGGAGTGATCTTGCTACCGTGTCCAATTGGGCACTGTAGTATGCTACGGGCCTACTGGCATCACCATGTTTTTGTGTAAGGAAACATGCAGCACAACCATCGGCTTCCGTACAATACAAAGCAAAAGGTTTTTCATAATCAGGTATTCCCAATGCAGGAGCTTTTGTCAGGCTATCCTTAAGATTAAGGAAAGCCTGCTCTGATTCCTCTGTGTGTATGACACGATCGGGCTTTGAGGAAGAGACTAATTCCTGTAAAGGCAAGGCCAAAATAGAAAAACCTGGGATCCACATCCTACAATATCCACACATTCCCAAGAAGGTACGAATTTGCTGTTGATTCTGCGGCAGTGTTATGTTTTGTATGGCCTGGATTCTATCATTTGTAAGATGTCGTAACCCCTGGGTTAGGCAGTGTCCCAAATATTTTACTCTGGATTGGCACGGCTGTAGTTTGTCCTTAGCCACCTTGTGTCCTGTATGCGAGAGATGAAGTAACAAAAGTTTAGTATCATTCAAACATGACATAAACGAGTCAGAACATAGCAATAAATCGTCCACATATTGAATTAGAACAGATCCATTGGCAGGTTGAAAAGATTGTAAACAGTCGTGCAATGCCTGGGAGAAGATACTGGGGCTATGAAACCTTGGGGTAATCGTGTCCATGTATATTGCACACCTCTGTATGTAAATGCGAATAGGTTCTGACAGTCAGGGTGGAGAGGCACAGAGAAAAAAGCAGAACAGAGGTCAATGACAGTGAAATGGGTTGCATTTGGTGGGATCTGCATTAGGATGACAGCTGGATTTGGCACTACAGGGAATTGGCTCTCTACTACCTTATTAACACCTCTAAGGTCTTGTACCAGCCTATAACCCCTCCCACCACTCTTCTTTACTGGAAAAATGGGACTGTTGGCTACTCTAGCTGTACGAACTAAAATTCCCTGTTGCAATAATTGCTCAATTATTGGAAACACCCCTAATTCTACCTCCTGTTTTAGTGGGTACTGGGGAATTTTAGGAGCTTGCCTACCGCTTTTTAGGTTTACCATTACAGGGCTTACGTTTGCCATTAATCCAGTGTCCTGTCCATCCTTAGTCCAAAGGGAATTTGGAATTTGGGACATTTCATCTACCTGTGATGGATTTTCTTTTAAAACTGTAGAGTGATACATTATCCTTTGAGGAGTGTCTAACATATCCCGCATTCTCTCTGGGATATCTAAAAATACACCATCCGGGGTGCAATATATAACACATCCCATTTTACATAACAAGTCTCTTCCCAGCAGGTTAGTAGGGGTCGCAGCAGCCAGAAGAATGTCTGGTATGCAACGGCCCAATAGTAACCTCTGTGGACTTTGTTAAAGGATAATGTTCCACGTTACCTGTTACACCCATTGTTGGTACTGTCTCGTTGGTCACCTGTAAATTAACGGGAGATTTTCATCACTGACCTGGTCGCCCCTATGTCTACAAGAAAAGGATATTCAGTACAAGCTACATCAACCATCATGAGCGGTTCTTCCCTAGTACTTCCCATTAACCTGACTATCTGTAGACTACAGGTATGACCTGTCCCCTAGTGTTGGCTACCATTCTCCAATAAAGCATTTACGGCCACAACTGGTGTCTGTTGAACATTTGCTGGTCTCTGTGCATATCCCTTATGGGGATATCCAGGTCTTCCCTGATTTGGGGTTCCTACTCGTTTTACTGTACAATTTCTACTTAAGTGTCCTGTTTGTTTACAATTAAAAAATGTCCGTGGATCAGGTGTAAACATGTGTTGGTATGAGGTTTGAGCAGAGGGTAAAGGTGGTGGATATGGGTAAGGATAGGGAGGGTAAGGGTATTGTGGGGGATATGAGTATGGGACCTGTGGCTGTATTGGGTTAGTGGAATACAGCTGTGTTTGTTGTTGTGTGGGGTTAGTGAGGGCAGGTGTAAGTGTGTGTGCAGGTGCGAATGTGTCTGTTGGCTGTGATGTTACAGTCATTCCCTCCAGAGTTTCTATACTGACAGCCATTAGTTTTTCGCTCTGGATCTCCCTCTTTTTTGAGATGTTTTTATCATGTTCTATGGCAGACTCTATGAGGTTATCTATTGTGAGTCCCCTCCAGCCAGGCTGTGAGGTCTGAACCCGAGTCTTTAAGTTCTCCTTCAGACCATCCATGAGTACCGTGACTATCATTCCCCTGTGGTGAGTGCTATCTTTAATATCTTCTATCCCAGTGTACTGGGTGATAGCCTGCAGAGCCCGGTCACAATAATCTTCTGCAGTTTCACTCTCCTTTTGCTTGATTGTGAAAATTTTGTTCCAGTTAACTACTACTGGAAAATATATACCCAATTTAGTCACAATGCAGGAAATGTTACCTTGGTTTACTTGGTCTGTTAAAGGAATGTCACCATCCAATACACAATCCGTGATAAATTTTGTCACGTCGGTATTGCGTGGCAGACAGGCCCTTAACACCACACGCCAATCTTTATTAGTTGGTTCATGAGAACTACCCAAATTTCTCAAAAATCTTTGACATTTGGCTAGTTCCTTTTTGGGATCGGGGAAATCATTTATGATGGAATTTAGTTCTGCTCTTGTCCATGGACAATGCATTACTACTTCCCTCGTGGGCACTACACCGTTCACATCTGCATTTCCATTCGGAACAGTTATCGTCCGAATGGGATGCAGACCGGTAGCGTTGCTACCTCTGACCTGGTTACCTGGCTGGGGGTTTAATCTGCTGCTGCTACGTATGGTATTAACAACTTCCTCTACGGGTGCAGTGTGTTAACACTTCCCTTGCTGTTACCGATGGAGATGGTGGCACCACTCGTGATTGTGGTGATGCAGCATCTATCATTTGCACAGCATGGGAAATGGCAGACATTACAATAGGCTCACCATCCACATCATAAACATTTTGTTTATGGTTACTTAAGAGGGGGTACAAATTGCTTGTTAAATTTTTATGGGTATTTTTGGTAACTGTACTTGCACCTCCATCCACATAAGGTGGGGGAGGTGAGCGTGAACTGCTGGCAATACTCTCCACAACGCTACCTTGCTGCACGTGCGCGCCATTTTGCGGCTCGCCCGTATTGCAATTCAGCATTGCGGATGCATTCTCTGGCAATGCGCTCGCAACGCTAGTTTGCGTCGCTTGCACATTTTTAAGCCACGCATCCCCTTCATGCTGCCACAATTTTAAACATTCACAATATTTGACCTTTTTCTCTCAGGAGCGCATCAGACTGATGTGATCCCGGACATTATCTAATACATCCTTATCAAAACTACCAATTCTGGGAAACGGTCTAACACTTTTCATCGTCATTTTAAACCATACATCACAATACCTTATTGCATAAGTACCGTACTTAGTATGCATAATACGACGGGCCGATCCGATCGGCACCTCCATTAGCAGCACATCATTGTCTAACATCTCTACTGTTTGCATGGCTCCCATTCTGAGACAAAATCCTACGCTTTTCAATAAAGATTTAAACTGGTGAAAGACAATCAAGATACTTTCACTTACCTGTGGACGATTTAAGTCGGCGGCGCCCACACACCTGGATAAGATTTGAAAAAGGCAACTTCCACACCCGGATAAGATTTAGTAAGGCAACTTCCACACCTATGGAAGTTTATATGTCGGCCACTTACACGCACCTCTCTACAACAAAGACAACATGTACACCTGCTACTGTGTGTAGAACGGTAAAGCTACTTACCGAGCGGCTAGACTAACCCTTGCACCTAGCCCTTAAGGATCATACGATACCCTTAACTTCGTTCAACAAATATTCACTGTTACACTTTTTTCCTGCGCAGAAAAACAAACGTTAACCCAGATATTGATAAGATTTGAAAAATGTAAACCTCAACGGCTTTGTTTAAACACGTAGCAGCAGAACCGGAAGTACGTATAAGCTATCGTGCGACCAGCCGCATACATAATAATGGGACTACCACACAACCGTATATGACTTTTTAGCTGCGTACGCAAAAGTGCGTTTTTACTGTGCGCATAACTGCGACTCAACCGCGTACTCAATACTGCGGCACCCCTTTTAAACGTTAGGTTCTATCAACAAAGGAAAACAGACTTTTTCCTTTCTTGTCCCTGGATTCTAGTCAGCTTCCTTTGCTCACACGAAAACGGATAGCGATCTTTCAGCACAAAGCGGTTGCAGGAAAACCCTGCATGTGGCCACTCCACCCTTTGCTGAGATATCGATAGCTGTATGTGCCGTTTGAGTAGGTAAGTGACCTCACTACTACGAGCCCCCAACTAACGATACTGGAATGAACCTCTATATACCCCTGCCTGTACCTTCTAAAATTCTACCTATAAACCTCTAAGGATTACGCTAATTTGCGTACGCAGTCATACAGTAACTAAAAGACTCCAGACTTGGAACGTGTGGTTCCGAAGCACAAAGTATTATTCAAGTAAAAGTACAGTCAGTTACATGCTATTGATTCAGACACAATTAGACACAAAGGAATTATACAGACCCCAAGTACAGTATACATATGCAGCGCTTCCGGACCAGATGATAGGAATCAGCAAGAAACCCCGTCGTCATTCAGCACGAAGACTAAGACCCCAGTGTTTGAGCACACATATTTATACCCCCCCAGGATAGACCGGACAATAGAGAAGTTTGTTGCTGATGTCATTGGTTCCCAGGGAGGAAGCATCTGTTACAGAGAGTTTAACAGGCTGGTTCAAATAGACTCACCCAGCCTCTAACAACTGGGGGTCTCTGCCCTCCCGCCCCCATGCAAAATCCTAACAGTTATACATTTTGTTGCTTGAAGTCTCTGCGGTTCCGATAGTACCGGAATTCTGTTGAAAGAGTAGGCATCAGTACGAAACCAAACACGGCTCTCTTAGCATGTATAAAACCTTAGTTATCAAATATCGTTATTTCACAGCATTTATACTAACTGAACCAACTTAGATCTTATACTTTAAAGCTTATTAAACCTTATGTGTGAATATGTAATGGGTGAGTATGCGGGGTTTGATATAAGGACACTAGTTAACTTGGGGCAGATGCGTGCGCATAAAGCTAATAAAACAGCGGTTTCATACAAAGTCCTATGCATTCGCTAATATGCGACTAGTTAACAGAACAATTGTGCGTATTAATGTGTGTATGAGAAATGGTGAAAAGATGCAATCGCATATTGCTAATAGTAATATCGCCACATGTACTAAAATGTAAGTTCATCTAAAATGGCGCATAGGCGGCCATTCGCAAAATGGCGTCTTGCGATCTCATTTCCAAAATGGCATCTTGCGGCCAGTCGCAAGATGGCGTCGCTGCGATTCAATTTTAAACTGATCTTGTCTCAGCCAATTGGGATTGGTATGAAATACCACCGGCCGCCTGTTCGATTCCCGTCAGCGGCAGCCCGACAGGAGCAGAGTGCGACGCAGCGGAAGCCCGACAGCGCTGGAAATCCCGATCGTGGATATGTTCGTATTTACTAACCTAACCCCCCTAACCCTCCTTAGGGGTGCCTAACCCTAACTTCCCCCCCAAGTGCCTAACCCTAATCCCCCCTGTAAGTGCCTAACCCTAACCACCCCCTTCCCCGCTGCCTAAACCTAAGTCCCCCGGGGGGGTGCCTAACCCTAAGTCCCCCCGGGAGCCCTAAACCTAACCCTCCCCCCGCCGCGGCTGTCCGCCCGCGCCGCCCGGCATCACTACGATCGTGATGCCGGGCGTCGGTCTCCCGGCGTCGGGGAAATTACCCTCAAATTAAATCTGAAAATCTGCAGTTAAAGCACATCTTGTTTGTTTCATTTCAAAGCCATTGTGGTGGTGAATAGAGGCCAAAATATGAAAATTCTGTCAATGTCCCAATATTTATGCACCGGACTGTAATTTCTTGTCAAATTTGTCCTTGAAGTAAAAGGAAGATGCTTGTCAGAGGTTTGGGTTAGGAGGACTGAAAAGAGATTGAAATGTGTTACTGAGTTATTTGGAATTAGAAGCCCAAGGAGAGACGAGAGATTGGAAACATCTTTGTCAAGAGCTTTGTAGGAGTGCTACATGGAGGTATATTTCAGGAGGTCATGTGAAGCATGAGATTTATGCCAGTAATGATTTACACTGTGGGAAATGTGTTTCGGTAGTGTGCCATAGCCAAGATCATGGTTGGAGCCAGGAGGAAAGCGTAGCTGGAGCCACTTGACCAAGGCTATTGCCAGGGTTTGATTAAGAAGTGGGATTTGCAGATCAGGACAGGATAATGTAGACATTAAGAAGAGATGCTGTTGCAGAGAGGTGGAAATGAATAGTGTTGAGATTCCTGAGGGTGGAGCTTTGATGGAGACCGTGGATAAGGTTGTAAACTGTAAGTTATCAGGTGATATCTGAAAGAGGATGTAAGGAGACTGGAAAAAGTCTGGAGAAACTAAGAATGAGTGAGTAGAAGACTTGGTCCATTGAGAGAGGCCGAAAGATGAGGTTAGAGTAGTTTGGAGGCACAAGATGACTGTGGATCAGTGGGGTTGTTGAAGTCACCCATGATGATGGTGGGGATGTCAGAGGAACCATCAACCAGAGGAAAGAAAGATCACAGCAGCACACAGAAAGATGGATACTGAAGATCCAGAGAACATGTACGATGGGAACATGACTGATGGAACAGTTGCTATGAGTGTAAATGTGCAGCAAGAGGAAAGGAGTAACCTCTAACTCCTTGGGTGCTTCCAGGCCTGGAGGAGCGAGTGAAGTGGAGGCCACCGTGTTATTGGTCTATGGGTGAGGCAGAGTGAGAGTGCGTGAGCCATGTATCTGCTATTGCTGGGAGGCTGAGGCTGTATGAGAGGTGGAGACTCAGGGATGGAGCTTAGTTTGTTACACATGAGTAGTGCGTGCGTTCAATAAGTAACATTTAAAGAATTTTGAAAGTGATGAAAGACGCACAAGTTTAAGGTTTTACAGATTGCTACAAAAAACATAACAAAACAAAACAAAACAGGTGATTGTAAGATTTATGAGAATTTATTTTCTGTTGATATTAAACAGATATTACGTCTAAAGGAATGAAGTTAGGTAGAAAGTTCATGAGAGTGTTAATTAGGCTGCAGTGGAGTAATGAAGAGGCAATAATGATAAAGGGCTGTAATGGATGGTGTAACATGTACAATAATGCTATGGAAAGATAGTAAGAAAAGCAGCTTGGTTAACATCATGAGCTTTGATAGGGGATAGAAAATATGCGGCAAAGGCACAAGGCAAATAATCAACGTTCACAACGAGAAACATAGACCAGCAGCACAGATGCAGATTAATGTCATCAGCCCCTATTGTGCAGGCATCTGTTAGTTCGAGGAAATATATGGATTACACAGAAAGATTATGTCCACTGTGGGAGTTCGACATTTGGCATCTTCCTATTGGAGAAGTGGGTGGATTGCTGCGTAGACTGGTGAATGCAGGCTAGCTGGACTGGTTTTGGCTTTCTATACAGTAAGAGACCAGAAGTGAATCTCATCAGGATGGATATAAATGGGCTGCAGATAACACAGTGGTCAGCAGCAGCTATGAAGTGACGTTCACAATGTATAAAGGTCTGGAGACCACCAGGAACCATCTCAGTAATAAGGAATATGCCACCACCACAGCTTAAGCCAGTTGCAGCTGATCTCGGGCACCGATCATTCTTTTCACTCAGCGTTCTCACCAGCCGACCACTGGCAAAAGCGATTGACACGTAGGGGTCAATATAAAGTTGATCTCAAGTCAGACGTTACTACAGCTGCATTGCTTATACGGAGTTATATACAGATATCTGATCACACGCGGTGTTGTATGCATCTATGCCCCTAATCATACACTTGCTTTCCTAGCCGTCATTATCATCCTTGGTGCAAGAGATCAGTCTGAAAACAGAAGGGTCTCTGCATACGCCCGAAGTTCTGTAAACACGCCCTCACTAAACTTAGGGCCTGATTCAGAAATGTACAATAACCCGATGGTTAGCGCACATCTCTGAAGTTTTGGGGTCGGATCCTTTCTGTGCATGTGAAGAACAGATGTTGCTATCTCACTCGCAGACGTCATATGGGGGATGGAGCTGGGGAGTAGCTGGTCACCGCTCCCAGAAACAAGGGCACGTCGCCCCCATTTTCTGGGAGGGAGGAGGCCAGAGTGCGTTGTTTGATGCAAACTTCCTGGCCTAGCAAGTGACCATGTAAGCTTCAGCCTCTGCAGCCTGGCCAAAGGTGTCTAACCCTAACCTCCCCCGGTGGTGCCAAATCCTAACCTCCCCCTCCCCCCGGATCTTTCAATCGGGAGTCCAGCGGTCGGGATGCTGATAACCTGATCCTGTTCTGTATAGCGGCGTCTGTATTTTGTCGGGTGTCGGTATATTGACGGCCGGCATATTCACTACATCCCATGTGATGACCTCATTGCCAGCCACTCCCCTTTAGCAGCATGTGGAGATGTGACTGAGTTGCGTATTACTATGAATAGCCCGGATTTCTGCACGTTCAACCACAGAGCATGTGCAGAGCAAACCCGAGCAAGATTTGTCCACAAAAGTGATTTGAGTTCAACTCTGCAACTCTGAATATGCAGCACACGGCTCTTTTAAAGCCACTTATTGATTTCTCCTTATTCATGTGAAACCAAACTGCTTTATTACATCAATGTACTGTAAACTATAGTATTTCTAAAGAAGAAATCAAGGACATTTCTTTATTGGTCTCCATATTATTTTATTTTACAGACTTTATACTTCCCATTTGAAATTACTCTGATTTTGCACACTTTAAGACAATTTTGAACTGCAATCTTGCCCCACAACCTGGTTCATCTGTTTAGTTCGTGTAAGTGGGGTTTGACAGTTAATGTGCAAAAATAATTCTTAGCCGTACAAGAAAAAGCCTTGTTCATTTATGTTCTTATTTATTTTTGACTGTCCTGTTCTGACCGGTCCTAGGAGGCTCTCTAGATTCACAGAACTACAATGGATAAGCTCAGGTCTGTCAATCGGACACAAAGTTATCTAAGCAGCAAATCTGTTGCTGCAACCGAAGGTAGCAAATATAAGGCACCCCCGTCTGGACAATAGAGCTCTTTAAAGGATAAGAGCGTTGCCTTCTACTGTGTGTCATTGTAACCAAACATTTTGCATGAACGGCTTATAATATTCCAGTGTAAACAAGTCACCATATTTCTCCATGGTGAATCAGGGATATTCAGCATATGCTATTGTAGTTGTGTCTGAATGATTTCTCCTTCTTTGGATTACACGGGTGACGGGTCTAAGAACATATCCTGAGTCAAGTCTCCAATGTTTAAGACGTCTTGTTCTTCAGCTGGTAGAGTTTCTCCTCCACCAAGCACACCTCATAGTGGATAGAGCAGGTCTCCACATTCAGAACCAGGGAGAAGAGAGACAAGACAAAGTCATAGCTGCTCGGGTAGTTGGACTTCTGGTAAAATTTCCAGTGTTCACAATATCTGACAGAGGAAAAAAAACAAAACAAAAAGATTCATGTGAGCAAACTGTCGGCACGTCACGTGACCTAGCAGAGATCAGCTGGTCGTCCGGGGAAACCTTCCCCAAATAGGACAAGGCCTAAGGCAGAGGTTCCTAAACTCTGGATATCCATGCATGAGTCCAGATGGTTAAATCAAATGGACTGAGGTACTAATTTAAGTCACCTGTGCTCAAACATGGATAGCCTTAAAACATGTACTGTAATGGCAGAGTTTGGGAACCTCTGGCCCAAGGAAAGGATATGACAACTACTGTAACACAATTAATGCAACCAGCCAACATCGCTCAATGCACTATACACCTAAAGGAACTTGTAGGGATGGATACATATGATATCTGGGAATAGAAGATTATTATTTTCCTCCATCCGCTAGTACCTAGTACAGACGGCGCATGTACCCCTGGACAGTTGGATGACTGTAGTGTCCTCTGCGCTGCATTGGACACACGGTGACAGACAGTCAACCAATTAATGCCCATAGGATTTTTACCCATTCACGGGCAGATCAGATTGATCTTTTTGGGGGGATGCACCTATTTAAGATTTTGTATATTTCTGGGACAGGGACTCTCTTTTTGAAGCAAATGCAAACAAATGGTTTTCATTTTATAAGTATTACTTTGGAAGAGCAGGCAAAAACAGGAAATTACTTTTATTAACGGGGACTAGAAGTTAGACCTTCGATGTAATTGGCTACTTCTCCATCATAAAGAGTGATACAATATGTGCACTGAGGGCCTGATTTAGAGCCGGACGCTCTGAACGAGCGCCCGCTCTGAATCAGGGCGTGTTTTTTTTTTTTTAGCGAGGCGGTCTCGTGGATGCTCGCATAGCTGTGGGTTACGCTTCCGTCTGGGCAGCCACGCCCACGGCACGCCCACCAAAGGGGGTGTGCTGTCAATCACCATCGACAGCACGCCCCCTTTGGTGCGAGACCCATAACGACGGCTACCCCGTCGTTATCCGGGTCTGGCGCATGCGCACGACGGAGGCGCCTCCATCGCGCGCATGCGCATTTGGGAAACATCGACCCACTTGCGAGCACTCAGCGCTCGCGAGCGGGTCTGAATGAGACCCTGAGTCCAAGGCCTGGCAGTTCTAGGAATGTATTCATTTCTAAGATTTATATATTAACAGTGATTCTTATAGTGCCCACATATTCCACAGCGCTGTACAAAGAATACTCTCCCTGCCAGAATCCAACTAACCTACCAGTATGTGCAAGGACGTGGGAGGAGATGGAAGCACCTGGAGGAAACCCTCCCGAACACTGGGAGAACATACACTTATGTATTTTCACAGCCGCGATCGGGAGAAAAATGGCTCCGTACCACGGATTTGGTTTCGCCTGCCCGATGCAGGCGAAACAAAATCCCTGATAAGTGCCGACATCCGGGCTAATTCAATAGCCACGGGCGATGTATTTTACCGCAGCTAATTGGATACCGGCCTTAGTGTGTCGATGATGGGGTAAGCGGTGGATAGGCAACTATTGGAGGCCTCATATCCACAAGTAACATTAAAAACAGTCTCTGATCTACAGTGACCGTTTCACATCTCTCTCTCTCTATTTATTTAGTGTTCTTTAGATACAGTTTAATCTAGAAGGAAGCAGTATTTCCAGGACATATTAGACAGGCTCCTGACTACGTATACATACATTCTACCTTGTTCTGACATAGTAACAGTCCCTCTTCACGCTGAGCAAAGAATCAGCGACGGCCACTTCCCAACACTGCTGAATGGTGTAGTGCGATACATGAATGAACCCATATTACCTATGAGCAATTTCTTTTATATATCTAGTGTAAGTCAGCCCATGGAAACAAAGGCCTTATTTGCTGCTATGATATAAAATGTCATCAATATGAGCAACTACTGGATAGTGAATGATAACTGACTGAACAAAAACTGTAAAATAAATCACACTGCAAGATTCAGTGAAATGTAGGAATTCTTTTATAATCCAGGCATATAATATTCACTTTCCACATACATTCTAGTGATTGGTGCGGATTGTAAGTAGTTACAACGCTGGAGGTAATAAGTTGGTGGCTTTCCATAGATCTGTCCAAATCAATGACTGTGGTCTCCTAGAGTTCCAAGAAGGATCTTCACAAAATGTGAATCTGAGCCGATCACAGTAGAGAAAGATCACAGCGGCCCTCTCGCCACCGTTGAACACCTTTCCTCTTAATGCGATGGCTGATAGCAATCTCTTGGCAGAGGCTAAATATCGCTCTTTGTTTAGTTTCCATGACTGTACGATCTCACATAGGCCAACTAAGGTATAATCTGATCTGTGTGTTTCACCAGAGGATGGATGGGGAAAAAGTGAGAATTTATGTACTGTATTTCCTTGTATTGTACTCAGCTAGTCCAATATTTACGTTATACATGAATAACTAATCTTATCCTAATTAGATTTTAAGATCATAGAGGAAATGGTTCAAGATCCGGCCATCCAGTTGCCGTGAAACTACAGATCCCAGCATTTCCTGACACAGTTTTAGCGGGCCCTAATAGAAAAACTGTGGCAGAGCATGCTGGGATGTGTAGTTCCACTGCAGCTGGAGGGCCGTGCGTTGAATACCCCTAGTGTAGAGATTCAGCTACAAATGTGTATACTAACGCCTACCTATAATGTAGGGCATTGGTGCTGTACATTAAGGTGGGCCTTAGTATACACATTTGGATGCCAGACAGAAATACTGCTTTATTCTGGGGCGAGATCTTTGAGACTCAAGATACACAGCACGAGAAAACAATTTTCGGCACCAAATCTTTACACCTCTGTTCGGGGCTAAAATCTCCAGGTTATTCTCTCTCTGCAAACTTCAAAACTGGGGATGCGCAGAGAGATGTAGGACATGGAGAAGGACACAAGGTGCTCGATCACTAATTAAACACATCTTAAAAACAACTAAATAAACATTGAAAATGGAACAAATTTAAATAACCATTCTTCCCCATGTTAGATTCATACAGCACACATACAACCAAAAAGGTTTGCCTCAGGGTATTGGGCAAGGAACACAAATGACCCTGATTTCCCTAAGTTATTGTCTCACAACTGTATTCTGTACATATCAATAAATAAAACCACTCATATATGTGATCGTGTACTTCTGCCTTCTATCCCCTCAGGCTGAACCAGGTGAGACGATTTGCATAACTTCACGTTAATTAAATTCCATATTGCTGGAGAGTTTAAGCATTCAGACTTTGTTTCAAATTCCTTGAGGGCAAATATCATTTTCATAGAAAAAAAAAAATCAAAATTTCATGTAAATATTTTACTCATTGTTGCTGGTATCTGACACTAGGCTGGGAGTAACTGTCCTTACCCAGTAATATCGGTAACCAGATACTTCTTGCTTGGAAGGTCGGTTATTTAAAACACGTCTGTCAAATGGACCAAACCGTGAGCCATCGACGGGCGCTTTCAGGCAGAAGACTTATTTTGTGTATCAGGAATTATTTTATGAACTTGCAGTACCCAACATAATAACTTCAAGCAGGGAAAAGACCATAAATAAGCTACATAGGAATACACAAAAACATAAGCTTGCGAGCAGGGCCTTCCTACCTATATATCTGTCTGTTATTACCCAGTTTTGTTCTATTAATGTTTACAATTGTAAAGCGCAACGGAATATGCTGCGCTATATAAGAAACTGTTAATAAATAAATAAATAAACAAAATAAATTTAACGCGTTTAAGTTAAAATTCCAAAATGGAAGAAAAATTTTCTCCCGTCAAAGTAATTAATAGTAATTTATACTGATTGTTACAGTTGTACAATAGCTGCTTTCACGGACCGTCGGTTTCTGTGATGTATCTAAGTGTTGGTTGTAGTTCTCTATATAATATTGCAAAAGAAAAACCAGCGCCATGCTAACGCAAATGCCCCCTACCCGATTTGCTATATATTAAAAGTAGTGTGCATATTGCTTATAATATACTAATTCATATTGCTATATGTCAGCATTTTAGCCTATGAGATGGCCATTTACAGAAATATGGTAGTTTGTATATGGCAACCAATAATGACTTGCTTTAGTCAGTAATTTAGAACATTCAAGGGTGGAAAGATGGTAGAGTATATCCTCCTATACAAAAGATCCAGATATTTATTTGGGACAAATATGGCAGTGCTAGAATAGGCAAAGGCTCATATAATAAAAATGTATGGCGATCAGCTTGAGGTAAAATATACACAAATTTATTTTATATGCAACATACTGTACATTCAAGAAAAAAACAAAAACATTTATATGACTAAGACTGTGCCGTTACCATTCTCAAAACCAAAAACTATATAGGCATGTAAAAAGGCCTGAGAATCACGAATGACACAGAGGGACCTTTGGAATATCAGAGTAACATAATATTATTTTAACCAATAAAGAAATAACCTCAAAGCACATGTGCGATAAACAAAGTAACAAAGGCATTCAGACATAAGCCAGTCCCCTGACCCGGGTTGCAAGTCCCAGATCTGATCCTTTCAGATATAAGCAGGACCTGGGTCAGACTCAGTGTGTCCGGCAAATTCCCGGGTTTGTGGCTATGAGGAATATTCAATTAGCCGCGATAAGCCGTTTTCGCCGAAACGTTTTCGCCGGTGACGTTATTTCGCCAGGTGGAAACTTATCCCCGTATTCAATTCCAAAGTCTTTTCGCCGGTGCGGAAAGTCAATGCATTGGAATAGGCAAGAAAGATTCGCCTATGAAACCAGGCGGAAAAAAGTGCAGAATTGGGGTTTTGGGGTGCAAAGATGGGGAAACCACCCTGCACCCTTTGGACAGGCCGTAAAAGGTAAACTGTCAAAACAAAAGTTTCAAAAAAACTAAAAAAACACCCCAAAAATGTACTTTCGTTTTGGGGGCAAAAAAAAAAAAGTTGGGGGACAAACTTAAAAACTAGGGGGGTCCCCAAGTATGCCTCAGGTGTTTTTATGATTGCAGGTGCTTGCGACAGGTGGATTTTTTATGTTTTTTAAAACTTCACTTTAGCAAATTTAAAATAGGCTTGCACCCATTTTCGTGTACCCCATATTTGATGGGACTACTTATTTTGATGAAAAAAATATTGTTTAACGCCATTCTTCACCACTTGTGCAAAGACGCTAAATAGCACCTAGAGTATTTAAGTAACCCAAATACCTCCAGGGGGGCTAGTCGGGGGCATCTATAGTGAGCCCCAATGTTAGTTCAACTTTTGGGGGATGTCAGACTGATTTCCCCAAAAGTGACAGAACTTTTCGCCCGGTTTGAGTTTCGCCGGGTCCCGTTTTCACATCCTTTGGAATTGAATAGGGCGAAAAGGGGCCACGCGCACAGAGAGTGTTCTCTCCAAAAACACGCGATGTAGGCGGAAAGTCCGGCAGGAGAAAAGGACGGGACTTATCACGGCTAATTGAATATGCCCCCATGTCTGAAAAGGGTATTACTGTGGGAATGGCATATTCTCCCTCTTATTTGGGCCTACAAAAGAAATTCAACCACTCCGCTACAGTCCTATTGGCAGTTGGCCTGTTACGGAGGTTTATACCGTCTAACGATACATCTGACAAACAGGATCTTTATGACCAGTGAATACTCCACATTAACTTTATTCAGGAACCTACTGACAGGTAGCGGTAGAGCCTACACAGCCTTTCTATACAGGTACTTTCATTTATTAAACCAAATTACCGGCTTGTGTATAATCGTTGCAATAAGCAGTATTGTCACCGTCATATTTCAGATGAGACATAATTCAGTCTTTGTTACTTTGTATATTGCACATGTGTTTTGAATCGTTCATTAATCGTGTAGTGGCTATGCGGCATAAGTACATCTTCCACACATTCTTTATAATGTAAGTTGGAAGGTGACTGGTTATTACTTTCTCTCACAATTTTATCTCTCTCTAGACTTTGATAAATACACCCCAAAATGTGGTAAATCTCCTGTATAGTGATTATTAGACCGTTACATCTTCTTAGAAATCTATTCTGATGGAACATTATTTTACACCACAGAGCGGTCTTATAACAACGGCATCAGCCTGCACAGGAGCGTCGAGAGGGCGGGTACTAATTACTTAGGCTCCTTGGAGGGGGGCCCGAGTCCGACGCCACCCCTTTTCTCTAACTTGTTACAGCTGTTGTGTGCCGGGCTGCAGTGGGAGATTGCTCACAGCAGTCTCCTCCCCTCTGCCTGTGGGGGGAGCCATCACACTGATAGCGCACTCCACCCCCTCTGGATATGCGCCGGGCTGAAGGTCTCACAGCGCCTCCTTCCCGCAAAGTAGGGGTCTTTATTTTCATTTTCTCTAAAGGGGATCGATAGTAATGGGGCCCGGGCCAGCTCTCTATGGCCCTCATTCAGAGGCGGTCGCAAGAAGCGATCGCTCTCTCTGAATAAGGGCGGCCGCTTCATTTTTGAAGTGCGGCCTCCTGGTCGTTCGGTAAGCTGTGGGGTACCACCCACAGCTTAACGACCGACCAGATTGATGCTCACGATGGTCATCACCATCGGGGCTTACGACGAGACCCTAAGGTTGGGTCTCGGCACTCGTAAGCCCCAGGGAGATTCCTGCTCTGTTTGAGCAGTAAGCTCCCCACTACCATCATTGATGATGTCAGTGTGGCCGCCCACAAAACGGTAGGCGTTCGCATGGGAACGCCCTCGTTTGTGCTGACACCCCCCCGGCCCGACTACCAAATGGGGTGTGCTGTCGATCAACATCGACAGCCGCCCCTTTGGTAGCGAGCTCCGGAGCGAGAGAGTTTCTCTCTTGCTCCGGGTTTGCGCACGCGCAGTTCGTCCGCTGCGCGTGCGCAGGACTAACCATCGAGTCGGTTGCAAGTTTATCTTTTCCATCTGGACAAAAAGTATTTTCATATTCAGTCAAATCTTCCTTGTACAATCCTGCACACAATATGTGTAGAATATACATTTTCTTATCTTAAGATCTACAAACTTGGATCTGCTATTACCATGACAGATATAGAAGACCATAATGTCAAATATTCTGAAATACATTGTTTAGTGAAACTAATAAAGCTTTAACTCTATTCTCCAGACTGTGTAGATGCAGCCGCATTAGAGGAGGTTGCAGTGCATTGTGAGCCAAGATGAGGGATCACTGATCCCTATGGGGAATGTGCCCTCCCATCACAGGCCAGCACCTGTTACCTCTCAGCAGTCAGTGAAGGGCTTCTACTCACCTCCGCATTATACACATCATAGGCGTGTGCAGGTGCCGCTTCGCCACTTCCCCCTCTGCTGGGTCATGGACTACCCTGCCCCCCCTCCCTCTGGGACATAAACTTCTCACTTGGACTCACCTGGCCGTCCAGGTCTATGTCCCATTGGGAGGTGTGGATGAAGTTGTCCATGACCCGGCAGAGGGGGGAAGTGCCGAAGCGGCATCCCCTGTGCCAGCGTCTGCACGCGCCGATGCACACATTGGACATCTCAAAAGGGGTCCTGTTGGAGGGACTAAGCTGATTTCCCCTGTGCCCCCACACCTGTATGGGGTGTGGGGGAGATTTAGAAATGTTATAGGAGGCACTGTACAACCCTCGCATAAAACTAAATCTCCCCTTATGTCTGAAAGATTTATAAAAAACATTAACTACGGTTACATGACTCTTTCCAGCTTGTATTCTGCAGACTACATAGATATTCTACTGATAAAATGTCCAACCCACACCTGCACCTTCTTGCAAGGTATTTCTACAACGCACCAATGTTTTTACCATAAATCTGTTGCCTAAAAGGTGCCCACACACATAGCGATATTTTACCCGATCTGACCAATTCCGACACATTGGAACGACAGATCGTGTAAAATATGACCAAATCGTGAGTAAATCGTGAGTCTCCACTCACGATCACGATGCGCATCCCCGCTGGTTGCACATCGCATCATCAGATCTGCCGTGCAGTAGGGCAGATCTGACAATCTAGAAGGCGATGCACTGTGACAGTCTAACTGCAGGAGAAATCGTATGAAGATTGGACACCAGATTGTGTGCAGATCGTGTGCAGAGCTTCCGGGGAGAGTTTCAAGGGAAATCGTACATAAATCGTACACATCGGCTGATCTTGGGCAGATCGGTATGTGTGTGGGCACCGTTACAATTTATCTTACTTACTAAACAACCTTTCCGTATTGTTTCTAGTAACACTCCCATTAGCTGTAGCAGCTAAAATTTTTCTTTTTTAGCTGTCTTTATCGTTTTGTTTTTTTAAGTACAATTTACTCAAATAGGTATTTTAAAGGCAAGAAAAAAAAATCCCTAGAGTCGTAATAAGACCCATAACAAAAACAAAAACCCACATAGGAATTTAGGACAAACCTAAATAAAATACATTTTACAGACGCAGCTTGCCATTAATGTGAAGAATTAGTTGTACTAATAGGTAACCGCTGTCATGTAACCTAGCTGGAGCTAATCAGTCACTACAAATACTCTGCAGAAAATAATACATGTTTTTTAAAAGTTTAATTTAGAAATCACAATTGAAAATAAAAATTAAGACAAATTTCTGGAATTTACGTAAAAAAAAAAAAAAAGATGGTGAGATGTTCAGGCAGGAGAGATTAGGTTATCGAAGGCGCGATGTCAAGAGGACGCAAAGATATACATTTGGGAATGAGTTTTGAGATGAACTTCTAGGAATAGATGTGTAATACATTCAATCACAGTAAGCAGAAAAACAGCTATGCCCATTGACAATATTACACGAGCCTACTAAGCCTGCCAAAATGAAAATGATGAGATAATAAACAGTCAACAGCAAACAAAACATAAGTAGGACATGAATTTATACTTTTCAAGTGACAATTATTAACCTTTATTTAGACAGTGATTACATAACACACACAAGCGGGCTTAGTTCATCCCAAGCCAATTACCATACCAGTCTGTCTTTGGAGTGTGGGAGGAAACCAACCCAAACAAGGGGCGAACACCACACATATATAGGGCCCTGGTCGGAATCAATCCCATGGTCTCAGAGCCAAGAGGCAGCAATGCTAACCACTGTGCCACCATATGAATGTTTTCTTGTTTTTTTTCTTAACAGAAAAAAGTAATACGGAGGTAGGCGCCTTGTGTAAACTAGTAAGCCCTTATTGTATATAGCATACACAGAGTGTAATGTATAAATTCTAAGTCCGAGCGGGCTGTCTTCTCACATCATGGAACATCTTTATCACATATCTATATGTTAAAGCCTAAGCTTTGTATTATAACCTGCAATACCATGGTGATGGGAATTACTTTGTCTATGAGCCATCACCTACGCAAGGACAAACTCATCCGAAAGAGGCGAGACTCCCATTTCACAATATTTTCTCTTTACTAGATGTCTGGTGATCTTCCAACAATAACACCCTAGACCAGGGCCAGACTGGTCATTGGGCACTTCTGGCAAATGCCAGAAGGGCCAATGGCTTAGGGCCGGCTCAAGGAAGGCAGAAGTGCCCCCGCCCTCCACCCTACACTGCCGGAGGTAAGTGGTGGCGTCAGTGATGGACCGGGAAGAGATGGGGGTATGCCGAGAGGCCATGCCCCCGTGACTCACGGCACGCCCCCTTCGCGTACGTCGGCGCCTAAGGCGCGCACAGGGCAGCCTGTCATGGCTGAACTACAGACCCAGTCCGTCCCTACCCTACACTACAGGGCACTTAAAGTCACCAATCTCCCCCCATCCTGACCCCTAGATACTTGGGGGCACCCTCATTTATAAGTGAGAAGACCCTAGTAGTTATTAGCTTATGATCATCACCCAATACTACATAAATCATGAAGTCCAGAGATGGGATTTCTTATACCTCTTTCACACTGAGCCTCTGACCCAGGATATTGGCTGAGGCAATCTGGGTCCTAGCTTGGTGTGAAAGGGTCAACCCAGGTTGTGTGTCCTGGATCCTCGACCCTGGCAACGACCAGGGTTATTCCCGGGACCAACCTGGATACGCTGCTGTGTAAAAGGGGTAACTCGGGTTATTCTACTTGGGTTATGCTTACAAGCTGCTCATTAAAAGCGCCCACTTTTCACAACTCATCTTTGTGAGTCTGTAACATACACGTTTAACGACTATTTTTGCTGGGCAGACACGGGTGCAGCGTGAAAGGGGATGACCCAGCTAAAAGCAGGGTCCAAAGTGCGGTGTGAAAGGGTTTTGAGCAGGTGGTACATGGGCTTGAAACCGTGGGGGTAGATGTATGAAGTAGTAAAAAGAGTGGAGAAGTGGCAACCAATCAGCTTTGAGGATGCATTTATCAAATACATTCTATAAAATGACAGGTAGAAGTTGATTGGTTGCCATTAACTTCTCTACTGGCACACTTCTCTCTAGTCACTGATTTATACATCTTCATTAACCTGGATAGGACATAGGATTATGGTGTGAAAGGGGTATTAGTAGATCCTTATTTGATGCAGTAGGTTATGTAGTTTTCAAAATGCCATGGGGGTGATTCAGTTAGCATCACAGGGATGTAGATCCTGAGTTAAGTCCCCGGAGCAATTCGATTACTCCCGCGGTAAGCCCGCGACTATCCCTTAATGCGGATTTCTGCACTGGTTAAATAAAACAAAAACCATTTGGGTAATTTTGGGTAGATTGCTTATACCTCCTGACACAGCAAATACAAACTAACAATATTTTCAGAAAACTCAGACGGGGTGTGTAATAGGTTCCAAGTTTTCAAAAGTGCAAATTTTGCCACAGAATTTAAAGCCATGATTTTATTTTATTGTGTACAGTAAGAACTAGGCCTGATTTTGTATTTAAAAGAAAAATATCCCAGATTTAAATCCCATGACAAAAAAAAATCACACTTTTTGCAAACTTTTGAACTTATTACATTTCCTCCAGTATAGGTACTAAGATGTGGGTAATGCATAACCAAATGACTGATATTTGGAATGCGGACAGCCCACAAAGTGCCAAAATAGGGTCAGCACTGGGGCAAGAAAACCCTCATCAGCAAACAAATTAAATAAACTGTAAATGATGCTCCACAATTTAGAGTGAAATTGTGTCATACTTAAAAGGAAAAAAAACCCTTATGTAGCAAAATAATAACATGATTATATTTGGGTTTCAACTGCTGTTTTGGCTCTAAAGTCTTTCATGCACTGTACCGTATTAATGACAGGTGCTGGGCATAGTGACAGGTGGATGCAACCTGGAGTACTAAGAGGGAGACACACAGGCCTCACTGAAGCGAGTGATATATCCGAAAACCACAGTGTGAGGGAAGCTCCGGGACCCAGTGAGACAGGCTGCCAACTTTGACAGGTGGTGTCTTCCCATTTCCCTGGATGTGA
This sequence comes from Taudactylus pleione, assembly GCA_031769625.1. Classification (NCBI taxonomy): domain Eukaryota; kingdom Metazoa; phylum Chordata; class Amphibia; order Anura; family Myobatrachidae; genus Taudactylus; species Taudactylus pleione. Next base: position 100,707 of record JAUIMM010000179.1, read on the forward strand.
GCGGATTTGTGGAATAAGCATAGAGATCGCTTTGATACTTTTGTATGAAAAATGAATCAAAGAATCTCTTAAGTTCATGATGAAGACAAGCAACTAGTGTCCATCAAAAACACTCAAGTGTGAAAGTGACTTGTGTTCACATGATTCAAAGTGCCCCTGACATCACACTGATATAATAATTCCCAATTTACCAGTACAATACATATCCGTGAAACTGTGAAAATTAGTATTAACAAGTCATTAGAATAGAGATCACATTCCATATAAATGTCATCACATATGTAGTGGTCTCTGAAAATACAGATTTGTTTTCCCTACATAAATATTTGCATAGATTAAGGCCCTGATTCAGAGCCGCTCGTAAGCGGCCGCTTGTTCGTTCTGACCGATGTTCGCACATCTGCGCATGCGTACTGATTTTAATACGCATGCGCGAACCAGTCAGTGCGGCCGAAAATCGTTTGTTCGCTATATAGCGAATGCCTGCTATTCTGAGTGACAGAAGGAGGCGTATGTGGGTGGTAACAGGGGAAGGTGCTTGAAAACAGGGAGTGGAATTCGAACGCAGGCGTGCTTAAAGGTCAAAACGGGCGTTTTAAGGGAGTGCATAATTAATACAGCAGCGTCATTGACCACGTCACTTGACCACCGCAAAATAGCGGTTGAAAAAACCAGCCACAAAAATAGCGAGCAGTTCATACGCTGTTCGATGTACTCGATTAAACTAATAAATAGCGGACATGACGTATGGTGCGAGCGGCAAGGGGGCGTATTTTTCAAAATTACAACCGCAAGTTTTGCTCGCTCGTTCAGACTTAGAGGCGTGAACAGACCGCAATTAGCGAACGGTTCATTTGAATAGCCACCCCTTGATTTAGAACGAAAGACCGCAAATAGCGAGCGGCTCTGAATGAGGGCCTAAGACTTATTAATACATCTTCCTATTTAAAAATATGGCAACAAAAATGAATGATGATAATAAACGAGACCCTCTATCGTCCTGAGCCCAACGTTCAGAACCTATTTCCTCTTTAAGGTGAAGATCGCCCACACAGGCAGAGGACTGAAGAGGGAACGAAGCTGCCAGCGTTGGGCGTGCACCAAACACCAGACACGATTCTAACCGGCATTAGCTTTCACCAAGTGCTGGACGGTTCCTGCTCAGGCAGAAGAATTCACCAGCACAACAAAGCTGCTGTAACAGAACACTGTGTTTACATTTCTCCGCACAGCAGTGTCACGGTAGATGTGTAATGACACACAAAAGAAAATAACACACAGGACAGGGAAAGGACAAGAGTGTAACTATGAGCCGACAAGTCTGCAGAATAGGAGAACAAGCGGGGAATTAGTTGGTAGGTAACGTCTACATACACACGCACACGAAGGACAACTGCATGTAACATGCTTCCAGCGATCAGTGCCAGTAAATGGAAAGGGCAGGATTACATCAGTAAACTTTGCTCATGTACAAAGATATATTTGATCTTGGTTTGTTATTCTGTATGAATTATCTCCAGTTAATAACTTGGAAGGAAAATGTCAATGTTGGGCAGCAATAGAACACTGTGTTGTTATTATTACTGCCCATAACCTACTCCATAAAACCCGCTGAGGGTGGGGGGTAGGTTGCTGTGAAGCTCACGTAAAACAGATCTAATGCAGAAATTGGGGATAAATACAATAAAATGTTTGGATCACTACAGAAGTTAGCTATTAGGTGCATTTGACTAGACTGGGAGTGCCTATTGCACCCATTCATCAAAGCATGGGCCACATCGAGGAGCCGGATGCTAAGGCCAGATACACACTAGAACGATATCACCACAATTTGCCGTATCGGAACTACAAAACGTGCATATCGCCTAATGTGCGTAAATGTGCGCTCCCATGGACGACGTACGAGATCGTTTGATTGACCGCTCTGCGTGGTCAGTCAAACGATATCGTGTGTGCGGCTGTGCATTTTAATGAAGGCCTTGTTCTGTCATTCATTAAATCGTGTAGAGTGCAGGCTAATCTGTGATGGTCCGGGGCAAAGGGAAATCGCCTGGCCATCTGCACAATTGGCCGTCGTTCTAATGTGTATCTGGCCTAAGTGGGCGATGTTAGATTATCTTCTAGGCAATTAAATCATTACAATGTAAACAGCAGAACAGAGAATTTCAGCACAGATGTCAAGTGTAGGCAAGACTGAGAGTAGTGATGTGAGGCTTCAAGTCCTCTCCTTATCATTTTCCCCAGCTCAAGGATGTAGAGTATTGCCCAAATCGTCCTTAGCTCCACAGGCCCTTGGATGCTCCGGTCGGCTCTGCAGCAATGCTACTGGCCGCAGATTTCCATGCCAGGCACCCTGCAGTCACATACAGGTGCTGTGCCGCCCCCTGTGTGACGGCAGCTCTCGCACACCTCTAGTTATGGCCCTGCACACGCACATCTATGTATACACAGATAGACAGACATACAGACACCTGGTAATATGAAAAGGCGGCCCATAGTGTAACAGTAAAACTGAGAAACCATTGACCCCTAGCTTAAATGTAACACATGTACACTCAGCCCGTCATCGATGCGAAACCACTTCCGTCATCGTTGTGACACCACTTCCGTCATCGATGTGACACCACTTCCGTCATCGATGTGACACCACTTCCATCCAACGTATGATAGTTGCTTTTCTTTGCCATGTATAGAGAGACAAGCAAAGCACGGATCACACGCTGGATGGAAGTGCTGTTGCATCGCTGACAGAGTGAGAGACAGATTATTCCTAGTCAGGCTGCTGTCACCGTGATCCCTGTTTCCTCATCATTCGTACCATCCCCATAATACGGCCTTCTCATATCATCATAACTTCTTAAAGCAAAGCCCTGATCATTGCGCTTCTTCCTGGACGCCCGCACTCCTCAGTGCTGTTTTACACCCAATGTCAGCATCATCATCAAGACACATCTTAAGTAGCCGCTCTATGAGATCCTCTCTTTTCATTGGTTTGCTCCCCCCAATCAATCCAGGAAATTCCCTCACCTACTTCGCAGGTTCTCTCCCCCACCATCCCAATCCCCAGCTTTCTAAATCTTTACTTAACAATTATGTTCTCACAGTCATATGATTTACTAGATGTACCATAAAATTTCCTTCTTCCTCCCTTATGGCTATCTTCACTGTGCCGCCTGCTGAGATCATCTGAAACAACGACCTTGTATCGAGTTCACAACACAGACTTTAGAAAACCAAGGAGCACACCAGCATACATGGAGTTTGATGACCTCAATGAAGAATTTAGACAAACTAGTAAAGCATAAAACACACTGTTGCAACAATAACACCCTACAGCTATACTGGTCATTTCAAGTCATCCCCTACATAAGTGAAGAGCGGCATACCACAAAGTCACCCAACATGATTTACTGGATCGGTTTCTGTAAACCTCTGCGCTCGGCAAAGGAACAAAAAAGGTTTCTATACTAGTAGCCATGACGTATGCACATATACATTAATCCAACAACACATCACTGTATAGAATATGTACAGTATGTACCAGTATGTCCCAGGAACATATGCTTGCCATAGTTCTGTAGTTCAAAAATGGCCTTCGTTACACACAACAGCAATACAATATATTAATGACTGACAATCTAAGCACAGCGTGCATACAGCAAAGTTTAGATATGTTAGTGTATGACGTATACAAAATATATATGTTCCCCCATGAAGTAAACAGCAATAAGAGAGTTGTTTAGTTATTTTTCATTGATGAAGCTAGACATATACTATGTTTAATTAAGAATATTGTTTAGTCTTCTGTTATGTTGGTAATTTATACTGCATGCGAGAACCAACCAGTGACAACAATTAAGGGTACTTATGGATTATTACACTGTTCCATGAGATCTCCTGCTTATTTATACAATGACAAATTCATTACTTTCTGTTTCAGTTGAAAATAATCATTTGTGCACAATTGTGTATGCCATTATTAAGTATAACCACTAGCATAAGTAAAGGTGCTCTCTTTATGTACTGAGATACTCGCTTTTTATTTGCAAAGAGAGTACATATAATGTGTATAATCCATAGCACGGAGGTTAAGAATTCAGGCCCTGATTCAGAGCCGGACGCTCTGACAGAGTGCTCGCTCTGAATCAGGGCCGTCTGCCTCTTTTTTTAGAGCGGCCTCCTGGCCGCTCGCATAGCTGTGGGTGACCACCCACAGCTACATCGTGCGGCCAACAAGATGGTCACGATGGTCAAGACCATCGCGACCATCGGGCTTGTGACGAGACCCTTGTGGTAGGGTCTTGTGGCCGCAAGCCCTGGAGTGCTTTCAGCTCTATCAGAGCCGAGAGCACTCCCACTGACATCACTTGTGATGTCAGTGGGGCCGGCCCCAGACGGTAGGCGTTCCCATGGGAACGCCTACGTCTGGGCAGCCACGTCCCCGGCACGCCCACCAAAGGGGGCGTGCTGTCACTCACCATCGACAGCACGCCCCCTTTGTAGCAAGACCCTGAGCGACGGCTTGCCTGTCGCTTTCCGGGTCTCGCGCATGCGCACGTCAGAGCCGCCTCCGTCGTGCGCATGCTCACTGGCCCAACATTGACCCGCTTGCGAGCGCTCAGCGCTCGCAAGCGGGTCTTAAGTAGGCCCTCAATTCCCAACCATTTTCTGTGCAGAGTTTGCATGTTCTCCCCATGTTTGCTTAGATTTACTCTAGTTTCCTCCAAAACAAAAAAAACATTGGTAGGGCTGTTGCTGACTAGTATGAACAATACTGTGTGGGTATGTAAGCACTTGTGTGTAATCTCTTATGGGATGGATTCAAACACATGAAATGTGTCATCTGCTTATTATAGGGCCATTGTATATTAAGTAGGGATAAGCGGGTTCGAATTTACTCGGTTCTCAAAACGGCATTTTATTGGCTATCGGCTATCATGTGTTTTGGATAGCCAATAAAATAAATCCGAACTTGCGGTTAAGTGGCGATAAGAACCGAGTAAATCCCGATCATCCCTAATATTAAGGGGTATATTTACTAAAATGAGGGTTTAAAAAAAAAAAAAAAAAAAGTGGAGCTATTGCCCATATCAGATTCTACTTATCAGAATCTTAGCTAGAATCTGATTGGTTGCTCTGGGCAACATCTGATATATACCCGTTGTGGGTATATTTACTAAAGTGCGGGTTTTTAGAAGTGGAGATGTTGCCCAGATCAACCAATCAGATTCTACTTAACATTTATCTAGCACCTTCTAGAAGATAATAGCTAGAATCTGATTGGTTGCGATGGGCAACATTTCCACTTCTAAAAACCTGCACTTTAGTAAATATACCCCTAAAGGGGCACATCCACTAGGCGACAATGAAAAGCCTGAACGATAATAATATCGTTATCGTTCATTGTACTGTGCAGTGCCTACACTGAACGATGCATCGTTCAGTGTAGGTACCCTCCATCATTCCCGTACATGGGCAATCTGTCGTTATCGGCAGATTGACTGGCCTCTTCGGGCGATGATTGATGTTGGAAACGACCAGCGGGTGAGCGCAGCGCTGGTCGTTTCCGACATTTTAGTGCCAGATTCATGCACGATTAATGGACGACTGAACGATAACGATGTCGTTATCGTTCAGTTGTCCATTAATATCTGCTAGTGGATGTGCGCCTTTAGTGTTTTTATAGCAATGATTGGTGTAGTGCAGCCTGCTACAGAATGGTCCCTCTCTCAAATCCATGGCAGAGCTGGACATAGATGACATACTGCAGATGGTCAACAAAATTGTGGAGGCAAACTTTTATCAAAAAAAAGTAATTATCTATCTATGATGATAATAATCCTGTGACTGTGTAACACCAGCCTCTGTCGCTAAATATCAGTGTACTAATGCGTCGTTTAACCATGTTAGAAAGCACTTATGTCAATCTGACAAAAGGTTCTGCAATAAAAGATTGTGCGCCTGAGTCACCAATTGCAACTACGTACGCAGGTCGAGCGATTGTTAGCCATTGCGCATGCACCGCGATCACATACGCACATAGGTATCCAACGCAGAGTGAGTGACAGGCTGTGAACGTTTGGGGGTGGTGACGGGGGAGTGGTTGGTGAAACGCATGCGTGCCTGTCCGTTTGAACGCGGTTTCTTGGGCGTGCATAAATAAGCCACTGCGATGGCATACACAGCTTGTATACTTACAGCGCACGACAAGACTTGCCGTTTCTGCGTACGGTCAGACCTGCTGTAAAATGCTGTGTGATGGGCCGATGTGCATCGATGTTACTGATGTTTACGCAGAAGTGCGAGGCTGGACGGATGTAAGAAAGCAGCAGTGGGCGTCGTTATGCTGGCTGAGCTGTGGCGGGCATTAGCATATTTTCGCAGCTGAGTTGCTTGCGATTACGCAATTGCGATCCGTACTGAATCAGGCCCTATGAACCTATAGCGCAAAGAACGTGACATGAATCCTGCAAAACTTCATGGGGTTATATGAGCCATCATGTCATCAGTCCAGAAGTTCTGGTTAAAGCTGCAATACCAGTTACCAGGATCACTTTGCGCTCAGTTACAGCATTATAAAGTAAAAGTTGTTTAAACACGTGTACAAGAAACATATGTCCTGAGATAAACCTCCTTGTTACTCAGGTCTAATCTAAGAGCAAATGGCTTAGCTGGGGAACTTCAGAAAAAACGTATAGACTACTATCAGCCGAACAGACATCTGACACTGGCTTATTCTATACATGCCTTCCCTGCTACATTCAGCATGAGGAATATAGCATCTGCTCTGGGAATTGGCAGATCTGTCAGACCACTAAGGGGCTTATTCCTTATCTGGGGAAGGATGACCCCTAATGATTAACGATATCAAAAAAACCATGAGTTGTGGAGGTGGAAACATAACTACTGGAACAATTCAGTATTGCTCCAGAGCAGGGACTCTCCCCTTGATCCCTAACACAGCTACCGAAGTAGCAGTGAACCTTACAACTGTTGAATGCACATGTGTGACCTGCCTACACGCGTCCGCAGGGCATAACCGGGGAGCAGGGCCGGTTCTACGCATAGTACGCAGCTGAGTAGGGCGCCACACAGTGGAGGGCGCCTCAGCTGCGACCATGCGGGCAGACTGTGTCTCTGTGACACAGCTGCAACATGCGTGTAGTGCTGCCCGGACGGAGTTCGGTCAGCACTACACAGTGACAAACACACAGCCGTCGGCGCCGGCAGCTGTGTGTTTGTTTCAATTAGCAGCCAATGAGAGTCTGTCAGACTCTCTGACTGCTGGGTCCACTGCCGGAGTCGGGCTGGAGCTCACTCATGAGCTCCATCTTCCGGCTCCCACAGTGGGTAATGGGAGAGATGTCTCTCCCATAATGCAGAGCGGGCCAACCCGGAGGATGGCCGGAGGAGCGGATGGCGGCAGCGGGAGCAGGAGCGGGGATTCAGGTTTTTTATTTTAAATACGCGTGTCTACTGGGGAGGGGGGGGCGCACTACAAGGGGGGGACTACTTATAGAGGCACTACAAGGGGGCGGGACTACTACTAGGGGCACTACAAGGGGGGGGGGCTGCTACTGGGAGCACTGCATCGGGGGACCACTACTGGGGGCCCTGCATAGGGGGGGACCTCCACTGGGGGCACTACAAGGGGGGGGCTACTACTACGGACACTACAAGGGGACGACGACTACTACTAGGGGTATTACAAGGGGGGGGGGGGGGACTACTACTAGGGGCACTGCATGGGGGGGGTCTACTACTAGGGGCACTGCCTAGAGGGACCACTACAGGGGGCATTACATACTGGTGGTACTGTGAAAGGGGCACTACTGGGGGGACTGCATTAAGGTTAATATGGAATGGAAAGGACTGTTCCAGAGTGATGAGAAAGGGGTGTGTGTCATGGTTATGGCTTTTTCCATGAGACCACGGCCTCATAATTTGTTTGGGCACACGCAACAATATGCCTGGGGCTAGGGCTGGCCCTGCCGGGGGAGATGGAGGGATCCCTCTTCGCAACCACGGATCTCCTTCCCATAGGTAGAAGCGGAGCTTCGGGAACCAACGCTATATAAAGATGGTGTTGGTTCCCGCAAGCAAACTCCGAAAACATTCAGTTTTCAGAGTTTGCTGAATACTAGGCAACCCCATCGGGACCTAATAATGAATGGATCCATAAACATTCAGAATGTTTGAAACTACCAGCAAAACACACTCAAAGTGTACCAGAGACGCCGGGCTGCGACTTTAACTGCACAGGAATTAGTTTTAAATATGTACTGTACATAGTCACACATAAAACACAACGGAACTTGGTGTGTTAAAAAGCCGCTGCATCATAGCACTTCGTACACAGAGTCAGACTCGGTTGCACACAGATGCTATTAATGTTGCACATCGAACTGATCAGAGTAATCTAGCAAAGTAGTTTTGTCGCTTCCAGACGTTTTATCTATATAAAGAAGATGCAGATTTTGAGCACAAAATAATACTTGGTCCGTCCGAGACATGAGGTGCCGTGGGGGCTATTTGTCATGACTTGAACAACAGTGTATGAGAACGCTTCTACACTCACACACACATATACATAAGTATACACCTCTCTGTTTTCCTAATTAACTGTGATTCGTCACAGATAGTCATTAGATTAAAAGTGTCAATTTAATAATTGCTTCTTTAAATGTGGCTACTATCTCGCCAGAATCGCACTAGCTGCTGCAAATCACGGGTCATTACGTGTAATGGTTCAATATATATTGTGATAGAAGCACTGGAGAAGTGTGGAATGGCTTCTATATTTGTCCCAGATTCCTGTCTTATGTCTTTTAAAACCCCCAGGAGAAGTCTGTTAGGAAAGCAGACTAGTAATGACGGCTTCTGTGAAAAGCCGAAATGGGTCCTTGGGGTGTGGATGTGAGGAGAGGGAGGGCTCCATCCACAGGCCACTCCAGGTCTTGGGCCTTTCAGCTTGGTAGCAGCCTCATTAGGGCTTCCACCTGGAACTGGCTGATTTAAGCTGGGTTTGTTTGTGGCTCATACCCGGGGGAGCTGGCAGTCTAGCCTGTTCAGAGACACTTGGTTAAATCCCTGTAAGTACTGTGCACAATACTGCAAAAGAACAGAAACATAAAAACATGAGTGGTTACAGCGATCAACCACCCAAGTATTAAAACAAACTACATAACACTGTAGTAACGTTAAAAACCTCTCGACTAGTATTGTATCATTACTAGTTGCTTAGCAACCTGATGCTGCTGTTATACTCACAGGCAGACGCCGGCTGATGACGTCATGTGCTCCGCGACGTGGATGTCCGGTGCGCGATTTGGGCGGTCAGATGCCGGCGTGCTGCAGGTGAGTAATGTATTGTTTGATTATTATAGCTATAAATGTTTGTATTGTATGTTGTTATTGAATCTATTGCTGTACCTGACGAAGGGGAAGACCCCAAAACGTTCGACCATTACAGAACGTTTTTATTGCTGTTACTAAGCCTATTGAGTGTCGCCTTTCTTTACTGATATATATATATATATTGTAACCTGAGGCCCAGCATTTAAAATATGGTTGAATTAGAAAGTCAGACGGAGGAACATGACCTATGGCAAGTGAACAGCAGTATGCTTCCCATTTCAATTCATTGTTCTTCCTTGGCATTGGACCACCAGCTACAGTTTGATTATTATATGGGGGAAAAAAAGCTCCATTATTTGTCAGGACTCCTCATGCACCTGACAAGGAGATTACCTGGAAATCCAACAGGAATGGGCGTGACGAGTCCGCTGGAGGACAGGAAACCAAAACAAGTGCTATAACACAACATCTTTTGTTAGTGGGGGGAAAAAAAAAAAGAGTCCTGTATGATTCTAATCATAACTGACAGGCAGCAGGGAGAACCAAAAAAATCTGACATAAATGACACTTTTACACTTTCCTTATTTGTCTTGGCGACCATGTCAGGCTGCGACTTTGTTTACCCTTAATAACTTAGCTACCCGTTTTCACAGCACAAACTTTGCCTTTGTAAAAAAATCTCCATGGCTTGTCTTGGAGGTGGAAATTAATCTGAAGCATGTAACAGAGTCTGGGTTCCCATTGTCACACCGCATTGAGATCTCACCATTCTCCAGAACAGTTTAATCCCGCAATTCAATGCCGTTCTTAGATATGGCTCAAACTGTAACGTAACCCATGGAAAGGGGTGTTACGTGTCGCCAGGGATGAAAATGATGCCCCGGAAAACAAAGTACAAGGAGCCCCAGTCTTTGGTGTCACAATACGTTGCCAACGCGCCCCTCACGCACAAGTCGAAGAAAGCTTATTAATATTTTCATTTTCTTAGAGACTTGATGCATTGAATCAAGATAATAGCAGCAAATAAACTATTTCCTGTAAATTATATGTTGCACATGTCACTAGATAGTACTAGAGATTTTGTAATACCACCCCCACCTTCAAAAATCCTATCTACATTCACATTTACTACTTGTCTTGTAGTTATTAAAGGGACTGTCTCCAAATCTGCATATACTCGTAGGAGCGCCCCCTACAGCTACATGAAGGGATGTGCCACCAATATGCTGTATAGAAACTTCCAATGAGAACTGTACTGGCAGACATATAGGGCACTCCTGAGGTCCCTACTATTACTATGGGATATTAGATTAAGTAGTGACTGTTAGGAAGTGGATCTTGCATTTAAAGTATAGCATTGCGCTATAGGCCAGGTGAGTTACTGAAGACTCACATTTAATGCTATGTATACATGTGAATGAATGACCACGCTGCCGAACAAAACTACACATGTTGGCCAGCATGGTTGGTAAGCATTAATTCCTCACAGCACTGAGGTCTTGGGTTTCATGTAGTTTGTATTTATGTAGTTTGTATGTTCTCCCAATGTTTGTGTGGGTTTCCTCCGGGTGCTCTGGTTCCCTCCCACAATCCAAAAACACACTGGTAGTTTAATTGGCCTCTGACAATAAAGTTACTTGTGTGTATACACAGAGCCGTAACTAGACTTTTTGGTGCCCTGTGCCAGAAAGAGCATTGGCGCCCCCCTAAGTTTTCAAAGGGACATAATGCACCCAAAAAAGGGCCATGGCTTCATGGGGAAGGGCCAGGGAAGAGACAGGGGAGGACAGGAGATGCTGGGGATGAAATAAGAGGAAGCTACAAGCAAGAATGATAATAAACAGAAATTTGACAGGCCCAAACAGCGCCCCCTGCCCTGTGGTGCCCTATGCGATGGCACCGGCCCGCACTACCCTAGCTAAGGCCCTGTGTGTACATGTGGTAGGGAACATAATAGGCTCCACTGGGACAGGGACTGATGTGAATGACCAAATATTGTCTGTAAAGCGCAGCATAATGTGTGTGCACTGTATAAATAACTGCTAACAAATAAATATATCCAAATGCCATATGCCATAGCCAAATGTCAGGTGGCGGGAAAAAAAGAATACTAAATCCGTTTACGTGGAAAGAAATACATTTAATATATTTTAATATTTGGTGAAATAGGTTGACCTGTATGATCTGGCATTTCCTTGAAAACGCTCTACAAGTTACTATCAAAGATCACACAAACTATTCAAGAAAGTTTCCGCTCTTTGTTTTCGGCGTTGCGCTGTTCTGGCATATGTTCTGGTATTGGCCCAACTGAACCCTGCTCTGGACGGCTATCCTCCTGCTATCCTCATACTCTCCAAGTTGGTTGGCTCTATATTCACTCTAGACATTGCATTAACCCTCCTTCATCATTACCCTCCAGATAGGTGCATGGTGGGACAAATCTTTCGGCTTACTATCACAGCTCTTAAGAGTGGAAGTCCCCTGACCCACAAGTGCTAGAGAAAACTAAAAACACAATATCCCCATCTGCTATAAGATACAATGGGCCTGATTTAAAGTCGTATCCTATTTGCATCGTTGCAACATTATGCTAACGCCGTAGGAGGCGTTTTGTGTATATGCGACTTTATACATATTTAAAACGAATTCCTGTGCAGTTAAGGACGCAACCTGGCGCCTCTGATACAGATTGTGTGATGCTTAAAGAAAAAGTCGCTGCGCTCTCTTGTGCCAAGCATTTTGCGCCACGTGGCATATTGAGGCTAGGTGTATCTGTATGCAGTATTTGTACAGATGAAAGCCAATGTCCTTTAGTTTCAAATTCACCACTATAAAAAGGTTGCGGAGACCGCGATTTCTGTTAACACCTTTACCTGTGCGGCCCTCTCTCTTTGTATGGGCAAGTGCAGAGACTGAATGCCCGCCTACATCCAACCTGTTTCATCCTCATCACTCACATCAGTGCAGGATAGGGTTTTGCTCAGCACGTTAAGCACTGTGGGAGACAGCCTGACTAAATAATAAGAGATAAGTAGATTCTTGAACAGCTTCCTAGTGACAATACTCGTATGTAAATAAGCAGTTCCTTTCCAGGAAAAGTCACTTCAGAAGGCATTACTCAGTGCTTGCTGGACCTTGTTGTTCAGTAGCAACTGGAATCAATTTGCCTAAGACTAATGTTTCATTTGACAAGTGTGTCTGAGCTGTAATTACATTGATGACAAATGTGAAAACAACAATGTAAATAAGCAATAAATCAGAAATACAGCCTGGCTACATTTTTTAGACAGTTGAATATTTTGCCAATTGCTTCCTTTTTATTTAATCATTTTTGTCATTTTAAAGCAGACTTCGGTAATCTGTGGAACTTCAAATGATGCTTCATTACTGGCACTTGTAGTTCTACAACATGCGGCAGGACATTCTGCAAAGTATGAAATGCTTACCTGTTTGTACATTTTTTCGGAGCGCCTAACCAGTAATTCGTGCTGAGTCCCGAGAGCATGTTTTTGCCTCGTTGCGCAATTCCCTCCAGGCTGTGTCCATGAAAACAGATCTTGCCTGTGTTCTGCTCTTCCCAGTTGAACAAGAAACTTGATGGGCCAGGATTCCCAGCATCAGGTGCAGCCCCAGACAGCTTGCTAAACTGCCTCTGCAAGTTATTTGCCATCCCTGCGTGGATACAAACAAAAGACGGCATTCATAACGCAGGTTGTTTTTGTACAGATAACCGGGTCCTTGTTTTGCGCAGGTGACAGTTACCGGTGCGTTCCAAATGGAATGTCAGGATGTGAGAACAATGACCTGCGCCAAAAACAAACACTGCGACCACACTTGTTATTTTTCCAAAGGTTCTCTGTAACAAAGATCAATGTTGGGATATGTACAGACGTTGGCATATGTCCAGATATGCGCAGAATGGGCAGGAGACCCCACTTGCAGAGTGCCATTTGCTTAATGAGACATGTATACATTTGACATTTACTTCCGAATTTTTGGGCCTGATGCAGAGATGTAAGCGAACCCGATGGTTTGCGTAAATCTCCGATATTTTGGGGTCTGGGCATGCGCAGAACAGGTCCTGGGATCTTGCTCACAGATCCCCCAAGCTGCAGCATGGGGGCGTCTGGACAGCGTTCTGGAAATGGGGGTGTGTCGTCCCTGGTTTCTGGGAGGGATGAGGCCAGGTTCTACGTCAGATTTCCTAGCCTTGCAGGCTGCCAAGTCTCAGCTTACCCAGCCTGGTCAAAGGAGCAACCATAGCGACCATCGTTGCGATGATGATCCCAGTCAGCGTTTACGAAAGCGGCAACCGGATCGCAGATGCAGCAAAGAAATGTCTATTTTCTACAGGCACCTTCTGCTGCATTCGCGTTGGACGGTATTGCGCAGTCGCTTCCTTGCGGCCGGTTGTTTTTTTATTTGGCTGCGTTCCACTCTATTGATATTTCACCTTACCTTGGCCAAAGCAAGCAAGATAGCAGCCCCCATTAACTGTGACCATAAAAGCTTACACCTGTGTTTACAGGAAGAGAAGTCACATTTATACATTGAATACGCAGGTTTGCAAATAATAACAAAGTGCAGAGAGAAGAGCCAGGAGCGGGTCGCAGACATACCTGCAGTACAGTATTAGGAATTGTATAGCCAAGAAAAAGTAACTGGACTCACGTTTTTTTTTCTGAATCCGAGCTTTGACCTTTTTAGAGTAAGCGACAATTCTTTCACTTTTCCAAGAAAATCTACAATTAAAAACAAAACAAAACCATACAGCGATTTATTTATCCATGGACATGAAATCAGATCAAAATAGGGGCTAATTTAAAAAAAAAAAAAAAAAAAAAGGAGATAAATCAAAAATACCTACAGTAACTTGTGTTACTAAACACTAAAAATGTGTTGGAGTAATCTATTTAGAGCAGTGGTTCTCAAACTCAGGACCCCACACAGGTCACGTTTTCCAGCTCGCCCAGCAGGTGCACAGGTGTAGTCATTACGCACTGATACACATTAAAAGATCCACAGGTGGAGCTAATTATTTCACTTGCGATTCTGTGAGGAGACCTGGAAAACATGCGCTGTTTGGGGTCCTGAGGTCAGAGGCCCTGATTCAAAGCCGCTCGCTCTGAATCAGGGCCGTCCCTTCTCCTTTGTGGAGCTGCCTCCTGGCCGCTCGCATAGCTGTGGGTTACCACCCACAGCTATAGCGAGCGGCCACAATGATGGTCGCAATGGTCAAGACCATCGCGACCATCGGGCTTGCGACGAGACCCTGCAGTAGGGTCTCGCCGCCGCAAGCCCTGGAGTGCTTTTGGCTCTATCAGAGCCAAAAGCACTCTCACTGACATCACTAGTGATGTCAGTGGGGCCGGCCCCAGACGGTAGGCGTTCCCATGGGAACGCCTCCGTCTGGGCAGCCATGCCCCCGGCACGCCCACCAAAGGGGGCGTGCTGTCAATCACCATCGACAGCACGCCCCCTTTGGTGCGAGACCCATAACGACGGCTTGGCCGTCGTTATTTGGGTCTCGCACATGCGCATGACGGAGCCGGCTCCCTCGTGCGCATGCGCACTTGGGCAACATCGACCCGCTTGCGAGCACTCAGCGCTCGCGAGCGGGTCTGAATCAGGCCCAGAGTTTGAGAACCTGTGAATTAGAGGAATAAAATGATTAGCGATTAGTCCATTTTCTGGTTTATATTTATTAAGTTGCGACCCATTCCTATGACACCAGAAGAATAAAACTTGGGATGGTGTGACAAATGAGAGATCTAGCCATAACATGTCTCTGTTATACCAGGACCTTAGGGAAATCCCTCAAATATTTCCATATGATGTAAGACAGCCAAACTGGCCCAGTGTACTCACAAGGAAAGGGACTGCGAGAACCTGATCCTAGAGAGCATGTAGGATGGAACCACCCAGGGCAACAAGCTAAACAATCTGGGCATCCTAATATCACTACAACATACTGTATATCATAGCACAACCTTTACTATCCGTGATATGACTGTGGCCACGCAATAAAGCTTCCTCTGCAAAACATGTTGTTTAAAGAGATTAAAATTGTCATTGTGTTTTGTAGGCAACATTTCATTACACTTCTGACTGCCTTGTTCTTTGTTCCCCATTGCAAAGCTGGGCAAACGTCGTCATGTCAAGTCATTTGGCCTAATCGTCTGGTGCAGGGAATCCTAGGAAAACATTTGCGTGTCACGGCACCAGTCTGGACACGTCACAAGAATTCAAAGGGCAAGGGCCACTTTTAGGGAAGTCACTGCCTTAATTATCTCAACATGTAGCAAATTAGTTAATGATGTGTTTCAGTGGTAATATAAAACATTGTCGCTCGGACTTCAATACAATTCATATTTTGCAGGCAGGTGACAAATATCACTCACAGAAGAAAATCGCCTGTGGCTGAATCTAACAAGTCTGGACATTTGGTGGTAGTGTCCTATGACGTGCAATTAGCACAGGCTGCAGTTCTCTCCCTTTTAATTATGGTTGACATCTAACTGATATTGAATGGAACCAGTTTTTGGGACATATATGATACTGATTGAGGTCACCCAGCATTTTAGACCAAAGTCCCTTATCTGCCTCAATGGTCATTATTACCTAATAACACAACCATTATAATAGTGTCAAAAACAAAAAGTACAGAGCCCCTGTGATCTAAGAATGCAAAAGGCTCTATTCAGTTTTCAACATGCAGTCAGACAGGTGCGCTGGTTTTACTTATGGATTACTCATGAATTCCTCAAACAGCTTTAAATATTTTCTTATGATTGATGGCATTTACTTCTAGTAGCAAATTTAAAATATGTTCAAGAGTTTGCTCCATTTACTTTCACCTGTCCTGTTATTTTACCTCTACATGTATTAGCCTACTGCCTACAGATACCAAATATGTGTACATAAGACATGCATCCAGTTCTCTTTTAGTATATATGTTTATTTATTTTTTGTTTTATTTTTTTACACTTCCTTTTTAAACAGAAAAATGAAGAGGCTGTGATGTCACGTGACAATGACTCAAGATTTCCCAAGTACCTAACGCTTCCGTCTAAGGGGGAGTTAGTATCAAACCTTCCAAATAGGACAGGTAGAGAAGTTACCCATAGCAACCAATCAGATCCTAGCTATCATTTTATAGAATGTACAAAGTTATATTTAGAAGTTGACTAGTTGCTATGGGCAACTGCTCCACTTATTAAAAGGTTTGATACATCTCCCCGTACGTAAGAGGTGCACAACTCCAAAGGGGCAGAGATCAGGAAGCCAGGACCCGAATGAAACAGTAATTTGCTGTCACTGTCATCCTGGGGTGATCTTGGGGAGCAGAGGGCCACGGATAGGGTCCATCTTTACTGGACATGTATAAAGACACAAAAGTCTACTATTGAGGACGTCAACTTGGCAAATAGTGATTAAAGCAAAATTATTCTGGCTGTTCTAGCAGCATGTACAACCCAAGTCCACTGGACTCAGATATTAGACACACCTGGCAAACTCTTCCTGCCAAGTTCTTCGAGCTTCATCCATACATGGCCGCATTGTTTTGTACCAACTTTCGAACTCAAACACTGTAGTGCCTGAAATGATAAAATGACATATGGGAGAGTAACACAAACACTGTGTCAATGGAACCTGACCATTATGTAAAGCAAAGCCAAGTAGACCGTGCTGCCGCTGTCGACATGGGACCCCGGGGAGGTATTAAAGGAAATGAGTGCAGGGTGTGCCGCATGGTCCCCTCTAGACCCAGGGGCCTGTATGTACCACACACTCTGCACCTACTACAGATATGCTACGTAAGTGATGCTATTCTAATTCATCAGGTATAACGAACCATATTTAATTGTTGATGACTTTTTCACCATTCACTTACAAATACAGTAAAGAATAAGAGACTTCCGCATTCAGAGATATGTACAGCACAGAATAGGGTATCCAGGGTGAACATCATGAAGGGAAAAATGACAAATGGATATAGCCACGGTAGGTTATCTATGAACGCTAAAGGAGGCTGGAGGGAAGCGGGGTAAACCCACTTGGACAATAAAGAACACGTTACTATTATTAAGTTGCATGTTACGACTGCTTGTTATAATTTCCTGTACATCAATATGTCCACAAATAGCATAGAACAACCTGTAGCCAAATCAGATTATCTGAATGCTCACATCAACACATATTAGTCCAGGAGATGACTCTGCTGAACTTGTGGGATGCCGTGACCTGTCCAGTTGCAATTATGTCAGGGAGGACAGGGCTGGGTGTGACAGGGGCATGTGGTGAGGAGGAGAATGGAGGCAGCAGGAAGCCATAGACAGTAGTGGTAGCATCCAGGGGCGCTTAGAGGGGAGCGGGTACTAGTTGCTTCGGCATGTTGGAGGCAACACTTCTTAAGTCCTGAGCAGCAGTCTCTCCCCAGATCTGCCCCTGGCTGAGGAGCAAGGGGCGCCAGTCTTTTTTATTTTTTTTAAGGGGGCGTGATCACACCTCCTCTATTTGGCCATGCCTCCTCCAGTACCCGGGCCCAGCCCTGCTCTCTACGGCCCTGGACGGAGCAGGATTCCCAAACATCAGAGAAGCTGTAAGAAGTTCTGATGAAATATTGTGGGGTACAGACGTCTAAATGAAACAAATGATGTCATATATCCAAATAGGTTTTTTCCCTAAGGGAAGGATGAAGGTTGGGAGGATTTGGTGGTTTCATCAGGAATTCATGGTGGAGAAGGTTATTACTATACCAATGTTCACAGTCAGGAAATTGCTGTAGGGACAAATAAATCTAGTTCTGCTGTTGTCCCTATATAAAACATATTTCATACTCTAAAGAGCACAAGGCTTCGGTTTGTGCTCACTACCACATGACCTTCTTCCGTCTAAATGTTGTGTACACCGATCCTTACCATTACCCATTTTATTACGTCTGCGAGCAATCCTTGACACCTGCCTGAAAAACAAGAATGGCATTGAAGTCAGAGCACCTGTATTTTGCATGGTCTTTTGAAAGCATCAATAAATCATTAAAGCAAGAATAAATCACGAGAGGACCATTTTAATGCATTGTGCATAATCAAAGATCATTGCAATTTGAAAATTATCTCTCACAATTGTAATAATTTGTACGTCAGTTCATGTTTAGTTTTGATCTCTTTCTCCTGTCATATGAGCACTTACAAAGTTACACTCCAATCACACCTGTCACCTACACATAGCTGAGGGAGCTTTTTTGTGAACCAGTTGGAATCTATGGGGAGATGTGGCAAGCCTTCTAAAGAATGGGGAAGGGGACCAGTGCAGAAGTTACCCCTAGCAACCAATAAGCTTCTAACTATCATTTTAAAGGGGTTGGGTACGGAATCCCGGAGGTAAGAATTACCGATAGCAGCATCCCGACACCTGAAGGTAAGTGTCCTAACCCTAGCCCTCCCCCTATCCCACCTTTCCCACAGACAAACCCTCTCTTCCCACATCCTAACCCTAACATCCTCCCCCCTGAAGCCCTACCCTAACCATCCCTCCCCCTGCAGTCTAGCCCTAACCCTCCCGGCAGCGGTCGGGATTCTGGTGCCAGGATTCTAAGTGTCGGCATCCCAAACCTCCAGAATGGTTATTACATCCCTTTTAAAGACAATGCTCGATAAATTGTATTTATTTATTTTGCTTATTGAAGCTGGTTGCTATGGGATACCTCTCCACTCATTAGATCTGGTCATATGTAGCAAAGGAGGGTGCCCAGTCTCTCAATGCCTCTCCTCACCAATAAGCAAACTTCCTCCCCTCTTCCCGACACACGAAAAAGCAGCATACTTAGTATCACAATAAGCAAAAAAATAAATAAAAAATACATACACCAACATCCAGGTGCTTGTTATATACTGTAACATTTACCATATTGTCCATCAGCCTTACCATTCCACGTCATCGTTGAGGGCAAATAACAGTTTGAGAGCAACTATTATTAAGGCAGCAGCTTGAATATCATACGGGACACATCTTGCACGTCTCCTCACGGGATCATACTTCACATTATTGGCGTCATCCAGTCCAGTCTTCTTTGCCACCAGGTAGGTCCAGTTATATAGCTCATCTTATGATGGGTAAAAAAGGTAAAAATATTTTTAATATCTAAAAATTTCTAAGAACATAAAAAGTGTTTAGTTATCATTGGTGGGTCAGTGACTGTGTTCTGCATATCACAGCGACACAGAACGCAATTTGGAGCCTCGTGAGAACCCCACTCCCCCTCACTGACTGCCTAGTACTGCTAGCAAAAGCTTCCAACAATAGGCGCATTGGGATTTGATCCAGAGGAGATCCAGTGAAGCCTCTACAACTTTGCTGGTCCTAAATTGCTCTGTATAGGTAACACCACCTTGAAAAGGTACGCAGAGACTCTTTGTAGTCCCCACAGCGGGCTATGCGGAATGCATTATTATGTGATAACAGACGGACAACAGAAGAAATCAGTGATCTCCAGCAATAAAGGGATAATCACCGCTTGATAAATAGAAAGCGGTAATTACACGGTGTTAACTTATTTATTTTTTTATTCTATTTTACAGTCATGGGCTACTGTCCTACACTACTTCCTAGTTATAGTACTGTACATAGTAACACTGTAAAAACAATGTGTAATGTACAGTAGGATCCTAGAATCTAGTTTTAGGGTTTTGTTCAGAACTAACAAATCAGAATGAGAAACACACAAGAAATAAACTGTTCTGACCATCATATTGTCACAGAAAAATGCGACTTAGCCCTGAGGACAGGTATGTTTAACACTCACTAAAAGATTTCAGTTAAATGTCTTCCATGCTGTCCTACATGATAAAAGGAACACAAGTCCTTAGATCTGTGGTTCTGATCATGTTTTATGAAGGCCTATTTAAAATTGGGTTTAAAAACTGCAATTACAAATATAGCAGATACAAATGTAATTGATAAAAAAAGAGTTTGTCAATCCCTAAAGTAATGTAGCATTTGTTCCACCCTAAAGTAATGTAGCATTTGTTCCACCCTAAAGTAATGTAGCATTTGTTCCACCCTAAAGTAATGTAGCATTTGTTCCACCCTAAAGTAATGTAGCATTTGTTCCACCCTAAAGTAATGTAGCATTTGTTCCACCCTAAAGTAATGTAGCATTTGTTCCATGCATGAAAGCTGAGTTTTAATAGAACAAATATGTCCTTTTGCCTACTTCTATCCATGCAACATGGCCCTCACCCGCTTTTATCCATGCAATGTGGCCCTCACTCGCTTGATCCATGCAACGTGGCCCTCACTTGCTTTTATTCATGCAACGTGGCCCTCACTCGCTTTATCCATGCAACGTGGCCCTCACTCGCTTTATCCATGCAACGTGGCCCTCACTCGCTTTATCCATGCAACGTGGCCCTCACTCGCTTTATCCATGCAACGTGGCCCTCACTCGCTTTTATCCATGCAACGTGGCCCTCAGCCGCTTTTATCCATGCAACGTGGCCCTCAGCCGCTTTTATCAATGCAACATGGCCATCACCCGCTTTCATCCATGCAAAGAGGCCCTCAGCCGCTTTTATCCATGCAATGAGGCCCCACCCACTTCTATTCACTCTGGGCCTGATTCAGTGATTTACGCTAATGTAATCGCAGCTGCATTGTCTCACGGATCGCAGTTGTCAAAATATGCTAATGCCCCCCAAAGCACAGCCGAGCCTAGGGACCCCCACTGCTGCCTTCTCGTATCCATCCGACAACGTGCTACAGCGTAAACATCGGTACCATCAACATAATATCGGTCAGTCACGCAGCATGTGTGGTGACATCTGACCAGCTGCAAATGTGCAGCTCTCCTGACACGCTGAGAGCTCTCATGCTGTGAAGGCGATCTAATGGCTAATTTATGCACGCCTACGAAATAGCGTTTAAACGGTCCAACACACCTGCATTTTTCTAACCACTCCCCCCTCCCCAAATTACTACCCCAAAGCACTGAGTGCAGTCCTATGTACAAGAGTAAACGCAATTCAATCGCTGGCGTGCGCAATAGCAAACAATTGCTCCATCTGCAAAAATATCGTCTGTGTGTAAATCTCTGAATCAGGGGCTATGTTGGGTCTTTGTCCTTATCTATCCACGCAATTCTGTCCCTGTGTCATTCATTCTGTGTGTAGGAATCCGTCACTCAGTCCTTCTTTCACATATAAAACCCACTGTATGGATACAACCTCACTGTTTCTAATGGGAGTCCCCACTATACAGATTATATTTTACAAAAATAGGTTACATAAAGCAGCTTGCGGATTCCAGCAGTTGCCACTACTAAAAAGAGTCAGGGAAAGATATGGCTGCAGGTTGTGTATTGATAGCGGTATATCTACTTTCATATAGAGATCATTTCAGACTCTCAGTATGATACTTTTGTATTCTCAGATTAGTTTTATGTTTTTATCTGACACAATGTTGCAATGCAGCCAGCACTTCATAGTTATGAGTATATGGGGGCTTAAGTAAAAGGGTGCGAGCTGGCGCTGCTGCAAAAAACTTGTGCTAGTCTTCCTGTATTTTTAAAGCGGCAATCCTTTTAAAGGCAAAACCAGCTTGCTTTTGCCTTAAAACAATTGCTGCTTTAAACATACAGGAACACTCACATGAATTCCCGCACTGGTGCCAGCTCGCATCCTATTACATAAGCCCCACGGTCTCTTTATAAAGCTACTCAGGTTATTTATGTGACTGTTACAATTGTATTCCTTAACTGTAAGTGCATTGGCCGAATGCGGATTTGCTTTTAATAAGAGTGGGGTATAGGAGAGATCACTGTTCACTGTTTGGGTGACCTCCACAAAGGATCCTGGGATATAATATTGGATTGAAAGAACTCATTTATTTGCATCTAAGGATCCCATCGAGGGCTGGTTTTGCGCGTTAGTACATCGTATAAATGGTGTCTAAGAGTTTCTCTAGTTAACTACAGAATCATGGACAACTTACAAAGAGCTGTGTTCCCTACGTCCCTGGGGACCCACATACAAAGTCATTCTCTAACGCTTTCATGGTATTTTCAACAATGAGGATATAGAAGTGTTCAAGTACTCTCTACTGGAGATGTATGTAGGTATGAAATACCGACGGGGGAGATGCCGGCTGTCAGTACAGTGCCAGCTGCATCCCGATGGTTGGAATCCCGGCAGGGGAACGGTGAGTACTGTTCCCCTGTCCTATTTACCCCCTAACCCCAATCGCCCCGGTAAGTGCCTCCCGCCGCCTAACCCTAAGTCCCCATAGGGTGCCTAAACCTAACCCCCCTCCCCACTGCTGATACTTACTTTGCCCCATTCTCCTTACGATCGGTATGCCGGCTGCCGGGATTCCGGTTTTGGCATCTCCGGTCATGTCGGTATTCTGACGCAGGTGTTCTGTCAGTGATCGGGATTCCGACAGTTGGCATCCATATCGTAGAGATATTAACCACATCCCCAATAAAAATGGCAGCTAGGCTATTCTTATACATAAACTTACCAAAGCTCTAGGACACGTTATTTTATATAATTAAAAAACAAGTGGAGTTAAGCTTTAAAATCATAGCATTCAGGACTACGGTATGCGAAGAGGCTGACCAGGAAGGCTGTTGCACCACTTAACACCTGTGTATCGAAAAAACCATGGAGATCAGGTCTGAATGGCCGCCAAAATGAGGTTATGGTCCACTTGAAGGTGGCAATTAGTGGTGTGTCAGGAGCTGAACAACCTGTTTGTCATTAGGGCCACTAGGATACACACGCTGACCTGTCTGTGTGCTGTAAACAAGCAGAGCATGCAGGCTGTCACTTCTCTTCTCACCAGCAATCCAGCCAGCTCCTACATTTCTGGTTTAACAAGAAACACTGGCTTCATCATCACTAGACAGCTACACAATCAGCAATATCCATTGTCAGCAGCACAAAAACAGATAGCACTAAACGTAAAACAAGAAGAACCACAAACAATTTCTTCTTGCAGGAATGAGAAAAAAAAAAAATCAACCTGCCCCAAGCGCTCAGGTGGAAAATTCCGTATAGCCCATTGCTACAGAGCATGAAGACAGGTTTGCACTGTAAGCATTGAGGGAATGCTAAAACTAAATGGATTGTGGCTAGCGGCTAATTATATATTGAATTTGTATACATCTCCAAGCCTCTGCAAATGTTACGCTTTGTAAATTAGCCAGCTTATAGATCGGCTCTTCCGATAAAAGTTTACAAAGCGTAACCCTTTCATAACACAGTTTAGAGTTACTGATTAAACACCACAGATACAGTACCAGACCCTCCAACATGACCCATTCCATTAGGTACAAAATGCTCTGTTCCTGGACTTCCCTCTTAATGTATGATTGCACACACCTGAGCTGAGACACCTTTCTACACAGTTAACTAGTTCAACACAGGTGACTGCAATCATAAATTAGGTGGTAAATCCAGGAGCAGAGCATTTTGTACCTGAAGGGAGGGGTCATGTTGGAGGGTAGGCAGTACTAAAGGTCGTACACACACAACGATGTAAGTAATGAACGATTTTCGTTCAGTTTTTCCCTTGAAAAAGTGAACGAAAAATGTTGCAACTTCTATTGAAAATCGTTCAGTTGGCCAGTCTGACTGAACTACAATAGACAAACGTGAACGCGCATGAACTATCATCGTTTATCGCTTTACATGAATGATTTTTTTAACGATAACGACGTCGTTATAGTTAAAATGTTCAAAAAGTCGTTGTGTGTGTACGCACCTTAAATTTTACATTAGAATATTACACCTCACGTGCATCAGGAGTTTAACAGGAATCAAAAATGCCAACACGGGTTAATATATATTTAGGGGGTGGTCTTAAATATTAAAAACTAAAGGATGAATCTACGAAGCAGAGCTTTTCAAAGCCGTAGCGTCTTCAGTCAAAGGAATTAAAGAGGCAATAATATTGAAAATCAAAATCAGACCTATATTTGTATTTACGACTATTGCCCCCTTTTAATCCAGTGGCCAGAAGCCGCCAAAGGCCCAGGAGCTTTGAATAGCGTTACTTAGTAAGATTTTTCCTCTAAGTCTAACTTCTATTGTGCAAATTATCATTATAAGCAGGAGGCGCTAGATTAGAAAATGTTACCCGTCAGTCAGCTCCTACAAACTGAAATCTCAGCACAAGGAGAAAGTAGTGATGTTTACAGTATTTTAATCAGCTGAACCCAAAACATGCTAAAAACCATAAGCAAAATTCCACACGATTCAGTGAATCTCACTAAACACATACGCTGGATGGGAATAGATCCAGAAAACCCATTTTTAATATCCCTTTAAAATAGGGGTGGGCAATAAGCTTTTTTTTGCTTAACTCCACTTTTTTTTTTTTTTTTTAATTATATAAAATAATGTGTCCTAGAGCTTTGGTAAGTTTATGTATAAGAATAGCCTAGCTGCCATTTTTCTTGGAAATGTGGTTAATATCTCTACGATCTGGATGCCAACTGCCGGAATCCCGATCACTGGCAGAACACCGGCGTCAGGATACAGACATGACCGGTGATGCCAACACCGGAATCCTGGCAGCCAGCATACCAATCATAAGGAAAACGGGGCAAGGTAAGTATCAGCAGTGGGGAGGGGGGTTAGGTTTAGGCACCCTATGGGGACTTGGGGTTAGGCTGCGGGAGGCACTTACCGGGGCAATTGGGGTTAGGGGGTAAATAGGACAGGGGAACAGTACTCACTCAAAGGTTGAAGAACTACACATCCCAGCATTCCTTGCCACAATTTTGCTATTTGGCCATGCTAAAACTGTTGCAAGGCATGCTGGTAATTGTAGTTCAGCAACAGCTAGAGGGCCGCTAACCGCTTATTGCCCGACCCTGCTTTAAAATGTTAATTGACTACGCAGCACCTGAGAATTATAAACTGCGTGAGGAAGACTTTCTCCCTTCATGCCGCTGAATACATCTTCTGGACAATCACCCCTTTCTTTGTATTGTATGACTTTCCATAAGACAACAGCAGTCAGGTTCTGCCAATCAAAACCATTCATCCTGAAATTTGATGGCACCGCCAAGAGGAAGGAAATGCAGATTCTCCTAGAAATAAACACCTTCCAGCTGACTGTCTTTCTGCAAAATCATAAACTCACATTTAGGGTAAAGGACATAACTTTATCCAGAAGGAACAGGGACTTATATTTTAAAAGTATCAATTGGTCATTAGCTATGACAATTGCATGAAAGCTTTGATAATGAGATATCGGGGCAGGGATGATCTTTTGAAGAACGCACTCACACTGACAATCTCATGCTGCTAGAACATATGGGTATGTTGGATTAACACTTCGACCTCAATTTAATTTGAGGTATTGTGCAACAGGTGAAATATAACTTTAGGGCTTCTGCAACTTCCCCATTCCTTTTTACATTCCACAAAAGTCCGTCTATAGGAGGATTTCTTGTGAATTAGTAATCTCCTATAATATGCAGGTTACCCCGCCTCTGACAGTATGGAGACAAAACAGTATAACCCAGGCAGGGATTTGTGTTGGCACATCGAGAGAATACAGCCAGTAGGCTATTAAGTCGGGATAAATTCCCACCAAGGCCCTGTGTGTGGAGTTTGTATGTTCTCCTCAAGTTTGTGTGGGCAGGTGCACCGGCTTTCTTACATACTCCAAACACATACTAGTAGATTAACGGGCTTCTGACAAATTCAACCCATGTGTGTGTGTCCATATGATAGGGAATATAGATTGTAAGCCCAACTGGGACAAAGACTGATGTAAATGACTGAAATATGTGCTATACAAATAACTGGTGATTAATAATTGAAGTATTATGTTATTGAGTGTTGGGAACTGTCCTGTAACTGTTACATAAATACTGTTACATAAATAAAGTTTAATGTCAAACATCCTATCTTTGTGTACCAGTTTTTTGGACATATCTGAAGAATGTACCTGTTTATAGCTGGGTCCTTAATAATAATTATGTTATACAATGAAAAAGGTTATTATATTATCCTTTATTTATATGGTGCCACAAGGGGTCCGGTTCATACAGAATCAGTATGAACAAAAGAAGAAAAAAATGACTTACAGTAAAGAACATTATAGGACACGCATTGCCAGCTGTACTAATACCCAAATAAGAAGCATGGATGCAGAACCCAAGGGTTTGGTGCTGTTGTAGGCAGAAGGGAGGAGATGATGCTATAAGTGAGGGAAGGAAAATCACATAAGGGAAGAGGGCCCTGCTCATGAGAACTTACAGTCTAAAAGGCAGTGGCGTAACTAGGACAGAGCCAACGGGGCCCCTGCCCTGGGCGCGCGCGCAGGGTGGATGGCCCGTCCTAGTCAGCCAGTGTAGAGCAGACCGCAGTGAGTGCAGTCTGCACTACACTGTTACACACACATCGCCGGCGGAACTGGTTAGTACATTCGTACTACCCGGCGTTGATGTGTGTGTTTCAGCAGCCAAGGAGAGACAGACAGACTCTCATTGGCTGCTGCACCCACATAGTATCGAGCAGGACCCAGCGGGAGGAAGGAGGAGCAGACAGCGACGGGCGTGGGGATTCAGATAAGTCAAGTCAGTATTATGTGTGTGTCTGTCTGTGCGTTTTATGCACTATGGAAGTATAGTATAAGGGGGAACTCATAGGGGGGACCACTACTGGGGACACAGCATAGGGGGGATCACTATGTGGGGCACTGTATAAGGGGGACCACTACTGGGGGCCTGCATAAGGGGGACCACTACTGGGGGTACTGTATAAAGGGCACTACTGGGGACTTGCATAAGAGGGACCACTACAGGGGGGACTGCATACTGGGGGTATTGTACAAGTGGCATTACTGGGGGCCTGCATAAGGGGGACCACTACTGGGGGGACTGTATAAGGGGCACTGCATAGGAGGGAATGTATAGGGGGCACTGTATAAGGGTGCACTACTGGAGGCACTGTATAAAGGGCACTACTGGGGGCACTGTATAAGGGTGCACTACTGGGGCACTGTATAAAGGGCACTGCTACTGGGGACATTGCATAAGGGGAACTACTACAGTGGGCATTGCAAGAGGGGCACTACTACTCGGGGCATTAAAGTGCATATGGAATGGTAAGGAATGTTCCCAGAGTGACGAGAAAGGGATGTGTGTAATGTAGAATGTTGACACACCCCAATTTTAAGTGACCACGCCCATTTTTTTGCGCACACACATGGGGGGCCTCCATCTTTCATTTTGCCCTGGGCTCCAAATACCCTAGTTACGCCACTGCTAAAGGGGGCGGGCGGGCAGACAGACAGGGATGACACAGAAGGGAGTGACAGTGAGCAAGGAGCATGGATTAGTGGGTTAGGATGAAAGCTGGAAGGCTATGATGAAGTAGTGGGTCTTGAGAGCCTATTTGAAGTTTTGCAGAGAGGTGGAGAGTCTGATAGCGGGAGGGAAAGAGTTCCAGTGGTAGGGAGCAGCACAGGCAAAATCTTGGAGGCAGGAGTGGGAGAAGAGGTGGCATTCATGGATGGAGCAAAGTGGGAGTGTGAAGGGAGATAAAGGTCAGAGATGTAAATAGGAGAGGAATGGGTGAGGACTTTGTAAGTAATGCTGGGCACACACTAGATGATTTTATGAACGATTTGGCTCATTCCAACGCATTGGAACGACAAAACGTTCATATCGTTCAGTGTGTATACACTGACCATGCCCGCTACCACGCGTCATCAGTGACATCGCCCATCGGACCTGGCGATATCGTTAGCAGAGCCATACTGCCGAATGCAGCATGGCCCCCACCGTCGCTGTCGGCAAGTGTGTATGTACTTGCAGTTGCTGGCACCCCCTCTGGGTCCAGTCGCTAGCGACATCGCGCTGGGTACATATCATTTAGTGTGTACCCAGCTTAAGTGTGAGAAGCTTGAATTTGATTCTGAAGGGGAGCCAGTGTGGGACTTGTAGGAGAGGGGAGGCAGATATAGTACACGTTTGGAGAGAAAGAGGAGCAGGGCAGCAGCACTAAGGACAGATTGGAGTGAAGTGAGGTGGGAGACAGGGAGGCCTGATAAGAGAAGGTTACAGTAGTCCAGTCTAGAGATAAGTGAGTGGATGAGGGTCTTAGTTACCAAAAGGTCTGATCCTGGAGATATATTTGAGATGGAAGCAGCAGGACTGCAAAAGGTATTGAATGTGTGGTTTGAAGGAGAAGGAGGATTTGACATCAACTCCAAGAGTACTTGGGGGGATAGAGGAGACGGTGGTGCTGTCAATAGATGATGAAATTGAGGCATTTAAATTTGCCCGCCCTGTAAAGCTGTTACTCACCGCCGGGTCCCTGCAACATGTGTATGGGTGATTTGCAGGTTGTCCGTACACACCAGCAGATGCACCGGTATATCTGTTGTGCTGCACAGACGATGTGATATGTCTGTGAACGGCGGCGTTCACAGACATATCAGGGGTACACACCCGCCAACGCGCTTGGAATATATCATCCATTCGATTGAACGGCTGATAGATCGCCCAGTGTGCTGGGACATCCAGGAGTAAATAGCAGAGAGACAGTTGGAGATACGAGTGCGGACAGATGGGGAGAGGTCAGGGGAGGAGAGGTAAATATGAGTGTCATCAGTATAGGGTCATATACAATCTAAAGCAAATTTTCCAAAAAACTTGCGCTGCAGGGTTTTACCACTGCAGGTTTTTTGGTACACAATTGGTTGCAAGATTTTTTTAAGTCCAATATTTTCTAATAATCTTTATTTTTAGGAAAAATTGTCGGGACCTGATACAGAACCCATAAGACACCCCCTTAATGACTAATTAAGCAATTGGAAATTTACATTATGTAATATGTCAATATTGGTGTTGAAAAAACAATGATGATTTCAAAACACCTCAAAATCAACTTTTTCTGTTGATTTATAAACCCCACATTTATTTAAAGCAATAATTTATTTAAATGAAAAAAATAACTGCTTTATTTATTTTTTTTAATGGTCTTAAAATTACTCTAAAATCATCTTTCCTAATTTTTTTTTGTCTTTTTTTTTTCATTTGAAATTGAACTAAAAAGTTTCTTTTTATAATTTTAATACATTTTAACTTTTTTTTGGTTGACATATAATTACTCCAAAATCACCTTTAGTTTTTTGGGGTTTTTTTCGGTTTTCATTATATTTGTACGAAATTATCGGGAAACTCTTTTTTTTTTATGATTTATTTTATTTTATATCGCGGTTATCAGAATTGTGCATACCCACAGTAAAAGAAAATTTGTTACGATGCCCGCAAAAGTTTTAGCAGAAAAAACCTTGCAGTCAATTGGATATGCCCATAGAGATGATATTGGAAGCCAAACTATCTTATGAGCTCATCTAAAGAGTGTATAAAGAGAGAATAAGAGAATAGGAGAAGTACTGTACGAGAACAGAACCTTGGGGGACATCTACTGGTAGAAGAAGTGGGGGAAAGTAGAGTCATGAAAGGAGACAGAATGGTCAGAGAAGGAGGAGGACAGGCAGGAGAGGGCAGTATCACACAGACTGAGGGAGTGAAAGATTTGCAGGAATACATAGAGGGTAGGGTAGGTCAAAAGCAGCAAATAATTCAAGGAGTAGTGGTCCTTGGATTTGGAAGCAAAGAGATAATTGCTGACTTTAGTGAGGGCAGTTTCGGTGGAGTGGAGAGGACGAAAGTCAGACTGAAATGGGTTAAGAAGGGAGTGGGAGGAAAGAAAGGTGGCTATAGACAATCCTCTCAAGGAGTTTGGAGGTAAAAAAGAGGGGAGAGATAGGATGGTAATTATAGAGATAATCAGGGTTAAGGGTGCGTTTAAGAATGGGTGAGACAAGGGTATGCTTGAATTCAGAGGGACAATGTCTGATGAGAGGGAGAGATTGAAGAGATGGGAACAGGCAGCAGGAGAAAGTAACCATAGAAGGCAATAACTTGCTTCTTAGCGCTTGCAGATCTTTCACCTTTAGACCTTTATCGCACTAATACCCCTTTCAGACTTAAGCCTAAGACCCGGGTTTTTGCTCGTGAACGCACATCAACCTGGGTCTGGCGTAAGACTGAAAGGTGCAACCCGGGTTTACAGTCCCGAGTCCTCGACCCTGCTCGCTAGCAGGGTTTTTCCCGGGACTTGCAACCCAGATAGACGATCCAGCTCGAGTGTGAAAGGTGCGACCCAGGTCTTGATGACCCGGATCATCCCTTAGACAAACTGATTGGCCGGGGACAGCACCTGCTGAATGCCAGAAGACCCGGATCACTGCAAGACCCGGGTCTGGTGTGAAGGATGACCTTGGTGTGAAAGGGGTATCCCAGGTTCAACCTGTGCTCGGTGTCCTGGGTCCGAGCAGGGTTGAAGCCGGGATTTTATGTCTGAAAGCAGTACAAAGGGCCTATTCAATTAGCCGCATGTCCATGTGCTCAGTGAAATTTTTATGAAGCCCACTCCCGGTTCAAATGCACGGCATGTTGCGGATGATGCGTATTAATTTGGGAGTAAATTACCTAAGTAAAGTACATGAAAGAGTGGGGAAATCATCCTGAACCCAAAAAAAGTGTCAAATAAGATAGCCAGACAGTCACTGTTAGCGGCCATATGCAATGTATTAGAGGCAGCTACATGGTGTCACATGGCTGTTTTTTTTTTTATTAACCTTTATAAATTATGGAAAATTGACAGCCAGCAGGTGTATTTCAGCCAAAGGGCCTGATTCAGAGCCGCTCGAAAGCGGCCACTCGTTCGTTCCGAGCGATGTTTGCACAACTGCGCATGCATACGGATCGTAATACGCATGCGCGAACCAGTCAGTGCGGCCGAAAATCGTTTGTTCGCTAAATAGCGAATGCCTGCTATTTTGAGTGACATGAGGAGGCGTATGTGGGTGGTAACAGGGGAAGGTACTTGAAAACGGGGAGTGGAGATCAGAATGCAGGTGTGCTTAAAGGTCAAAACGGGCGTTTTATGGGTGTGCATAATTAATACAGCAGCGTCATTGACCACGTCACTGGGTTATTTTATAGTCAGAACTGCTTGCAAGATTGTGGTAGGAAAAACCAACCACAAGAATAGCGAGCAGTTCATACGCTGGTCGATGTACTCGATTAATCTAATAAATAGCGGACATGACGTAGGATGCGAGCGGCCAGGGGGCGTAGTTTTCCAAAAAACGACCGCAAGTTTTGTTCGCTCGTTCAGACCTAGAGGCGTGAACAGACCGCAAAGAGCAAACGGTTCATTTGAATAGCCATCCCTTTTTTCTGAACGAGCGAGTGCAAATAGCGTCTGAATCAGGCCCAAAGTGTCTAGATTATTTTGGGCACATTAATGCGTCTCTATAGTTATTTGTAAGTGTATACATACAAATTTGTAAAAAGTTGAAAAAAAATCAAAACAAAACACTTGCAATTCCCACCTACATGTTCAAAAACCCCTTTCCCGCGTAAATAAAACACCCAACATACATGTCCCACATAATGTATACCTTTACATACATGTCCCACATCATTTACACCCCAACAGATATGCCCCACATCATTTTACCCATTTTTCAGCTTTTTATAGAAATGCACCTGGAAAAGGACAGGTCTTTATTGCCAATATTTTCCGATATAAAAACCTCTAAATGCATTATTATTATTATTCATTGGGAGGGGTGTCCCAGGGGTCCTGACATATTTGCATTAAAATAAGGATTTTCCCTATTGTCACCTAGTCTGGAGCTGCAACTAACTCCCATTGAGACCTACGTTAAGATAAAGATGATTTTTAAGTAATTCCCAGTCAACCCCCAGCTAAGTGAATCAGCCCCTAAACCCTTATAAGTATGGTAACTGAAAGTTACCATACTTAAAAATACAAAGTACATCTCTCTAACAAGCAGACATCTTGGCATTTAATGACAATACAACATCAAAAAAATTACCTGGGAGATTCACTTCCATCAGGTATTTCATACACAGTATATTAGGATGATAATAGCACTTTTCTGTTATGGGTGGGAATTGAGGTAATTCTAACAGGATTCCAAGGCCTTTAGACAAATCCATAATCTCATTGTATACTGGGAAGGTCTGTGGGAGACACAGGATGAAACGGCTTTAGTGTATGATGCCACTCAGATAACATAATAACAGGAACAAAAGATATAAACAAAATACATGAACTATACTGAGGTATAAGACACATGTAAGTTAATTAATTATAACAAGAAATAAATCTGGATTTATTGGTATAAACATTCCCCCACTGACTTTGCTGACTAGTTGGGGTGTCTTAGGTGCCCAATTAAAGTAAAAATATTTATTCCTTGCTCTAATGAGTGTGTCATATATGCTGTCCATTAGCTAGAGCCTGGCTGAGTGAATGGTGCAATAGAAATCAGAGTGAGGCCTAGCTGCTTTTTTAGACACAAGGAGCTAAATGTACGGAAGCCAATCCCAGGTGTTTTTTTTTTTTTTTCCCAATCCCGGCATTCGGAATTGAAAGCCGCTCAATCCCCGTATACCTGGGATTATGTTGGTCAATGGGGAGGGCGGGTGTGGCTGAAGGGGCGGGCCGGCGTGGGGCTGTGCAGCGTGACCTCTGATGTGACATCACGCTGCGCACAGGCAAGGCAGCATCTGAGCAAGTGCTGCAGGTGCTCACGCGGGATGTAGTTAGGATGCCAGCGTTGAAATCCCAACAGTGAAAGACCGGCATGGGACTAAAGATAGGTGTCTAAATACCGACGCCTAACATTAGCCCCACGCAGAAATACCAACGCCTGGCATACTGAACGTGGGTAACCCGGGCGTCGGGAGCTGTTAGCCGTGGCGGGGGGAGGGTTAGGTTTAAGGACTCCCGGGGGGACTTAGGGTTAGGCACCCCCCCAGAGGGTTAGGCTAGGGAAAGGGGGGGTTAGGCACCACCAGGAGGAGGTTAGGGTTAGGCACCTCCCCAGGAGGGTTAGGTTTAGGGAGCGGGGAGGGGGTTAGGTTTAGGCACCCCGGGGGGAGGTTAGGGTTAGGGGGGAGAGGGGAGGGTTAGGGCACTAACTTACCCTAGTCAGGATAACATCCACTGGGTTTAGGTCCGGCAGTATTACATACCGATTCCCTCAGCGCTGCCCGGCATAAAAAAAACCTGTGCTCACTATTCTCGAAAAATACCGGGATTGGAAGCTTCAATCCCAGGATTCAAGTCCTGGCAATTTTAGGGCAAAATCCCGGGATCCTGCCGATCCCGATTGGACTCCCTAGCTAAATGTAATAGGGTCAGAGTCTGGCAATGTGCGAGTTTAGTGCTAAACTCACACATTTTCCCAAAATCGCAAATGTAATAGGGTGTGGGAACATGCAAACTCGCATGTTCCTTACGATCCTGCAACGGCAAAACTCGCAAATGTAACAGGGTGCGAGTTGTAAACTGGCACCTAAAATATTACCAAAACTCATAAAAAAAATAGACCTGCTTCAGATCTGTGTTTAAAAAAAAAAAAAGCCATAGAAGTGTAAAATTAAAAAGGGGGGTTCCCCCCCTAAAAGCACAACCAGCACCGGGCTTTTCTGAGCCAGTACTGGTTGTAAAAATACAGTGGAAAAAAAAAAAATTAGGAGTCCCCCCTTATTTTCATCAACCAGCACCAGATTCAGTGAGCCAGTCCTGGTTGTGGAAATGCAGGGGACAAAATGAGTAGGGGTCCCCCGTATTATCCACAACCAGCACCGGACTCATTCTAGCAGGGGTGTAATGCCACAGTCGTGGAACCCACATAATGGGGTCCCCCGGCCAAAGCATTATCACCCAATGCTAGTCAGCCCAGGCCGAGGATCCCTTTTCCTGGGCACCCCAGGCCTGGGCTGATAGCTCGGGTTGATTGTGTGAAAAATAAAATAATATTGTCCTTTACAGGAGAATTAGAGGTCCCAGCTTGTACCTCTAGTTAACCTGCAAAAGAAATATAAAAAAACCACAGGACACAGACACCGAAGGTTTTATTATGTTATTACACATGCAAATCACTCACTCACTACATACTTACCTTGTCCCTAGCGCCGGTCTGTATGTGAGACGTAGACAGTAATGTATGTGGGTGGTTTCATAGGTAAAAAAAATTTGTACCAAGTTTATGATTAGATGGCACATGACTAATTCTACTGATCATTCATTTGCCTACTCTGTAGACCCTAGTCATCTTGCGATACATGCTGCTTTCCTACATTATATGCAATCAATAAGCAAGGTAATAAAAGAAATAAAATGGACTGAAATTTCTTGTTATAAAACAACAAATATGAATAGGTTTTGTAGAATTGTTCTAATTATTTGAAATAAGGGTATTCCCATTTTTGAGAAATGTTTGGTTTGAAATCGGGCCTGATCTCATGATGGTCAGCAGCACATGGTGGAACGTAATTGGCTACAGCATCAACCACTTAGAACTTTATGCCAATAACACTGATGCAATTAACCTCTGACGACCAGGTTTCTCCTTATAGAGAGATATGACAGCCAAACCTTTTGTGTCAGAATAATATATTTTAAACATTGCAGAAACTTTTGTGTTTATCACCCCTGGTGTAAGACCATCATCCACTATTTAAGGCACAGTCTTCGTAGTTTTCTGTAAGTGAGATCACTACTGAACTTCACTACAGAATGTTTAATCAGTCACATCACTCTCTGTACCAGTGGAGCTTATGCT
The DNA here is from genome assembly GCA_031769625.1 of Taudactylus pleione. Classification (NCBI taxonomy): domain Eukaryota; kingdom Metazoa; phylum Chordata; class Amphibia; order Anura; family Myobatrachidae; genus Taudactylus; species Taudactylus pleione. The sequence continues at coordinate 135,765 of JAUIMM010000179.1, forward strand.
ATGTACAGTATGTGCATACAGTGCATCAGGAAAGTCTTCACTGCGCTTCACTTTTTCCACATTTTGTTATGTTACAGCCTTATTCCAAAATGGAATAAATTCATTTTTCTCCTCAAAATTCTACACACAATACCCCACAATGATAATGTGTAAAAAGTTTTTTTGAGATTTTTGTTAATTTAATTTAAAAAAAAACCCTAAGAGATCACACGTACATAAGTATTCACAACCTTTGCTCAATACTTTGTTGATGTATCTTTGGCAGCAATTGCAGCCTCAAGTCTTTTTGAATATGCCACAAGCTTGGCACACCTATCTTTGGGCAGTTTCGCCCATTCCTCTTTGCAGCACCTCTCAAGCTCCATCAGGTTGGATGGGGTACAGCCATTTTCAGATCTCTCCAGAGATGTTCAATTGGATTCAAGTCTGGGCTCTGGCTGGGCCATTCAAGGACATTCACAGAGTTGTCCTGAAGCCACTCCTTTTTTATATCTTGGCTGTGTGCTTAGTGTCGTTATCCTGCTGAAAGATGAACCGTCGCCCTAGTCTGAGGTCAAGAGCGCTCTGGAGCAGGGTTTCATCCAGGATGTCTCTGTACATTGCTGCATTCATCTTTCCCTCTATCCAGGCTAGTCTCCCAGTTCCTGCAGCTGAAAAACATCCCCACAGCATGATGCCGCCACCACCATGCTTCACTGTAGGGATGGTATTGGCCTGGTGATGAGTGGTGCCTGGTTTGCTCCAAACATAACGCCAGGCATTCACGACAAAGAGTTCAATCTTTGTCTTATCATGGTCTGAGAGTCCTTCAGGTGCATGTTGGCAAACTCCAGGTGGACTGCCATGTGCTTTTTACTAAGGAATGGCTTCCATCTGGTCACTCTACCATACAGGCCTGATTGGTGGATTGCTGCAGAGATTGTTGTCCTTCTGGAAGGTTCTCCTCTTTCCACAGAGGAATGCTGTAGCTCTGACAGAGTGAGCATTGGGTTCTTAGTCACCTCCCTGACTAGGGCCCTTCTCCCCCAATCGCTCAGTTTAGACGGCTGGCCAACTCTAGGAAAAGTCCTGGTGGTTCCGAACTTCTTCCATTTATGGATGATGGAGGCCACTGTGCTCATTGGGACATTCAAAGCAGCAGATATTTTTCTGTACCCTTCCCCAGATTTGTGCCTCGAGACAATCCTGTCTCGGAGGTCTACAGACAATTCCTTGGACTTCAAGCTTGGTTTGTGCTCTGACATGCACTGTCAAGTGTGGGGACCTTATATAGACAGGTGTATGCCTTTCAAAATCATGTTCAGTCAACTGAATTTACCACAAGTGGACTGCAATTAAGCTGTAGGAACATCTCAGGGATGATCAGTGGAAACAGGATGCACCTGAGCTAAATTTTGAGCTTCATGGCAAAGGCCGTGAATACTTATGTACATGTGATTTCTTAGTGTTTTTTGGTATTCAATTTGCTAAAATCTCAAAAAACTTTTTACACGTTGTCATTATGGGGTATTGTGTGTAGAATTTTGAGGACAAAAATGAATTTATTCCATTTTGGAATAAGGCTGTAACATAACAAAGCCATTAATACAGCTGGAGGTCATTCCTTGGACAGACGTCCTGGTCGTACAAGGTACTATTTATCCACAATCAAGTTACATTTATATACATTAAAGTACAAAAGAGGTAAAAAGCAGCTTATCTGGATGTATGGAAAAAAGTATTTTTCTGCAGAGTTCATGAGGTAATGGACAACCATTACCAACACGTTTCGTCCAAAGACTTCATCAAGAGGACGAGATGCGTTGGAACTGGTTGTCCATTACCTCATGAACTCTGCAGAAAAATACTCTTTGCCATACATCCAAATAAGCTGCTTTTTCACCTTTTATATATTTTTTTATTGTACTATTTATTGCCTCTGGGTTTTAGCTATATGTTTTTACTGTTCTTAAATACATATTTGAGAAGAAGCCTGTATATTTTTTAAGGCTTTTATCTATATACTTGTCTTATTGTTTGTTTCTGAATAAACTGTGATTTTTTTCTATATTTATTTGCACGTGCACTCTTTCACTCATATGGTTTATATAGACACATTTAACACTGAATGTTATTAGTTCATTAAGGTCACAGCTTCACATTTAGCAAAGTAGTCGCTATACAGTCAACTCAGTTCGTATCTATCGTTTGCTAATACTTTTACCAGTATTTTAATATTGACCTAGAGCTGATGCCATAATACTTTAGGCTTAGTTTGCTGTTAATTTAAAACTATTTCCATATCACTAATTAATATTATTGGCGCCGTACCCACCTATTTCTTTGCTTTGATTTATATAATTATATATACTCATACATAGGGTATATTTGGCCCAGTGCCTTCTCTAGAAAGAAGAAACTTCCATGTACAACGCTGGGAACAGAGCGGCAGTCAGAGGCTGTCAACTTCGTGGAACAAATGGTGATGTTTAATGATCAACATTTCGGGGTACGCAGCCCCGTCGTCAGTGTACAATCAAAAACCGTGTAAAGTGCACTGATAAATAAAAACCCACACAATGTACATGTCCACTGGTGAGGGACTGATGTGAATGACTGAAAAATTCTATATAAGGCTCTGTGGAATGTGTGTGCGGTTTATATAGAACTTTTTAAAAATAGATAATAAATATCAGTCCTCCCTTATTCTCAGGTGAACAATTAAAGTTACACAATTAACTTTCTCCATTAGGAAATTAATGGTGCGGTACAGACGTTGTTCAATCTCCCGGGTGTGTTGGACGATCGATATCGATCATCCAGCACACCACCAATACACCAACGACTATAATGGCCCGCGATCGTCCCTATAGTAACCTGGTCAATATCGACCAGGTTGGCCTGTATGCACGGCGATGTTCGATATCGACCATACGTGCCCGCGCATCGCAGGTCGTTGGTGGGCGAAAAATGCACGATATGAACGATAACGATATGATCGATATCGTTCATATCGTCCATTTTAATTGTAGAGTGTGTACACAGCTTAAGCCATGGAGAACATGTTAAACCAAATGCCTGTATTTACTATCTACACCCACTCAACATAATCCTGAGATTTTCAGTGCTGGGTGCAGATAACGACAATAAATCTGTATTATAGAGGGCTGCATTTAGAGGAGAGCCGATCTGCCAGTATACAATGGATTATTATGATGGATTTGTCTTCTAGAAACAATGTAAACTATGCTATGTAAGCACATGTAATATGACAAGATGAGTGCACCAAATTACCAATCACTCATCAAGTAATGGGGTGTGGTGAGCATACTTGCTGTATGCCCCTGGCCTTCTAAGAAACACGCAAACGGTGACATTTATGGGAAGATTTATCTACTAAAACACATGCAGACCATGTTCTGCCGAAATATTAACAAGTGTTCCTGTAAACAGTTAAAGTATATTGTTTTAGATCTTTTGTAACAAATACATTGAGCGTTTCTATGTATTTGCCACGCGTTTCACCTTGCCAATGCCTAGACCTGACAGTTATAAATGTGTGCACCTATTTTATACTGGGGGAAAAAAAAAGGCACAAACATGCAACACTTATTACACAGGTAGAATTGGCATACATAGAATTGAGGTCTTACCAATCCCTTTTTAATAGAAATATGGTGTTTATTGAAATAAAAATATACCCGGGAGCAATAATTTATACAATATATAAGACACTCACTATGCAGCCCTTCTGGACCACAATTGTGGCCCCTCAGAAACTTACTGGCCTTGGTTATAGTTAATCCATGCACTCATAATTGGCCTAGTTTGCAACTCTCTTATACTTGTCAGTACCTATTAGTGGCTCTCGAACAGTTTCCAGTGAGTAGGACCATACATGAGCTCTCCTGGTCACCAAGGAGAAAAGTAAGTAGTTACCAGGGTGCACTCGGACCAAATTCATTAATAGTCAACAACAGCTCACCATTTACAAAAGGTAAAGCTTAAAAAAAAAAAATAATAATTAAAAAAGGATCTACAAAAGGGGAATGTTTTCTCCCTCCGACTAGCAGAATAATGGATCGGCCTGGTCCCCGCGGAAAACGCATTCGTTAGAAAGGTTCTGTCTCTTGGTAAGAATATTGATCTGATTGTTGTCACTATTTTAGTGATGACAGTGCTCATCACTAGTGATGACGGTGGCTGATTATTAGTCCCCCCATATCCCGGTACAGTAAATATTCTCATCAGGAGAATGAAGTGTTAGTGAAATGCCAGTAAACAGCAGAATACCTGGACATAGGACCCTCACTGTTCTGCAAGTTTAATGCAGCGCCTTATAAGGTAAAAATGTCCTCATTATTTACATTAGAATTTAAAATGTTGAATTTATACTGTTGGTCTTTAGAATGGGAATAAGTGAGATGGATTACAAAGATGGAAACATAAAGACCAGATCTATGTCCAATCTGTGGGTGGCCAGACTTTTCAAACTCGGGCAAGCATGCTCAGGGCCAAATAACTGGATCCTATGGGGCACAATTAATCCAGTTCAAGCTGTCTAATCACAGATATTGCTAAATGAGATTTCAGTCATCTCCAATTGAGATCTGGTTGATCCTGATAAGATGGTGATTTATGCCACACACAGCAACATAAGACAAGTTCAGGGTAAGTCCAGCGTCCAAATCTCAGAGTATTAGCAGCCAGTATAAAGATTATATGTAAAGCAAACTCTGAGAACATACATACTACACACCCACAAAAAAAATACAAAAATGTATATATATATATAATATATATAATATATATATATATATATATATACACACATACACACACACAACGTATAGAAGGCGGTGGCACTCATCAAGAGTAATATCAAAAAAGGGTCACAGACCGTTAATGGAGTTACTGTTAACAGTCTGTGATACTTTTTTTTTTAATATTACTACTGACGAGTGCCACCGCCTTCTATACGTTGTATTCATCTCATTGAGGAGGGCACTATTTGGTATTGTGGAAGAGTGCTAAGCCTGTGCTGTGTGTGTATATTATATATATATATATATATATATATATATATATATACACACCGTATATATATATATTTTTTATATAAACATTTTTTACTGTTGACTTAAGGTTTCCTGAGTAATGTATCTATAGGCTGCGCTCACATACCTTTTTGGAATATGCTCTTTATAACAATTGCTAATAATGATAATCAAAAAAAGTATTCCCTTGAAAGCGATTTGCTCCAGTTGTGGTTTATTCTCAATTAATTTACTATCCTTTGAAATCTTCCACAAAAAAATAAATAAAAAAATACTATGCACAGCCAACCACAAAACAACATGCTCAGTTTCTGTCCTTTCATTTAAAGAATAAAAACAGAAAACAAACTTTTCATTGTTGTTTTTTTTTTGTCCCGAAGTTATAGGAAAGCGAACAGAGACATTCCTTATGGATTGTAGATATATAAGCCTACTGTATTATGGACCTTTATGTGAACCTTTACTATGCTAATTATATATTGAACCTTTCCCCCCCTCCACCCCCCTTTCAGAATGGAGTTCAATACACAAAAAAAACAATCCTTGAAATGCTGGGAAAAAATGTTTTATAGAAATCTCACAAAATATACCGGGGTTTTGTTTTCTCGATTAGGTCATACCTGAGACAAGTAAGGACAAGCTAGAGTTTCTGTTACACAACAGATTACTCCCAGCTAAAACCTGAACACAATGAGGCTGCCAGACATTTCCTGCTGTAATATAGAAAGTGGGAGAGGCTCACCCAGGCCTACAGTGGGCTTCCCAAGTATATGCTCACAAAATCATAAAGCAGCTTAGTGTATCTGTGTCACTGGACAAACGCCAGCTGGTGACTATGGGCAAATAATACTCAATGCTCTATTGCCCGTATTCAATTGCAGGCGAAAAGTCCGGGACTTTTCGCCTTCTGGACTTTCAGCCTACATCGTGTGTTTTTGGCAAAACCCTTTCCGCGCGCGGACGCTTTTCGCCCTATTCAATTCCAAAGGATGCAAAAACGGCACCCGGCAAAACTTGAACAAGTGGAAACTACTCTCAAAAATGGGAAAATCAGCCTGACACCCCCAAAAGATGCACTGACATGGGGGATCACTATGGATACTACCAAATTGCCCTGCTGGAGGTATTTGGGGTATTTAAATGGTCTCAATAGGTGCTGTTTAGCGTATTTGCATAAGTCGTGAATAGTTTTAGAAGTTTTTTTTTTTTTTTTAGGAGAAATTAACTATTCCCAGTAAATTTGGGGTACCTGAAAACGGGGGGTAGCATATTTAAAAGTTGCTAAAGTGAAGTTTTAAAAATCGTGAAAAATCCACTTGCCGCAAGCACTTGCAAACTTAAAAACGCCTGGTGCATACTTGGGGACCCCCACCGGAGTCTATTTCGCTAGTTTTTAAATGTGTCCCCCAACTTTGAGCTTTTTTGTCCCCAAAATGTAAGCACTCTTTTGGGGTGTTCTGAAGTATTTTTAAAACTTTTTTTTGACACAGTTTACCTTTGGGGGGCTGTCCCAAGGGTGCCGGGTGGTTTTCCGACGTTTGCACCCTAAATCCCAGTTCTGCACTTTTTTCCGCCTGCTATTCATAGGCTAAACTTCGCCGGGTCCATTGCATTGACTTTTCGAATCGGCGTAAAATATTTGGAATTGAATACGGGGATAAGTTTCCGCCTGGCGAAATGACGTCACCCGCGATACTTTTTCGCCGAAACAGACTTTTCGCTTTTAATTGAATACGGTCCTATATATCATCCATCACCATCTCTCTATGAATAAGCCACTAACTGGCTACAGACACTAGAGAGACATTGCTGGATGGATCTGAAAAGCCACAGCTGCTGTAGAACCGCATGGGTATCAATGATTGGTGCATCATTAAATAGTAAAGAAAAAAACATTGACGGTTATGCCTGAATAACACTGGGTGCATGTACCAAAGTCTGCCCAATGTGCTGCTTTTACAAATATATGGAAGTGGAGATGTTGAAGGTAGTATAGGGAGTAAGGGAGCGCTCTATCTTCCATCAGTCTGGGACAGGCAGGGTGAAGGGCAATTGCACTGAGGAACTGGCTTGCTGTCTCCAAACTGCCAGAAATTCTCAGACTTAGTGGTCTTTGCACTAAGCCTTGAGGAGTGAAAGTGGAGAGAGATAAAGAACCAACCAATCAGCTCCTAACTGTCATGTTACAGGCTGTGTTTGAAAAATGGCAGTTAGGAACTGATTGGTTGGTACTTTATCTCTCTCCAAGGGTTTATACATCTCCTCCACAGGGTGATAACCAGAGATATCCTGGCTAGTATGAACGGGCCATGCTCATTGTATTGCATTGGATATATAAATATTTATTTCTATTGTACAGTAGGGTCCAGCGCCTATTTTTGATAGGCAGCAGGTGGCTGTTAATCATTCATATATATTTAAATATATTAACAATTATCAGTGCCATATTTCTGTGTATCTTTGATTATACTGAATAGGCTGCTATATTAAACTCTCCATATTAAAGTATGTAACAGAAAGGCTAGAGATATCACCAGCGCCATTATTACATTTATCTTGCCTAAAGCCTACACGCCTCTATGTAACGCAGATAAACCGTGTCAGATCTTACCCCACCAATAACAAGACCCTTTTTGCATATTACATTGCTGCCACTTCTATGCTTCACTATAGACATGGTATTCCTCGAGTAACAAGATACGTTGCCATTATGCCAAACATTAACGTCAAAGGCTCGACCATGAGACATTTTCCCAGATAATTTTAGGACAAAAAACCCCCCAGAGATAAATACATTCAAATGGGATCATTAGTATCATTTCCCTGCATTGGTTATATGGCACAATGGGGTAGATGTATTATAGCGGCACTTACCGTGCCGCTATAACGCTTCCCGCTTCGCCTCTTTACCAAGGCGAAGCAGGAAGCACTACCGATGAGATGTATAAACATCTCATCGGCCGGAGAGGGGGAGCGTTAACTCCCCCCTCTGGCGCTACCCGCTAGAGACAGCAGCGCATCAGCCTAGTGCTGATGCGCTGTGTCTCTTCCCGGCCGGCTCCACTGAGCATGCGCAGCATCTCGCAAGTATCGCGAGATCCCGCGTGCAGCCTGGAGCCGACAGCAGGGACAGCGCCGATAACGACAGCTACAGCCGGCCGAACGGTCATACGTTATGACCGTTCATACATAGCCCTGCCGTCGGCGCTGCTATCTTATAGATAGCAGCGCCGATAATGACAGGGGCGCATAGCAAGTGATGTCAGTGGGAGTGCTCTCGGCTCTGATATAGAGCCGAAAGCACTCCAGGGCTTGCGGCAACGAGACCCTACCACAAGGGTCTCGTCGCAAGCCTGATGGTCGCGATGGTCTTGACCATCGCGACCATCTTCCTGGCCACTCGCTATAGCTGTGGGTGGTCACCCACAGCTATACGAGCGGCCAGAAGGCCGCTTTAAAATTAAGAAGGGCGGCCCTGATTCAGAGCGAGCGCTCTGTCAGAGCGTCCGGCTCTGAATCAGGGCCACAGTTCAATTTGAATGGAATTTTGCTATTTTTGAATACCCCCCTTATACTCCTTTTCCACCAAAATTCTGTGTCTGCCCCGGAGTTGGAACAAAGTTCCTATCCGGATCAGACCCGGAATTTAGCCGGCGCCGACTCGGGATATTTCCGAGTCGGCGCCGCTCACACCGGAGTCGGGTCTGCAAAGACCCGGCTTTCCCGGTGTGAAAGTGGACGCTTGGAAATGACGTCATCTCCAAGCGCCACTGAAGCCAGACCAATCGGCCGGTTTGCAGCGCACTCCAGGTCATCGTGACCCGGAGTGCGCTGTTCTCACAGCAGGGGTTCACGGGCTACGCCCGTGTTAAACCCTGCTAGTTACCTGGGTTGGATTGCCGGGTCACTCGACCCAGCGATCCAACCCTCTCCCCTTTTACACCAGGGAGCTGCCCGGGTTATCCCTGCAATAACCCGGGTTTTAGCTCCGGTGTAAAAGGGGTACAAGTGTGTTTTCATCAGTAAATAGATCTTACTAACTGCTTTGGGGCTCATTTACATTTGGATGTAAATCAATTTTATGACACGCCCCTCAGATGTAGCAGTACACGCCCACTGTAACGTGTGCCCATAGGTGCTGCTCTCACAATCTCCCTGAAATTATTTTTCAAAAGTAGGCAAGTACAGTATGTGCTGCGGTAGGTAATTTGGTAGCTGCCTACAGGGACAGCTGATCTTTATTCCAGTGACTTAATCACAAGCACTCTAATTGCTGACAGGTGTATGCTAATTACCTTTGAACAGGTTTTTGAAGGTGATTAACTGAACGTTGCTACAACCCCATTATGAAAGAGTGTGCACCATTATGCAAAGGTATTGTAGGTTCAGTATTTTACCTTTCTTCCACTAAAGCTTCTCTCGTTATCACTTGCAATTTGTTGGTTTTATGGTCACATCCAATTCTGATAGAGGTCTGACATGATGGATCTGGATTTCAGTCTTTTACATCTCAAAACCCAGAAATGTCATAAAGGGCGTATAGGCTTTTTATATCCTCCACAACAAATTTTTGGATACCCTCAAAAAGTTATTGCAAGCATTTGCGCCCAGATGTGGAATAACAACCTAAATCTTTCACAAGGTTGCAAACTTCATATATGTACAAACTTTTATTTAACATTCGGCAGAATTGAAATTCAGAAATAAAGAATATATGGGGAGATGTATTATAGCGGCACGTATCGTGCCACTTTGAATTTTCATACTTCGCCTCTTTACCGAGGTTAAGCAGGAAACAGTACCGGCGCGATGTAATAACATCTCGTCTGCCGGAGTGGGGGAGTTTTCACTCCAGCGATCCCTGCCAGCCTATGTTGTTGCGCTGTGACTCGCCTCCTGGCTGGCTCCACTGGGCATGTGCAAGATCTCACGTGCAGCCCGGAGATGGCAGCCGCCGCAGCCAGGGAGTGCGTTGTCCCTGCTGTGGTGTTAGGTCAACGACAGCTGCAGTTGTCGAAATCAATAACTGCAGCTGTCAGCAAGGTCAGTGCCACTGTCCATTCATACATAGCGCACCGATATTATAGGCAATCTTGTATCGTCCCTGTCATTTACCACCCAACCCCACATTAATACATGGGGGAGAAGCAGTATCAGCGCACATAACGTGCACCGATACCACTAAACCCCCATATCGCCCGTTAATACATCTCCCCCATAGAGTAAATTCAAACGGTATCCAAGGCTTTATAATATTTATGTAGGAACAACGATAGAGATGGTGAAGATGGTTTGGAGAAAAGAAAGTTTGTGTAAAATAATTCAACAACAGTGTTCTCTATCAAGCCAACAAGGTTGGTGCAGTGGTTAGCATTACAACCTCACAGCCCTAAGGTCATGAGTTCAAGTCCTAAATAAGGCAATATCTGTGTATGTTCTTTCTGTGTTTGTGCGTGTTTGCTATGGTTATCTACCACACTCCAAAAACATACTAGTAAGTTAATTGGCTTCTGACAGATAAATGTACCCTAGTGTACGTGTGTGGGGAATATAGATTGATAGATTGATGCTCCACTGCGGCAGGGAATGGAATATTCTCTCTAAAAAGCGCTGCAGAATATGTGTGCGCTGTATTTTCATTTATCCTGCAATCACTAGGACTCCAATAGTGCTGGAAGTCAGGGGGGGCAATTCAATGGTTGTGTGGGTGGTGATAATTAATGGGTGCCCAGTGTTGCAATTCAATTTTTCTGGGCGCCCATTAATTATCGCCGTATTCACGCCCTATTAGACCGGCTAAACATGTCTAAAGTCCTTGCTAGGGCACCCTAACCACGGGTTTATCGCACATTTTTGCTCGCACCCTCCTTGGTGAAAGCATAAATGCCGGCGCCGATGACTATCGTGCCCGAACGAAGCAATAAAATAGCCGCCCTGTAAACAATTGAAACACACCCGCCACTGAGCTTGTACCTGCAGGAACTGTCGGGAGGAAGACTATGCCTATAGCAGCCTATCCTCCAGAATAATCAAATAATAATAATAATAGCATGTTCGGGCGATGATAGATGTCAAAAACGACCAGCGGGCGCGCGCATCGCTGGTCGTTTTTGATATTAAACTGCTCGATTTGCGCCCGATTAACAAGCGATTGAACGATAACAATGTCGTTATCGTTCAATCGCATAGTGGATACGCGGCATTAGTCTCTCAGTGCAATTGACCTTCACCCTCCCCAACCCAGACTGATGGAAGATAGAGCGCTCCCTTACGCCCTATACTACATTAAACATCTCCCCTTTCATATACTTGTAAAAGTAGCATATCGGGAAGACTTTGGTACATTCACCCAGTGTTATTCAGGCGTAGCCGTCAACTGTGTAATCGGTCTACTTTTAAATGATGCGCCAATCATTGATACCAAAGAGCTTCTACAGTAGCTGTGGCATTTCAGATCCATCTAGCAGTGTCTCTGGTGTGTGGCTTATTCATAGAAAGGCGGGCTGATACACCAGCTGGCATCTGCCCAGTGACCCAGACACACAACGCTACTTTATTATATTAGATGTAAATATACCGGGAAAGCTCACTGTAGGCCAGGGTCAGGCTCTTTCTCTCTGTCTGCAGAATATATGTGCACTATATAAATAACTGCAGAAACTAAGAAAGCCGGCCTTCTTTGTGCCATCTAGATTATTAAACTCCCTCCGTAAAATTGGCGCCATTTCATTTGTCTTGTGCTGGAAGTCAGTGTGCTCGTGCCTGCGGGCACTGTCGGTATGCCCACCCCTATTTGGGTCTTAAGGAAAACTATGTTGGTCAAATGCACGTGTCTGTGTTTGGGTGGGGAAATTGAGTAGTCGCGGTTTAACCTAATAGGGCACCTGTACAATAGCATCGGTATATATGGCAAAGCGATCTATGGCTAAATTGGTCATTGATAAAATCACATGAAGGATATGCAGAGAGGCTGCATCTGACAGACTATAGGCAACAAAACTTCAGTGCTCACATATGTAAAGGGAAATAAAACATTTTTGCTTCTTATAGTTGGCTTTAATTTAAAAGGGGGCCAGATCCAACTACCCTAAGGACATCCCATTTAGGGGCATGTGTATCAAAGCTTGATGCGAGATAAAATTGTGAGATATAGATCACCAACCAATCAGCTTCTAACTTACATTTTGCAGGCTGAGTTTAAGAAATGATAGTTTGGAGCTGATTGGTTGGTGATCTATATTTCACAATTTTATCTCACATCAAGCTTTGATACATATGCCCCTTATTGTGGCTGCATTACATTATGATTACAAATACTGTGTGATCACTATAGATCCATTACACTAATCTGCTAATTCAACCACTGTGACTATACAATAGGCAACCACGGCAAATGTGCCTTACACGTAAAAGATAACATATTCCTTATTCTACACCCCCCCCCCCCCTCTCCCTGAATGCCCATCAATGGGGTAAACTCGGCTCAAATTTCTATGTGAGAATACAGAATGGTGACGCAGAAGAAAACCTTCAATGCAGCATTTAGCGGAAGTCTCTCAGTATATTTTTATAAAAGGGGCACTCCTTAGAGAGAGGAATTAAAGTCACAATGAATACCGCAAGGTTCACTGGAAGCAACCAAGAAAGTACATAACAGGCTAATCAACATTTTTATCATGTCTCAAAATCATTCCAAATAGCTGTGCAGCCCTGCTAGCAAGTGTAACCTTTACTGCATGGGGCAGGCTAAACGCACTTCGCTCTGGTGAATAAGGTAAAAAAGTACACATGGATAAGCTTAATACTGATCAATTCAACCATTCTGACTGATCCGTTGCTGCACTGAACATCTCTATTACCATTTACGTAAGAAAATGACTTGATCTGGTGAAACAAACTAGAACCGTGAGCATAGAACATCTTTTGCAGGTTATACCGGTAATGCTCATGAAATCTGTAAAACCGGACAGGTCTCTACTAGAATAAGGATACTGACTTCTTGTTTCTATGATATCTTTAAGACTTAGTCGAGGAACTGGAAAGTCCAGGGCTGGTCACACTGCGGTTACAAATATTTTACAGATTCATAATTTCAAGCAAGATATAAACTATGCAAAATTGCAGCACGAATAACATATCAAACATAAAAAAATAATAATATAGCCTAACGTGTACACAAACCTATACTACCAGGATGAGGGGTTAGGAAATGCTCCAAACTAGTCCCCAGTCGCTGATCTAGGTTTTAGAAAATGGACAAAAGACCACAGAGTAATTATGGTTTAGGAATCTAACATGGCAAAAACCAGAGGTGGCTCCTACCCTCCTGGGTAAGGGGGGCTGCCCGTGCTGCAGTCCCAGCGTAATGGATCTGGCAGGCGCCGGTTGCATGCGCAGAAGAAGCGATGGGCCTTTAGAAGCCGGTTACGGCTGTCGGAACGGCAGAGTAGTGGCTTCCTATTAATCTCTGTTAACCACTGTCCGGACTGTCAGTCCCAGAGGGAAAAAAACACCTCCCCCTGGGACTGCCTGTACGGTGTGTGACTAATAGATACTGTAGTGTTTCCAGTGGGAAGCCACTGCTGGTAAAGCCAGTGCACGTAGTCACTGGGTCACCTGGGGAGTCACTGCAGCCCCGGGTAAAATCAGCCACAGGCAAAAATAACCTACCAGAAGGATATTGGACTGCGGCTTAAAATCTGGAATCCCTGGAAGAAACCCCCCATGAACACAGGCAGAATATACAAATTACTCACAGATAGGTCACTGGTTGGAATTAAACCAATGACCCCAGAACTGTAAGGCAGCAATGCTAACCACTGTGCCACCCAAAATACTAGATCACTTCCCTTGTATAGCAACACTGCAATGATTTGTATGATGTATGTCACATGTTTGTGCATATTTTTAAATATATGAAAAATGGGGGTACATATAGCAGGTTGTCGGGCAATATTTCTACACTGCCAACGGGACCTTGTGGTTAACTGAATTAGACTATTTGTTTGCGTGTGTGCTGTGGAAATGTGCAATGAACAAGCATACAGTTCTCTATTAAATTGCAAATTAAGTTATATTTCCAAATGTAGATAAATCCTTGTTCCCTGTGGAGTTATTACCTGATGCTAAACAGACAGGGCTGCCTTCCAGACCTACCATGGAAGTAATGATCTACATGGGAGCAGGCAGCCCTGTCCATTGTCCAGGCATTTCTAGCCCGTATAGATTGGCTAAACAAGGCCCGCGGGCTGTATGCTGCCCACCAGGCAATTTAGTACAGCCCTTTTTCTTTTGCCCCTCCAGAAGCTGTATGCAGCCCCAGGGGTGTATCTAGGGATGCGAGCGCCCCTGGCAAGGTAATGGACTGGCGCTCCCCACAATTTCAGGAAGTGCCCCCCAGTAGTAGTCCCCCCTATGCAGTGCCCCTGGTAGTAGTCCACCCTATGCAGTGCCCCCAGTAATAGTCCCCCTTATGCATTGCCCCCAGTAGTAGTCCCACTATACAGTGCCCCCAGCAGTAGTCCACCCTATGCAGTGCCCCCAGCAGTAGTCCCCCTATACAGTGCCCCCAGTAGTAGTCCCCCTATACAGTGCCCCCCGTAGTAGTCCCCCTATACAGTGTCCCCAGTAGTTGTCCCCTCTATGCAGTGCCCCCAACAGTAGTCCACCCTATGCAGTGCCCCCAACAGTAGTCCACCCTATGCAGTGCCCCCAGTAGTTGTCCCCCTTATGCACTGCTCTCAGTAGTAGTCATCCTATACAGTGCCCCAAGTAGTAGTCCCATTTATACAATGAACCCATGAGCGGCCATCCTCCCCATAACGTGCCCCCAGTAGCAGCCCCCACAACACAGTGCCTCCAGTAGCATCCATCCCCCCCCATAACGTGCCCCCAGTAGCGACCACCCCCTATACAGTGCCCCCTAGTAGCCAGACTCATCCACTGTGCTGTACCAGAAAAAAAAAAGCAACTTACCTGATCCCCGCTCCTGCCGACGTCTGCCGCTGTCCACTCCTCTGGGCCCGCTCTCTCGCTCTGCACTATGGGATGGGAGAGACGTCATGGCGTCTCTCCCATCACCCACTGCGGGGGGCAGCCAGAAGACGGAGCTCATGAGTGAGCTCCAGCAGGCTCCCTCCGCAAACGACGCAGCAGCCACTGAGAGTCTGTCTGACTCTCATTGGCTGGCTGCGATAACAAACAGACAGCCACCGCTGGCGGCTGTGTGTTTGTAAACTGTGTAGGGGAGACCGCTCTCACTGCGGTCTGCCCTACACTTAGGGCCCGTGGGACTAGCGGGGTAGTCCACCCATTGGCTGCTGGTGGCTCTGCCGGATGGTGCCCCCCCTTTGGCCGGCGCCCCTGGCGAGTGCCATCCTGGCCAATTTGTAGATACACCCCTGTGCACCCCACTGAACAATGGTCCATAGACCACGCACTGGCTGTAGCTATAGTGCAGCACCGCATGACATTTAGGGCCTGATTCATTACGTATTGCAACTGCAAATGCAATAGTGATTACACATGCAGTTCAACTGCGATAGTATGCTAATTCATTGCAATCGCTATGCCGCCGCAGCACTACATAAGGACGCCCACTTTACCTTCCACACATCCTTAATGTTTGGCAAGACTGCGAACTTCAGCGCACGCTATGAAACCTCAGGCTGCATAGGGCATCGCAGTGGATAATCTATGCACACCCATGCAACGGTGTTCAAACGCACTGGCTCGCCTGCGTTTCACCGATCACCCCTGCCATCGCCACCCACAAACGGCACTTCCTATCATTCACTCTGCAATGGGTCTGCGTGGTCACTGTGATCGCACACTACGATGCATGCGCAGAAGGCAACAATCGGCCGATTGCATGCGTAATAGCATCTGCAATCCTTGCTGAACCAGGCCCTTAGCTTACAGTAACTGCAAACTCCCGACTTATGCCGTTGGCCATCCTCTCCCAGCATCTGTGTGACTGGCTTTCTCCTTTTCTGGGACCACATGGTGCATTAAAGGACCAGTGATAGGAGAGCAAAGGAAGTGATCAGAGAGCCGTAATGACTCCCAGCTCGGCTCACAAAGCACCATCTGCCTGGACCCAATTCCCCCCACGATTCGTGTTTTGTCCCTATCACCCAGTTTCTTTCTATCCTCCTGTTTTGTTTTTCTATTGCTTCAAAATTTGTAAGTGTACCTCTCTTGCTACCCTGTAGCCTTACAGTCAAGAGGAACTAGCAAAGAAGCAGTGCAGCAGCTACACCACACACCCAGGTGGCAGGGGCAGGCAGATGGCACAATCAGTGAGTGTACGGTGGACAAGTAACAGCAACAGGAGTGATCAGTGACAGCAGGTTACTGACAGCAAGAAGAACCCCAATAGGGGTCAGCAACTGATGAGCCAAATCCCATTTTGGTGACTCTTATCACCTGCTCTAGCAAATTCATTCCCTGCATTCAGTGACCCAGCAGACACCAGAGCAGGATTACATTGAATTGTGTAAAGCAGTGGTGTCAAACTCGGGGCCCTCCAGCTGCAGTGGAACAACACATCCCAGCATGCAGTGCCACAGTTTTGCTATTAGGGCATGGTAAAACTGTGGCAGGGCATGCTGGGATATGCAGTCCCACAAAAGCTGAAGGGGCAGAGTTTGACACCACTGGTGTAAAGCAACACGTTACAGAAATCACATGAAAAAAAAAAAAAAAAATACATTTTGCATACTGGCTTCCTGCCATACTGGTATTTTAATTTCTAATACAGCACAGCAACTTTAATAAGACACTGCAGTTTTGCTCAGAGATCAGTCTCTCACGCTCGTGTATGCACAGACCTGGGAACAATGAGATGTATTCTCACTGTGGACTGGGAAAGGGAGCACAGATATCTCAGTGCACCTGGGTGAACAATCCCTAAAACTATAGTAAAGCTGACGCCCTCTAGTGGTCATTTCATGTAATGCTGGTGAAGAAACAAGGACAATAGACTATACATTACCTGATAAAAGTGGTCCAAAAATTAGCATGGAAGCAATAAACGTCCTTTTTAAATAACTCAATAAAAAATCAAAAAAATTGTGCAAAAAAAATTATAAAATAAATATAAAATCGATGTCTGTAAGAAATTATTTATGTCCAGAATAATATATTAGAGACTACTGCCTGTTTGTTTGATAAAATGAATAGAATCCACAAAGAGAGTGTATTCTAAATATGGAGTTAACCTTTCACATACATATACATTTCACATACAGTACATAGATTTGTTCCATTGATATTCCCTTTAAAGTGTACAGGACTAGAGCCAAAGCACATTTAATTCATCACTTCATCTGCAGGTCCTGATGTCACCTCCCCAGTTTTGAAGTGAAAGGAGATATATCAATCATTAGCCAATCAGATGCTTGGAAAATTTAACAGCAGCGCAGAATGTTTTGGCATGTGAGCATTGCTGCTCTGATTAGTTGCATTCAATGGGAGTTTGGACATGGGTGTAGGTGTAAAG
Organism: Taudactylus pleione; assembly: GCA_031769625.1. Taxonomy (NCBI): domain Eukaryota; kingdom Metazoa; phylum Chordata; class Amphibia; order Anura; family Myobatrachidae; genus Taudactylus; species Taudactylus pleione. The sequence goes on from JAUIMM010000179.1 coordinate 153,303, forward strand.
GCTGGTGTCCTCCCAATTTCTCTTGTCTTGCGCAAGTTTCTGTTTCTCCCCCCCAAAAATGCCACCATCTTTCTCTAATGCACTTTCATGGATATCTAGGTGTATGTGCGCAAGGGGCGGAGCAATGTGGGTCTAAACCTTCATTTGCACTCTACCCCAGTCACTGACCTCCACAATCAGCAGGTGTTCTAGACGTTTTAAAAAGGAAGATGTCAGGAGTTCCTACTTTTCATTTTATACACATAATTCTAAAAAATTGACACTATAGGTTCCCCCCCCAAGCTACTTACTTATGCTGCCATGGGCTGACCCAGCTCTGCTCTCTGCATTGGACACAATAATATGCAGGGAGCAGTTCTGTGTTATAACCCTGAGCAATGTCCATAGACCACTCTGCCTTCTCCTATATAAAGAAATGGCTGAGAAGCACAGATAAAGGCTAGAAAAAGGATTGGAGTTAGGAAACGTTGCAAAGGATCATGTATAAATCGGAAACATGGAGCATGTGAAGGCGGACAACGCTTTAGCATTTTTAATGACCGTCGTGTGATTTTAGGTTAGCACAATGGATTCATGATAATATACCCTCTGATTCATTTTTGTACTAATTCTAGATGATAAAACAACAGCTTCCATTGAAAACTTTTATTTGAACAATGGTCTTTAATTTACACAGTACTAGACCATGCTGTGCTTGCACAGGTTGGGTTTTAAGATAAATAGATTAGATCATGAAGAAAGCAGATTTAGAGGCCAGATAATGGCCAGTAAATAGCAGTAGTGTTCCCAGCGCTGACAGATCCCCGATTACCCACATTAGTCACAAGGGAGGAGGGGGGGAATGACGCATGTCATGTGACCTGCGGTGTCTAGTCATAGGCTACGGGCGTTTAGTTACTGAGCAAATGGCAGCGACTCAGGGATATATAAGGCATTCAGGTAGACTTTCGTGTTGGCGTATCATTTCAAACATCTTGGCATGTGCTTTCAGGCATTCTGCTGTTTATACAGGTGTAAATATTTAACAAGGATAAAACTCTAATGGCCTTGTGCTGCCTGTATAAGCAGTGGAATGATCTGCCCCGGAAGGTAGGGCAATCTTTTATATATGACCTGCCATACATCTAGAAAAGCACATTGGTATATTTACAAATGTAAAAAAAAAAAAATTAATAAGAATAAGGCTGATTAAATCAGTGGTTTCCAACCTTGCTGCGCGCAGACAAAGGCGCTACGTTTTATCCCGACGTGCCACGGCTAAAATATGGTCATAAATGTAATCAGGTTTACAAATATATTTCACAACCAAAAGTGAATAAGAACAATTTTGTTTAATATACAGGTTGAGTCTCCCATATCCAAATATTCCGAAATACAGAATACTTTTAGCATGACTGAGATGGTGAAATCTTTACTTTTTGATAGTTCAATGTACACAAACTTTGTTTAAAGGCACAAAATTATAAGAACAAAGTATAAAATGACCTATAGGCTGTGTGTATATGAAACATAAATGAAGTTCATGTATGTACACAAACATTGTTTGAGCCACAAAATTATTGTAAATATTGTATTAAATTATCTTCAGGCTGTGTGTATAAGGTGTATATAACACATAAATGCATTTTGTGTTTAGATTTGGGCCCTATTCCTAATGCTGGGCATACACTATACAATTATCTGTCAGATATATGTCTAATCAGGCTAGTAGGAATGAAAACCTGGTAATGTATGGGAGTAAATGACAATCGATTATATGGTTTTAAACACTGGAAAACGATTGTTTAATTTGTTTTATTTAACCAATTTGGCTGAACGTCCATTTTTGTCTGTTTTCCAGTGTTTGTGAACAAATGGATGTTGGTCATTTGCTACCATACATTACCAGGTTTTCATTCCAACCAGCCAGACTGGACAGATATCTGACAGATGATTGTATAGCGTATGCCCAGCATAAGACATTTCAATATAGTATGCAAATGTTAAAAAATACGGAGTATTCCAATATCCAAAATGCCCCTGGTCCCAAGCATTTTGGATATGGGAGACTAAACCTGTACTGTTAAAGGTTAGTTCACAAATAATTTGTGTGACCAGTTTCCCTGTTGCCATGAATTCTTGTGACATACCCAGCGTGGTGTGCGACGCAGCACAGGAAGGAACGACATTTATTCCTTAAAGATAGGATGTGGCCCAAACTGTTCTCATACTACTGAGATGCCCAACTTTTGGCTGGAATTACAATGAAAAAAATCTCTTAAATTTACTCCAGCAAATTGTCAATCACTTAATACAGACAGTAGGTGAAAGGGCAAAAACATGAGCAAAATGGTATACGTTTAGGAAGCCGGCGGATGGAATGCCAACCGCCGGCTTCCAGATAATTTAATCCCGACGAGGGACGAATGACAGGAGTCTAAATGTAGACGCCTGTCATTTTACCGGCTCCCAGCATCCCGATCGAGGCGGCGGGGAAGGGGGGGTTAGGTTTAGGCACTTAGAGGGGGGAGGTTAGGGTTAAGCACCCTAAAGGAGGGTTAGGGGGGAAAAATAGGTTAGTTTATACTTACCTGGGGACGATCGGGATTTCCTCCTCTGTCGGCCAGCCGCTGTCAGGATTTGAACCGCCGGCCAGGGTAATACATACCGATTCCGAGCAAAATCACACAAAAAAAATAATCATGTTGCTTATTGTTACTAGTACATACATGGGGGGCCTGATTCAGCGATAAATGTTTGCATTTTCAAAAGAGTTTCTCTATGTCCTTGACAGCGACCTTATCATGTGAAGAGACCACAGGGGGTTATACCCACCAAAAGTGTGCCTGCACAGTACCATGCAATACATGGTTACACGCTCAGCAGCACAGTGTCCCCGGACATCATCTCATTATGTTGGCAATTATATTATAATATATAATATCTATGTTTTATCAATGAATGACAAAGAGCTACAACATATTCATACTAAGCGAAAAAACAAACAAACATAACTTATGTTAGGCCACTGCTACTAGTAAGTAGAAATCCCACACATATAATAAGCAATAGAGTCACCATAGATCACCAGGCTTCATCAGGCAAAGAACCCCCATCCAGGCAGGGGGCTTATTAAAGACGCTTGATGCAGCACAGAGTGGTCGCCCTTGGATGTAAGGCATGGATAAGAGCATGGGGTTTTATTTTACAGTCATGTAATCACTAGATAGAAGATCTGAGGGACCTCATATAAAAGCACAGCCTAGGTCTATGGAAAAGAGAGATGGTACCGAGAGAGGGGATGAAATGTTCTCTTCATTATTAGATGACGTGTGAGGCGAGCAGCGTGGTTAGCCTTGTGCCTATGTGGGGAGCACTGCAATGTAACAGCTTTATGGGTCAGATGTAGTTGGCTGTATTATACAGAACACACAGATAATAAGCACAAGAGGTCTATACAAGGTAACATAACTGTCACCTACACAGAGTGGATGCAGCAAATGTGTGGGCCTAAGTAATATGCAGAATAGAGCCTATGCCATTTTTATCTGACCAGAGTTTGCTTTTGGATTAATCCCTAGATGTAAGAGCTGAGGCTGCTGCCCATACAACCAGATTGTAAACAGACTTTTTTAAAGGGAGAGTATCCAAGTGATGCTTAAGGGAATCTTCTCTATGTGGTGATTTCTCTTAGCGTCATTATGTTGTGGTTACTAGTACTTTGGACATGCGCCGAGTCTTGAGGAAATAGAATGTATTGTACATTTTTCATTGAATGGGTCCTTGGCGCAGATTAAATAATTATGGAAGTCTTTACTGTAGTCCATAATGTTTTTATGTGGCCCATTTTCTTCAACAACTTCTATGGGGATTTTTTGGTTTAACTTCTTGTGACTTTTTTTTTTTTTCCAGATTTTACCATTTTTTGTGCTACTTAACTGCGATTTTTTTTCTAACCCTTTCAGCAGCTCTACCTTCCTCTTCAGGCACGGCAGCTTCTTCCTCATCACCACTAACGCCACTGTATTGCTCCTTCACACCACTTTTATCCAGCACCTTCCACTACCTTTCCTCTACCATCACCATCTTATCCCCTCACACCCACTAACTTTCCTCTACCATTATCTCCTTACTCCTTCACACCAACTACCTTTCCTTTATTATCATCATCTTACTCCCTCACACCCACTACCTTTCCTCTACCATCACTACCTTACTCCTTCACACCAACTACCTTTCCTCTACCTTCGCCACCTTATTCCCTCACACCCACTACCTTTCCTCTACCATCGCCACCTTATTCCCTCACACCCACTACCTTTCCTCTACCATCACCACCTTACTCCCTCACGCCAACTACCTTCCCTCTACCATCACCTCCTTCACACCCACTACCTTTCCTTTACCTCACCTCCTTACTCCTTCACACCAACTACCTTTCCTCTACCATCACCTTCTTACTCCTTCACACCAACTACCTTCCCTCTACCATCACCTCCTTACTCCTTCACACCCACTACGTTTCCTCTATCATCACCACCTTACTCCCTCACACCCACTACCTTTCCTCTACCATCACCACCTTACTCCTTCACACCAACTACCTTTCCTCTACCTTCGCCACCTTATTCCCTCACACCCACTACCTTTCCTCTACCATCGCCACCTTATTCCCTCACACCCACTACCTTTCCTCTACCATTATCTCCTTACTCCTTCACACCGACTACCTTTCCTTTATTATCATCATCTTACTCCCTCACACTCACTACCTTTCCTCTACCATTGCCACTTTATCCCCTCACACCCACTACCTTTCATCTACCATTGCCACTTTATTCCCTCACACCCACTACCTTTCCTCTACCATCACCACCTTACTCATTCACACCCACCACCTTTCTTTACCGTCGCGCCACCTCACTCCCTCACACCCACCACCTTTCCTCTACCATCGCCACCTTGCTCCCTCACACCCACTACCTTTCCTCTACCATCACCACCTTGCTACCTCACACCCACTACCATCGCCACCTTGCTCCTTCAAACCACTAACTTTTCTCTACCACCTGTATCAACACCACCTTCATTCCAGCACCTTCACTAACTATGAGTGTTGGGAACAGTGGCCCTCATTCAGAGTCGGTCGCAAGAAGCGATCGCTCTCTCTGAATGAGGGTGGCCGCCGCTTTTTTTTAGTGCGGCCTCCTGGTCGCTAGCTAAGCTATGGGTTACCACCCACAGCTTAGCGACCGGCCAGGGTGATGGTCGCGATGGTCAAGACCATCGGGGCTTGCGACGAGACCCTAAGGTTGGGTCTCGGCAGCCACAAGCCCCAGGGAGCTTCCTGCTCTGATCGAGCAGGAAACTCCCCACTGACATCACTGCTGATGTCAGTGCGGCCGCCCACAAAACGGCAGGCGTTCGCTTGGGAACGCCTCTGTTTGTGTAGCCACCCCCCCACCCCGCCTACAAAACGGGCCGAGCTGTCGATCAACATCGACAGCCGGCCCTTTTGTAGTGAGCTCCGGAGCGAGAGTGTTTATCAGCGCTTGCGACCGACTCTGAATGACCCCCAGTATCTCTAGACTTCGTCTGCCTCCATCTGTTGCCAGTGATCAACTGTGCAGTGAAATCAACAAACAGTGTATTCTGTGTGATGGTCACACAGAATCATGGGGGTATGTGCGATCACCATACTCGTGGAGTCGCCACACTCGCAGGCTTCTGTACAATCTCTTCTCCCCCATTCTGTTTCAGTTGTTAAGTTATTTAATTATTGGGTATTGCAGGGGGTGGGAGTCCCTAGTTAAGTCTGTTTCTGTGGGAGATGAGAGCAGGGGGGCACATGTGTACGCGCCTTCCCCCCCCCCCCCCCCCCGTCTCACTGTGCATGGGGTAGATAGACATTTAGCAGGGTTATATGATACTGTGTATATATTTTTTACATATTTTTCTACAAAGTGGAATTTCCTGTAAATGAACAGACTACCTTGAGGCTGGGCCAGTATCACCAATTGTAGCAATAAGTGACTTTCTGTCACCGTTATCCCTGCAATTTAATAAATAGACTCCCTAAATCCTGTTTTTAGAAATATACACTGTAAGAGCTGCGTACAGTACAGTATATACACAAAGAAAAGACTGAATCGTGTGCGTGTCCCACTTTGCTCATGTTCTCCACCTTTTATTATTGTATGTTTATCCGCAAAACTAATGCTGGGCATACACAGCCAGATAAAATGTCTGTCAGACCGACATACATTTTATCTGGCCGGCTGCCAGCCGCAGATGTCGCCGGCATACACTGTGGGAGAAATCTTACAGTGTATAGCCCGACATCCGCTCTCCGCCCCCGGGGGAGGAGACATTTCCCCGTAACACAGGAAATGTCTGTCTGTCGGCCGCGCTGGGCATACACTGCCCGATGCGGCCGACAGTTACCGGGTAAATATCGCATCGGACGGGCATGCTGGACAATCCTGCATGCCCGACCGAGCAATATTTAACCCTCGGTCGCCCTCACACACACTACAATTATCGGGGCGATCCGCCGATATCAGGCGGATCGCCCCGATAATTGTGGCGTGTATGGCCAGCATAACAAATTGCAGTAGTATCTATATTTTACAAATAATCAGATTTGTTTCAAACACCAACATACAGTAAATAAATAACATAAAATTGAAAACCTGGATAGTTACAGTTTATCTGTACGTCACACGCACCTAGATCGGACTTCTGGAAGTCAGTAGTACACAGGTGGGTGAGGTAGAAGTCTTGCCAAACAAATGGCACAGATTTCCCTAAAATATCTCGGTACTCCGCAAACAAGACAGACATAGCACAGTACAACAAAGAGAAAAATCTATAGTGGTCTGCACAAAGCAAACACAATATGGAAACAAGGCTCATATTGGGTCTGATTTGCTGCCTTATGGAAATGTGAGTATCCACACGGCTTCATGTGTATAGTCATTTCGCCCCCTGCTTTTACATCCGCAAGCCTCCCATCACCTAACCCCTACCCCATGCAGGGTGGTCATAACAGCACTGAACTATGGCTGCACAACCAAGATATCCCCACGTCACTTCTACGAAACAAATGTCTTGCATTCACAAGGCAGCTGCCCGGAAACGCCTATTTCACATACAGAGACCTGGTCGCGCCCATAGCCTCCATCAAGGTGCGTACGCACGGTTTGCTGAAAATCACTAGGTGCGTCTGCTTTTGGAGATGTAAAATATGCCAAAAGCCACAAAATAATAATAGACAGTATCACAGAATATGTACAGTAACAATATGCCAGGATCCATTGGCACAATACTTGATGAAGTTATTACAAGACCTAGTTTTATACTGATGAGAGAAAAATGTGCAATATTCACACTAGTATTTTTTTTCAATATTCTAATAAAACACAAACCCAAAGTTTACTTACGCCCATTGCGGCTCTACACTTCTGTAGGAAGCGTGCTATCAGAAATAACCAGGTTAGCAGGAGCGAAACATGACCAGTGATGTCTTTGGCAGGACTCCCCCTGCTCCAGTCTTTTCTTTAGACAGCTGGGGTTTTCAGGCCAAAAATACACGATGACTAGGTTTCCTGTATATCTCCACTTTTCAGCAAGACCAGACTAATGCTGGGCATACACTTGCCCAGTGTGATCCAGCCAATCAGCGCAAGTTGGGCATCAAGGGGACTTTTAAAGTCGCTTGCTCCGACTGAGTGAAAGCAGAAAATCATCAAGCTTGACGTTTCCTGGCTTGTTACTGTACACATAATAATAATAATAATGATTTTTCAGTAAAGAGACTTATTATGAACCTAAAGGTCTCCATTCCTGTCCTTCTGCTTATACACTATTTCTTGTTGTATTAGGCTGTGTGTCATGACTATCAATGCCCTTCGCTCTGTGCAAGTGACAGTGACAGGTGCCTTTTAACACTTAACTGTCCCGATTGCATAGCATGCCAGTGCAGCCAGCTGGTCTTCCTCTGGCACAGTCGCGCCTCATCAAACCGTACAATCCCCTTTCACCCCCTGGCATTCTAAAAGGATATCAGTTCTGTGTATGTGCAGAATGGACTTCCACCTGCTCGCACAGCCCCTGGCAGTGACGTTGGGGTCTCTGACCCCCAACATCACATGCTGATCTTGCACCCCAGAATGCCGCGATTGGCATTCTGGAGCGCAAGTGGCGATTACAAAAGTGCAACTAGGGCAACTTCAGTGCCCCTCTGAGCTTGACAGCTTCCAGACGTATTTTGTTTTCACTAACACTGTTAAATACATTTTTAGACATATATTCTTGACTTAAACAATAATAATCATAATAATAAATAATAATAATAAAAAAATACTAATATTTTTAAATGGCATTTTTTGCAAAAAATAATCATCAGTTAAGTGATTAGAGCTGGGTATTTCCGCAAACATGAAATAAAAAGCTTATAATTTTCATCCATTATGTACAGGGAGCCATCACCCATGGAATATAGGGCACATTAACATAGTTACCACCCGCCCCTGATTTGCAGGGAATGTATGAGGATGTTTTTGTCCCTATAATATAGGCCCCTTCAAGGTCTCTTTTTCAATATTTACCACCAGCATAATACAACTTTTCTTATTTTGCATGCCAGATGCAATTCTTACCAGATATGCTTCCTCTCCAAATCTTATACACCAATATGTATTACAGAGCAATACTTAAAGATTAAACTTCATAAATAAAAAAATAAAGTACATTAAAATGTAATTAAATTAAAACGAAATGAGTGGCCCCATCTAGGCTGAGACAGGCACACGCCTGACGTGCTCAGATACAATCTGGCCCCGGAAGACGATTTCCAAATGTTAGAAACTGGTCATTACTCATCGGCAGGCTGACTCGCGCGTCACACGGTCCCTTGATGACAGGACCAGAGACAGACCGAGTACTATAGAAGAGATATAAATGTCATACCTTAATTTCAAAGATCGTAACGTCAAATCCACTGATATTGATTTTCTCTGGTAAATACTGTTCCGGATTGAAGTAAGGTATGTGACGGTAGAAAACTAGTCTGTGAAATGAACAGAAAAATATCATCATATCTGATTACACACAGATGTATAGCATCAAGTCCAATGAACCAAGCAGTTTCTTGAACAAAACCTATCATTTGGGCTGGATGTACAGATGTGTCCCCATACACCTAGCCTCAATACGCCACGCCGCACGAGACGTTTGGCGTGAGTGAGCAGTGACGAGAACTGTAGCAGCTCTAAGTAATTTTCACTCGAAAGTGCTTTTAGCCACAATGCAACAAAACCACTAAATGAGACTGCACTATTTGATATGTAACACGTGTATATCTGTGTGCGTCCGAGTCTGAATCAGTACAACGGAACTTGTTGTGAAAAAAAACAGAATCATAGCACTTTGTATACAGATTCGGGGGTTTATTTACCAAGTGCGGGGTTCTGCAACCTGACCCTTCTGATCGTGTTTATGCCTAAAATTTAAAGAGGCAATGATTTTACTAGCAAAGCACGGCTAGTAACAGCATTGCCTTTTTAAATATCGTGAATAAACACAATCGGAGTCGTCTGGTTTTAGAACCAGACGCTTCGTAAATAAACCCTTCACTCAGTCGCACACAGATATACAAGTGTTGTTTATCAAATTAATCAGTGCAGTTTCGTGAAGTGGTTTTGCCGCATCGCGCTGCGACTAAGAAGCGCATTCTAGTGAAGAAGATGCTCAGCATGCGGGACTTGGCGCGCCGAGGAGGACTATTTGGCGTGACTGAGGCGATAGTGTATGAGGACACATCTGTATTGCTTTGTGACAACACTGCTCCATATTCATTAGGCTGGCTATAGTCTGAGTGTTGTGCTGGTCTCTAAGCAGGCCTCTTCTGCTCTATACAGCCCATACCATGCTACCTCATCTATCCACGAGAGATTTTCACTCTGCAAAACAATAGCCACCAATCACTTACACTTCATGATTTGGAAAAAGGATACCCCAGAGACTGTGTCTCTATTATATTCTAAGTCGCATGCAATACTGCTGTTCACAGAGTTAAGCCATTTTTTCTCCACAATCTCCACTAATTATCATACTGATTACATTCAAAGAATATTACAGTATTACAGAAGTTATCTATTCAATATTTCTGATCATTTTAATCGGTCCTTTAATTTGCATATGCCTGTTCCTTAAGCCTCAATATTGCCGACAGTTACGGTTAAGTTGCAGGAGGGAAGTTAGGGTTAGTTAGGCACTAGGGGGAGACTTTACTGACCTCCGGAACTGCAGCAGGATCAGCCGGTACTCACAGTCTGTTGACCACCAGGCCTGGAAGACACCGCTGGACTGGCAGGAACACTTTGTTGACATTCTAATCATGTCAACATTTCATCAGTGTCGGCATATTATGAATGTTGACAAAATACACCCAACCCCTCCTGTAACTGCGACACTACAATGAACTATCTGATGAAATTAGGTTTGATTCCCACCTTAATAAATCAGACAGGGTGATAGACGCCCTGAGCCATAGCAACGAGAGGTAGCAGAATGCCAACGTCATCGGCATGGACATTTTCCAGTCACTCTTCCTTGCGTCCACTTTCTTGTATAATCCTCCATCTAAAGACCCCGAGCAGACAGACCAGCCGCTATCTGTACATACGGAATAAATTATGAAATATATTTATTAAGGTCAGCAATGTCTGCGCATTGTATAGCGTGGAGAGGGCATTGCTGTTCCTGTAGGCAACTTAGACACTATGGCAGCGATTTAATTAGATGCGTTGCCCACGATGTAGTATGTACATCAGCCACACTTACAGTAACCCTAGGAGGCTGCAAACTAAAATGAGCAAATTATTGGTGAATATAGGGTGCTTAGGGTTCCGTTGCTGGAGTTCTCTCGCAGGCATCACTGGCAATTAATTAAAAACATAGTAGATAATACACGTACCTAGAAATAGTTTAAATGAAAGTGTCCATTTAGGGGGTCATTCAGACCCACTCGCGAACGGCAGTACGCTCGCAAGTGGGTCGATGTTCCCCACTGCGTATGCGCACGACGGAGGGAGCTCCGTCATGCGCATGCGCGTGACCCGGCGAGCGAAGGACTTTCCATCGCTCCGGGTCTCGCACCAAAGGGGACGTGCTGTCAATGTTGATTGACAGCACGCCCCCTTTGGTGGGCGTGCCGGGGGCGTGCCTGCCAGACGGAGGCGTTCCCATGGGAACGCCTACCGTCTGAAGCCGGCCCCACTGACATCACTAGTGATGTCAGTGGGAGTGATTTTGGCTCTGTTAGAGCCAAAATCACTCCAGGGCTTGTGGATGGGAAACCCGACCGCAGGGTTTCCTTCGCAAGTCCGATGGTCGCGATGGTCAAGACCATTGCGACCATCTTGTTGGACGCTCGTATATGCTGTGGGTGGTGACCCACAGCTATACGAGCGTTCAGGAGGACGCTCCATTTTAATGGAGGAGGGCCCTGATTCAGAGCGAGCGCTCTGGTCAGAGCGTCCGGCTCTGAATCAGGCCCTTAGTCCCAGATTGCTATTAATGTATATGAACCAATAGACGTACCATAGTCTGTTGTGTTTGGCTCTGAGGCACAGAGACCACAGCTGCCGTCAGACATCCCTTTTCCTTCAGTTTCTGAAGCTTGGGTCACACTGAAGACCTCCGGCTCACTGTCCAGCTCGGACGAGACAAAACTGGTCTCTGATACCTATCACAAAGATCAAGAATGTCAGTGCTGGATGACAACATGTACATAAATCAGAGACACATCAATACTCAGCTATACGTACCTGCCGTGATAGCTGACTCTTGGACGCTGGTATTGTGCAGTAAGCTTGTTTAGTCTTCTGAAGGTATCGCCTCCAGAGATTACACATCACGAGATTCTGTTGTACATAAATCACAAACATAATAGGATTTTATCCTGGGAAATGTTCTTTGCTCAGTTGTGTCAATCACACTGTTACGACAGTGAGCACACTAAAGGCAGGTCGTGATGGTCACCTCTACTCTCATATTTTTGGACCTCTGATTTCCGGCCACTGCCCTCCCCTAATTATAGTCATAACCATTCCTGGTGGGTAGGGCACAAGCTAAAAAAAATTTTTTGCAAATAGTTTATTAAATATCAATAAAATACAATAAATTTCAATAGGTACAAAAGCATTGACAAAAGGAGTTTGGTCAGGCCTCTGGTCGTGAGAACTATAAGGATTAGAGAAACAGTGGACAGAACCCAATAGTAGTAAAGCTATTTAGCAACTTACACCTATTATGTAAGTAAGCAAACAAATAAAACAACAATGGCAACATCTGCTTGTCTGGAGATAAAATAGAGGCACAGCGACATGGAAGGAAATGCCATTGTAGATGATGGGGTGTCATAGTGGGGTAGACTGGGCAGGGAGGAGAATATAGGGGCCTGGGTCTAGCCGGCACAGGCTATGTTATTGTAGGAGGGATAGAACACAAGGATATGTTGGGGAGAGGTACAGGGGGATAAGGCGGACAGCTACTAAATAAGACAAGTCACCCTGGAGGGCGAGATATAGTTATACCTGCACAGAAAACAAACGAAAACCCTAGAACAGAATATTATTACATATTCATCAGTAAACAGCAGTAAGATGAATGCAGCAGTAATACAGAAAGGCCTATTGAAAAAGCTCCTGAATAGGAGTGAAACTAGTGGATAGGGGCCTCTCTGTATTACTGCTGCATTCATCTCACTGCTCAAATACAAAAGCACGCACACCGCGCTGGTGAGAAATAAATAGAAATTGGTAGAAATTTAATATAGGCAAAAAATATGCAAATGAGATGGTAATAAATAGGACATATATCAAAAATAAACACATAAAATAACAAAAAATAAAAAATGGTAAAAAGGTGAATAACTAGCAGATGTACAAATAATAATAATGGTTGTACTGGTTTGGAATCAGAAATGACGATTCCTACATGGAAAAGTTCCAGATGAGCATATGAAGGATGTTTTGACACACTTGGCTAGTTAATCCATAGTTTTGAAATTATGTAACGCTTGTCTGCAAACAATGTATCAATTAAGATGTCCACAATAGTAGTAGCAATAAATGGCTTTGGATGCTTGGAGTGTTAACCCCGTCGGGCACACAATGCCGAAATAATTAACAGTAACGGCCAGTTCCAAAGGTCTCAATCAATTGCAAGGTATGAAATAATATAGTGTCTCACCGGCTAAGCAGTGTATCGCTGACCAGGTCAGAATAACTCAGAGACGCGCTGTCTCAAAGATCCGGTGCAGTGGCTATCCGTCCGGCTACATAGTCTGGATACCTGCCGGAAACCAGGGTCAAATGAACGCTGAGAGGAGATCCAGGTGAATGATTGAGCGCGGCCGCAGCTTGTGGATTCTCCTCGCGCCGGGATCAAACACTGCGCGCCGGGATCAGACACTGCGGACACTGGCAGCACTTGGCAGGAACAAGTTGCTGGACAAGACGCTTTGAGTAGGTAAGGACAGCAACGCCTTTCGTCCCATTCCTGGGACTTTTTCAAGCTTCAGTGTTGTATTCAAGCGCTAGGGTATTTTCTTTTGTCTTTCATCTCACTGCTCACCATGATCTCCTGTTTGCCCGGCTGCGGACTTGCCATCATTCTAACTTACAGGGGACTGGCTGCTCCTCCCTCCCTGTGGGCAAGCATCAGTGAAGGGTGTGGCTATTAGCTGAGGTCCTTGCCACACAGATGACGTACAACCAGGCTTGCCATTCATACCAGCTGATATCTGCGCTACCCCTGCGGCTGCAGCGCTGTAAGATCGGGCACAGTGAGACCCGGCGTGGGACAATCAGTGCTGCACACTATTTACTCACTACAAGTGTTATATGAGCAGCCGTATATACAGCTACTATACTTTTTAATTTGAATACAGCCCGGCATCAGAGTCTGTCCACTGGGGAATATTCCAGTGGAGAATCATACTAACTAATCATATGAATCGCTGTGATATTATACTATTCAAGTGACATCCTATTAGTACTGATCCAGCATATTCATTGCTCTGTGGAGAACATCTATGGAGATCTGACTGGTTATGTTCTGGTGAGCAGTGATCACTATGAGTGCATAAGCCATACACCTAATAGGATACATTGTATTTACATAGGTTTGTGACTTTGTTACTAACTTATCCATTAGTGGCAGCAGTATTGGGAATGTACTACTGATATTAATAATCTTATATTGTATGTGTTTTTGATATAAATGGTTTTTTATATATAGTCAGCAGAAGCCTGTATTTAATTTTTCCATCATACACCATCACTTAATATATATTTCTCTCACCATTGCAGCTTTCTTCCTTGCTTTATAGTAATTACTATGCATTGCCAGGTGGCTACTGGCATTAAAATTAGCAGCAGCACATGATGAAAGCACAAAGTGGGGGGACAAGCATAAAAACTAGCTAAATAGCCTTCTTAGGGGTCTGCAAGGATGGGTGAGGTGTTTTTAGGATTGCAGGTGCAAGCACCAGGTGCGTTTTTTCACTTTTTTTTAAACTTCACTTTAGAGACTTTAAACCATGCTTGCACTCATTTTCAAGTACCCCAAATGTGACACGACTACTTATTTTCACACAAAAAAACTTCTTAATGCCATTCTTCTCCACTTTTACAAGGACGCTAATAACAAGAATTTATAACAACTTCAGTACCCCAAATAGTTTTATTAGGGCTATTGGGACACTACTACATTGATCTCCAATGTCAGTACATATTTTTGGGGGGTTCAGACTGATTTATCCAATCCTGATAGTACTTTCTGCCTGTTCCGCATTCGCCGCTTGCCATTTTCGCCTGTTTAGCAATTGAATATGGCAAATAGCGGGGACGCGCACAATAAGTTTCCGAATCCTAAACACGCGATGTTGGAGAAAAGTCCGGCAGGGGAAACTCTCTCGCCGATGCAAAACTAATTGTATACCGCCCTAAATAAATTTATTATATATATATATATATATATATATATATATATATATATATATACACACACATACACACACTGGTGGCCAAAATTGCGGACACATTTTGAAATTTGAATGTTCTTCAACTGTGAATGCTTATAAGAACTGTTTCTCTTCACACAGTGCAATGATTCATATATCAAATGAAAGGAAATTTAATGCTGAATTCAACACAATAAACAGAGGTCAAATATTTGCATTACAAGGGAAGTTTTGCTACTTTCAGTCAGACAAAGAAGCACAGATGCGTTAGATTCAAGAACCGGATTGTAGTAACAGCTACTACCAGCCAATCGGCATCGTCGTTCTGAGGACCAATCAGCTGTCATTTATGAGCAGGTGCAAGGTCATGTTCACAGGTGGGAAAGGTCAGTTTGGCTGTTACATTTTGCAGAATAAAGTTGGTTACTGAAGTGCAATTAGATGTTTGTGTGTATTGTTTAGTTCTATTGATGGTGTAAAAAATAAATACAACAATGTCATCCAGGCAAAGTGGTGACTGGTCACCCAGGAAGAGATCCAGGATTGTGGTGTTACGTGAAAATGGTCTTTCGTATGCAGCAATTGCGAGAGAAGTTGGTGGGAAAGTGACAACATCAGGAGTACGAAAGTTTTGTTTACGCTCTCAGGAAACACAATCTATACAAAACAAAGAAGGAAAAGGCCGGAAAAAGTGCACAACAGCTGTTGATGATAGGAGAATAAAACGAATTTGCGTCAGGGACAGATGGATGTCATCTGCGGCCATTAGCAGTGACCTGAGTGCAACTGGTGTTTTTATCAATGCAAGAACAGTACGGAGAAGACTAACGGAGGTTGGCCTAAAAGGTAGGATTCCCCGAAAAAAGCCATTGCTGAATAAAAAGCAGTGGCAGAAACGAATACAGTGGGCAAAAGAACACATTGAATGGACAGATGGTCAGTGGTAAAACAAGTCATATGGAGTGACGAAACTAAGATATCGATATTAGGCAGTGATGGGAGAAAATATCGGAGACGTCGCATCGGGGAAGAGGTACATCCAGATTGCATTCAAGCGATAACAAAGAATCCTACAAGTGTTATGATCTGGGCATGTATGACAGCAGATGCTGTAGGCCGCCTTTATGTCATAGATGGCACACTGAACAGCAGAAAGTACATTGACACTATCCTACAACCAAAATTTCTACCTTCTAATCAGGGATCTTTTTCCAGATAATGCCCCATTTTTTTCCAGCAGGATTCAGCTCCCTGCCACACTGCACGGATATGCAAAAAGGGGTTCACAGAGAATGACATACAGGTGCTGGGATGGCCAGGAAACAGCCCAGACCTGAACCCCATAGAACATTTGAAGTTCAGTTTGAAAAAAATGGTACATCTGAGGCATCCATCCAATAAAAGATAATTAATTGAGGCTATAATTGTCTCTAGGCACCACTTAATAAAGAAGGAAGATCTCCAAACATTGGTTGGCTCAATGCCACGTCGCTGTGCTGCTGTCTTGAAAAATTAAGGATACCCAACCAAATACTGATAGGACAGTAACATCATAAGTACACAGGGATTTTCACCCTAAGTGTTGTTTTCACTGCATAACTTCCCTCGTAATGCAAATATTTGACCTCTGTTTATTGTGTTGAATTCAGCATTACATTTCCTTTCATTTGATATATGAATCATTGCACTGCATGAAGAGTAACAGTTTTTATAAGCATTCGAAGTTGGAAAACATTCAAGTTTCAAAAAGTGTCCGCAATTTTGGCCACCACTGTGTGTGTGTGTGTGTGTGTGTGTGTGTGTGTGTGTGTGTGTGTGTGTGTGTGTGTGTGTGTGTGTGTGTGTGTGTGTGTGTGTGTGTGTGTGTGTGTGTGTGTGTGTGTGTGTGTGTGTGTGTGCGCGCGCACATAGCCAGTGGTTGTCTAGCGCCAGGTTTCAGCAGCTTATGGTGCATACACACGGTCACATATGTCAGATGAACGATTTGCCAACGATTGAACGATTTCAGCCTGTATTATGTATTAAAATTAATGAAATCGACCAAATCTGACTGCAAACACATCAGATGTCAGATATCGTTATCTGACAAACGGGAACGCACATCGTTCATCATTGCCCACGTGTCAGACTTTTCTTTCAGATATGAACGATTTTTAAAATAGCCATCGTTCAGATCTGAAGAACAATCTGGCCATGCGTATGCACCATTAGGTGTTATAGACAGCTGATTATTCTTTGTGCAATCTCATAAATAATAAAATTATTTTCAAATTACCTTAACTTGAGGGTCCACTCCCAAAGCTTGAAGGGCTTCAGCTTGTTTGAGCAGTATTAACTGGAAGCCTTCACAAACGTACCACTCCCAGCTGACTGTTTCTGAAAAAATTAAAAAGGCAAACATGCTGATGGTAAGTACTGGAGTTAGGGGGAGGATTAGGGTAAGGCACTAAGGGGGGAGGGTCAGATTTAGGCACTAGGGAGCTAGGTTAGGTTTAGGCAGCGGGAAGGAAGGGTTAAGGGAAGGAAGGGTTAAGGGTAGGGAGGGGGTGTGGATACTGACAGACAGGTGCCGGTATCCTAATCATGTCAGGATGCCGGCATCAGGTTTCTGACTGCCGGGATCCCGAGCCCCAGTACCCTGTACCCAGCCCCTAGCAACATGCGTCACAGAAGGTCCCTGATACCCCACTGATAAAGACCATCCCTGCATCCTTTTAAAAGAAAACATATGTGGACTATGGCCCTCATTCAGAGCCACTCGCTAGCGGCAGTACGCTCGTTCCGAGCGATGTTCGCACATCTGCGCATGCGTACGGATCGTTATACGCATGCGCGAACCAGTCAGTGCGGCCGAAATTCATGTGCTCGCAAAATAGCGAATGCCTGCTATTTTGAGTGACAGAATGAGGCGTATGTAGGTGGTAACAGGGGAAGGTGCTTGAAAACGGGGAGTGGAGATCCGAATGCAGGCGTGCTTAAAGGTCAAAACGGGCGTTTTATGGGTGTGCATAATTAATACAGCAGCGTCATTGACCACGTCACTGGGTTATTTTATAGCCAGAACTGCTCGCAAGATTGTGGTGGAAAAAACCAACCACAAGAATAGCGAGCAGTTCATACGCTGGTCGATGTACTCGATTAATCTAATAAATAGCGGACATGACGTATGGTACGTGCGGCCAGGGGGCGTTTTTAACAAATAAACGAGTGTATGTTTTGCTCGCTCATTCAGACTTAGAGGTGTGAACAGACTGCAATTTGCGAACTGATCATTTGAATAGCCACCCCTTGTTTTAGAACGAACGACCGCAAATAGCGAACGGCTCTGAATCAGGCCCTATAGTTTAATTGTCAATTCTACTTTTTTCATTTATGTGAGAAATATATTTGTACAATTCATTCAAATCTTATGTCATTGTTATTTCAAATCTGGTTTATAGTACATTTATATATAGCGGCCTCTAAACACTTTGTCTAATAGCAATTATGGCCCTCATTCAGACCCACTCGCAAGTGGGCGTACGCACGTTCGCCGTACGTAAAAAAATATTTAAATTCAAGCACTCGCTCGTTTTTTCCTACGCAGCTAAAAATCCGCCCCAAACTCAGGCGACCCCTCCTCTGACTAACGAGCGTGCCAAATAGCGAGCGTACATCCCCGAAATGGCTTGAAGGGAACGCACGCACAAGTACAAACCGGAAGTGGGACTGTCAGATTCCGATTACCTGCTCGTTTTTTTGGCCTACCTCCCTCAATCGTATCATGCCAATCAATGTATCAATTAGCTTAATTGTTGTTTTTTTTTCAACACAATGCAATAAACTTTAATCTTGTCCGTGTTTGTATTTGCTCGCAGAATACGTACGGCTGAAACCTTCGCTTTTATTGTTCCAAAGACATGTTAGCCCCAATTAAACAATTGTTCTATTTGTTTGTCTCCCCACAATTTTTCTGTGGTTCATTTCTTTATTTAAATTTGCTTACGCATGTCACTGCATCAAGCCTATCATAACTCTCAAGAGATTTGTGGCCCTGTCGAACACATGACTCATACACTAACCAATAGAATTTGTCCTGTTAATTTCCCAAATACATTAGCCAATCAAATTTTTTTGTGGTGCTTTATTAAAAATATTTTGTCAAAAAAACACCATTGCCATCATGAGATCCGCCGCATTCACCAGGCGCGAACTGCTGGTGCTGACGGAGGTGATGGACAGGAGGATCACCAGTCAGCCTCCACCCATCTCCAATAGGCGCAAGCGTTCCGCATATGCGGAGGTACGTCGACGCCTGCGCTCCTTCGGCTCACGCCGACATATTGGCCAGCTGGAGCGCAGGTGGTTGGACCTGCACCGGCGGACGCCCCGCTTGCTGGCATGCTTTCGCATGCAGATTGCGGAAAGTAAGTGTTCTGGACTGTGGTTTTCAAGTTTATCTTGTGGGCCCTAACTGCGTGTGCATGTTTTCATATCTGTCCTATTGAGTCATTGTAGTCATATCTGCATGTGCATGTTTTCATGTCTGTCCTATTGAGTCATTGTAGTCATATCTGCATGTGCATGTTTTCATGTCTGCCCTATTGAGTCATTGTAGTCATATCTGCATGTGCATGTTTTCATGTCTGTCCTATTGAGTCATTGTAGTCATATCTGCATGTGCATGTTTTCATGTCTGTCCTATTGAGTCATTGTAGTCATATCTGCATGTGCATGTTTTCATGTCTGTCCTATTGAGTCATTGTAGTCATATCTGCATGTGCATGTTTTCATGTCTGTCCTATTGAGTCATTGTAGTCATATCTGCATGTGCATGTTTTCATGTATGTCCTATTGTGTCATTGTAGTCATATCTGCATGTGCATGTTTTCATGTCTGTCCTATTGTGTTTTTTTTTTTTTGTTTCCTGTTGAAACTAACAACAATTTTTTGGTCATTTTTTAGGGGCACAGCAAACACTACGGCGGCATCGCCACACAAGACGCCGGTCCCGGCCCCTCTCTCCAACCCCCAATTCCTCTATTCCCCCCTCCTCCCCAGACCCTGTGGCCGAAATTTCTGGCCTACTTCCCCTCCAGCCCAATTCCCCCTCTCCTCCATCCGTCCCTCCTCCAAATACCCCCTCCCAGGATGGCGAAAACATCTTGCCCCTCGGGTTGGGGAATGTAGCCACCTCCGAGGTGGTCCAGGGAGTGGCTTCTGGCTCTCTCGTTTTGGAGAACGGTATGTTTTTAAAGTTTATTTTGGACACCACAAACTGTTTGTATGTAATCATGTGTCGTCCCCATTTTTTTTTTCTTTTTTTCGCCTTAGGGTATTTTTGGGGGTTGTCTTTACCTGTTCCTGCTGATGTCACCATACACATATCACACCTGTGTGCCTTTTTTTAGGGCCCTTGTATTTTTGGCATACGACATTTTGGGGTTCTGGGTTTTATCCGTGTAATTTATTTTTGGCCCACAAGCTTGTAAGTTTGTGTTTGCTTGTTTTTTGTTTTTTTACAATGTTGCTTCATTATCAATTTATTAATCCCCAAACTTTTGTCACCCACAGAGGAACAGAGGCGTCGGGAACAGATTGTGAATTGTGTGGGCCGTATGCGGGAGCAGGTCACCGGGCTAATGCAGGGCCTTGACCATCTGTTGGTCCTCCTTCGGAATTAGTTTTTTTTTTTATTTTTTTAAAAATTGTTTCTTAATAAATCTGATTAAAATCAAGCTCTGTCTCATGCGTTTGGAGTAAATCCAAGATTCTTTACACTGACATAAGTAGACTCTTCAAGCAAGGTTTGCCCCAGAAACTCACTACAGATTGTGTGTTGTATTTTGAATGCAAACAGGCACAAGAAACACCTCCCAGTACCAATGTCATTTTCCTTTTTTGTGGTGGTCAACATGATAGTTTACACCATTTTTCAGGTTCCTATTTGGTGGCCAAACTGCTTAGGACAATCTTACGAAGGCAACTGATTGTACACGATTCCTTGTTGTGTTGGTTAGTACCCCGAAAACATATTACATTTTAGCTCCACTTGCTTCATTACTGGGTTACCCCTTAGGTAAAATTAACGTTTGGGATTTTGTTTACACTTGCTTCTAACGTGCCCAAAAAGGAAACAAATTACACTCTCCAAATATTTATTCACAACAGAAATCAAAATACAAAGTGGTCACTCACAAACAAAACACACAGTGATAATCAGAAAAACTCCACATACCAAAAACACTAAACAAACACACAACAAATCAAGAACTGGTTGACGAAGGTCCATGCCCACATGATTTCACAAATATGGCGTTGCAATATTGGTGTCAGAATATATTCCCGAAGTTTCCACAGAAAGGTTTTTGAAGGGTAGCAGGAAGTAGTCATCGTGGGAGTGCCAAAGATTATGCAAACAAACAGAAGATGGTGCAAGAATTAATATAAAAAAAGATGAACGTTAAAAAACCGTAACACATTGGGTATACACACTGTTGTTTGATCAATAATTACCTAAAATATCGGGCCACCACATCATCGCGTATGGCCCCCCCACATACTGACCTCCGACCAACCTCGGGGGGGCCATCCTCAGGTAAGGCATCCTCTGGCTGCATTGGAACACCACTCCTTATGGCGATGTTGTGATAGATCCCACACAGGACCACAATTTTCGAAACCATATCCGGCAAATACATGAGCTCGCCACCAGAGCGGTGGAGGCATCTGAATCGGCCTTTTAAAAGGCCGATACAGCGCTCCACCACTTGCCTGGTGGCTGTAAGTGCGGTATTAAACTCACTTTGTGGACCTGGTGTGGGAGCCAAGTAAGGAGTGAGCAGCCAGGGCATGCAAGGGTATCCACTGTCTCCTGTGAAAAAGAATAGACAACATCAGGATCACTGTGTATCAAGCTTAACATTGTTATGTACTAAAGGTCTACACTTACCCAGAAGCCACGCATCACCAGCTTGTAGGTTGTTTAATTTGTGCCATATCCCTGATTGCCGGATGACGAAGGAGTCATGTGCACTTCCTGGTAATTTTGCATTCAGGGACAGGATCTGGAGGGAGGCATCACATACCACTATTACATTCAGGGAGTGATAGTGTTTCCTGTTTCGAAATATGGCCTCCAGCCGTGCTGGAGGCTGAAGTGGTATGTGAGTACCATCCACAACCCCTATGATGTGTGGGAAGCCAGCTATTTGGTAAAAATTGGCCTTGGCCACACTAAGGGCACCCATATCCAAAGGCATTTGAATAAAATGATGGAGGTGCTTGAAAAGTGCCTCCATCACTGCCCTCAGGATCCGGGAACAGGAGGATTGTGAGATGCCTGCCACTATTCCCACCGTTGTTTGAAACGATCCTGAGGCACAGAAATGTAACACCGCCATAAATTGCGTAAGTGGTGGTATTGCTGTAGGACTGTCAATTTGCCGCTCAAGATCACTCTCTATTAATGAGAGAGTGTCTATGATGATTTTGGGAGGAAGACGGTAGCGTCTTAAAACCTCATCATCGGGCATTCCAAAAAGGGTGACACGTGTTCGAAATATCTGGGGCCTTGCACGCCTACGATGCCTACGCCTGGGACGAGATTGAGGTTGGTCGGCTTCCGGGAGCATGGCCAGAACAATCCGCCCTAGATCAACCTGAAATGGCAAGATTGTAATGTAAGGCTTTGGACCCACCCAAAAAGAAAATTCAAAACAACTTAGCTTGATGATACCATCCATTGCTGCTTACATGCCGGGGTATTGTCATGATACGTCCAAACTGAAATTAATCACAAAAATTATTTGAAAAATTTCACTCTGTGCATTTTTGTTTCTAAATTTTGTGCTAGACCAAATTTAAAATATGCGAAACACACATTTGGCAAAAGAGCAAAACGACATTGCACACAGTACATCAAAATGGGTTGAAATGTTTGCCCAAAAAGCGAAAGGGCAACCTCAAAAAAATTAAAATGATTAAGCATTTAAAAATGCGCAAATTAGTTCGCAAATACAAGTCCCAATAGTAAGTAGTAAAAATGCGCAAATTAGTTCGCAAATACAAGTCCCAATAGTAAGTAGTAAAAATGCGCAAATTAGTTCGCAAATACAAGTCCCAATAGTAAGTAGTAAAAATGCGCTAATTAGTTCGCAAATACAAGTCCCAATAGTAAGTAGTAAAAATGCGCTAATTAGTTCGCAAATACAAGTCACTATACAAACTGTGAAAAATGCGCTAATTAGTTCACAAATACAAGATAAAAAATGGACTTACCAAGAGCAAATATATAAGAGTCCAAATCAAAAGGTCTTTGGGTCCGAAATTAATCAAAAGCTAAAATATATGAAATTATGGATCCAAAATTTACAAAAATGAAGAAACACAATGAAACAACAATTGATCAAAAGTTAGACTTCACAAAACTTACCAAATCAAGAAACGAGGTAAAAAAAATAAAAAACAAAAAAGAGAACGGAAAATAAAAACGCAAATCTACCAAACAAAATAATCTCCAACCGCCAACTCCTTTATACGCAAACAATAAACTCCAGCCAAGGTAACCTCCAACAATCCAAAAACACCACCTCGACTCGAGACACACCAAGCCATAAATAGTGTTTCGTTTCCCGCACAAATTAAGGAGGGATCATAGGAACGCACAATCAATGATGCGGCCGCAAAATAAGGACGCATGTATAAATACGTCACGAAAACACATTAAAATTCTGGGGTATTTCTTGATTGGACCTCAGACATGGCGACAGACCAGGGAAACAATGCCCAAGAGTCAGGCGGTAAGTCTTTCATGCATTTTGTATCAATGATTAATTTGAAACATAAGATTGGGCAAGTTGTGATTTTGTGAAATCTGAATATTTACACAAATAGGTGAGGAGGATGACATGGAAGAGGCTGCCGGGCCCAGTATTCCGGCCAAAGCTGCCCCAAAAAAAAGGCAGCCACATTTCACAAGAAAGGAGATGGAGGTTTTGATACAGAAGTGTGTGGACATCCTGCCACAGGCAGACAGGAATATGAGTCTAAGCCAGAAGGGGAGAATGTGGGAAGAGGTAGCCGTTGCTGTCAATAGGGTGGGTGATTATGTCCGTCTAGCCCGGGATGTCAAACGGCGGTAAGTAAACACTTGCCCCCCCTAAAAACAAACACCATTTTAAACAAAAGGATAATGGCTTCCATTTTTTCCCACAAATGGGGCGACTTCAAATATCGCCTAAAGCAAAAACTCGCGGACAGGGCTAGGCATGCAAGGGGGACAGGTGGGGATCCCACCCCTGTGTCATTGGAGTTGACCGATTTAGAAGAGCTGGCACAGGGGTGTGTGCAGCCTGTGGAGGTGTTTGGCGTGTCCAACATGGATACGGACATGCCAGACTTTGCGGCTCCTCATGTTGTCCCAGGTAAATCTTTGGATGTCATCAACTCTGAAATGTTATTGTGCCAATATGTAGATTCTAATGTGAGGCTTTTCTCTTTTTTCCTAACAGAGACACAGGCGGATGAGTCTGCTCCAGAGGGGAGCCTTGGCCGCCGAATTTCTGCTGGCTCGGCAGGGGAGGAACCAGTACATCCGGCTGAGGACCCTGCAGAAGCCAGTCCAGGGCAATCCCCCTCGCAGGCAGTGTCCCTCCTCACAGAACTCAATTTCAAATCGGATTTCCATACTGAGATTCTGCAGAGGATGGACGCCAGTCTGCTACGGGTGGCTGAGGCCCTGGAGCAAAATGCTGCGGCCAACGTGACCATTGGTCAGGCCCTGGCGGAAAATACCAGGGCCAACATCCGCATCGCCAATGCCCTGGAGCAGCTCATTCGCCAGCACATGGTGGAGCCGACCTCCCTTCCTGCCGGAACATCAGGATCCTCCACCTCTGGCACAACATCAGCCAATCCTCCAAATGTGCCTAGCCCTGTGCCTAGTCCAGAGGCCACAACATCTGCCTCTGGACAGGCCAGCCCGATGACATCCCGGACCCGGTCTGGCGCCCTCCCTCCCCCATCCAAACGGGTGAAAAAACGATGACAGCAATGGTGACTTTTCCCACAATCCTTCTGTGCTTGGCTCATATTCCTTTCTGGTCAAAACTTCCCTCTCCTTTTTTGTGAAATGTTTTTAAATTTTTTTTGTATGTTTATGTCAACAGTTATGTTGGGCCAATTTGTTTGATTTTGGGACATATCTTTGGCAAAAAAAGATGTTCCCAAATTTTTTATTTTTTTTTATTTTGTTTGAGCAATAAATTGAAACAAAAAATCTGACATTGGATTGTGAAATTATTGTACAAATGGGTTAAAAAAAAAAAATGGGCTCTTCAAGGAACGTTTAAAAAATCATATAACGAGGCAAATTCAAGAGGCAAAAATAAAATGGGGCGAAAATTAAGACATGATGACATTATTGTTACAATAGGCCCTAACCACCAAATTGAGGGCAAAATAAACCCCCACAAATGTACGCAAATTGATTGTGTCATCCTGACATTAGCAGCTCTGATTTCCACCTGCGTACGGTTTTGTGCTATCCCAAAAAACTGATTTCAAAACACATACCAAGCCGGTTTTCAATCCAACACTAATTGCTTTTCAGCCCTCCCGCGATTAATCGCAACAACATCGTGGAGTCCCGGGACGGAGGAGAAGGCCATCGCCAATGTGGTCGAGTAATCCAGACCCTAAACTGTGCGGGCATTTTGAAGGGAAAGAGGATCATCCAGTGACGTATGAGTCGGTTCGAACACATTTTACGCTCGCATTTGCTAATGTATGTACGCCCCAAAAACGCCTCGCCACGCCTGCGTTTTTCCATCTCCACCCCCGTCAACACCCAAAAATGCCCTGTTCTGTCAATCACATTTGACATGTCACTTCCTGTACGCTATTTGACGAACGAGACCAAAAAAGCTCGCAATCTGCCGTACGCACATGCGCACTGTTACACCGACGCATGCGCGGTTATTCAACATCGGAACGCAACGAGCGTACTGCTGTTTGCGAGTGGCTCTGAATGAGGGCCTATATTCATTAGAAAATGTATTGTTTTGAGAGTGTTGAGGGTACAAATAATGCACATGAAGAGTCAGGGGGTACCCAGGTGGGAAATGATTGAGAATCCCTGCTCTACACCAGTGACGACCAACGGATGGCACTCATGAGTTTTACCCACTGTATAACATTTCCAGTATAGTAACATGTAGAATATGTCATCTATTCTTCCACAACAACTCATGGATTTGTGTGCAGGTAAATAAAGAATTGACAATATATTGTCTCTTTGTAAATGTAATGTGTGGCTCCCTTGAATACCCAGATCCATTCTGTGGGCCATTTAACATGTTGCCCAACGATGCCTAAAACAGACGCTAGGCATGTCTCTCTGCCAGCACTCACCATTTCCAGTTTTCGGTTTCCTTATTCCCCTGGAAAAGGACTGCATCTTTGCATTCTGAATGTAAAGGTCTAATTCCTCAACATCTTTGGTTTTCTGCAGCGTCACAAAACAAATACATTGAAATTAGAACTATGGTGCCAATTCTTTAACATAGAAGTTATGCGCTATCCGTCTGAAAATGGGGTCCAGTCATAATACCGACAGTCGGTATGCCGGCATCCAGGCGGTAAGTACTGTGGTTAGGGACTAAGGGGAGTTAGATTTAGGATGTGGGGAAGGGGAGGTTAGGTTTAGACACTAGGGGGAGGTTAGGTTTAGACACTAGGGGGAGGTTAGGTTTAGGATGTGGGGAAGGGGAGGTTAGGTTTAGGCACTAGGGGGGGGGGTTAGGGTTAGGCACTAGGGGGGGAGGTTATGGTTAGGCACTGGGGGGGAGGTTAGGTTTAGACACTAGGAGGAGGTTAGGTTTAGGCACTAGGGGGGAGGTTAGGTTTAGGATGTGAGGAAGGGGAGGTTAGGTTTAGGCACTAGGGGGGAGGTTAAGTTTAGGCACTAGGGGGGAGGTTAGGTTTAGGATGTGGGGAAGGGGAGGTTAGGTATAGGCACTAGGGGGGAGGTTAGGTTTAGGATGTGGGGAAGGGGAGGTTAGGTATAGGCACTAGGGGGGAGGTTAGGTTTAGGATGTGGGGAAGGGGAGGTTAGGTTTAGGATGTGGGGAAGGGGAGGTTAGGTATAGGCACTAGGGGGGAGGTTAAGTTTAGGCACTAGGGGGGAGGTTAGGTTTAGGATGTGGGGAAGGGGAGGTTAGGTATAGGCACTAGGGGGGAGGTTAGGTTTAGGATGTGGGGAAGGGGAGGTTAGGTTTAGGATGTGGGGAAGGGGAGGTTAGGTATAGGATGTGGGGAAGGGGAGGTTAGGTATAGGCACTAGGGGGGAGGTTAGGTTTAGGATGTGGGGAAGGGGAGGTTAGGTTTAGGCACTAGGGGGGAGGTTAGGTATAGGCACTAGGGGGGAGGTTAGGTTTAGGATGTGGGGAAGGGGAGGTTAGGTTTAGGATGTGGGGAAGGGGAGGTTAGGTTTACGCACTAGGGGGGAGGTTAGGTTTAGGATGTGGGGAAGGGGAGGTTAGGTTTAGGCACTAGGGGGGAGGTTAGGTATAGGCACTAGGGGGGAAGTTAGGTTTAGGATGTGGGGAAGGGGAGGTTAGGTTTAGGATGTGGGGAAGGGGAGGTTAGGTATAGGCACTAGGGGGGAGGTTTGGTTTAGGGTGTGGGGAAGGGGAGGTTAGGTATAGGCACTAGGGGGAGGTAATGTTTAAACACTAGGGGGGAGGTTAGGTTTAGGCACTAGGGAGGAGGTTAGGTTTAGGATGTGGGGAGGGGGAGGTAAGGTTTAGGCACTAGGGGGGAGGTTAGGTTTAGGATGTGGGGAGGGGGAGGTAAGGTTTAGGCACTAGGGGGTAGGTTAGGTTTAGGGTGTGGGGAAGGAGAGGTTAGGTTTAGGCACTAGAGGGGGGAGGTTAGGTATAGGCACCGGGGAGGGAGGGGGGTTAGGATACTGACCGAAAAGTGTCGGTGTCCTAACCCTGCCGGGATGCCGGCATCAGGATTCTGATTGCCGGGATCCTGTACCCAACCTGTAGCAACAACTCTCTCATCCGTCCACACACTGGAGCTGCGGCTGTAACCCATTCATAATGGGAAACTAAGAGGCAGAAGATATATTTCTAAAATTGAAATACAGCCACACTGTGTTTATATTTGTTTTACAAAACTAATTATGTGGTTTTGGTCGCATCGTTCAGAAAGTCGTCTAATGGACAGGCCCCTTAAGCCACTCAAAAAATTGAAGCATTCAATTCTTCCACAATGTTGCAATTGCCTCCATATCCTGGTAACATTTGTATCCAAAACCGAACACGATGAGCAACGCTCTGTGTCTGCTCAGACTTATAGGTTTCACATATATTCCTTTAGTGTCTGTTTGCTACCATGTACCCTTTACACAAACAGAAGGGGGGGAGGGGGTGATTGGTATATCACAGCATTCTGTCTTCTCTCGCTAGGCAGCTGTATGTTCCGGCTTTGTTACTATTGGACAAGGAATAAAAGATAGTTTGCTTTTCTACAGTATAATACTTTAGCGCTGGTATATCTTCTGCGCACATGTATTATCTCTCTGTGACGTAATTCTCCTCTGTATATTGCCGCAAAATGTCCTCTCTCACAGGACATATATATATAATATATATATATATATATATATATATTCACCCCTTGTTAGTAAATCACATAAGAGCACATGATTTATTTACATGCAGTCCCCGCTCTGTGTCTCACTATCATTACCTTATCATTGAAAAATGCTGTGATTGTGTTTTAATTAGATACTTGTAGTATGTAATGGACTAACAATAGAGAACTTGCTAATGTACATACAGTGCATCCGGAAAGTATTCACAGCGCGTCACTTTTTCCACATTTTGTTATGTTAGAGCCTTATTTCAAAATGGAATAAATTCATTTTTGTCCTCAAAATTCTACACACAATACCCCATAATGACAACGTGTAAAAAGTTTTTTTAGATTTTTGCAAATTTAATTAAAAAAAAACCCACTAAGAAATCACATGTACATAGGTATTCACAGCCTTTGCCATTAAGCTCAAAATTGAGCTCAGGTGCATCCTGTTTCCACTGATCATCCTTGAGATGTTCCTACAGCTTAACTGGAGTCCACCTGTGGTAAATTCAGTTGATTGGACATGATTTTGAAAGGTATACACCTGTCTATATAAGGTCCCACACTTGACAGTGCATGTCAGAGCACAAACCAAGCATGAAGTCCAAGGAATTGTTTGTAGACCTCCGAGACAGGATTGTCTCGAGGCACAAATCTGGGGAAGGGTACAGAAAAATATCTGCTGCTTTGAAGGTCCCAATGAGCACAGTGGCCTCCATCATCTGTAAATGGAAGAAGTTCGGAACCAAAAGGACTCTTCCTAGAGTTGGCCGTCCGTCTAAACTGAGTTATCGGGGGAGAAGGGCCCTAGTCAGGGAGGTGACCAAGAACCCGATGGTCACTCTGTCAGAGCTTCAGCATTCCTCTGTGGAGAGATGAGAACCTTACAGATGGACAACCATCTCTGCAGCAATCCACCTATCAGGCCTGTATGGTAGAGTGGCCAGACGGAAGCCACTCATTAGTAAAAAGCACATGGCAGCCGCCTGGAGTTTGCCAAAATGGACCTGAAGGACTCTCAGACCATGAGAGACAAAGATTGAACTCTTTGGCGTGAATGTCGGGTGTTCTGTTTGGAGCAAACCAGGCACCGGTCATCACCAGGCCAATACCATTCCTACAGTGAAGCATGTTGGTGGCAGCATCATGCTGTGGGGATGTTTTTCAGAGGCAGGAACTGGGAGATTAGTCAGGATAGAGGGAAAGATGAATGCAGCAATGTACAGAGATATTCTGGATGAAAACCTGCTCCAGAGCGCTCTTGACCTCAGACAGGGGAGACAGTTAAGCTTTCAGCAGGACAACAACCCTAAGCACACAGCCAAGATATCAAAGGAGTGGCTTCAGGACAACTCTGTGAATGTCCTTGAGTGGCCCAGCCAGAGCCCAGACTTGAATCCGATTGAGCATCTCTGGAGAGATATGAAAATGGCTGTGCATCGACGCTTCCCATCCAACCTGATGGAGCTTGAGAGGTGCTGCAAAGAGGAATGGGCGAAACTGCCAAAAGATAGGTGTGCCAAGCTTGTGGCATCATATTCAAAAAGACTTGAGGCTGTAATTGCTTCCAAAAGAGCATCAACAAAGTATTGAGCAAAGGCTGTGAATACTTATGTACATGTGATCTCTTTTTTTTTTTTTTTTTTATTAAATTTGCAAAAAACTAAAAATAACTTTTTACACGTGGTCATTATGGGGTATTGTGTGTACAATTTTGAGGAGAAAAACGAATTTATTCCATTTTGGAAAAAGCCCGTAACATAACAAAATGTGGAAAAAGTGACGCTCTGTGAATACTTTCCGGATGCACTGTATATGAACTAACAAGGGGCTAATATATATATATATATATATATATATATATATATATATATATATATATATATATATGTCCTGTGAGACAGAATAACTTTCCCATACTAATCCACATAGCGGACATCAGGTACTGAGACTGATGCACCTAGTGAAGAATGGAGAATGTATAAATATCTAATCCCAGGTTATTCTTTACAATGAACATCTATATATGACCTACCGTGTACGATTTAGTGAATTACATTAGATACTGACAATTGCCCTATTCAAAATAATAAACTATAAGATATAATATGGTGGAATACACATGGATAAACAAGTAAAGCACATTTACAGATAATAAACACACAACGGGACTTTTTGTTTTAAATGCACCCTTTATTTTGTCATATCAACACAATATATGTATATCTAGGTCTAGAAACAACTAGTTTCTTTTAATATATTCGCTGTTAAATATATATATATTTTTTTTATTTACTGAGGAATAAAAGTTTTGTTTTAGATAGAATTTAGTGCGCCACAGGAAACGCAACTCTGTTCTGTCCTCCCAATCTTAGTATATTTAATAGTTGTCAGTAGGCTGCACCCCCAATACTTTAACTGTACTCCTGTATTTTTTTGGGATATATGTACAGTATCCTATTGGACAATATGGGGTTTCTAAGTTATTTAAATTAATATTGTAGTGCTGGTGCAGTAATAGTTTCCTTTTGTTTTACGAGTATAGACAACCAGTAGTGAAGGACTGATTTTGCACCCCTCTGTGTTTTTGACGGCCTGGTGGGAAATATCACGACAAATGAAAGCAATTATTTTATATGGGGTTTCAAAGTAATTTCACAGAGGGATGGCAATGGGTCTGGGATGCCTAATGGAGTGGTTGGGGTCCTAGTCGGACTCACGGAGGAGTGCGGCGGGCAGAACTATGACCCAGGGAGCCTGTTCTGGGCCTTCCGCTGGATGGATTTGGACAATATCACATAGTAAAACTTAATAACTTGAGGATTTAAACCTGGGTACTTCAGCTTATATATATATATATATATATATATATATATACACACACACATATACACACACACACACATACTGTAGGTACCGGGTGCTGATCAGTGAGGAGGGCATATTTTAATTTTGAAGGGCAACATTTTAGAAGTAATGTATTGCTACAGCTACTGTAGATGTACTGGTACGTCACATCTAAAATTTTGCCCCTCGAAATTAAAATATGCCCGCCTCACTGATCAGCACCCGGCACTCATATGTTACTAAAAATAACAAGTAATGCATGTAAACTAAAGAGATCTTAAATCTTTACCCCTGAAACATGTGATATGGCCAAACACTTGGTGAATTAATTAATGTAAGGCATATACTGTACAAAGGGTGCTCTGTGGGATCTGCCTGTTTGGTGGTTATGTGTTTGGCTAAACTGGACACAAATGAGGACATTGCCATGTTTCTGGCTATCTTATCTAACCGACTGTAATAGCAGCTGAGCGTGGCCAGGGGAAGAGGGCTATTCACCTTCAGGGCAATTCAACTACCTGCCATGTGCGCCATCTGCACACATCATGCATAATTACAGCAGGGTAACATCGCTGGTTTTAATGAGCGCCAATGGGGGTAAAAGAAGCAATGTTGTGCCTGTGATGTGCGGTCGTTGTGAGCGTTCCCACGTCATTGTGACGGCACATCACAGGCCCCCATTCAGTCACACCCTTAGGGGTAAATTTACTAAAGTGAGAGTTTTTAGAAGTGAGTTTTAGAAGAGATGTTGCCCATAGCAACCAATCAGATTCTAGCTATTATGTTCAAGAAGGTGCTAGTTAAATGTTAAGTAGAATCTGAGTGGTTGCTATGGGCAACATCTCTTCTAAAACTCACTTCTAAAAACTCTCACTTTAGTAAATTTACCCCGTAGTCTCTTTATATCCCAATGCTGTGTAGGAGAAATACAGTGACCATAACGATAACATTTGTACCAGGCATAGAGAAGATGATGGGAGAACTCCCAAAGAAAACATGTACATATCAGAGGGGGGGGGGGGTGTTTAGTGTACATACCTCTATAAAGGTGTGGCAGGATTTGCAGTAGAATCTGCCTTCATCATTTACGCCCCAGGTAACTTCTGAGCATTGTGGACACGGCTCTTTATAATTCCTCTAATAAAAAGACAGACAGACAATGTAATTAATGTACAGCCTTGCAAAGCTATGGATTCACATTTAAGGCTGAAAGCACAGTACATTTCACCCATGTGAAAGCAAAGGCTGTATATCCCATGTACAGGCTGTACCCACATGCACACCAGTTCTTTTATTAATAGGTTTTATTTATTTGGCGTCAAAAAGGGACTTTTTTGCTGGGTTTTAGCTCCTGGGTTAAGTGCCCAGAGATTTTCAATTATTGAACGTGGTAAGCCTGCGACAAGTGTGTGCACCTAGGGCCCGATTCAGATTTGGGAATAGAGTAAACGCCGCTACACACTAGACATATAGGGGTCTATTTACTCAGCTTTGTTGGGAGATAAAGTGAACGGTGATAAGGTACCAGCCAATCAGCTCCTAACTGCCATTTTTCAAATACAGCTTGTGACATGACAGTTAGGAGCTGATTGGCTGGTACCTTATCACCGTTCACTTTATCTCCTAGGCCCCTAAAGCCGCGTATCCACTACTAGATATACAAACGAGAGCACGATTATGACATTGCAATCGTGCTCTCGTTTGTACATCTAGTGATGTGCCTAGACTGAGCGTTCACTGGTTCAGTCCAGGCACATCCATCATCCCCGCACATGCTGAACCTGACGGGATCGTCAAGTTGACCAGCATGTACAGGCGATGATAGATGTCGGAAGCGACCAGCGGACACGCACATCGCTGGTCGCTTCTGACCAAAACATGCCCGATGTATGCGCGATTTGCAAGCGATTGCACGATAACGACGTCGTTATACAAACTTGACAAACTTGCATTCGTATAAATTCCCCCCTATGTGACAAAAGATAAGGAGCACGGGTGCCATGTATAATGCTAGGGGGAGAGCAAGAGGGCCCTGTCTGAGAGCTTACACACTAAGACAGTGATTCCCAACCACGGTCCTCAAGGCACACTAACAGTCCTGGTTCTAGTGATTATCCATGGTTAAGCATGGATAGTTAAGTCAAAATAACTGAGGTACTAATTAAGTCAGCTGTGTTCAAGTATGGTTATCCTTAAAACCTGGACTGTTAGTATGCCTTGAGGACCGTGGTTGGGAACCCCTGCACTAAGGTGAAGGGGTTCTAAGACCATTGTCATATACAGTACGCAGTAATGTCATCTATTATCTCAAAATCTATGTTAAAGCGTATTATCACTGGTGTATGAATGTTTAGAAAAGTTAATCCGGTCTCACTATGTGAAGGGACCGATAATTAAACAGCTGGTAAATAGATCCCCTACCAAATACCCCAGTTTCTAACTGGCCCTACTGCCATGTTCCTTTAGAGGAAAAAAAATAACTTGCCATCCCTGCAATTGACCTGGGTAAGTCCCGAGAAGACAACCCTGCTCAAGTCTGAATGGTGCAACCTGGGATTTTACGCCCATTGGCCAGCTGGGGCTGCCGGCTGAATGACATCATCAGCGGCAGCCAGAGAGCGCGAGAGGTCACATGCGGAGGAATACGGTGCCAGTGGGTACAGTGTGCAAGAGAACCTTGCCAGTGGGCAAATTACACATATCTACTCTTGACATGAGCTAGTCAATCTCTTCATATGGAACAGATATGGAAATTAGCCGTTAACACATATCTTTGAAAAAATAAATAAATAAATAAATTGTTGTGCATCTGGATCTTTTTATTATTTTTCTAGCATAATCTCATTATTTTAGGCAGGCAAAGTGAAAAACACTGAATCAGATGTAAAATGTACTTTCATGCAGCAATGTGTTAAAAGGTCAGGGGTATTATAGGAGTTCTGTGTGGAACTCCTATTATGATAGTATCAGAAATGTTTTCAGTATAAATTTTCTGAACAGCCACAAAGCTCTGCCAAAAGCAACAAAGCAGAATAAGTTATAAAACTGCTGTTATAGAACGTACAAGGTAAGATACTAATCTGTGAGTGGAAGGTCACATTCCAAAGAAATAGCACAAGAAACAACTATGAAGCTATAAATACAAGACTCCCAAGTCACAAAAAGGATATAGACTTGTCAGCATT
Source organism: Taudactylus pleione (assembly GCA_031769625.1). Lineage (NCBI taxonomy): Eukaryota > Metazoa > Chordata > Amphibia > Anura > Myobatrachidae > Taudactylus > Taudactylus pleione. Next base: position 187,977 of record JAUIMM010000179.1, read on the forward strand.
ATGAGGTTTCAAACAACTGAAGATGGTAGTCGGTGCCTTCCTATCCAGTCAGCTGTTGTGGCTGAGCATACAAAACTGTGCACCCCATAGATGTTGACATTTTCAAATGCTAACTCCAGAGCTTCACATCACACTGAGGTACATAAACTCAGCACAAGCTGTAACCAACCATCACTTGTGACACGTTATAGTATAAGCCCAAGTACACAAAAATGTAATAATCACCAACCACTTTATGTTACACATTTGGCGATTCATTTTTTTTTTTTTAGGTGTGCAAATTAATGGGCGCGCAATTTAATGGGCGCCCAATGTAGCAATTCAAATGTTTGGGGTGCTCCATTAATTATCGTGCTTGTCGTACCGAAGTTGACTGGATTTATTTACATAAATCGGCTAAACCCATCTAAAGTCCTAGTTAGGGGCGTCGAACCATGGACTTATTGCACAGCAGAAATGGCGGCAGCTATCTCGCTCAAATGGAGCAACAACTGAATCAGGGGCAGAAGTTTGGGAGACAATGGAGACGCCTGCCGCCGGGCGCCAGCACTGAAGGGGCACCTCCTCCATCACCCACAATAGATTCACCACACTTAGGGCTGTAAATATGGGGGATAGGGGTGCTTTAAATGACAACTTGCCTCCTGGCATCTGGGATGAACTTACACCACTGAATTGAATTGCTCCTTCGGCCATCCATTAGTCAGAGCAGCTTTCGAAAACAATTGAATTGCCTCCTTTAAGTTATTCTATAACAATACCCAATCCATGCTATTATATTCTAAAAATTATGTCAGAGCCAAGTTGCATGTGGTTTCCAACATTGGGGCAATTTAATTGATTGCGATGTTGAATAGCCGCGGGAAGGAGGTCACGGAGATATTCAATTCACTGACTTAACAGCGCGCTGTCAAGTCTGACTAGAAACACTTAAGTCGGAGAATGGGATGCTGTCAGCGCCGTGCTAAGCTGTAAAACAGCATCGTGGCCAGAACTTCTAGAATTTCTGCTCTCACTTCAGAAGGGTGCAAGCTAAAATCCTCCTTAGTTGGCTTAACATCGCGGTGAATTGAATAGGTACAGGACCTCCTTACCTGGGCTATTCAACATCGCGATCAATTGAATTCCCCCGTGTAGGGAATATATTACGGTGCCAGTACGGGCAACTATATGCCGCACTTACAGTAGCTTCGGAATCGCGGCTTTTTGTTTGCCACCCGATAGGGTAAAATTTCAAAATCTGTGTACAACTTTTATTCTGTTGCAAACACAAGACGTAATATGGATGTTATTTGTGCTAGAAGATCTATTTGATACGTGAAACATATTAGGTACAGGTGATGAGACAGAGCACAGCAAGGTCTGAGATCAATTATTGTGTCTATGGAAACAGAACACTGCTTTTAATTTTTAAATGTAATTAACAATGTGAACCAAGTCGTAATGAGGTATGATCAATTAGTAAAATGCTATTTTCATGTCCTTTTTCTGTTACAGATGTAATATAATGAGGCAGACACATTCAGGTGTGTGTATATATATATATATATATATATATATATATATAATTATTTTTTTTAGAATAAAGACACAAGATACTCTACAAAGAGCTAAACACATTAAGCCTCAAGAGGCTAATAACATGCCCAGTTATAACAATGCTGAGTGAGCAGCACTCTGATAAGTTGGTAGTACTAGGTAACATATAATAATTAGAATAATAATAATCATTGTAGTATAGTATATGCTGCTCTGTCTGTGCCGAACATGTGTGGGCAATATAACTCTATCCAGTGAGTGAGGGAGAAGGGGCGAGCACGTGACTGGCGCCGGGCGCGTCTCAGTGACGTCACCATTACACACCGTTTCTTCCTCCTCCATGCTTCACTGCCCGTTAGACCGGAGACTCCGCCAAAGGACGAGGTACACAGCTGCAGCGATCAATAAACGAGGAGCAGCAGAGTAGACCGTTGCGCTTGCCTTCATCGCACGTCTACGCGTCACTTCCGCCCGGTCTCGGTAGAGCATCAGTGACGCCTCGGAAATTCATCACGTGGTCAGTTGTCCGATGTCACGTGACTAGCCATGCTGGCAGCAAACAAATAAGGTGCACACAATGACACACACACACAGCAGTGGCAGCATGGCATACCGGGCCTGGCCAATCTGTGGCTCTCCAGCTGTTGTGAAACTACCAGGGAAAGCTGTGGCAGGGCATGCTGGGATTTGTAGTTTCAATACAGCTGGAGATGAGAACCACAGGTTGGCCAGGCTTGGCATGGAAGAAGCTAGATCCCCTTCTGTAGATTGACCCGGACGTCATCAGCCAGTGTCCAACGTCATTCCCTACCATCCAAGTGGGCATAGAGGGGGAATTTAATCATGTGGCGAGCCACCGAACCCGAAGTGTGGCGAGCGAAGCGACCCTGCGAGGGGCCAACTTTCTTTATTTTTTTGGTGTACTGTGTGAGCAGGAAACTGCACTTCTGCCCTCAGTTCATGTCACTTCCAGGTACAGTATCTGAAGGGGAAATGTACCTTTCCGGCTTGGCATAGCCCATACTCAATAAGGCCCTGCCCCCAAATGCACACTATTAACATGTTAGGAATGCTAGTTGGATATGCGCCCTGTGGGACTGTCCCGCCAAAATGATAGCTAGTCTCTACTACTCATACATGTCAGGTTCCAGAATTTTGTGGAGTTTTCCCACCAGTGGGAGACTAGACGATCCTCCCGCTTAGTGCCCACTTCTCCAGTGAAATTAGGGTGGTGGGAGCATGAATTGTATCATCATAGCCCCATCCCCTGCTACAGACTCCTGCAAATTGTGCAATATGCATATGCACGCCTTACCTCATTATGGGGCATTACCGTGTGTCACACCCCTGTTTCTTGTCATGCTGGGGGTGAGTCCAACACTCCAGCAGCTGACCCCAGTGTCTTCTTGCATTAAATGAATGCTGCGTCCATTTGGAGTATGGGGGACAGTGTCACCTATCCTCCCGACCGCCCACAGGTTCACTGTGGCCTGCAGGTGGGGCAGTGCTAGAAAATCGGGACAATTTGCATGTGTGGCGCTAGGGTTTGTCTTAAAGAAAAAGAAGCTTGCAGCTTATTTAACAGTTATCCATTAATATGCAATTGTTTGTGTGATCACCAGCCTGCCATCTTTTTACTTGAGACTCTTTCTCTTTTGAAATATGCATATTATGAAATGTATACACAATGAGGCTTATTCAGACTAGGTATGGGCATCCATCTCCATTATTTCCGAAAGTTTGACGTTCATCTCTTATTACATTGTGATTTTGGATCGATTCTCAAGGCATAATGTACTGATAGAATCACAATGCTGCAGCAGCGATAATCTTACCTGCTCCACTGCGTCCCCCGCTCCACTGTGCAAGTTTTCACTTTTCTTTATTACTGCGCATGCACGATTTTAATGGCTTTGCTTAGTGTGCTAACTACGCATGTGCAAGAATATCAATTGTGAGATCAATATTATTTTCACCATTATTTACCGTATTAAATACAGACATGGCAATCCCGTATCGATCCGAACAATCGTTTTGGGGACGCCGATTAGCCATCCCTAATTAAGAGTTAAGAGCAAATTTAAAAAAAGGAGTAATTTGCACCTTATAAAATCATGTTGCACTGCAGCTGGGGCAGATGTAAACGTGCTGAGAGATTTAAGGTGCCTACACACTTGGCGATGTGCTCACGATCCGACATTGTTTCTGATTTCCCCTTGAACTCTCCCCAGCAGTTCCCCGGCAGTCGTGGGCACGATTTGGTGTTAAAAACTGTCCAATGTGACAAACGATCTATCGTACCTTCTAATGCTGCCCATCCACTACACAATACGGGGACAACGGCATGATTACGACGCCGTCATCTCCCGCGGGGTGAAGTGCATACACTGAACGTTCAGATGTTCAGTGTATGCAGATCAATCATCCCCGAACATGGCAACCTGACGACTGTCGTCAGGTTGACCGTCATGTTCGGGCGATGATGTTAAAAACGACCAGCGGGCGCTTGCATCGCTGGTCGTTTTTAACATTTGACTGCCCGATTTGCGGGCGATTACCAAGCGATGGAGCAATAACGACCGTCGTTATCGCTCCATCGCTAGGTTTAATCACCTAGTGGATGGGCAGCATAACTGTTCCAGTGCATCGTAACTGAGATTGTCAGATCTGCCCTACAGCAGATCTGAAGATGCGATGTACGACCTGCGGGGACGTGCATCGTGAGCGTGAGTGGACACTCACGATTTGGGAATATTTTACACGATTTGTCGTCACAATGTATCGGAACCGGGCAAATCGTGTAAAATATCGCTAAGCGTGTAAGCACCTTCATAGTTGGGAAGGGGCGTGTTTTATCTTAATTCTAAATTTCAATGTAAACACAAAGTTGGCCGGAATATATTTTCACCCCATGTCTTGCAAAATGAATTCTTTCAACAAATTGCACCTGTTTTTTAATTTGCTTTCAACTTTAAATTACAAAAACTATACTTTGTGCACATATCTCACTATCTACCCCTTCCAGATCAACTCTGGCTGTTAGAATGTAAACTTTCACGAGCAGGGCCCTCTTCCCTCATGTGGTTTTCATTCCCTTACTATTACCTTTGGCACCTAACTCTTGAGTTCTGCCACAGTACTACATATTTGAGTGTTATGACCGCTGTTGCAGTAATGTATATATACCCTGTACTTGTCCTGCATTGTCTTGTACTGTAAGTCGCTGTTCTCTTATTCTGCATAATTGTTTATGTACATTGTAAGGTGCTGCGGAACCCTTGTGGTGCCATAGATAGATATTATCTTTTATTTCTATCTATCTTAAGAACTGATGTGAAAAACTCTTCGGTTGTTTGTAATTAATTTTTCCATGACTGGTATACTGTATTTTTATCCCCATAGTGTGTCACTAATGCACAGTAAAACGTTACTGGTCAGACATATCATTCACACATTAAGATAGAGGAGAGAGCCCCTAGAGGTCAAAATGTTTACTTACAGTCAAAAATAAATTATTTGCAGAGGATGTAAAGCAGGGGTATTCAACATGAGACCCTCCGGCTGCTGTGGAACTAAACATCCCAGCATGACCTGCCACAGTTTTAGCATGCCATAATAGCAAAGCTGTGGTAGGACATGCTGGAGTGTGTAGTTCCACAGTAGCTGGAGGACCGCATGTTGTATACCCCAGATGTAAATCATGCACATTTATACTTTCAGAACAGGATTTATATAAAAAATAAAGGGCCTGATTCAGACCCACTCGCGAGCGGCTGTCCGCTCGCAAGTGGGTCGATGGTGTGCACTGCGCATGCGCACAACGGAGGGAGCTCTGTCGTGCGCATGCGCGAGACGCGACGAGCAAAGGACCTTCCTTCGCTCGTAGTGTCTGATCAAAGGGGGCGTGCTGTCGATGTTGATTGACAGCACGCCCCCTTTGGTGGGCGTGCCTGCCAGACGGAGGCGTTCCTATGGGAACGCCTACCGTCAGAAGCCGGCCCCACTGACATCACTAGTGATGTCAGTGGGAGTGATTTTGGCTCTGATAGAGCCAAAATCACTCCTGGCCTTGCGGTTGGGAAACTCAACCGCAGGCTTCTGCTCGCACTGGCGATGGTCGCGATGGTCAAGACCATCGCGACCATCATCCTGCACGCTCGTATAGGCTGTGGGTGGTGACCCACAGCTATACGAGTGTCCAGGAGGACGCTCCATAATTATGGAGGTGGGCCCTGATTCAGAGCGAGCGCTCTGGTCAGAGCGTCCGGCTCTGAATCAGGGCCAAAGTTCAGCTGGTGCTTCAATCACCAAAGGCAAATGAATGCCCCTCATGGGCAGGTCTGCTGTTTCAAGCTTCAAATCAAAATTTGCAATTGAACCTAGCACAAGTTTATATGTGTGAGAAATATATATGTATATTTTATCAAGACATCTGATGTCTTGATAAAAGAGGTTATGCCTCTGAAATATCCACACAAACTGTCTCAGCTTCATTATTTCTGCTGCTATTCCACAGTGCCATCCATTCCACAAAATATATATAGTACTGCAAAGGTGCGGTCCTCAGATGTAGAACATCTTTGCAGTACCGTACATGGATTTTCTGTGGAGACACAGGACTAAGGTACATGTTTTTTTGTGAGTGCCGGACTCTGGAAAGATCTATCTATCTACACATATATTGATATTATTATGTAAGGCTGTCCTGTCTCCTCAGTGCATGTTCAGTGGAAGCCTGGACACGTGCCCTAGCAGCTCCCACTATGAGCGAGGGAGACTGGATATACCTGTAGGAGACCGGACTCCAGAGTAAGTGTGGGAGCAGGGGTCTGGACGGGGGCGTGGGGCCAAGAGCCGGGCAGGGAGGAGCGGAGACTGAGGTTAGTGTGTGTGTATATGTATATATTACAGGGCTTCACAAATTTTTCTAAAACTTAGGAGCCAGGATGAAAGTGTAGGAGCCAGACCCCCCCTTCCCCCCGGGAAGCATTACTGAGCACCTACGCCCCTGACATCCAACCCCCATGGCCACACCACTAACAGGGTGCCCCAGTAGTAATCCCCCCTCTGCAGTGCCCCCAGTAGTAATCCCCCCTCTGCAGTGCCCCCAGTAGTAATCCCCCCTCTGCAGAGGGGGGAGTAGCGGCCACCCCCACCTATGCAGTGTGCCTACAGTAGCGGCCACCCCCACCTATGCAGTGTCCCTACAGTAGCGGCCACCCCCACCTATGCAGTGTCCCTACAGTAGCGGCCACCCCCACCTATGCAGTGTCCCTACAGTAGCGGCCACCCCCACCTATGCAGTGTCCCTACAGTAGCGGCCACCCCCATCTATGCAGTGCCCGCACAGTTGCGGCCACCCCGACCTATGCAGTGCCCCCACAGTAGCGGCCACCCCCACCTATGCAGTGTCCCTACAGTAAGCCACCTATGCAGTGTCCCTACAGTAGCGGCCACCCCCACCTATGCAGTGTCCCTATAGTAGCGGCCATCCCCCCATGCAGTGCCCCTTAAAAAAAAAAACGCAAATTACCTAATCCCTGCTCCTGCCGACGACCGCCGCTGTCCGCTCCTCCTGGCCGCTCTGCACTATGGGAGAGACGTCACGATGTGACGTGTCTCCCAACCTGCTGCAGGGTGAGCCGGAAGGTGGAGCTCATGAGTGAGCTCCAGCCGGCTCACTCCGTGAGCGACGCAGCAGCCACTGGGAGTCTGACAGACTCTAATCGGCTGTTATAACAAACATACAGCCGCCACTGACGGCTGTATGTTTGTACTCTGTAGTGTGGACCGCGCTCGCTGGAAACCTGGTCGCCAGGCAGCAAAATCTGGTCGCCATGGTGACCTGGCCCCAGGGTTTTTTCGAACCCTGATATATTATACACCAAAAAATATAAATATGGGATCGGGGGTTGGGACGGAGCCGCGGAGGGTCAGAGCAGGGGGCGGGGCCAAGTTGGGGGGAGTGGAGACTGAGGCAATACTAGTTTGTATATATATATATGTGCGTGTGCATACAGACGTTCCTCACTTAACGACCGAGTTCCGTTCCTACGACTTGGTCGTTAAACAAATTGGTCTTTAAGTGAGGACATATAGTGGCCGGGAAGTAGCAGGTCCCAGGCTGACGGTGACATGTGCCTGTCTGTGCCCCCTCCTCCTCCGAGAGCACGCCGTCATCCTTGCAAGGTGTCCTGTGTGTCTCGCGCCACAGTCAGGGCTTTCTCTTGCGGCAGAGTCTATCTTTTTTTTTTAATCACGGCAAGTCACAGCTGGTCGGAGCGCCGGTCATAAGTCCAAACGGTCGCTAAACAGGTAGGTCGCTAAGTGAGGAATGTCTGTATATAGATAGATACGTTGCATTTATCCATTTAATTTAATTTATCCATTTTATTTAATTGTAGGTAATTATACATCAATACATATCTCATGATGACATAGCCATCATATAATTCTAAGTAATCATAATTGCCATATTTTAAGATACGTTCCAGGGACGCTTTGCTTCTCAGATTTATTTTAAAGTAGAGTGTGAATTTAGGTCTCTGATATTGATTTTTATTTTACACATAGTTCTACACAAAGTGGTATTTTATCACATAGTGTAGTATTTCTAAAAAAAAAACATAATACCTTTGTGAAATAGTGGGGTACTATCCCAATGGGAATATTAATTTGCTGTCATCTTGGAGACCCTTCATATAAAATATTTACTAGATAGCAAACTGTGGGCCTGATTCATCACGGATCGCAACTGCACCAGCGTACACAGATGCACCACCGTGCACGAATTAGCCTTGCGATCGCCTACGCATATACAAAGCCATTGCAGACCAAGAGATGGGATGTCAGCGGTCGGAGAAACACAGGCGTGCCTGTCTGTTTTAACACCATGGCATGGGCGTGCATAAATTAGCCACTATGATGGCATACGCAGCTTGTGTACTCCTACGTGCGACGAGGTTAGCAATATCTGAGTAAGGTCAGACCTGCTGTAATTCATGCGTGAGGGGCCGATGTTACTCTATGTTCCCGATGTATATGCAGCACTGCAAGGTATTACGGATGTGAGATAGCGGTAGTGGGCGGTTCTATGCTGGCTGTGTGACTGCTTGTGATTGCAGTCATTTGCATATTTTCGCAGCAGACCAGCGTACGTAATCGCAGCTACGATCGCATTAGTGATACGTAGTGAATCAGGCCCTGTATTAGTATCACCATCTAGCTATATTAGAAGGGGAGGAAAACTCTTCTCTTTATTTTGCTTTTCAGAAACCATCACATCCATAGTCGTAATGAACCAAGAGGGAACATAGGAAGAAAATATCCGGCATAACACCTTCTGGTACATAAGCACTTTTTATACAGAATCACACTTACAATCTGTTACACTGCGGACTCCTCTACCCTCTTACGGCACCTGGCGCTACCAGTTCATCAGCTGACATGTCCACGCTGACCACTCGTTCCAAGCCACACATGCTGTGACAAGTATTGATTCAGGTTGATACCGTTTCTCCTGAGGCCGGCGTGGCATTGGTGCTGCCATCTTGCTTTTGGTCAGCTGATTCCTGTGGATCCAATCGTTGACCTATTTCTTCCCACATGATCTGTGCTACCAATCAACATCCAACGCTCCCTATTTAAACTCTTTATTTGCACTAGCACAGTGCCAGTACAGCTTGCATCCCACTAGTTTCTGGTTCCAGTGTCAGCAGCTCTGACTCCTGCCTCAGATTGTGAATCAGCGCACCTGTGCTCATCTCCAAGCACTGTGCTAGTTTTCTCCTGTTGCTCAGCCTTTCCTAATTACACCAGCCTCAGCCTGCATATCTGCTGGTAATGCCTGCATTTTCCTGCGTGCAGTCCAAACCTGCACATACCTACCCGTGGACTCTACCTGTACATAACCAACCTGAATTTTATACTGATTGTGTGCAGTCTCTACCAGTATATTCCCGCATGCACTATTTACCAATGTCTGCTAAGTTTGAACAGTCCCAGTTGAAGCCTGTGTTTTCCTGTATACAGCTCACACTACAAGTCTGCTACATAGCATCCCACAGTACCTGTCTGTGGGGTTCATTCAGACCCGCTCGCGAGCGGCAGGACGCTCGCAAGCGTGTCGATGTTCCCCACTGCGCATGCGCACGATGGAGGGAGCTCCGTCGTGCGCATGCGCGAAACCCGGCGAGCGACGGGCTCACCATCGCTCCGGGTCTCACACCAACGTGCCTGCCAGATGGAGGCGTTCCCATGGGAACGCCTACCGTCTCAAGCCGGCCCCACTGACATCACTAGTGATGTCAGTGGGAGTGATTTTGGCTCTGATAGAGCCAAAATCACTCCAGGGCTTGCGGCAGCGAGACCCTACCGCAGGGTCTCCGTCGCAAGCCCGATGGTCGCGATGGTCAAGACCATCGCGACCATCATCATGGACGCTCGAGCGGCCATGAGGACGCTCCAAAAAAAGGTAGGAGGGCCCCGATTCAGAGCGAGCGTTCAGCTCTGAATCAGGCCCCGTGTCTACAGGCTTCCAGCAATCTACTCCGAACCTCACCTGCAGAGGGCGCATATCCCTAGTGTGCATTCTAAGTTTGGACTATTCCACAGTGTTCCTGACACTGCCACATCAAGCACCATTATTTTACTGGTATTCTAGGCATCAGTTGTGTTACTGCCATAATCAGGTAGCACACCAGTTCCTCTGCCTGGTAATTACTCTGCTTTACTTCCTGTTCAGTGTTCTGTGAGTAAAGCTTATGCGAAAAAGTGTCATTTGTGCACTTAGTTTCATTCACTCCAGCTTATACCAGTCCTGCCAGTGGCCCCAGTCCTGTGCACACAACAAATACGGAATCTGACACAATCCAGCATAAAATAAATACTTAATTAACAGTTGGTTCACCTACTGCATGACATGGGAGAAAAGCAAATATCACCAAAGTCCCAGAAGCCCTCCTAGTAAACTATCCCCTCATGCACAGATACAGTGTTTACCATTCTCAGTAGCACATCATTACCGACGCATTTTGTTATAGGTTATTGTTGGGGAACATTGTATATTGGGATCGATGGAGTAAATTATATTGGTCTTGATAGTGGCCATAATTTTACAAAGGATTGATGGGGGCTCTTGATATTGAGAGATTATCGAGGATATGAGGGGGGATTCATGATATGAAAATGATGATAGAGCATTAGACACGTCTCTATGGTGGATTAAACCACACACACGCTGATGGCAATGCCTCTCTCTCACTAAAGCTCTGGGGACCCCTTCAAATTTTTGTTATGTGGATCTTGTTATGTCTTCTGCTTGGCATAGTAAGAGGGTGTCCCTAATATTCTGCTACTTCAGAGCCTCAGCAAAGGCAAAACCGGTCCAGAGGATCAGCAAGAGAATGTTAGCAATATCCCCTCTATTGTCTCTGGGTGCCGCCATGTACCCAACCATCAATGTGGCATCTACCTACCCAGCACAGCTAGCTGAATATAGGGCTAATTCTGAGCTGGACACATCCGCGTCTAGCTGTCATCATTAGCATCACCGCTTGGACCCACCCCACCCTGGGTGCAGAAGATCCATCAGAAAGAGGCGTCCTATTTGTGTCCCATGAGATGCATCTGTTCCGTGTGTCTGCCGTAACGCCCGTTTCACGTTAGGTTCCATCCGCTCGATTTGTGGCTTGTACGGAGCTACCACATGCGCAGACCCCATTTTCAGTTTTAGACGCACGCACAGTCGGCGGATAATCGTGAGATGCGTCTAGCTCAGAATCAGAGTGATAAGGTTCTGATGCAGAGGTGGACGCTGTTGCACGTTTAAGTAATGTTTTGCTGCTGCACACGTGTGAAAAGTCAGTGAAACCCTTACTGCGCATGAGCAAGCCTAACTGCAGGACAGCGGTCGCAGCTGAATACAAGATCGGTATCATTAGAAGAGGCCACCGTGAATCATGGGCGTTTCTGGGAGGTGACCTGAAGGCTGTATTACAGGTTTGTTATGGGAGCGTCACGGGTGTCTAAATGCATGCGGCTGCAAAAGAACGCAGCCGCATGCATTTACAGAGGGCATACAGCCACACAGGCCATTTTTTGAGGGGTTTCAGATGGATACACTGCGATACCCATTGACAGAGCGAGGGCTCGATGGTGGAGTGTTCTTAACCACTAGCGGATTTGCACTGTGCTCAGATAATGGAAGTGGGGGTCTCAGCAGGGGCGTTTCAAGAGAGGAGGGGGCCCATGTGCAGTCTCCATCACGGGTCCGCTCCTCCGTCTGGCGGCCGGCAGCACACTGAGCGCAGCGCGGCCAGCACCGCACCGATAGACTCTGGGCACTAGAGTGCGCAAGTCACTGGGATGCTGCGCATGCGCAAAACGACAGGAAAATTGGGCGTGGCGGCCATTTTCCAGGCGTTTTTACAGCGCTGACACTGGTGCCGATGGACTCCGGAGAGGTAAGTATAATATGGGTGCAAGGTGGGTGGTGCAGACCCCCCCCTGCATGCATCGCACACCCTGGACCCATTATAAATACGCCCCTGCACCTTTACTCTGCCACACTCTATTGCAGAAGGTTAATGCTGAAACTGGCATTTGCATATTTCGCTATTACGAATCCATAAATGGCCGCCGTGCATGTATTGTGTCTGTCTCTGAATCAGGGCCTAAGTACATTGCTAAAATAAAGCCTTTGTGAAATAATGCAAGTTCTGTAATTTATTGCCTAATTCCAATCATTACCAACACTATGACACCGGCACAAAATTCTCACTGTACCAGTATATAATGGACTCTGGGTCATATTCATGCAGTAGCACTAGTTACCTAATCACTTTTATGGGTGAAATTAATGAAATGTAACATTTGTCCTTTGTATTTATCTATTATTTTGTGTCTTCCTAGCTCATATGTATAAACTGAAATCCTATTAACATATACTACAAAAAAAGGAAAGCCATATTTATCTAAAAAATCAATATAAACTGTAGTTAGATACACATGTTGTCATATTTTACGGAAAGGAGATATCTATCTGATTATATAAAAACAATAAACGTCCTGATAAGAGAGAACATACTGGACATATACGTATTTATACCCTGGGGATAGGTGGAAAGGAAAATGACATGGGAACTGTGGTCCTGATTCAGACCCGGTCGCGAGCACTGTGCGCTCGAAACCGGGTAGATGGTGGCCCACAGCGCATGCGCACGACGGAGCCGGCTTCGTCATGCGCGAGGCCCGGCTAGCGACGTGCAATCCGTCGCTCTAGGTCTCGCACCAAAGGGGGCGAGCTGTCGATGTTGAGTGACAGCTCGCCCCGTTTGGTGGGCAGGCCGGGGGGGTGGCTGCCCAAAGGGAGGCGTTCCCGAGGGAACGCTTGCCGTTTGGGGGCGGCCCCACTGACATCACGAGTCATGTCAGTGGAAAGATTCCGGCTCTGTTAGAGCCGAAAGCTCTCTGGGGCTTGCGATGAACGAGATCCTACCACAAGGGTCTCGTCGCAAGCCCGATGGTCGCGATGGTCTTAATCATCGTCATGGCCGCTCGCCATAGCTGTGGGTGGTCACCCACAGCTATGCTAGCGGCCAGGAGGCCGCTCCTAAAAAAACCAGTGCCCGCCCTGATTCAGAGCGAGCGCTCGCTTTTTGCGAGCGCTTCTGAATCAGGCCCTGTGAACCTTTCCTATAAGAGAAGTACCACTTATTATATTGGCTCTGCCCTTCCCTATAGATAAAGAGCAGTGAATAGAATCTCAGCTGAACAGATCATACTCTGCGCTGCTCTTCAGGTCAGCTTACAGTGGGATTGTGGCTATTTCTTGAAGACATAATTTGATAGCTGTCACAGAGGAATTATCTCACAGCTCTCAAACACTTTATTAGGAGACACATTTAAAGCTCTTTTTCCGCAGCATCTACTTACGAGCTGATTATCCAGCTATACTATTTATATCCCATTTCATCTGTAGGGTTGGGAGGGAGTCCTTTTAATGGCAGTAGAAATTCCTGTCACTGGCAGGGTTACAAAGGCTGCCTATCAGTGGGGATGAATCATATTTAACAATAAAGCTTGTTTCTATAAGTTGGTCACATGACAGATACAGATACTGACAGGATAAATGGATAGTGGGCCTGATTTGCGTATGTGGCCACACAGGGGCGTTTTAACAGAGAGAAGGGGGCCCCTCTGCACCTTCCGTTTGGGACCCCTCCTCTATGTTAGTGCAGTAGATTCTGGCTTCATGCCAGAATCTACTGTGCATGCACCGGTCTCCGGGAAAATGGCGCCCGCTCCTTTTTCCCGATGACTTCTCCCTGTGATTTTTTTTTGCTGCTCTGCAGCGCCCCCTTCCAGCACTACAGGGCAGGACACCGGAATTGGCGAAAAGGTAGGTTATATTAACTATGGGTGCAGGGTGTGCTGTGTAGACCCTAATGGACCCAGGGGCCCGAGTGCACCGCACACCTTGCACCCATTATAAAGACGCCCCTGTGGCCGCATCTAGAAAACTGTATCTTTGTGTAGCTCCAGGAGATTCAGGTGCTTCTTTCCACACATGAAATACCAGTTTCTGGGTGGCTTGTAGGGGGAATGTATGGAGGCCAATCGTGAGTTTCATGGGCATTCAGCCAGAGCTGCGTTCTAGTCTGAGCTTTGTGCATGCTGAGGGGAAGCCTTCTCTTACATTCAGCATGGACTAGGTCCCAATACTAATGATGTGAGCTGCGAAAAACAGTAGCGCGATGCATCCTCTGGAAGACGTGCGTATATTTGCATTAGCATTACGTTAGCAAAGTATTTGCATTCTGTATTCGGCCGCAAATGGAGCTGCATGTGACTCAGAAACAAGCACAGAATGTGAGTCCAAACTTATTACGATTATGTCCAGTACGGGGCCCTCCAGGAAGCTGGGCAGATACAGGAAGAACGGAGATGCTGGTGTCAAATACCAAAACTGAATGAAGTACAACAATAAACAACTTTCTGTACGTTTAAATCCTATTTTAAATTTTCCATATACTTAAATATTGCTTTTCAATATCACGCATTGTTATATATTAGTGTTTATATTTTTTACGAACGTTGCACAATTCTCAATATAACAGTGTATAAATATAGCACTGCAATTCGATGTATGAAATTATATTTGATTTTTTAAGTGATCACAGATTTGTGATCACTTATTTTATTCAACATTGCTTCAGGTTACAGCTTGTTTGGTAAATGCATATGCATTTAATGGTAAATTGTTTAAGGTGTGTACACACCTGACAGATATATCTGCAGATGATGGTCATTCATACACACTGAACGGCCATCATCTGCTTGTGCCCTCGGGTCCTGGCGGCCGGGGGGCGGGACCTGGTGGGCGGATCGGGGGTGTGTCCCACCCCCCTCGAAGCTGCTGCTGTGTGTGTACGGGAGGTCTGAAGCCCACCTGTACACACCTGCCAATGGACAGCCAATGCACAGCCAATGCAATATGTCGATCGGCCAATGTATCTGTCCATGTGTACACCCAGCTTTACTTGCCACTTTCCCACTCTGAGGGCCTGATTCAGACCCACTCGCAAGCGGGTCGATGTTTGGCCATGCGCATGCGCACGCCAGAGCCAGCTCCGACGTGCGCACGCGCGAGACCCAGCTATCGACCGTCGCTCCGGGTCTCGCACCAAAAGGGGGCGACTGTCTATTTTGATCGGCAGCTCACACTGTTTTGGAGGCGGGCAGGGGGGGTGGCTGGCCAAATGGAGGTGTTCCCGACGGAACGCCTGCCGTTTGGGGGTGGCCCCACTGATATCACAAGTGGAGAGAGCCAGAAGCTCTCCGGGGCTTACGACAAGTGAGACCCTACCCTAGGGTCTTGTCGTAAGCCCCGACAAGTGAGACCATCACCCTAGCGGTCGTTAGAGCTGTGGGTGTAAACCCACAGCCTAACGACCGAAACAGAGGTGGGCGGTCAGGATGCAAGCGGCCGCCCAGTTTCTGAGCGACCGCTTGCATCCTCCGACCGCCTCTGAATGAGGCCCTATAATTATTCAAAGTGATAGGGGGACTCATTTTACAGGTGATGTTTCCCAGAACATATGTAAGGTGATGGGTAATAAAACCAAGATCATTCCAGACTGTCATTTCTTTTATATGTCCCCCCCTTTGAGATACGAAGATGAATAAGAATAACAGAAATTGAAAGTGTTATTAACTAACATGTCTAATGCAAACTGTCATGATGTCAAACCTGGGGAATTTGTTATGATCCGAATTTTTTTAGCTCAGGTCGTTTGACTGATCGGTGGAAAGGTCCATATCTGACGATTGTTGACAAAGTACTAAATCCTCAAAGAGTGGCCAGGGAAGATACGTGGGTCTATTCCACTCACTATAGGGAGGTTAACCAACTGGTGGAGATACAAGGCGGAGACGAGGCCGATAACGTGGACCTGTCAATTGCGAGCTTGTGCCAAAAGGATTAAAAAGGTGACGGTGAGATACCTGAGCTAAAGAAATGTGTAGATCAGTGCTTCCAGCAATGGAGTGGTCTGCTGTGGTCATCCTAGTTCTTCCAGAATTTCTGTCATGATGATCTTTTTGGGGATACCCAGTTTCTGTGATGCAGGACCGATAGAGGAGATGGGAGCTGATGGCAGCGCTGATGGAGTGGAGTCAGGAGGAGTGCTATGCCAATCAGGGGAGTGTCTGACCAATCTTAGTACTGTTATTGTTAAGAGAGCTGTTATTCCGGATACTCGGGGACGGTGTGAAACTTTGTCATCTGAAGATTCCTGTATTTGTGAGCTTTGTGGGTCCCTAGTTGATGAGAACTGTATCCAACGGTGCCAACCTAAATATAACCCGTACTGGGGTGGGTATCCTTTAGAGGATTATCATAGCATGGTAGGCAAAGTGTTAAATCAAACTGATTGCTGGGTGTGTTCACATGTGCCACAGGGATAGCATAATGTAGGGTTGGTGCCATTTCCGCTGAATATCATGGAAATTTTAGAATTACAGAAAGGGAAGACATTGGATGGAAAATTCCTCTCATCCAAACCACCTCATTTCAAACTCTATCAATTCCAAGTAGATAGATCACTTTTGTGTTTAAACATAACCAACCCTAATAAACACGGGAGTTGGAAAGTGACAGGGAATAATCAACCGATGACCTCACAAAGAGCTGATAATGAGTCCATAAACCATGATCTGTTACGCTCAATTAAATCTAGTGGGAGACATTTTAGGTACCGGTATACATTGAGTTCCACCAAAGAAATTATTGGTAAGGTGCCAGATGGTTATTGTGCTAAAATAATACAGCCAGAGACTTGCACCAGATGTACCAGATGGAAGACCCAGAAATAGAATTGTTTGCAAGTGAAATGTGCTTAATGATAATGATGCATACCATTCCTTATGTTCTCCCTGATAATGTATATTTAATATGTGGAAGAAAAGCGTATAAGTGGCTCTCCCCGAGTTCCCAAGGTTTGTGTTACCTTGGAAGAGTAGTCCCAGAAGTTATGACCCTCACACATGTTGAAATGCTTGGTATACATAAAAACACACCATCACCATATCTTCACACGCAGTATGAACACAGAGGCAAACGAAATATGATACCTGGTGACGTGCATAAAGCCACTCAGTTAATTAGTGAGACAACTAGCTTTCCAGTTTTAGTCGCATTGGATCCCACCAGGATCGCTCGGGGTACATTACATTTTAGATATATTCAGGAACTTGCTAAATTAATAGATAATATCACCGAGATGTACGATGACACATTCAGGTATACAGGGAGAGAATTGCAAGCGTACATAAAAGAACTGGTGCAACACAGGCTAGTGTTAAATTATTTAACTGCTGTTACTGGAGGGTATTGCGTAACATTGGCCACCCAATTTGGAGTAAAATGTTGCACCTATGTCACCAATGATACCAGCGACCCTAAGGAAGTGATAGACCGGAAGATGGATGAAATCCTGCAGCTAAAATGGGAATTTCGTAAGAACCATAATGCTTCAGTGGCTGAAGTAGGGGAGAAGATAGAAGGATGGGTTTCATGGCTGAACCCAGTGAAATGGTTCTCAGGTCTAGGAGAATGGGTCCAGGAAGTGATCGCCAGCATCGGCAAATTCTTAATCCTTATACTGATTGTCATCATAATAATTGGCATATGTGTCCGGTGTGTTCCTATTGTGTTGAAGTGTGGAAAATGTAAAAATAGAGTAAAACGAAAGAACGAAATCATGATGGTCAGTATGAATACCGAGGTAAATACAGAACTGCATTACAACCCTGAACTATGAAATACCATCATTTAATGTATTATATTTAGACCTGCATAGAATGTATTATTGAAATGTTATTTTTAAAAACACCAGATAATGTAAAGACTCAAATTCCCCTTCAAGACTGCCTTTATAGGACTGGTGTATCCCCACACCTTTCACATGATCTTCCAAGATCCGCGGTGTGCGTATAATAGTAGTTTTATGTCCCCACTCAGAGACACATTATTGATGGATTAAGAACCACCTTGTGCCATCCCATAATAACACTAAATAGTATATAAATGTAAGCCTAAATTATATTTTAAAATCAGATTGTGATAGCATGTTGTTCGCTATCAAAGGGTGGACTATCGAAGCTGGATAATTGGCTGAGACAAGATCAGTTTAAAATTGGATCGCAGTGACGCCATCTTGGGACTGGCCGCAAGACGCCATCTTGGAAAAGAGATCACAAGAAGCCATTTTGTCAATGGCCGCCCAAGATCCATTTTAGATAAACTCACACTTTAGTACATGTGGCGATATTACTATTAGCATCATGCGATTGCATCTTTCACCATTTCTCATACACACATTAATATGCACAATTGCGCTGTTAGCTAGTCGCATATTAGCGAATGCATAAGATCCTGTATGAAAATGCTGAATATTAGCTTCATGCACACGCATCTTCCCAAGTTAACTAGCGTCTTTACATCAAACCCCACATACTCACACATTACATATTCACATACAAGGTTCCATAAGCTTTAAGGTATATGATTCAAGTATGCACATTTATTATAATTGCTAGGAAATAAAGATTATTTAGTAACTAAGGTTTTATACGTGATAAGTAAGCCATGTTTGGTATTGTTCTGATGCGTACTCTCTCAACAGTATTCCGGTAATATCGATGGAGAGATCGCAACATGCATTCTCAACTTATGGACCGCAGAGACTTCAAGCAACAAAATGTACATTATATGACCAACTGTTAGGATTTGCATGAGGCGGGAAACCAGAGACCACCAGTTGTTAGAGGCTGAACTGTGTCTATTTGAACCAACCTGTTAAATGCCTTGTAACATATACCCTCTCCTTTAGGACCAATGGTATTAGCAACAAACTTCTCTATTGTGTTGTTTATTTCTGGGGGGGTATAAATATGTGTTCTGACCCTGGGTTCCTGGTCTTCGTGCTGAATGCTGATTGACGAGGGGTTTCTTGCTGATGCCTACATCTGGTCCAGAGCGCTGCGTATGTATAACTGTACTTGGGTCTGTATAATTCCTTTGTGCCAAATTGTACTTATAACTAGCGTGTAACTGACTGTACTTTTACTTGAATAATACTTTGTGCTTTGGAACCACAGGTTCTAGGTCTGGAATCTTTATTTACTGTATAACTGCGTACGCAAAATAGCGTCATCCTTAGAGGTTTATAGGAAGGATATCAGAAGGTATAGGCAGGGGTGTATAGAGGTTCAAAGGTAGTATCGTTAGTGGAGAGAGGTGAGTCGCTGGCGGAAGGTGAGTTCTGCAGGTATATTGATGCACATGATTGTATGGAATATCTGAATCAAACCTTTACTGCAAGACCTGACATACAGGATACACCTTTAGAAAATGTAGATGTGACATTTTACATGGATGGGAGTTGTCATAGACAAACTGACACTGGAGAGTTATGTACAGGTTATGCTGTGGTAAATGACGAAGATATCATAGAGGCCGAACCTTTAGGTCCAATTCATTCAGCCCAAGTGGCGGAGCTGGTGGCATTAAGGAGAGCGTGTGACTTAGCAGAAGGTAAATCTACTAATATCTACACTGACTCTAGGTACGCCTTCAGGGTGGTACATGATTTTGGTGCTCTATGGCATCTGAAAAACAGCAGGCACACCAATCGCACATTGCAGACATATAAAAGGACCACTGACAGTGATCCAATTGCCTAAGACAGTGGCGGTAATTAAGTGGAAAGTCCATACATGTGAGGATGATCTGGTGTCACTGGGCAACAACAGGGCAGACAAAGCTGCCAAATGGGCGGCAGGGTTAAAAGTGAATGTGCCAATTAACCAAATGATGTTTCAAACGATTGACATGCTGAAATAAATTGAGATGCAAAATTTGTGTTCCATTCAGGAAAAGGCAGTCTGGAAGTCTAAGGGATGAGGGCAAGAGTCTTCTGGACTCTGTCGAGATGGACAAGGTAAGCCAGTGGCTCCCAAGGCATACTACCCAAGCCTGGCTGAGGCAGCGCACGGTCTGACTCACTTTGGAAAGCAAGGGATGTGCAAATTGGTGAGAGCATACTGGTGTGCAACGGGTTTTTCTTCTCAAGCGGAAGAGAGAGCAATGTCCTGTCTGGCCTGCTTGAGGAAAAACATTGGGAAAACAATCCCTACCGAGCCATCTCACGTTCCTCCGACCGACGGACCTTTTCAGGTAATACAAATTGATTTAATCCAATTACCACCCTGCAGGAATCTCAAGTATGTATTAGTGTGCACTGATGTGTTTTCTAATTGGGTTGAGGCATACCCAGCTGCCACTAATACTGCTGTGTTTACTGCTAAGAAAATTGTTCAGAAGTTTGTATGCAGATACGGTATCCCTAGAATTATTGAAAGTGATAGGGGTACTCATTTCACAGGTGATGTGTTCCAAAACATGTGTAAGTTGATGGGTATTAATAGTAGACTTCACACCCCCTACCGACCGCAAGCCAGTGCCAAGGTAGAGAGGATGAACGGTACTATTAAAAATAAATTAAGTAAAATCATGGCAGAAACTGGACTGGGTTGGCCAGAAGCACTACCACTTGTCCTTCATAGTATCAGGACAACTCCTAGACCCCCCTCTCAATCTGTCCCCCTTTGAAATACTGTTTGGTAGACAACTTCATTTGATTGTAAGCCCACAGGAGGATTTGAAAAGTAACAACGAGGTAATTGTAAGGTATCTTATAACAATGAGTAAACAGTTAAAACAACAACAGCAGAAACTGAAATTGTTGTCACATGATATGCCTGAAACAAACTGTCATGATGTTGAACCTGGAGAATTTGTTATGATCAGAAATTTCTTGCATTCAGGTTGCCTGATAGATCGGTGGGAAAGGCCGTACCAGGTGTTGCTGACGAGTACAACTTCATTGAAGGTGGCGGAGAAAGATACCTGGGTCCATTCCACTCACTGTAAGAAGGTCAACCAACCGGTGGAGAGACAAGGCGGATTTGAGGCAGATAACATAGACCTGTCAATTGCAAGCCTATCCCGGGAGGGTTAAAGGTTACAGTGAGATACCTGAGCTAAGGAAATTTGTAGATCCGTGTTTTCAGCAATGGATTGGTCTGCTGTGACTATCTTTGTGTTTTCTCCCAGAGTCCTCATTATCTTGGGTTGCTTCAGGATCTCTGGTTTCTGTGACGGAGGACAGAGGAAGGAGAGGGGAGCTGATGGTGACATCAATGGAGTGGAGTCGGGAGAAGGAGTGCTAAACCAACCAGGGGAGTATCTGACCAAACCCAGTACAGTAATTGTTAAGAGATCTGCTATTGTGGAAACTCAGAGACAGTGTGAAGGTCTATCAACTGAAGATTATTGTATGTGCAAGTTTTGTGGGTCCTCAGTTGATGAGAATTGAATCCAGCAGTGCCAACCTAAGTATAACCAGTATTGGAGTGGGTATCTTCTAGAGGATTATCATACCATGGTGGGCAAAGTGTTAAACCAAACCAACTGTTGGGTGTGCTCCCACATGCCTCAAGGACAGCATAATGTAGGGGTAGTGCCATTCTCAATGAATGTCTCTGAAATTTTCGAATCGCAAAGAGGGCATGCACTGGATGGAAAATTTCTTCAGTCCAAACCACCTCATTTCAGACTCCACCAGTACCAAGTAGATAGATCACTTTTATGTTTGAACATCACCAACTCCAATGACCCAGGAAGTTGGGAAGTGATGGGGAATAACCAGACGATGACCTTTTCACTAAGAGCTGATCATGAGCCTATGAATTATGAACGGTTACGCACAATTAGGTCACGTGGAAGACACTTCCGGTATAAAGATACACTAAGTAACACCAAAGAAATGATTGGTAGGGTACCAGAAGGGTACTGTGCCAAGATATTACAATGGGAAACTTGTATGAGTCAAATGGGAGAACCTGAAGTAGGATCACTTGCTAGGGAAATGTGTGGGTTACTGATGTTTACTATCCCTTATGTTCTCCCCGATTATCTATATTTTATATGTGGAAGGAAAGCGTACAAGTGGCTCTCTCCGAGTTCCGAGGTTTATGTTACCTGGGAAGAGTAGTCCCAGAGGTTATGACCCTTACACATGGTGAAATGCTTGGTATTCATAAAAACACACCATCACCATATCTTCACACACAGTATGAACACAGAGACAAAAGAAATATGATACCTGGTGACGTACATAAAGCCACTCAGTTAATTAGTGAGACAACTAGCTTTCAAGTTCTAGTCGCATTGGAACCCACCAGGTTCGCTCGGGGTACACTAAGTTTTAGATATATCCAAGATCTTGCTAAATTAATAGATAATATCACCAAGATGTATGATGACACGTTTAGATATACAGGAAGGGAGTTGCAAGCTTACAAGAAAGAACTGGTGCAACATAGACTAGTGTTAAATTATTTAACAGTTGTCACTGGAGAGTATTGCGTAACATTAGCCACCCAATTTGATGTAAAGTGTTGCACATATATTACAAATAACACTAGTGACCCCAAGGAGGTGATAGACCGGAAGATGGACGAAATTCTGCAGCTGAAATGGGAATTTCGGAAGAACCATAATGCTTCAGTGGCGGAAGTAGAGGAGAAGGTAGAGGAATGGGTTTCATGGTTGAACCCAGTGAAATGGTTCTCCGGTCTAGGAGAGTGGGTCCAGGAAATGGTTGCGAGTATAGGTAAACTCCTGATCCTCATACTGGTTGTCATCATAGTAATTGGCTTATGTGTCAGGTGTATTCCTACTGTGTTGAAATATGGAAAATGTAAAGATAAGGTAAACCGGAAGAATGAAATTCTGATGGTGGTTAGAAGTAACAATGTGAATACTGAGGTAAATGTAGGACTGCATTACAACCCTGAACTAGAAGGTACCATCAGATGATGTATAAGATTTAGACATGCATGAAATGTGTTATTAAAATGTTATTTTAAAACATCTTAAATAATGTAAGTCCCTATTCCCCTTCAAGACTTCCTTTATAGGATTGGTGCATCCCCACATCTTTCCCATGATCTCCCAAGATCCGCGATGCGCGTATAAGGGTAGTTTTATGCCCCTCCCTAGAGACACATTATTGATGGTTTAAGAACCACCTTGTGCCATCCCATAATATAACATTAAATAATATGTCATAATGTAAGCCTAAATTAATTGTAAAATCAGAGTGTGATAGTATGTTGTTTGATATCAAAAGGTGGACTGTTGAAGCCAGATAATTGGCTGAGACAGAATCTGTTTAAAATTAAATCTGCACAACGCCATCTTGCGAATGGCAACAAGACGCCATTTTGTGACTGGCTGCCCAGCGCCATTTTAGCAAATCTCACATATAAGTACATATGGTGATGCTCTTATTTAGCGTTGTGCGATTCCCACGCAATAGAAAGATGTTAAAAGTCCTCATCATATAAATACAGACAGTTACTAAAACATATAATATGATCAACCCTGCAAAACACGTACCACGGTGTACTCCACAAAACACGTCGCACAACGCTAACTAATACCCCAATACTTACACACTGCACACTCACATAAAAGGGTTCCCTAGCATTAAGGTTAATATTTAAGGTTTCATTATCAGTAATGTTGTGAAATACATGTTATTTGATAACTAAGGTTTTAGTGCATGATAAGCAGACCGTGTTTGGTGTAATTCTAAACTATTGTGTCTTTGCAGATTTCCAGTTCCATCAGGGAAGAAATCACAACATGTGTCTGCAAGTTATGGATCATAGAGAGTTAGGGATTGAAATGTTTCCTGTAATGCAGTCAATAGAAGTAAAAATATTCTGCGCTTGTAGATGTATTGTAAGCAGCTCAGTAGAATAGAGATTGAAATTGATATGTCAAATACGAGCACTAATAAAGATATGTAAATGGTTCTGTAGTGACTAGTATGCTGTAAAAATTGCGTGCTTTACATCATCATAATTTTAAGATGCTGATATCTGTGCACTGATTAAATTATAAATAAAAAACTGTATCTGTATGCACTGATTAGTTTATAAAAACACTTAAAATATTGGTAACAATGGTATGGTAGTAATATTAAGTACGTGAGTTATTAGCTACTATGTAAGTTATGTAACACTGTATCTTGTATTGAATAGTCAGTGGTCTATTATGTTAACATGTGAAGTGGGAGCATTCGATACCATTAAAAAATGGTTCCGGAACACAAGGACCATTAAAACAAAATTACTTGGATGCTCTTATGAGGTATATTTTTAAGAGAGTCTGTCAGTCCGTGCCCGGCTGATAGCCGCCGATGATTGCCGCACCTAACAGCGAGGCCAAACAAATGGAGGTAGTGTGTTACTCTAACTATCCCTATCTTACCTCCTAGGCTTCTTCTGTTGGTGCACGTACTTAATATTACTACCATACCATTGTTACCAATATTTTAAGTGTTTTTATAAACTAATCAGTGCATACAGATACAGTTTTTTATTTATAATTTAATCAGTGCACACAGATATCAGCATCATAAAATTATGATGATGTAAAGCACGCAATTTTTACAGCATACTAGTCACTACAGAACCATTTACATATCTTTATTAGTGTCTGTAATGCAGTCAGCCTAATTTATTATGCAGTGGGAAAATGGACACAAAGAGCTGTTGGAGGCTGGAATGTGACCATACGAATTGACCTATGAACTGTACTGTAACAGAAGAACCAGAAAGAAGAACCAATGGAATCATGCCAACCTGTTCTATTGTATTGCCTATCTCTGCTAGAATATATATGCAGGCTCTCTGAAACTAGATGCTAGTCTTCTTGCTTTGCTGTTGATGGAGGTTTCATCTTTGATACCGGGATCTGGATCCAGAGCGCGTGCGTATGTACCTTGTGGCTGTATAATTTGTTTGCGCTAATTGTATTTAGATCACAGCGTGTAACTATCTGTTTTTATGGTGAATAATAACTTTTTGTGCTTTGGAACCACAATCAAAGTCCGAAAGCATTTATTTACTGTGCGACTCATTACGCTAAACAGTGACAATTTTAGAGTGTATAGATAGGTAAGAATCGATAAGACTGAAATGTTGAACACAGGCCATCTGGAGTCGTGAGTCTTTTCTTATCAGGTCCTGTGATTGCCGCTGTTTTTCCATATATATATATATATATATATATATATATATATATATATATATATATATATATATACAGTATATATACACACATGTATGTATATATATAATTCTTTATAGTGCAGGGAGGAGGGGGAATTCGAGCTGCAGGGAGAAGAGGGATTTCGGACTGCAGGGGGGAAGGGGCTTATGGGTGCAGGGGAAGGTAAGTTTATGTCTGCAGGGGAAAGGGGGGAATCGGGCAGCACTTCAGGGGATGGTTCAGTATATGTCTGCACTTCAAGAGGAAGGTGGGTTTCTGTAGGGGGAAGGAAGGGGGGATCGGACTGTATTGTAAAGGGAGGCTTCTAGCTGCAGGCGAAGGGGGGGATCGGGCTGTATTATACAGGGAAGGGAGGCTTCTAGTTGCAGGGGGAAAGGGGAGGGGAATTGGACTGTAGTGTAGAGGGAAGGGAGGCTTCTAGCTGCAGTGGAAAGGGGGTTTCAGTTTGCAGGGGGAAGGTGGGTACAAGCTGCACTAGAGGCGGGAGGGGGGCGTCTAAGTGGGTGTCAGTCTGCAGTGGGGATTATTTTGTGCTGCATAGCAGAGGGAGGGGGGCTTCTGGGTGCAGGGGAAGGTGTGTTTATGTCTGCAGGGAGAAGGGGGAATCAGGATGCACTTCAGGGGAAGGTGAGTATCTGTATGAAGGGGGATTAGGGCTGCACTTCAGGAGGAAGGTGGGTTCTGTCTGCAGGAGGAAGGAAGGGGTGATCAGGCTCTATTGTAAAGGGTACAGGAAGGGAGGCTTTTAGCTGCAGGGGGAAGGGGGGGTTCAGTTTGCCGGGGCCAGGGGCTTACAATCTGCAGTACAGGTGGGAGGGGGGTGCTGGCTACAGGGGGAAAGTGGGTGTCAGCCGGCAGTGGGGATTATTTTGTGCTGCACAGTAGAGGGGAGGGGGGGCTTCTGTGTGCAGGGAAGGTGGGGTGGAATCATACTGCACTGCAGGGGAAGGTGAGTATTTGTATGAAGGGGGTAAGGGCTGCACTACAGGTGGAAGGGGGGCATCTGGCTGCAGGGGGAAAGTCGGTGTCAGCCTGCAGTGGCAGTGGGGATTATTTTATTCTGCAGGGGGAGGAGGGCTTTTAGTAGCAGGGTGAAGGTGGGGTTTAGTGAAGGGAAGGAAACAGATGCATTCGGGCTGCAGGGAAGAGATATTCGGGGAGGGAAGGTTGCAGAGCTGATTGAAAGCAAGTCTCGTGAGATGTTGATGCAGCATCCCACGAGACTTATACTCTACGCTGTGGCCGAACGGTCAATTGAGCAGGCGAGAGGACAGACCAGAGAGGCGATATAAGATGCTTCCCTAATCTTCGGCTCTGCAGACCACGCAACTGGCAGTATTTCTCTCACTCTTAAAAGCAAGAGAAATACTGCAAGTTTGTGGTAATCTGGCTCTGTGCGGTCTGCAGAGCCGGAAGGGAGGGCAGCTGAGAGCAGCAGGTCCATCTAAGCTGGAGGGAATCTAGACATTACCTACCTAAGCTGTTAAACAGGCGGGGGCACCAGAATGACGTCAGCCAGGGTTCCGAAGGGGGCATAAGCTCTACCCATCTAATAGTTGAGGAGCTGCAGTGCAGAAGCTCTGGGACTGAGCCTCTCCACCAGGGGTCGCTCTCACTTCCGGGCCTGGCAGGAAGGTTGGTCTGGCCGCACATTAAAACAGTCTGTGACATGTGGCCTCACTGCCGCCACTGGGACCCCCCTCGCGGCACTGCCCGGACCGGCCCATCTGGCATTTGCCAGAACTGCCCGATGGCCAGTCCGGCCCTGGATACAGTTACAAGTATGAGTGACATATGAAACGAGTTTGTATCAATTGTGGCTTAGATTCTCTAAAGAGCACGGCTCTAATTTCTTGGTGCTAATTTTAACATATTGCATTTATTCAATTTATTTTAGATATATGTTCAGTGTATGTATATGTAATTTTGTGTACATGGGTATATGTTGTTCAGTCTTTGTAGAACTTTTACTATTGTGAGTCTGAATAAAACCTATTTTGGGTTATAAAAACGGGCCTCATGTTCATTAATGGGGAGCGGATTCATTACCAAGAGATTCTATTAATGTAATTTCTCCCACCTAAGCGCAGTAATCTATTTGTTTTTAAGAACCCCTGTATCTGTCTTGTATGGGGAACCTGGTGGCTGTTGGGGTAGGGTCTCTCCTAGCTGCCACTCCAGCAGCCCCTTGACATCCAGCCTTTCATATTGAGTTGAGCGAATTAGCCGCACTCTGACTCACCATCATAGTGTGCCTCTACTGGGGTTGGGTACGAAATGTTGATGGTGATAACACTGACATTTATCGTGTAGACAGTGATGGCATGTTAGAATGTCGACATTTTATCCTGGTGGCCCAGTGGTAACTTTCTAGTAACTTACAGTAACATTGTGGGTGGGACCCCAGGCAATTTTGTAAATGTAACCTTTATTTTTTTTTTTTACAGTATAATACGCAAAAGCCTGCACAGATCATACTGATCTGTGTAGACCTTTGAATCCACTGCTGACTGTCAGCGGATTCTTACATCTATTTGGATGTGGAGTCTATTGTAAACGTGGCAATCTAACTGAAATCGCATTTGCCAGAAAACGATCATTATCACCATCTAATCAAAATCATCCGTCAAATACGTTGCTTAGTGATTTTGAGTCTAACACAATCAACATAATCCTAAATTCACTTCTGTAGAGGAGAAAAAAAGTTGTTCCTTAGAAATGGAAGTATTGCGTGACATTAAGGGGCATATCCAATTAGATGCGAGTTTACCAAAAATATATCTGCTAGGTTTTTCCCACAGGTGTGACAGTTTTGATGTCCAATTGGTTGTGGCGTTTTGATTTATATATATTTTTTTAGTGAGCACTCCAGTGCTGATTCTCCGAAAAATAAAATAAAAAATAGTAATTTGAAAAAATATATATATTTAAAAAATAGAAAAGAAAATGTCTAAATACTTTTTTTAAATTCTGTATCACATCCTGCTGTCACCATACTGAGAGTGCATGGTCTGGGGCCCTTTATAAATATATATAGTAAATACTGATAGTGCATGCATGATAATATACCAGATTGATAACTACAATGCATTTTAGTGAATACACCATAATCCTGGGACCTGACCCCTTTAGGAGGAGGTGGGTCTTAAGGCACTGGGGGACACCAGGGATTTCCCCTGGTACCCCTGTGGGCCAGTTCAACCCTGTTGTGATGTATTGCTGCAATCTAAATAATAGTTTGGAAAGCACCAAAATCCTTTTAAAGGTCTCTAATTAAAAATTATAAATGATCATATTTATTAACAACGAAATCCAATAAATCACATTTGGTGTTTACTGTTGCCTGAGTATAAATACTGTACATGACAATGTAATGTGGGGGTTTTAGCATTGTGTTTCTTTTTACAGATGCTGATTTTATCACTATGCATCTCATTACTATGTACAGATAGGAGATTTATGCATTGTTCTGTCACTACCATGGGAAAGGTGTTAAGAAACTTATTTTGATTCCACAGCATTGCTTAAAGGAATATGACCACTGTTGAGGTTTCCCCATAAGAGTTAGCAACAGGAATTATAAATATTTCTATAAACATTTGTGTACAAGGATTTCAATGGATTCCGTGAGGGTAGCAGTCATATAGCCCATTTGAAGCACCACCACTATGTCTACACTTTCTTTCCTGCAGAAAGACACTTTGGATTTAGTGTTGCCAAAAAGGCAATTTTTCCCTCAGTTGTGATATGCCGAGTCCAGTGTCTGTGTTCTAAGACGCAGCGTCACTGGCCACGGAAGCGTGAATTTCATGGCCATTCAGAGTAACTTGAGGGTTATTCAGATGGACGATGTTCACGCAAGTGATCCAGGAAGCCAGCAGGCGGCGTCTGTGTACACGCGTCTGTGTACTTGCGGCATAAGCATAATTTTGCATCGTCACTTCGTACAAAGAAGCAACGACAATGCGAATAGCATGCAACTCTGATTCAGGCCTAAAGTTAATGTGAGGAGGGTGTGTCCAAACCGAAATCTAAATTGCAGTGTAGAAATAAAGCATTTGTGGGCTACATGCAAAAGCAGCCAGTATTTACCCTGCATGCAAAAACAATACAATGTATTTGACAACTTGCATTGCAAGTTGGTTTGTCCAGAAGCAAAGTTACTTGCTCTTTTTTGACTTTCAGCCCCTATGACTGCAAAGATACAACATAGTGGCCAATCCTACCACTGATTTTAAAGAACCCTTCGAACAAGCCTGGGAACGGGATTTGGATCTAAAATTAGATGATAAAGACTGGTCTAACATCAGACAATGGGTGTCCAAAACATCTATCAACACCAACTTCAAGGAAAATGCTACAAAAAAAATGTATACACAGTGGTACTTGGTCCCTGAAAAAGTACGTCATATTTTCCCGACCACCTCAGACATATGCTGGAGGCACTGTGGACACAAAGGCACATTTATGCACGTATGGCGGGACTGTCCTTTGATTATACCCTATTGGAACAAAGTCCTTGCCCTCATTAGTAAGGTTCTTGGATTGTCCCCCCCAAAAGACCCCCCTACATACCTTACTATGTAAAAGTCTGAGAGGGATTTCAAAGCTCTTAAACAAACTTTGTAGTCATATTTTTAATGCTGCTAAGCATTTAATTGCTGTTCTCTGGAAACATCCTGCTGCTCCTTTTTTTCACAGGCACTTATTAATAAAATATGGTATACAGCAGCTATGGAATACATTTCTGCCCTGCTTCATATTTCCGTAGATACATTTCACGACACTTGGGGTCCCTGGTACCTCTATGTCCATATACAAGTCCCCAGTACATTATAACACTAAGGTTTGGCCATACTATAAAATGTGGGTTTCTAGCATTTTATCCTTTTCTACAGATTATGTTATTCCGATTTGAAGGGTTGTATGCCTTTTCCCTTCCCTCCTCCCCCGATCCCCCCTTCCACACTGTTACTTTGTTATTCACTTTATATTGTGTGTAGTGAGGGGTTGCCACTCACCTGAATTGCCCACATTTCTGTGGGATCAGCTCCCTCCAAGTGAGTCTACAGTGCAGCCTGTCCAGTTTGCAGCAAGGGAGATTTGGAACTCTGGGTTTTCACAGTTACACAGGCCCAGCTGCAGTTCATCACTGAGGAACAGGAACCCTCATCCACCCACTGCTCTGGGCACTGATGCTGAATAGCGGCCAGTTTAGTAGGCCAAAGTCTTGTAGTGCCAGGGACTGATGTTTGGCTGTGCTAAGAGAGCCTGACAGATTGTGGCTGCAGGCCATTGCAGCAGCCTGACCAGTAAAGCACTGGGAGTGCTGGGACATTTAGTGTCAGGTGTTTATTTGTGTTATATGCCTGTGTCTGCTGCTATTAAAGACACTGCTGTACTGAGTACCTGCTTGTCTTGAGTCCTCCTTTCTAAACCCCTGTGTTACAGAAAAAATTAACAAACCAAAGTGGAATTGACAAATTTTTGTTGTATCTATGCTTATATGTCACTAAATGCAACGATTATTTGTTTCTGTTTTGTCTATAAATGTGTGACTTGTCATTATGTGACTGTCTAATTTTCCTGTTTTCCACTTTTAAGAATAAAGAGATTAAAAAAAAAAAAAAAGATACTACATAGGTTTTGCTAATAATGATGGTTAAAATTGCAAAAGTGCAAAATGGATGATGCCTGCATGTGGTCTTCTGATACAGATCAACTGTAGACTTATTGGGACAATTTAGTAAGTGATACTAAATTGATTAATCGCACATTAATGACGCTCTTTTTCAGAATGGCTTTTAGAGTTTGTTTCCCTGACAGATGTGGGAGGTTACCATACTCCTACATAACGACTCCCTGATGAATTTAATGTTGTGCAATTCCTCCTACTCAATATCCGCCCCCTCCACATTGCATCAGTGCTGTTCTTTATCACCATGGGAACCATTACTTGCGACCTGATCAGATAGAACCATGATTTTGCCCGATCATCTCATTTGGAATTTAACCCTTCTGACAATGCCATGCTGAAGTTACTCAAAGGATTTCTAAATAACTCATTCTGCTTTTCATGGCTTCTGGTAAATGTACGATTGTTTAAAATCCAAAACTGTGACATTCAGTTTTCACAGATTGAAAGTATTACCATGAAAGAAGCAGTTTTGCTGTTATTAGTACTTTACCATTTCTGTACAGTTCTCAATGCAAGTTCGGAGATTCTCTCTGTGCTGGCAGCATGTCAGTGATTCCAATTCTGGAGCCCCAAAAGACCATGGTCTTTAAAGTATGATCTCAGAGTTTGAGGGACGTTTTTGCTGTCGATCAGATGTAGGTATAATCTGGCAGGTTTTCCATTTGGGAATGCTGGGTGCTCTGTCGGACCACATGCTTTATACTGTACCTCCAAACCTTCAGAGTGATCATATCTGGGCTCTGTGCTTTGTTGCCTATGGTCATACTTCATTAGGGCCCATCTGAAATGCAGGGCTGCTACCAAGCAAATTCCCTTCTCTGAAAAGACTTTTCAGTGACCCACTACTGTTTTGGAGTATGGCAAAATCCTGTCTAGTGGGACAGTCCACTGAAATCGGAACTGTCCCATCCAAATTTGGGCAATTATGAGCAATGTATGCTCTAGCATTCATTGACGTGTGCAGGGCTACTATGTAGAGAGGCAAGAATGGCTCACTGTGGCTGCTCCTGTTTGTTTAATGAACAGTGAGTCTCATGAGATGCCAATGCAGAATGCCACAAGGCAATTGGCTGGGCTTGAATCTCTGTGCCATAGTAAAACATTATTATAATTAGAAATTGTGCATATTACCTTCTAAGAGGCACAACACACCAACAAAATAACAAAAAGTTCTCCTTTGTTGACATGGAACACAGGAACGAACTTCCCTGGTTTACTTGTACCACATTGTGTTTCAATACAATCAAACATTTTTTTCATATGGCACTACAATAACCAGCAATAATCAAAGCACTGTCTCTTTAATTGGGCTTATACAGACTAACACAGATACTTTCCTTAGAAGCCTGTGCTTAGATTTCTGTATCACACCCAAACTTAACAAGACCATGGAAAAAAAAAAAACCACATTTGAAGCTTTTTAGCTAGATAAATACATTTTTTCTCTGCTGCAACAAATCTCAGAAACAGTTGTTTGTTTGAAAATAATGACACTGTGTATACACTTCTTTATCTTCACAAATGAAACAGCATAAACTTTGTACATTTGCGCCCAACACAACTTTCCACATGTGCAAATAAAAAGATTTTTACAGGCTGGATAACCTCACTCTCCAACCCAACAAGACAGCGTCTGGCACTGCCACATGAATCGTGCTAGCAGAATGATCACACAAATGACACATTTTGTAAGATTGCCCTTACAAAAAAACACCCTTGACAGCAGTTGTCCTTGTCAGATGGCTTTTACTGATGCTAAACGTTATGTCAGCACATTCACATCCAGCATATGGCTCCCTGACAGTAAGCTAACATTAGCAGCTCACTATCACCTGGACAACTATTTCAGCATCAGGAGAACCTTCCCCTTGAATCCCATAATTATTTATGCTTTATACAGACACACACAAATCAGACCCATGTGGAGCACCTTGATTTAAAGCTATTCATCAGGGAACAACATCTTTACCCAGGGAATGAGTAATGTTCTTTATAGTAGATCAGGGCAAAGAACCCTCTTTACCACAGAACAGGGCAAGAACCCTCTTGAGCACAAGTAGAATAGTCTGACACGAAGTTCTTAACATCTTGACGGACCGTTGACCACCAATATGCCCTAAGGATTAGCTCCAGGGTTCAGGCTCTATGATTTTCTTTCCCAGGGGAATTTTGACCTTGGTAGTTGCTGCTACAAAGCAGGCCAGATTCAGGATGGGCTTACCCTCTCAAACTTTGTGATCCTCAGCAGAACTGAATGTCCGGGACAATGCATCAGCTTTGATGTTTTTGCTGCCTGGCCGGTAAGTGATCACCAGATTGAAGCGGTCAAAGAATAGTGATCATCTTGATTGATGATAGTTCAGACAGTGTGCGGTCTTGAGATAAGTAAGGTTTTTGTGGTCAGTGTAGACCGTCAGAAGGAATTTCGCCCCCTCCAACAGATATCGCCATTCCTGTAGAGCCAGTTTGATGGCTAACAATTCTTTATCCCCGACGGCGTAGTTTTTCTCCGGAGCTGAGAAGTTGTGGGAAAAGAAACCACAAGAGTACCACTTCACCTGCTAAGCCTTCTGCAAAAGCACTGCCTCAACCCTGACCATGGAGATGTCCATCTCCAGAAAGAAAGGCTGTTCACAATTGGGTTTCGTCAGGATAGGAGCAGAGATGAAGCACTGCTTTAAGTGGTCGAATGCTTCTTCTGTTTCAGGAGGCCACACCCAGGTGTTTTGGCCCATCTTGGTGAGAGTGGTGATGGGAGCTGCCACAGACGAATAGTTCCTGATGAACTGATGACAAAAGTTACAGAAACCCAGGAAGCATTGTATTGCCTTTAACCCCACCAGATGGGGCCAGTTGACAATGACGGAAAGCTTCTTCGGGTCCATTTGGAGACTCGAGCCTGAAATAATGTAACCTAGGAATGCCAGTTCCATTTACTTGAAGGAGCACTTCTCTAATTTGCAGAAGAGCTGATAATCCCGAAGTGGTAACAGCACTTCACATACATGCTTTTGATGACTCACAATGTCCTTAGAGAAGATCAGGATATTGTCCAGATATAACAGGTCTTAAAATATGCTATTCATGTAGTTCTGGAAAACAGAAAGTGCATTACTTAAACCAAAAGGCATAACCAAATACTCATAATGACCGTCCCGTGTGTTGAAAGCCGTCTTTCACTCATCCACTTCTCGGATTATGATCAAGATCTAACTTGGTAAACACCTTTGTGCCACCTTTATGCAATCAAAGATTTTCGAAATTAGTGGCAGTAGGTACCAGTCCTTAATGGTGATGGCGTTCAGACCCCGGTAATCAATACATGGGCTCAGCCCACCATCTTTCTTCTTAACAAAGAATAGACCAGCTCCTGCGGGTAATTTAGACTCCTCGATGAACCCGTGCTCAAGGTTCTTCTTGATGTATTCAGACACTGCTTGGGTCTCGGGAAGCGAGAGGGGAAACACTTCCACAAGGAGGCATTTTTCCAGGTAGTAAATCTACAGAACAGTCCCACTCCCGATGAGCTGGGAGTGTCTCAACAGCCTTTTTGCTGAATACATCCCTTAAGGACTGGTATGGAGCTGGAAGAGGGACCTCTGGAGAGATGGCCAATCTCTGGATGACACGGTGTAGAGGTCTGATAGTTGGCAAGCACATCTGGCGGCACTGAATTCCCTGAGAAAGACAAAGTTTGGAACTCGCACAGGATAAACATAGAATTATTACATCCCTAAGTTATTAACACTAACTACAGTAGGGATGTTTGCATAGTCAAAACCAACTTGAGGTAGTATTAAACACCAATAGTTGTGTATAAGTAGTGGGTTGGTGGTGCTTCCCCAAGTCAGAGTCAAGTAAATATTGAAAGAGAAAAGAAGACTCGTTGTGGGGGCACTCATATAGCGGTACAAGATTCTGAGTAATGTTAAAATATAACCTTTATTCTAAAGCCTATACAATATGTAGGATTTAAGAAAATCCAAGGAGTAATGTATATAAGAATAGTACAAATATTACACAAACAAAAAACATATGACATACATTGCATAAGTGAGTATGCAGACTCCTATATAAATTCAATTTCAAGAGAAAAAGAAAAAGATGTGAAAAACGCTTGTTATGTATCAATACACAATTCACTATTACAAACGAGTCATATCAAAGAAAGAATTTTTATCTCAGTGAAAGTGAGTGACAATCGGCGAATTTTTAGAAAAGACAATTATTTTACATATCTGTAATTGATATATGATCAATGAAATATGTGAAAACCAAGTTGGTTTTGATGATATAATCAGCAACAATGTTGGCGTTTAGTCCCCACCTTTATATTTCTTGTGTATAGTGTTTAGACAATAATTAAGTATCTTAGCACAATAATAATACGGTCATAATAAAAAGTTAGCTTTTGCCCAACTCTGGAGTGTAAAAAATATGTAATATCAGCAGTGACTGATGTGATCAAGCCTTCTCCATGGCGAAACGTACGTCATCTTTCCGGGACTTGTGATATAGCTGGCCGGGCACCCTCTCTCTAGACTGTATGCAGGATTTCATGCACAACTCTTAGCCGCTGTACACAGTCGGACATAATAGTGAATTGTGTATTGATGCATAACAAGCGTTTTTCACATCTTTTTCTCTTGAAATTGAGGCCCTGATTCAGAGCCGAACGCTCTGACAGAGCGCTCGCTCTGAATGAGGGCCGTCCCTGCTCCTTTTTGGAGCGGCCTCCTGGCCACTCGCATAGCTGTGGTGACCACCCACAGCTATAGCGAGCGGCCAAAATGATGGTCGCGATGGTCAAGACCATCGCGACCATCGGGCTTGCGACGAGACCCTGTGGTAGGGTCTCGCTGCCGCAAGCCCTGGAGTGCGTTTTGCTCTATCAGAGCCAAAAGCACTCCTACTGACATCACTAGTGATGTCAGTGTGGCCGGCCCCAGACGGTAGGTGTTCCCATGGGAACGCCTCCATCTGGGCAGCCACGCCCCCGGCACGCCCACCAAAGGGGGCGTGCTGTCAATCACCATCGACAGCACGCCCCCTTTGGTGCGAGACACATAACGACGGCTTGGCCGTCGTTATTTGGGTCTCGCGCATGCGCACGATGGAGCCGGCTCCCTCGTGCGCATGCGCACTTGGGCAACATCGACCCGCTTGCGAGCGCTCAGCGCTCGCGAGCGGGTCTGAATCAGGCCCTGAATTTATATAGGAGTCTGCATACTCACTTATGCAATGCCGGCACTGAATTCCCTGATAGGATTTGGTGACTACTCCAATCTAATGTGGGAGCATGCTTGCGTAGTCATGGAAGCTCCAGAATAATAGGACTCTCGGCCGTTGGGAGTATGTAAAAAGATATCAACTCCCGATGGAGAGCGCCCACTTGCATAGTAACTTCTGTCACCCGTGAGTGGATGGTAGCTGTGGGAAGTTTATTTCCATCTACTCCAATGATACAGAAAAAATGAAAAGACAAAAAATCAAATATGGCGCCAATAGTGTAATAAGCAAAAAAGAAATAGTGTCTGCAGCTCTCTCAAAATAGGGGATTACTCAGTCCCCGTATACATATAAGATAAAAAACAATCGAAAGTAAGAGAGCGCTAACACAAAATTAAAATTATAAAGTAAAATTTATTAGTATCTATCTTATATGAATTGTTGGTACTTCAACACAGATGTATAACAAAATTCTTAATCCATATCAATATTGCAATACGGGAATATAATAATAACAAATTTTCCAACTATATTAAACTCTGTTAAGAGATAAAACACATTGAAAATTACTGTATTAAAAAACCACAGACTAATATTGCACTTTAGTTCAATTGAGACTCTGTTTCACAATGGTTTGTCACATTTAGTTTCCTGGTAACACTTTAAAGAGAAACAAATATTAAGTGTCAATTTATCTAGACGCTCCCAGATTTTTCTTGCTGTGATTTAAACAGCACAACTCTCCACAGTATAAGATGGTTTCTGTGAACTGTTTTAATAGTTCCTTCAGGAAAATGCACCTTTATTTTATTCAAAAGAATTAAGTTCTTATCATTCAATTGTTCACATTTGGATAAATGCATGCATAGTAAAAAATGTCATGGCCATGAAAAAAAAAATTATATATAAAATAATTGTTACCAAATCCTCCGGATCTAGCAAGGCTAGTTAGTAATGCTATTTTCCAGCTCTATCTCCCTTTTGGATTTATCCACCGCTATGTAACTTGAAACTGCGGCTATAATTGTAGTCAGCAGCCGAATTGTCAGGGCGTATGGAAGTTCTAAAGAGCGTGGAGGTAAGTAGTGTAAATCCCTGTATTAAATGTGGAGGGAGAACTTGGTGCGCTGTGATAATATATATGTCTCTCCTCTCTTCCGTCAGCTCTATGTTGCTATATGGCCGGCAACCGGCTCCTGTGTACACGGCCAAAGCTAGAGCACGGGGGGAGTATTACAAACAACGTGACACTCTGTTCTCACCTCCTTCTCTCTGCCGTCAGCTCCGTAGCGCTCTGTGTCAGCGTCTAACTCCCATCTGTAGAACCAGGGCTGGAGCACGGGGGGAGTGCAGGGAACCAGCGTATCCCTCAATAGGAACTCCTTCTCCTTGCCGTCAGCTCCTCAGCGCTCTTTTGTCAGCAGCTGCCTCTTGGGTCTATAGACGCCCAGTGCCGGAGAGTGGGAGAGAAAGATGGGATTCTTGGAGGATGAGATTGAAGCAAACAGGTCTCAATTTGTGATGATTTGTAGTATAAAAACGCGTTTCTCCACCTTCATGAAGTGTCAGCGGCTTCCTCAGTCAGCATGACACTGGGACAGGTGGGATGGTTAAGGGGGTGGATTGGGGGGGACCGGAGATGATTAAAGTTCTTCATATGGGTGTAGGATAATTGGCAGTAATCAGTGTATGCTCCTTTTAGTGTTCCAGTGTTCTGCAACAGTGTCACAGATGTAGCTCAAGTACTTCTCCCTGTCCAGCTCTGCATTAGCCGGCTGACAGTGGATGCGAATCCCATGGGCTACTTGGACTCACCTGTCTCTACTGCAGCAGCAGCGGGTAACTGGCAGCCGGACACATTTCAGCTGTGGGGAGGGTGCAATATATGTTTCAGAATGTGCGCTTAGCTGGGCTTGTTATATATTGGCATTTAACTAATGTATGAGAAGTTTATGAGATGTGATGGATTTAGACAATACCAGTGTATTCGGCTCCCTGCAACCGGTACAGAATGGTTCATCCCAGAGCAGTGAGGGTGGAAGGGACAACTAGAGGCTGGGTGGAAGAAGTGGTCTGTGAGCCAACATCCACTGCTGCCAGGCAAAACCTAGCTCTGTATACAGAACAGCTGAGCTGCCAAGGAGAAATGGAGAACTGTCAGAGAAACGCTGCACTGCTCTCTATTAATGTACTAATTGTGGTGACTGTGTGTGGGGCCCCCTATGTATGGGGCCCCCGGACCAACGGCCCCTGCCACCCCACCTATAATCCGGCTCTGACCTGAAGTCTGGTGTGATTCAGTGGCATCTGAGACCTCTGGTTTGGGAGAAATTAACTATCTAACCAATCACACGCCTCAGAGCAGTCTTGCTTACACTCATTTTATTTGGAAGCACTGGCGTCACACCAGGTGTCACCAGCTGAAGGGCGACACCAAAGTGCTGGCTCCCCCTCAGTGACAGGAGCCGGGTGCTGCATTAATGCAGCACTTGGCTCCTAGTACAGTGAGGGAGCTGGCACTCAAACAGGCTGGTCCCCGGGGGCAGCCTGCACCTCCAGCACAACCGGTGTAACGAAAAACGGGGGTTCGCCCCACAGAGCCACGCTCCCACCCATGAGGCCACGCCCACCAGAGAGGCCACACCCCCGATTTTCTGGTGCGCGGCGCCTGTCCTCCTGACCCACACCGGTTGTGATGTCAGGTTAAGACGCCACTGTTTCGAAGTACTGGTAAGATACTGCGCTCTAGGAGATGTACAGTCTCCATCAGTCAGGGTAAAAACAGATTGGTTACACCTTAGTGTACTAGATACACCAAGGTGACAGCGCTCTAGCCAATACATGTTATATATCTTACATAATAGAGATTAATGTGAACCATATTTCACGTAGCCGTTACACAGGGTAAAGTAGTTGCAGTTATTTGTATTTCCCCAGTGTCAGACTTGGGGGATCAATTCTAAGATGCAGCCTGGACCTGCATATGCAAGTTATTTTTATTTTGAAATTGCAACACAGGTTTATCTGTGTAATCTATAACCCTTTTTAGTTATATTATATCTGTAACTAAGCACTGTACTTCTTTTTGTAAAAAAAAAACCTGCTCCTTTATTAGTCTATTTTCATATACTGTATGCTCCAGAGCCAAGTATTTGATGAAGCTATTAAATTGCTATGGTAACGCGATAACTGTTATTTATTGCTAAAAGCAAGGGGAGATCACACTAACGGTGTGGTGGTTTGTGTCGATGAGCCTGCGCAATTGTGGTAGAGTATTAGGGGACCTGTGGCACCTGTGTATTTTCCATGGTGGTGTTAAGGGACGTTTGGTATACGGGCAGAGTAATAGAATGTGCATTGTGAGTATTATATCAGGCTCTGCCCTCACTACATCAGGGCTTGGTGCAATCGCAGTCCTGACGTTAGTGTAGTACCAGTCAGAGTGATACAGTTATACCCCTTCTACACCAGCCTGAAAATCCCTGGTTGATGCATGTGAGTGCGTATCAACCCGGGATTTTTTGTCAGTGTAAACGGATCCACCCGTTTCAAGGTCCCGGGGGATCCAACTCGGGTAGCTTGCAGGGTTGGCCACGGTCGTTCCCGTGTCACCCTGCAGTGTAAACATCGCGATCCTGGTCACAATGACCCGGATCATGCCGCATGCTGCCCGATTGGCCAGCTTCAGTGGCACTTGGAGATGACATCATCTCCAAGCGTCCACTACAGTACAATGCCGGAAGCCGGGGTGTATCTATAATGGGTGCAGGGTGTGCGGTGTCCACACTGCACCCATATTTTTTTAAACTTACCTCTGCGAAGTCCCGTGTGGGCTGTAGTAGTGCTACACAAAACCCCTTGACAATGGCCACGGTGGCCATTTTTCTGGCATTTTGCGAATACATAGTAGGGAAATCGTATGCGCAGTACACTCTGGGCACATGCTAGTGCCCAGAGTCTACTGCTTCGTCAGTGCACTACCGGCTGCCGTGTAGATATGAGGGGGCCCCGAATGGGGAATTTACATGGGCTCCCTCCTCTCCTAATACACCCCTGGCCAGAAGAGCCGGGTCACTGCAGACTCGGCTCCGGTGTGGCCGGCTTCAGTGGCGCTTGAAGATGACATCATCTCCAAGCGTCCACTGCAACGCCGGAAGGGCCAGGTTACTGCAGACCCAGCTCCAGTGTGAACGGTGCCGGGTGGTGCCGCGGTGTAAAAGAGGTCTGTCCCGAGTCTGATCCAAGTTGGAATATGTTCCAAATCCTGGGTCAGACCCAGGACTTTGGTGTAAAAGGGGTATTATTGGCTCTATACCACTCTTGGGCGTGCGGTCATGCTCCAATATACGCATGCCTTGGTGTGGATTGTGAAGCACGAGGCCCAAGGTGTTATATCGATCTTATATAATGGTCCCTATTTAGTGGAATAGTTCTAAGTGGAGATAATATGGGGTGAATACAGTATACAGAATACAGTATAGGAGATAAAAATAGTTCACAATAGGCGGTTTCATATAATTATTTTTAAGAAATAAACATTTAACTGGATAATAGTGTAAGGGAATAAAACTGTTGAACATTCACAATGGGCTGTTTAAACAGTTGAACATTAATGACTACTGTCCCTTAGGGGTCTATGTACTAAGCCTTGGAGAGAGATAAAGTGGATGGAGATAAAGTACCAATCAAGCAGCTCCTAATTGTCACGTTACTAGCTGTGTTTGAAAAAATGACAGGAGCTAATTGGTTGGTACTTTATCTCTATCCACTTTATCTTTCTCCAATGCATAGTACATAGACTGTTTAAGAGTGTTTAATTTGGGAAAAGAGTGTTTAATTTGGGAAAGAAAGCATGTGTTGAACAGTGAATTGTACTGGCAGGGAGTGCTCAATACTTCGTCAGGGTCAAGGCTGACATGTCTACTCACTGTGGTCCTGATTCAGAGCCGGATGCTCTTTCAGAGCGCTCTCGCTCTGAATCAGGGCATTTTTTTTTGTGGAGCTGGCCTCCTGGTCGCTCGCTAAGCTGTGGGTGACCACTCACAGATTTAGTGAGTGGCCAGGTGATGGTCGCGACCATCGGGCTTGCGACGAGACCCTTGTGGTAGGGTCTCATCTGCTGCAAGCCCCAGTGAGCTTCCGGCTCTAATAGAGCAAGAAGCTCACTACTGACATCACGAGTGTTCCTTTGGAAACACCTCCGTTTGTCCAGCCACCCCTGCCCACCCCACCTACAAAACGGAGCGAGCTGCAATCAACATCGACAGCCGCCCCGTTTTGCTGCGAGCTCCGGAGCAAGTGATTTCTCGCGAGCTCCGGGGCTTGCGCATGTGCAGTGCGCGCAGTGCACACGCCGCACGTGCGCAGTGCCCGCCCATCGACCCGCTTGCGAGTGGGTCTGAATCAGGCCCTGTGTTGGATTCTGAAGTGACTGCTCAAGTAAGTCCTGTTCAAGTTCTTTTTTGAGGACTCATGTCGGGTCCTTTGAGTAATGTAGTAATTTTGACATTTCTTAAAATTTTTCTGTCAGATATGTGTATTATTGTCAGTGAGGCAGTGATGTGTATGTCTGTCAGTGAGGCAGTGATGTGCTACTTTTCTGTGAGCAGTGCCTCTGAGAGATGTTATTGTTTACACTTGTGCAGTAATACAGCTGTGGCTTTCTGATAAGGTTCAGATAACAGTAGGAGGTAGATCGGGCTTAAGGTGTGCGGTCATTGGTAAATAATGAACGGTAATGTGATCCAGTGGGATAAATGAAATAGGGTGCAAGTTGTAAAAAAGTGAGTTTAGCGCTAACTCACATTTTTTTTACATCTCGCACATGTAATACACTGCAGGAACATGCAAACTCGCATGTTTCTCGTATTTCCACAACTCCATGGTGCAAAGTCGCATCCAGATGTTTTCCCATGGAAAACTTACAACTCGCCCAATGTAATAGAGTGCAAAGTTTTAACTCACATAGGGCTCTATTTATCAACATTATTTTTACTAAAATAATGTGAAAAAGGGTGTTTTCACACCCTTTTCACATTATTTTAGTATCACCTATAGTTATTACAGGGCAATTGGAGTAGAATTCGTAAAATTCTACTCCAACCCCTAGGTATCACTTATTTTTAGTAATCAGATCGCATTTCCCATAACTGTAATGGGAAATGTGATCTGACAATAGTTACTAAAAATAAATGTGAAAAAAATATTGGGGAAAGCCCTGTGATAATAACGCCACCTGGAGGTGGCGTTATCCAGGGTCTCCCCCGGTTACCGGACTCCTGGGAGTCGGTCCCAGTAATAAGCTGTGTGGTCTAAACAGACCGCAAGCTGATTACTGTAAAAAAAAGAAAAAAAAATACTAAAAAAAAAAATTACTTACCTGACTCCAGGGACTGGTGATCGGGCCTCAGGTGATGACTCCCCTCCGGTCAGCTGGTCTCCCACAGTGCACTGCTGCCCGGTCATCAGGTGATCGGGTCCCAGTGAAGGATGGGAGATCACCTGACCGGAGGAATGGAGAACATCACCGGAGGCCTGGAGCATGCAGGTAAGTGTAATTAAGGGAGAGGGAGGTCCGCGATCGCGGGGAGGGGGCTTAGCACCGGGGGCAGGGCTTAGCGCCGGGGGGGTAGCAGCGGCGACTGGTCGGTGCATGTTCGGGCACTTAATCACAATATTTTTTGTGAAAATACCGTGATAAGGCTCCGAAGGGGATTAGCAGGGACAGAGCTTTATCGCAAGCGCTGTCCCTGTAAGGGATTTGTAGTAAATCCCTGTGATATTGCCTGAATTCACAATGCGAATTCACTCGGTAATATCACACTACAATCTGCATTACCAATGCGGATTGCAGTAAATAGAGCCCATAGAATTCTTAAGCCGCATTACACACTTAACGATATCGCTCATGGAGCATATTATTAAGTGTTTTCCCTGCACTGCCAGGCCCAATGTCGTTAACGATATTGAGCATACACACTGAACGATATCGTGAACAATATCGTTCAGTGACGGCACTCTCCCTCATCCCTGTACTTGCAGAACCTGACGTTATCGTCAGGTTGCCCTGTCAAGTACGGGCGATGGAAGACATTGCTAACGATCTGCGGGAGCACACATCGTTAATGATATCATGCATACACACTG
Organism: Taudactylus pleione; assembly: GCA_031769625.1. Lineage (NCBI taxonomy): Eukaryota > Metazoa > Chordata > Amphibia > Anura > Myobatrachidae > Taudactylus > Taudactylus pleione. Next base: position 231,299 of record JAUIMM010000179.1, read on the forward strand.
GACGATATTGAACGCGATGAATGTTAACGATATCGTTATTGTCCATATCGTCCAATCTATCGTCAAATGTGTATGCGGCTTTAAATAAAACTCGCAAAATAATAGACCTGCTTCAGGCTAGCGAGTTTAGCCTGAGCAGCAGTGTCTATAGCAGAAGCCTTCACAGAGCAGTGAGATCCGTGAAGGCTTGTGTGTGTAGAAATGTATTGTAAGGGTAAAAATAAAGAAAAATATTACCTCAAACAAAAGAGGTGGGCACTCAAAATTCAAATGATGAAGGAGGTATGACACTCGGGATAATTTGCTTGAATAATGGATTATTTATTAATTAGTGCAGTATGCTTAATAAATAATTAATTATTTAAGCACCTTATCCTGAGTGCCGTACAATATTTGCATGCCATCGTGGGCATGTAGGCACGTGCTTCACTGGCCAGAGGAAAAGTGTCCAGGTAGATGTTTTCTAGCAAATAGGGGAATATTTATCAAAGCTTGGAGAGAGATAAAGGTCCTCATTCAGAGACGGTCGATGTGGCCGCATGGTCGTACGCCACCGATGTTCGCTATACTGCGCATGCGTAAAGTTCGCAATGCGTGTGCGCAAACTAGCCGCTACGATCAGAAATTTCTCTCTTCTTGAACACAGCCAGGTCGGTAGTTTGAGTGACAGATGGAGGCGTTTGTGGGTGGTAACAGGGGAAGGTGCTTGAAAACGGGGGAGTGGAGATCCGAACGCAGGCGTGCCTCATTATGCGATCAGCATTTTATGGGAGTGCATACGGATTATGGGAGTGCATAATTAACAAAGTAGCGTCATGGCACATGTGACATGGGAGGTTTTTACACTGTCATGATCGTAGAGCTTTAGAGAGGGTATGGTCAACCTTAAGCTCTACGACCAGTTCCGATGGTTGCCGATGGTCTCGATTAATTCTTATATGCCCGGAGATGACGTGCAATGCGTACGAGAAGGGGGCGTATTTTTTGTCTTCCGACATCTTCCTCCCCTTGGTCGGCCAACTACCGATCCGAACTTAGGGACGCAACTTGCGAGGGAATCATTTGAATATCCGGCCCCTTTTCCCGTACGACCGTGCGGCCGCTTTGACTGACTCTGAATGAGGTCCAAAGTACCAACCAGTCAGCTTATGTCATTTTTCTAACACAGCCTGTAAACTGACAGATCGGAGGGATCACTTTTGGGTCAGTCTCTGTGTAGGCCATTAGGTGACCATACAATCCTACAAAGCCTTTATGAAAAAGGTCTCCTGTATGTTCCCCATCTTACCACTGTCTCTAATGCTAATAACAGGCATTACACAGGGATCTATTTACTAAGCAGTGTTAGGAGACAGAGGGCCTGATTCAGACCCGCTCGCGAGCGCTGAGTGCTCGCAAGCGGGTCTATGGTGCCCTAGTGCGCATGCGCACGACGGAGGGAGCTCCGTCGTGCGCATGCGCGGGACCCGAATAGCAATGGCCAAGGCGTCGCTATGGGTCTCGCACCAAAGGGGGCGTGCTGTCGATGGTGAGTGACAGCACGACCCCTTTGGTGGGCGTGCCGGGGCGTTGCTGCCCAGACGGAGACGTTCCCATGGGAACGCCTACCGTCTGGGTCCGGCCCCACTGACATCACTAACTTGACCATCGCAACCATCTTTTTGGCCACTCGCATAAGCTGTGGGTGGTCACCCACAGCTATGCGAGCGGCCAGGAGGCCGCTCCAATAAGAGGTAGGAGGGCCCTGATTCAGAGCGAGCGCTCTTGTCAGAGCGTCCGGCTCTGATTCAGGCCCAGAGTGAAAAGTGATAAGAAAGTGATAAGGTGCCAGCCAATCAGCTCCCAACTGTCATTTTTCAAACACAGCCTCTGAGATGACAGTTGGGAGCTGATTCGCTGGCACCTTATCACTTTCTTATCACTTTTCACTATGGCCCTCATTCAGAGCCGGACGCTCTGAGCAAAGCGCACGCTTTGAATGAGGGCTGTCCTCCATAATTATGGAGCGTCCTCCTGGACGCTCGTATAGCTGTGGGTCACCACCCACAGCCTATACGAGCGTGCAGGTTGATGGCCGCGATGGTCTTGACCATCGCGACCATCGCCACTGCGAGCCGGAGCCTGCGGTTGAGTTTCTCAACCGCAAGGCCTGGAGTAATTTTGGCTCTATCAGAGCCAAAATCACTCCCACTGACATCACTAGTGATGTCAGTGGGCGCGCTTCTGACGATAGGCGTTCCCTTGGGAACGCCCCCGTCTGGGAGGCACGCCCCGGCACGCCCACCAAAGGGGGCGTGCTGTCAATCAACATCGACAGCACGCCCCCTTTGATCAGACACAACATGCGAAGGAAAGTCCTTCGCTCGTCGCGTCTGGCGCATGCGCACGACGGAGCTCCCGCCGTTGTGCGCATGCGCAGTGCCCACCATCGACCCACTTGTGAGCGGACAGCCGCTCGCGAGTGGGTCTGAATCAGGCCCTCTGTCTCCTAACACTGCTTAGTAAATAGACCCCTAAGCATCAGCTACATTACTGTTACTAACAGTTGGTCTCACCTCTGACCCCTTCCAGTGTCAGTTATATGTATTGTTATGTGGTACAGAAAAAATTATATCTTACAATTATCAAATGTCTTGAGTTACAGTAAAACATTATTATATATATAACGATGATGTATTGTTATGCAGTACAGAAAAACATTATCTAATGTCACGAGTTAAAGTAAAACATTATATGTTACAGTTATGTATTGTCATGTGGTGCAGAAAAACATTATTATATCTTACAGTTGTACTGAATACCTGCATGCTGCGGGGGCGTGGCCAGACACTGATGCCGGATAGGGGCGGAGCCACATGATCGCGTAATTGTGGCCCCGCCCCCTCTTCACAATGCCAAAATTAACCCTGCATCAGGTGCAGCTGGCCTGACAGGCACCACAAAGCTGTTCTCGTTCACCTCTCCGCTGCAAGTGGCGCAGGGGCCTGCCCCTCCTAGTACCTTCCTATCTCTAGGTGCTATTTGAAACCCCCCTAGTCAGTTTTCCCGCCGCCTGCGTGGAGTGCAGTAGTGACTTTCCTGGCCTCTCAGGCTCATTGCGCCCGAACTCGTCCGACTTTTGAAGGTACGTAATTCTTTTTATTTTCTCACAATTTTGTATACTTTGCTCATTTTATGAATGAAATTTACAAAGGTTGTGGGTATTTTGCGGAAATATGTAGGTTTGTCCAGTGTGGCCTCTTAGGCACACTGCGCCTGTTAAAATGTAGTATTTTTTGTTTTACTTGCTTTAAGGTTAATAAATGTGGTTTTGTGAATCAGATTTCTATATAGTCTCTCTTTGTACATCCTAATGAAGGTCACTGATCATTAAGAACATTAGAATTGAGTTAATTAGGTGCTAATGACAATTTTATAACAGGTGCCTGTCAGACGCACTGCGCCTGAGCCTGGGAGTCCCAGAGGTGCGCCTGACGCAGGGTTAAAGGCATTGTGAAGCTGGGGGTGGGGCCATGATGATGCGATTCAGCGCAAATCGCGTCATCGCCCCCCGCCGCTGCGGGGATTTCTATTAGTGGAGGGGGGGGCAGGCGGCAGCCGGGAGGCTTGTCTGCCTTTCCGGGGTGTCAGGAGCGGCACCAGTTATTCGGGAGGGTAGGCAAACCTGACCTAATGTTGCAGTAAAACATTATTACATATTAACGTTATACACTGTTATGCAGTACAGAAAGAAAATTGTTATATATAGCGATTATGTATTGTTATGCAGTGCCGAAAAACATTGTTATAGGCAGTGGTCAAAGTGAGAATTCTGAAATGGGGGTATGGAGGTAGCCTGTGAACGCGATGTAGGCATGTGTACAAAAAAATGGGTGTGGCCACACATCATGAGTGGCGTGGCCACTCAAAACAGGGTTGTATCAGCATTTCCTTAATGTCTCCCGTCACCCCTGCTCCTCTTCCTCCTTCCCTTACTTAACCCCTGCAACACAGTGAGGGAGGATAGAGCACAGAGGGGGACAGTGATGGAGGATAGAGCACACATGGGGACAGTGAGGGAGGATAGAGCACAAATGGTGACAGGGAGGGAGGACAGAGCACACACGGGGACAGGGAGGGAGGACAGAGCACACACGGGGACAGTGAGGGAGGACAGAGCACACACGGGGACAGTGAGGGAGGACAGAGCACACACGGTGACATGGAGGGAGGATAGAGGACACACGGGGACAGTGAGGGAGGACAGAGCACACACGGGGACAGGGAGGGAGGACAGAGCACACACGGGGACAGGGAGGGAGGACAGAGCACACACGGGGACAGTGAGGGAGGACAGAGCACACACGGGGACAGTGAGGGAGGACAGAGCACACACGGTGACAGGGAGGGAGGACAGAGGACACACGGGGACAGTGAGGGAGGACAGAGCACACACGGGGCCAGTGAGGGAGGACAGAGCACACACGGGGACAGTGAGGGAGGACAGAGCACACACGGGGACAGAGAGGGAGGATAGAGAACACACGGGGACAGTGAGGGACTATAGAGCACACACGGGGACAGGGAGGGAGGACAGAGCACACACGGGGACAGGGAGGGAGGACAGTGCACACACGGGGACAGGGAGGGAGGACAGAGCACACACGGGGACAAGAGCATGCATGGGGACAGGGAGGGAGGACAGAGCACGCACGGCGACAGGGAGGGAGGACAGAGCACACACGGGGAAAGGGAGGGAGGATAGAGCACACTCGGGGACAGTGAGGGAGGATAGAGCACACATGGGGACAGTGAGGGAGGATAAAGAACACACGGGGACGTGAGGGAGGATAGAGCACACACGGGGACAGTGTGGGAGGACAGAGCACAGATGGGGACAGTGAGGGAGGACAGAGCACACATAGGGACAGTGAGGGAGGATAGAGCACACATGGGGACAGTGAGGGAGAATAAAGAACACATGGGGACAGTGAGGGAGGAGAGAGCACACACGGGGACAGTGAGAGGGACAGTACACACAGGGGGACAGTGAGGGAGGATAGAGAACACATGGGGACAGTGAGGGAGGATAGAGCACACACGGGGACAGGGAGGGAGGACAGAGCACACATGGGGACAGTGAGGGAGGATAGAGCACACAAAGGGACAGTGAGGGAGCACAGAGCACACACGGGGACAGTGAGGGAGGACAGAGCACACACGGGGACAGTGAGGGAGAATAGAGCACACACGGGGACAGTGAGGGAGGACAGAGCACACACGGGGACAGGGAGGGAGGACAGAGCACACACGGGGACAGGGAGGGAGGACAGAGCACACACGGGACCAGGGAGGGAGGACAGAGCACACACGGAGACAAGAGCACGCATGGGGACAGGGAGGGAGGACAGAGCATGCACGGGGACAGGGAGGGAGGACAGAGCACACACGGGAACAGAGAGGGAAGATAGAGCACACTCGGGGACAGTGAGGGAGGATAGAGCACACACGGGGACAGTGAGGGAGGATAGAGCACACAGGGGGACAGTGTGGGAGGACAGAGCACAGATGTGGACATTGAGGGAGGACAGAGCACACATCGGGACAGTGAGGGAGGATAGAGCACACATGGGGACAGTGAGGGAGGATAAAGAACACATGGGGACAGTGAGGGAGGATAGAGCACACACGGGGACAGTGAGAGGGACAGTACACACAGGGGGACAGTGAGGGAGGATAGATAACACATGGGGACAGTGAGGGATGATAGAGCACACATGGTGACAGTGAGGGAGAATAGAGCACACATGGTGACAGTGTGGGAGGATAGAGCACACACGGGGACAGTGAGGGAGGACAGAGCACGCATGCGGACAGGGAGGGAGGATAGAGCACGCATGGGGACAGGGAGGGAGGACAGAGCACACATGGGGACAGGGAGGGAGGACAGAGCACACACGGGGACAGGGAGGGAGGATAGAGCACACACGTGGACAAGAGCACGCATGGGGATGGAAGGAGGACAGAGCACGCATGGGGACAGGGAGGGAGGACAGAGCACACACGGGGACAGGGAGCGAGGATAGAGCACACACGGGGACAGGGAGGGAGGATAGAGCACAGATGTGGACAGTGAGGGAGGACAGAGCACACATGGGGACAGTGAGGGAGGATAGAGCACACATGGGGACAGTGAGGGAGGATAAAGAACACATGGGGACAGTGAGGGAGGATAGAGCACACACGGGGACAGTGAGAGGGACTGTACACACAGGGGGACAGTGAAGGAGGATAGAGAACACTTGGGGACAGTGAGGGAGGATAGAGCACACATGGTGATAGTGAGGGAGGATAGAGCACACATGGTGACAGTGTGGGAGGATAGAGCACACACGGTGACAGTGAGGGAGGACAGAGCATGCATGGGGACAGGGAGGGAGGATAGAGCAAGCATGGGGACAGGGAGGGAGGACAGAGCACACATGGGGACAGGGAGGGAGGACAGAGCACACACAGGGACAGGGAGGGAGGATAGAGCACACACAGGGACAAGAGCATGCATGGGGACAGGGAGGGAGGACAGAGCACGCATGGGGACAGGGAGGGAGGACAGAGCACATACGGGGACAGGGAGGGAGGGAGGACAGAGCACACTCGGGGACAGTGAGGGAGGATAGAGCACACCTGGGGACAGTGAGGGAGGATAAAGAACACATGGGGACAGTGAGGGAGGATAGAGCACACACGGGGACAGTGAGAGGGACAGTACACACAGGGGAACAGTGAGGGAGGATAAAGCACACATGGGGACAGTGAGAGAGGATAGAGCACACACAGGGACAGGGAGGGAGGATAGAGCACACACGGGGACAGTGAGGGAGGATAGAGCACACACGGGGACTGTGAGGGAGGACAGAGCACACACGGGGACAGTGAGGGAGGACAGAGCACACACGGGAACAGGGAGGGAGGAAAGAGCACACATGGGGACAGGGAGGGAGGATAGAGCACACATGGGGACAGTGAGGGAGGATAAAGAACACATGGGGACAGTGAGGGAGGATAGAGTACACACGGGGACAGTGAGCGGGACAGTAAACACAGGCCGACAGTGAGGGAGGATAGAGAACACATGGGGACAGTGAGGGAGGATAGAGCACACATGGTGACAGAGAGGGAGGATAGAGCACACATGGTGACAGTGTGGGAGGATAGAGCACACACGGGGACAGTGAGGGAGGATAGAGCACACACGGGGACAGTGAGAGGGACAGTACATACAGGGGGATAGTGAGGGAGGATAGAGCACACATGGTGACAGTGTGGGAGGATAGAGCACACACGGGGACAGTGAGGGAGGATAGAGCACACACGGGGACAGTGAAGGAGGATAGAGCACACACGGGGACAGTGAGGGAGGATAGAGCACACACGGGGACAGTGAGGGAGGATAGAGCACACACGGTGACAGGGAGAGAGGACAGAGCACACACGGGGACAGGGAGGGAGGACAGAGCACACACGGGGACAGTGAGGGAGGACAGAGCACACACGGGGACAGTGAGGGAGGACAGAGCACACACGGTGACATGGAGGGAGGACAGAGGACACACGGGGACAGTGAGGGAGGACAGAGCACACGGGGACAGGGAGGGAGGACAGAGCACACACGGGGACAGGGAGGGAGGACAGAGCACACACGGGGACAGTGAGGGAGGACAGAGCACACACGGGGACAGTGAGGGAGGACAGAGCACACACGGTGACAGGGAGGGAGGACAGAGGACACACGGGGACAGTGAGGGAGGACAGAGCACACACGGGGACAGTGAGGGAGGACAGAGCACACACGGGGACAGTGAGGGAGGACAGAGCACACACGGGGACAGAGAGGGAGGATAGAGAACACACGGGGACAGTGAGGGACGATAGAGCACACACGGGGACAGGGAGGGAGGACAGAGCACACACGGGGACAGGGAGGGAGGACAGTGCACACACGGGGACAGGGAGGGAGGACAGAGCACACACGGGGACAAGAGCATGCATGGGGACAGGGAGGGAGGACAGAGCACGCACGGGGACAGGGAGGGAGGACAGAGCACACACGGGGACAGGGAGGGAGGATAGAGCACACTCGGGGACAGTGAGGGAGGATAGAGCACACATGGGGACAGTGAGGGAGGATAAAGAACACACGGGGACGTGAGGGAGGATAGAGCACATACGGGGACAGTGTGGGAGGACAGAGCACAGATGGGGACAGTGAGGGAGGACAGAGCACACATGGGGACAGTGAGGGAGGATAGAGCACACATGGGGACAGTGAGGGAGGATAAAGAACACATGGGGACAGTGAGGGAGGATAGAGCACACACGGGGACAGTGAGAGGGACAGTACACACAAGGGGACAGTGAGGGAGGATAGAGAACACATGGGGACAGTGAGGGAGGATAGAGCACACACGGGGACAGGGAGGGAGGACAGAGCACACATGGGGACAGTGAGGGAGGATAGAGCACACATGGGGACAGTGAGGGAGCACAGAGCACACACGGGGACAGTGAGGGAGAATAGAGCACACACGGGGACAGTGAGGGAGGACAGAGCACACACGGGGACAGTGAGTGAGGACAGAGCACACACGGGGACAGGGAGGGAGGACAGAGCACATACGGGGACAGGGAGGGAGGACAGAGCACACACGGGACCAGGGATGGAGGACAGAGCACACACGGGGACAAGAGCATGCATGGGGACAGGGAGGGAGGACAGAGCATGCACGGGGACAGAAAGGGAGGACAGAGCACACACGGGAACAGGGAGGGAAGATAGAGCACACTCGGGGACAGTGAGGGAGGATAGAGCACACACGGGGACAGTGAGGTAGGATAGAGCACACAGGGGGACAGTGTGGGAGGACAGAGCACATATGGGGACAGTGAGGGAGGACAGAGCACACATGGGGACAGTGAGGGAGGATAGAGCACACATGGGGACAGTGAGGGAGGATAAAGAACACATGGGGACAGTGAGGGAGGATAGAGCACACACGGGGACAGTGAGAGGGACAGTACACACAGGGTGACAGTGAGGGAGGATAGATAACACATGGGGACAGTGAGGGAGGATAGAGCACACATGGTGACAGTGAGGGAGGATAGAGCACACATGGTGACAGTGTGGGAGGATAGAGCACACACGGGGACAGTGAGGGAGGACAGAGCACGCATGGGGACAGGGAGGGAGGATAGAGCACGCATGGGGACAGGGAGGGAGGACAGAGCACACTTGGGGACAGGGAGGGAGGACAGAGCACACACGGGGACAGGGAGGGAGGATAGAGCACACACGTGGACAAGAGCACGCATGGGGATGGAGGGAGGACAGAGCATGCATGGGGACAGGGAGGGAGGACAGAGCACACACGGGGACAGGGAGGGAGGATAGAGCACACACGGGGACAGGGAGGGAGGATAGAGCACAGATGCGGACAGTGAGGGAGGACAGAGCACACATGGGGACAGTGAGGGAGGATAGAGCACACATGGGGACAGTGAGGGAGGATAAAGAACACATGTGGACAGTGAGGGAGGATAGAGCACACACGGGGACAGTGAGAGGGACTGTACACACAGGGGGACAGTGAAGGAGGATAGAGAACACTTGGGGACAGTGAGGGAGGATAGAGCACACATGGTGATAGTGAGGGAGGATAGAGCACACACGGTGACAGTGTGGGAGGATAGAGCACACACGGTGACAGTGAGGGAGGACAGAGCACGCATGGGGACAGGGAGGGAGGATAGAGCAAGCATGGGGACAGGGAGGGAGGACAGAGCACACATGGGGACAGGGAGGGAGGACAGAGCACACACAGGGACAGGGAGGGAGGATAGAGCACACACAGGGACAAGAGCATGCATGGGGACAGGGAGGGAGGAGAGAGCACGCATGGGGACAGGGAGGGAGGACAGAGCACACACGGGGACAGGGAGGGAGGGAGGATAGAACACACTCGGGGACTGTGAGGGAGGATAGAGCACACCTGGGGACAGTGAGGGAGGATAAAGAACACATGGGGACAGTGAGGGAGGATAGAGCACACACGGGGACAGTGAGAGGGACAGTACACACAGGCCGACAGTGAGGGAGGATAGAGAACACATGGGGATAGTGAGGGAGGATAGAGCACACATGGTGACAGAGAGGGAGGATAGAGCACACATGGTGACAGTGTGGGAGGATAGAGCACACACGGGGACAGTGAGGGAGGATAGAGCACACACGGGGACAGTGAGAGAGGATAGAGCACACACGGGGACAGGGAGGGAGGATAGAGCACACTTTGGGACAGGGAGGGAGGATAGAGCACACACGGGGACAGTGAGGGAGGGAGGATAGAGCACACTCGGGGACAGTGAGGGAGGATAGAGCACACCTGGGGACAGTGAGGGAGGATAAAGAACACATGGGGACAGTGAGGGAGGATAGAGCACACACGGGGACAGGGAGGGAGGATAGAGCACACACGGGGACAGTGAGGGAGGATAGAGCACACACGGGGACAGTGAGGGAGGACAGAGCACACACGGGGACAGTGAGGGAGGACAGAGCACACACGGGAACAGGGAGGGAGGATAGAGCACACATGGGGACAGGGAGGGAGGATAGAGCACACATGGGGACAGTGAGGGAGGATAAAGAACACATGGGGACAGTGAGGGAGGATAGAGTACACACGGGGACAGTGAGCGGGACAGTAAACACAGGCCAACAGTGAGGGAGGATAGAAAACACATGGGGATAGTGAGGGAGGATAGAGCACACATGGTGACAGAGAGGGAGGATAGAGCACACATGGTGACAGTGTGGGAGGATAGAGCACACACGGGGACAGTGAGGGAGGATAGAGCACACACGGGGACAGTGAGAGGGACTGTACACACAGGGGGACAGTGAAGGAGGATAGAGAACACTTGGGGACAGTGAGGGAGGATAGAGCACACATGGTGATAGTGAGGGAGGATAGAGCACACATGGTGACAGTGTGGGAGGATAGAGCACACACGGTGACAGTGAGGGAGGACAGAGCATGCATGGGGACAGGGAGGGAGGATAGAGCAAGCATGGGGACAGGGAGGGAGGACAGAGCACACATGGGGACAGGGAGGGAGGACAGAGCACACACAGGGACAGGGAGGGAGGATAGAGCACACACAGGGACAAGAGCATGCATGGGGACAGGGAGGGAGGACAGAGCACGCATGGGGACAGGGAGGGAGGACAGAGCACATACGGGGACAGGGAGGGAGGGAGGACAGAGCACACTCGGGGACAGTGAGGGAGGATAGAGCACACCTGGGGACAGTGAGGGAGGATAAAGAACACATGGGGACAGTGAGGGAGGATAGAGCACACACGGGGACAGTGAGAGGGACAGTACACACAGGGGAACAGTGAGGAAGGATAAAGCACACATGGGGACAGTGAGAGAGGATAGAGCACACACAGGGACAGGGAGGGAGGATAGAGCACACACGGGGACAGTGAGGGAGGATAGAGCACACACGGGGACTGTGAGGGAGGACAGAGCACACACGGGGACAGTGAGGGAGGACAGAGCACACACGGGAACAGGGAGGGAGGAAAGAGCACACATGGGGACAGGGAGGGAGGATAGAGCACACATGGGGACAGTGAGGGAGGATAAAGAACACATGGGGACAGTGAGGGAGGATAGAGTACACACGGGGACAGTGAGCGGGACAGTAAACACAGGCCGACAGTGAGGGAGGATAGAGAACACATGGGGACAGTGAGGGAGGATAGAGCACACATGGTGACAGAGAGGGAGGATAGAGCACACATGGTGACAGTGTGGGAGGATAGAGCACACACGGGGACAGTGAGGGAGGATAGAGCACACACGGGGACAGTGAGAGGGACAGTACATACAGGGGGATAGTGAGGGAGGATAGAGCACACATGGTGACAGTGTGGGAGGATAGAGCACACACGGGGACAGTGAGGGAGGATAGAGCACACACGGGGACAGTGAAGGAGGATAGAGCACACACGGGGACAGTGAGGGAGGATAGAGCACACACGGGGACAGTGAGGGAGGATAGAGCACACACGGTGACAGGGAGAGAGGACAGAGCACACACGGGGACAGGGAGGGAGGACAGAGCACACACGGGGACAGTGAGGGAGGACAGAGCACACACGGGGACAGTGAGGGAGGACAGAGCACACACGGTGACATGGAGGGAGGACAGAGGACACACGGGGACAGTGAGGGAGGACAGAGCACACACGGGGACAGGGAGGGAGGACAGAGCACACACGGGGACAGGGAGGGAGGACAGAGCACACACGGGGACAGTGAGGGAGGACAGAGCACACACGGGGACAGTGAGGGAGGACAGAGCACACACGGTGACAGGGAGGGAGGACAGAGGACACACGGGGACAGTGAGGGAGGACAGAGCACACACGGGGACAGTGAGGGAGGACAGAGCACACACGGGGACAGTGAGGGAGGACAGAGCACACACGGGGACAGAGAGGGAGGATAGAGAACACACGGGGACAGTGAGGGACTATAGAGCACACACGGGGACAGGGAGGGAGGACAGAGCACACACGGGGACAGGGAGGGAGGACAGTGCACACACGGGGACAGGGAGGGAGGACAGAGCACACACGGGGACAAGAGCATGCATGGGGACAGGGAGGGAGGACAGAGCACGCACGGGGACAGGGAGGGAGGACAGAGCACACACGGGGACAGGGAGGGAGGATAGAGCACACTCGGGGACAGTGAGGGAGGATAGAGCACACATGGGGACAGTGAGGGAGGATAAAGAACACACGGGGACGTGAGGGAGGATAGAGCACATACGGGGACAGTGTGGGAGGACAGAGCACAGATGGGGACAGTGAGGGAGGACAGAGCACACATGGGGACAGTGAGGGAGGATAGAGCACACATGGGGACAGTGAGGGAGGATAAAGAACACATGGGGACAGTGAGGGAGGATAGAGCACACACGGGGACAGTGAGAGGGACAGTACACACAAGGGGACAGTGAGGGAGGATAGAGAACACATGGGGACAGTGAGGGAGGATAGAGCACACACGGGGACAGGGAGGGAGGACAGAGCACACATGGGGACAGTGAGGGAGGATAGAGCACACATGGGGACAGTGAGGGAGCACAGAGCACACACGGGGACAGTGAGGGAGAATAGAGCACACACGGGGACAGTGAGGGAGGACAGAGCACACACGGGGACAGTGAGGGAGGACAGAGCACACACGGGGACAGGGAGGGAGGACAGAGCACATACGGGGACAGGGAGGGAGGACAGAGCACACACGGGACCAGGGATGGAGGACAGAGCACACACGGGGACAAGAGCATGCATGGGGACAGGGAGGGAGGACAGAGCATGCACGGGGACAGAAAGGGAGGACAGAGCACACACGGGAACAGGGAGGGAAGATAGAGCACACTCGGGGACAGTGAGGGAGGATAGAGCACACACGGGGACAGTGAGGTAGGATAGAGCACACAGGGGGACAGTGTGGGAGGACAGAGCACATATGGGGACAGTGAGGGAGGACAGAGCACACATGGGGACAGTGAGGGAGGATAGAGCACACATGGGGACAGTGAGGGAGGATAAAGAACACATGGGGACAGTGAGGGAGGATAGAGCACACACGGGGACAGTGAGAGGGACAGTACACACAGGGGGACAGTGAGGGAGGATAGATAACACATGGGGACAGTGAGGGAGGATAGAGCACACATGGTGACAGTGAGGGAGGATAGAGCACACATGGTGACAGTGTGGGAGGATAGAGCACACACGGGGACAGTGAGGGAGGACAGAGCACGCATGGGGACAGGGAGGGAGGATAGAGCACGCATGGGGACAGGGAGGGAGGACAGAGCACACATGGGGACAGGGAGGGAGGACAGAGCACACACGGGGACAGGGAGGGAGGATAGAGCACACACGTGGACAAGAGCACGCATGGGGATGGAGGGAGGACAGAGCATGCATGGGGACAGGGAGGGAGGACAGAGCACACACGGGGACAGGGAGGGAGGATAGAGCACACACGGGGACAGGGAGGGAGGATAGAGCACAGATGCGGACAGTGAGGGAGGACAGAGCACACATGGGGACAGTGAGGGAGGATAGAGCACACATGGGGACAGTGAGGGAGGATAAAGAACACATGTGGACAGTGAGGGAGGATAGAGCACACACGGGGACAGTGAGAGGGACTGTACACACAGGGGGACAGTGAAGGAGGATAGAGAACACTTGGGGACAGTGAGGGAGGATAGAGCACACATGGTGATAGTGAGGGAGGATAGAGCACACACGGTGACAGTGTGGGAGGATAGAGCACACACGGTGACAGTGAGGGAGGACAGAGCACGCATGGGGACAGGGAGGGAGGATAGAGCAAGCATGGGGACAGGGAGGGAGGACAGAGCACACATGGGGACAGGGAGGGAGGACAGAGCACACACAGGGACAGGGAGGGAGGATAGAGCACACACAGGGACAAGAGCATGCATGGGGACAGGGAGGGAGGAGAGAGCACGCATGGGGACAGGGAGGGAGGACAGAGCACACACGGGGACAGGGAGGGAGGGAGGATAGAACACACTCGGGGACTGTGAGGGAGGATAGAGCACACCTGGGGACAGTGAGGGAGGATAAAGAACACATGGGGACAGTGAGGGAGGATAGAGCACACACGGGGACAGTGAGAGGGACAGTACACACAGGCCGACAGTGAGGGAGGATAGAGAACACATGGGGATAGTGAGGGAGGATAGAGCACACATGGTGACAGAGAGGGAGGATAGAGCACACATGGTGACAGTGTGGGAGGATAGAGCACACACGGGGACAGTGAGGGAGGATAGAGCACACACGGGGACAGTGAGAGAGGATAGAGCACACACGGGGACAGGGAGGGAGGATAGAGCACACTTTGGGACAGGGAGGGAGGATAGAGCACACACGGGGACAGTGAGGGAGGGAGGATAGAGCACACTCGGGGACAGTGAGGGAGGATAGAGCACACCTGGGGACAGTGAGGGAGGATAAAGAACACATGGGGACAGTGAGGGAGGATAGAGCACACACGGGGACAGGGAGGGAGGATAGAGCACACACGGGGACAGTGAGGGAGGATAGAGCACACACGGGGACAGTGAGGGAGGACAGAGCACACACGGGGACAGTGAGGGAGGACAGAGCACACACGGGAACAGGGAGGGAGGATAGAGCACACATGGGGACAGGGAGGGAGGATAGAGCACACATGGGGACAGTGAGGGAGGATAAAGAACACATGGGGACAGTGAGGGAGGATAGAGTACACACGGGGACAGTGAGCGGGACAGTAAACACAGGCCAACAGTGAGGGAGGATAGAAAACACATGGGGATAGTGAGGGAGGATAGAGCACACATGGTGACAGAGAGGGAGGATAGAGCACACATGGTGACAGTGTGGGAGGATAGAGCACACACGGGGACAGTGAGGGAGGATAGAGCACACACGGGGACAGTGAGAGGGACAGTACATACAGGGGGACAGTGAGGGAGGATAGAGCACACATGGTGACAGTGTGGGAGGATAGAGCACACACGGGGACAGTGAGGGAGGATAGAGCACACACAGGGACAGTGAGAGAGGATAGAGCACACACGGGGACAGGGAGGGAGGATAGAGCACACATTGGGACAGGGAGGGAGGATAGAGCACACACAGGGACAGTGAGGGAAGACAGAGCACACACGGGGACAGTGAGTGGGATAGAGCACACACGGGGACAGTGAGGGAGGACAGAGCACACACGGGGACAGTGAGGGAGGATAGAGCACACACGGGGACAGTGTGGGAGGACAGAGCACAGATGGGGACAGTGAGGGAGGACAGAGCACACATGGGGACAGTGAGGGAGGATAGAGCACACATGGGGACAGTGAGGGAGGATAAAGAACACACGGGGACAGTGAGGGAGGATAGAGCACACACGGGGAAAGTGAGAGGGACAGCACACACATGGGAACAGTGAGGGAGGATAGAGCACACACGGGGACAGTGAGGGAGGACAGAGCACACACGGGGACAGTGAGGGAGGACAGAGCACACACGGGGACAGTGAGGGAGGACAGAGCACACACGGGGACAGTGAGGGAGGACAGAGCACACACGGGGACAGTGAGGGAGGACAGAGCACACACGGGGACAGTGAGGGAGGACAGAGTACACACGGGGACAGAGAGGGAGGATAGAGAACACACGAGGACAGTGAGGGAATATAGAGCACACACGGGGACAGGGAGGGAGGACAGAGCACACACGGGGACAGGGAGGGAGGACCGAGCACACACGGGGACAGGGAGGGAGGACAGAGCACACACGGGGACAAGAGCATGCATGGGGACAGGGAGGGAGGACAGAGCACACACGGGGACAAGAGCATGCATGGGGACAGGGAGGGAGGACAGAGCACGCACGGGGACAGGGAGGGAGGACAGAGCACACACGGGGACAGGGAGGGAGGATAGAGCACACTCGGGGACAGTGAGGGAGGATAGAGCACACATGTGGACAGTGTGGGAGGATAAAGAACAAACGGGGATGTGAGGGAGGATAGAGCACACACGGGGACAGTGTGGGAGGACAGAGCACAGATGGGGACAGTGAGGGAGGACAGAGCACACATGGGGACAGTGAGGGAGGATAGAGCACACATGGGGACAGTGAGGGAGGATAAAGAACACATGGGGACAGTGAGGGAGGATAGAGCACACATGGGGACAGTGAGAGGGACAGTACACACAGGGGGACAGTGAGGGAGGATAGAGAACACATGTGGACAGTGAGGGAGGATAGAGCACACACGGGGACAGGGAGGGAGGACAGAGCACACATGGGGACAGTGAGGGAGGACAGAGCACACATGGGGACAGTGAGGGAGCACAGAGCACACGCGGGGACAGTGAGGGAGCACAGAGCACACACGGGGACAGTGAGGGAGAATACAGCACACACGGGGACAGTGAGGGAGGACCGAGCACACACGGGGACAAGAGCACGCATGGGGACAGGGAGGGAGGACAGAGCACGCACGGGGACAGGGAGGGAGGACAGAGCACGCACGGGAACACGGAGGGAAGATAGAGCACACTCGGGGACAGTGAGGGAGGATAGAGCACACACGGGGACAGTGAGGGAGGATAGAGCACACAGGGGGACAGTGTGGGAGGACAGAGCACAGATGGGGACAGTGAGGGAGGACAGAGCACACAAGGGGACAGTGAGGGAGGATAGAGCACACATGGGGACAGTGAGAGAGGATAAAGAACACATGGGGACAGTGAGGGAGGATAGAGCACACACGGGGACAGTGAGAGGGACAGTACACACAGGGGGACAGTGAGGGAGGATAGATAACACATGGGGACAGTGAGGGAGGATAGAGCACACATGGTGACAGTGAGGGAGGATAGAGCACACATGGTGACAGTGTGGGAGGATAGAGCACACACGGGGACAGTGAGGGAGGACAGAGCACGCATGGGGACAGGGAGGGAGGATAGAGCACGCATGGGGACAGGGAGGGAGGACAGAGCACACATGGGGACAGGGAGGGAGGACAGAGCACACACGGGGACAGGGAGGGAGGATAGAGCACACACGTGGACAAGAGCACGCATGGGGATGGAGGGAGGACAGAGCATGCATGGGGACAGGGAGGGAGGACAGAGCACACACGGGGACAGGGAGGGAGGATAGAGCACACACAGGGACAGGAAGGGAGGATAGAGCACAGATGCGCACAGTGAGGGAGGACAGAGCACACATGGGGACAGTGAGTGAGGACAGAGCACACACGGGGACAGGGAGGGAGGACAGAGCACACACGGGACCAGGGATGGAGGACAGAGCACACACGGGGACAAGAGCATGCATGGGGACAGGGAGGGAGGACAGAGCATGCACGGGGACAGAAAGGGAGGACAGAGCACACACGGGAACAGGGAGGGAAGATAGAGCACACTCGGGGACAGTGAGGGAGGATAGAGCACACACGGGGACAGTGAGGTAGGATAGAGCACACAGGGGGACAGTGTGGGAGGACAGAGCACATATGGGGACAGTGAGGGAGGACAGAGCACACATGGGGACAGTGAGGGAGGATAGAGCACACATGGGGACAGTGAGGGAGGATAAAGAACACATGGGGACAGTGAGGGAGGATAGAGCACACACGGGGACAGTGAGAGGGACAGTACACACAGGGGGACAGTGAGGGAGGATAGATAACACATGGGGACAGTGAGGGAGGATAGAGCACACATGGTGACAGTGAGGGAGGATAGAGCACACATGGTGACAGTGTGGGAGGATAGAGCACACACGGGGACAGTGAGGGAGGACAGAGCACGCATGGGGACAGGGAGGGAGGATAGAGCACGCATGGGGACAGGGAGGGAGGACAGAGCACACATGGGGACAGGGAGGGAGGACAGAGCACACACGGGGACAGGGAGGGAGGATAGAGCACACACGTGGACAAGAGCATGCATGGGGATGGAGGGAGGACAGAGCATGCATGGGGACAGGGAGGGAGGACAGAGCACACACGGGGACAGGGAGGGAGGATAGAGCACACACGGGGACAGGGAGGGAGGATAGAGCACAGATGCGGACAGTGAGGGAGGACAGAGCACACATGGGGACAGTGAGGGAGGATAGAGCACACATGGGGACAGTGAGGGAGGATAAAGAACACATGTGGACAGTGAGGGAGGATAGAGCACACACGGGGACAGTGAGAGGGACTGTACACACAGGGGGACAGTGAAGGAGGATAGAGAACACTTGGGGACAGTGAGGGAGGATAGAGCACACATGGTGATAGTGAGGGAGGATAGAGCACACACGGTGACAGTGTGGGAGGATAGAGCACACACGGTGACAGTGAGGGAGGACAGAGCACGCATGGGGACAGGGAGGGAGGATAGAGCAAGCATGGGGACAGGGAGGGAGGACAGAGCACACATGGGGACAGGGAGGGAGGACAGAGCACACACAGGGACAGGGAGGGAGGATAGAGCACACACAGGGACAAGAGCATGCATGGGGACAGGGAGGGAGGAGAGAGCACGCATGGGGACAGGGAGGGAGGACAGAGCACACACGGGGACAGGGAGGGAGGGAGGATAGAACACACTCGGGGACTGTGAGGGAGGATAGAGCACACCTGGGGACAGTGAGGGAGGATAAAGAACACATGGGGACAGTGAGGGAGGATAGAGCACACACGGGGACAGTGAGAGGGACAGTACACACAGGCCGACAGTGAGGGAGGATAGAGAACACATGGGGATAGTGAGGGAGGATAGAGCACACATGGTGACAGAGAGGGAGGATAGAGCACACATGGTGACAGTGTGGGAGGATAGAGCACACACGGGGACAGTGAGGGAGGATAGAGCACACACGGGGACAGTGAGAGAGGATAGAGCACACACGGGGACAGGGAGGGAGGATAGAGCACACTTTGGGACAGGGAGGGAGGATAGAGCACACACGGGGACAGTGAGGGAGGGAGGATAGAGCACACTCGGGGACAGTGAGGGAGGATAGAGCACACCTGGGGACAGTGAGGGAGGATAAAGAACACATGGGGACAGTGAGGGAGGATAGAGCACACACGGGGACAGGGAGGGAGGATAGAGCACACACGGGGACAGGGAGGGAGGATAGAGCACACACGGGGACAGTGAGGGAGGATAGAGCACACACGGGGACAGTGAGGGAGGACAGAGCACACACGGGGACAGTGAGGGAGGACAGAGCACACACGGGAACAGGGAGGGAGGATAGAGCACACATGGGGACAGGGAGGGAGGATAGAGCACACATGGGGACAGTGAGGGAGGATAAAGAACACATGGGGACAGTGAGGGAGGATAGAGTACACACGGGGACAGTGAGCGGGACAGTAAACACAGGCCAACAGTGAGGGAGGATAGAAAACACATGGGGATAGTGAGGGAGGATAGAGCACACATGGTGACAGAGAGGGAGGATAGAGCACACATGGTGACAGTGTGGGAGGATAGAGCACACACGGGGACAGTGAGGGAGGATAGAGCACACACGGGGACAGTGAGAGGGACTGTACACACAGGGGGACAGTGAAGGAGGATAGAGAACACTTGGGGACAGTGAGGGAGGATAGAGCACACATGGTGATAGTGAGGGAGGATAGAGCACACATGGTGACAGTGTGGGAGGATAGAGCACACACGGTGACAGTGAGGGAGGACAGAGCATGCATGGGGACAGGGAGGGAGGATAGAGCAAGCATGGGGACAGGGAGGGAGGACAGAGCACACATGGGGACAGGGAGGGAGGACAGAGCACACACAGGGACAGGGAGGGAGGATAGAGCACACACAGGGACAAGAGCATGCATGGGGACAGGGAGGGAGGACAGAGCACGCATGGGGACAGGGAGGGAGGACAGAGCACATACGGGGACAGGGAGGGAGGGAGGACAGAGCACACTCGGGGACAGTGAGGGAGGATAGAGCACACCTGGGGACAGTGAGGGAGGATAAAGAACACATGGGGACAGTGAGGGAGGATAGAGCACACACGGGGACAGTGAGAGGGACAGTACACACAGGGGAACAGTGAGGGAGGATAAAGCACACATGGGGACAGTGAGAGAGGATAGAGCACACACAGGGACAGGGAGGGAGGATAGAGCACACACGGGGACAGTGAGGGAGGATAGAGCACACACGGGGACTGTGAGGGAGGACAGAGCACACACGGGGACAGTGAGGGAGGACAGAGCACATATGGGGACAGTGAGGGAGGACAGAGCACACATGGGGACAGGGAGGGAGGATAGAGCACACATGGGGACAGTGAGGGAGGATAAAGAACACATGGGGACAGTGAGGGAGGATAGAGTACACACGGGGACAGTGAGCGGGACAGTAAACACAGGCCGACAGTGAGGGAGGATAGAGAACACATGGGGACAGTGAGGGAGGATAGAGCACACATGGTGACAGTGAGGGAGGATAGAGCACACATGGTGACAGTGTGGGAGGATAGAGCACACACGGGGACAGTGAGGGAGGACAGAGCACGCATGGGGACAGGGAGGGAGGATAGAGCACGCATGGGGACAGGGAGGGAGGACAGAGCACACATGGGGACAGGGAGGGAGGACAGAGCACACACGGGGACAGGGAGGGAGGATAGAGCACACACGTGGACAAGAGCACGCATGGGGATGGAGGGAGGACAGAGCATGCATGGGGACAGGGAGGGAGAACAGAGCACACACGGGGACAGGGAGGGAGGATAGAGCACACACGGGGACAGGGAGGGAGGATAGAGCACAGATGCGGACAGTGAGGGAGGACAGAGCACACATGGGGACAGTGAGGGAGGATAGAGCACACATGGGGACAGTGAGGGAGGATAAAGAACACATGTGGACAGTGAGGGAGGATAGAGCACACACGGGGACAGTGAGAGGGACTGTACACACAGGGGGACAGTGAAGGAGGATAGAGAACACTTGGGGACAGTGAGGGAGGATAGAGCACACATGGTGATAGTGAGGGAGGATAGAGCACACACGGTGACAGTGTGGGAGGATAGAGCACACACGGTGACAGTGAGGGAGGACAGAGCACGCATGGGGACAGGGAGGGAGGATAGAGCAAGCATGGGGACAGGGAGGGAGGACAGAGCACACATGGGGACAGGGAGGGAGGACAGAGCACACACAGGGACAGGGAGGGAGGATAGAGCACACACAGGGACAAGAGCATGCATGGGGACAGGGAGGGAGGAGAGAGCACGCATGGGGACAGGGAGGGAGGACAGAGCACACACGGGGACAGGGAGGGAGGGAGGATAGAACACACTCGGGGACTGTGAGGGAGGATAGAGCACACCTGGGGACAGTGAGGGAGGATAAAGAACACATGGGGACAGTGAGGGAGGATAGAGCACACACGGGGACAGTGAGAGGGACAGTACACACAGGCCGACAGTGAGGGAGGATAGAGAACACATGGGGATAGTGAGGGAGGATAGAGCACACATGGTGACAGAGAGGGAGGATAGAGCACACATGGTGACAGTGTGGGAGGATAGAGCACACACGGGGACAGTGAGGGAGGATAGAGCACACACGGGGACAGTGAGAGAGGATAGAGCACACACGGGGACAGGGAGGGAGGATAGAGCACACTTTGGGACAGGGAGGGAGGATAGAGCACACACGGGGACAGTGAGGGAGGGAGGATAGAGCACACTCGGGGACAGTGAGGGAGGATAGAGCACACCTGGGGACAGTGAGGGAGGATAAAGAACACATGGGGACAGTGAGGGAGGATAGAGCACACACGGGGACAGGGAGGGAGGATAGAGCACACACGGGGACAGTGAGGGAGGATAGAGCACACACGGGGACAGTGAGGGAGGACAGAGCACACACGGGGACAGTGAGGGAGGACAGAGCACACACGGGAACAGGGAGGGAGGATAGAGCACACATGGGGACAGGGAGGGAGGATAGAGCACACATGGGGACAGTGAGGGAGGATAAAGAACACATGGGGACAGTGAGGGAGGATAGAGTACACACGGGGACAGTGAGCGGGACAGTAAACACAGGCCAACAGTGAGGGAGGATAGAAAACACATGGGGATAGTGAGGGAGGATAGAGCACACATGGTGACAGAGAGGGAGGATAGAGCACACATGGTGACAGTGTGGGAGGATAGAGCACACACGGGGACAGTGAGGGAGGATAGAGCACACACGGGGACAGTGAGAGGGACTGTACACACAGGGGGACAGTGAAGGAGGATAGAGAACACTTGGGGACAGTGAGGGAGGATAGAGCACACATGGTGATAGTGAGGGAGGATAGAGCACACATGGTGACAGTGTGGGAGGATAGAGCACACACGGTGACAGTGAGGGAGGACAGAGCATGCATGGGGACAGGGAGGGAGGATAGAGCAAGCATGGGGACAGGGAGGGAGGACAGAGCACACATGGGGACAGGGAGGGAGGACAGAGCACACACAGGGACAGGGAGGGAGGATAGAGCACACACAGGGACAAGAGCATGCATGGGGACAGGGAGGGAGGACAGAGCACGCATGGGGACAGGGAGGGAGGACAGAGCACATACGGGGACAGGGAGGGAGGGAGGACAGAGCACACTCGGGGACAGTGAGGGAGGATAGAGCACACCTGGGGACAGTGAGGGAGGATAAAGAACACATGGGGACAGTGAGGGAGGATAGAGCACACACGGGGACAGTGAGAGGGACAGTACACACAGGGGAACAGTGAGGGAGGATAAAGCACACATGGGGACAGTGAGAGAGGATAGAGCACACACAGGGACAGGGAGGGAGGATAGAGCACACACGGGGACAGTGAGGGAGGATAGAGCACACACGGGGACTGTGAGGGAGGACAGAGCACACACGGGGACAGTGAGGGAGGACAGAGCACACACGGGAACAGGGAGGGAGGAAAGAGCACACATGGGGACAGGGAGGGAGGATAGAGCACACATGGGGACAGTGAGGGAGGATAAAGAACACATGGGGACAGTGAGGGAGGATAGAGTACACACGGGGACAGTGAGCGGGACAGTAAACACAGGCCGACAGTGAGGGAGGATAGAGAACACATGGGGACAGTGAGGGAGGATAGAGCACACATGGTGACAGAGAGGGAGGATAGAGCACACATGGTGACAGTGTGGGAGGATAGAGCACACACGGGGACAGTGAGGGAGGATAGAGCACACACGGGGACAGTGAGAGGGACAGTACATACAGGGGGATAGTGAGGGAGGATAGAGCACACATGGTGACAGTGTGGGAGGATAGAGCACACACGGGGACAGTGAGGGAGGATAGAGCACACACGGGGACAGTGAAGGAGGATAGAGCACACACGGGGACAGTGAGGGAGGATAGAGCACACACGGGGACAGTGAGGGAGGATAGAGCACACACGGTGACAGGGAGAGAGGACAGAGCACACACGGGGACAGGGAGGGAGGACAGAGCACACACGGGGACAGTGAGGGAGGACAGAGCACACACGGGGACAGTGAGGGAGGACAGAGCACACACGGTGACATGGAGGGAGGACAGAGGACACACGGGGACAGTGAGGGAGGACAGAGCACACACGGGGACAGGGAGGGAGGACAGAGCACACACGGGGACAGGGAGGGAGGACAGAGCACACACGGGGACAGTGAGGGAGGACAGAGCACACACGGGGACAGTGAGGGAGGACAGAGCACACACGGTGACAGGGAGGGAGGACAGAGGACACACGGGGACAGTGAGGGAGGACAGAGCACACACGGGGACAGTGAGGGAGGACAGAGCACACACGGGGACAGTGAGGGAGGACAGAGCACACACGGGGACAGAGAGGGAGGATAGAGAACACACGGGGACAGTGAGGGACTATAGAGCACACACGGGGACAGGGAGGGAGGACAGAGCACACACGGGGACAGGGAGGGAGGACAGTGCACACACGGGGACAGGGAGGGAGGACAGAGCACACACGGGGACAAGAGCATGCATGGGGACAGGGAGGGAGGACAGAGCACGCACGGGGACAGGGAGGGAGGACAGAGCACACACGGGGACAGGGAGGGAGGATAGAGCACACTCGGGGACAGTGAGGGAGGATAGAGCACACATGGGGACAGTGAGGGAGGATAAAGAACACACGGGGACGTGAGGGAGGATAGAGCACATACGGGGACAGTGTGGGAGGACAGAGCACAGATGGGGACAGTGAGGGAGGACAGAGCACACATGGGGACAGTGAGGGAGGATAGAGCACACATGGGGACAGTGAGGGAGGATAAAGAACACATGGGGACAGTGAGGGAGGATAGAGCACACACGGGGACAGTGAGAGGGACAGTACACACAAGGGGACAGTGAGGGAGGATAGAGAACACATGGGGACAGTGAGGGAGGATAGAGCACACACGGGGACAGGGAGGGAGGACAGAGCACACATGGGGACAGTGAGGGAGGATAGAGCACACATGGGGACAGTGAGGGAGCACAGAGCACACACGGGGACAGTGAGGGAGAATAGAGCACACACGGGGACAGTGAGGGAGGACAGAGCACACACGGGGACAGTGAGTGAGGACAGAGCACACACGGGGACAGGGAGGGAGGACAGAGCACATACGGGGACAGGGAGGGAGGACAGAGCACACACGGGACCAGGGATGGAGGACAGAGCACACACGGGGACAAGAGCATGCATGGGGACAGGGAGGGAGGACAGAGCATGCACGGGGACAGAAAGGGAGGACAGAGCACACACGGGAACAGGGAGGGAAGATAGAGCACACTCGGGGACAGTGAGGGAGGATAGAGCACACACGGGGACAGTGAGGTAGGATAGAGCACACAGGGGGACAGTGTGGGAGGACAGAGCACATATGGGGACAGTGAGGGAGGACAGAGCACACATGGGGACAGTGAGGGAGGATAGAGCACACATGGGGACAGTGAGGGAGGATAAAGAACACATGGGGACAGTGAGGGAGGATAGAGCACACACGGGGACAGTGAGAGGGACAGTACACACAGGGGGACAGTGAGGGAGGATAGATAACACATGGGGACAGTGAGGGAGGATAGAGCACACATGGTGACAGTGAGGGAGGATAGAGCACACATGGTGACAGTGTGGGAGGATAGAGCACACACGGGGACAGTGAGGGAGGACAGAGCACGCATGGGGACAGGGAGGGAGGATAGAGCACGCATGGGGACAGGGAGGGAGGACAGAGCACACATGGGGACAGGGAGGGAGGACAGAGCACACACGGGGACAGGGAGGGAGGATAGAGCACACACGTGGACAAGAGCACGCATGGGGATGGAGGGAGGACAGAGCATGCATGGGGACAGGGAGGGAGGACAGAGCACACACGGGGACAGGGAGGGAGGATAGAGCACACACGGGGACAGGGAGGGAGGATAGAGCACAGATGCGGACAGTGAGGGAGGACAGAGCACACATGGGGACAGTGAGGGAGGATAGAGCACACATGGGGACAGTGAGGGAGGATAAAGAACACATGTGGACAGTGAGGGAGGATAGAGCACACACGGGGACAGTGAGAGGGACTGTACACACAGGGGGACAGTGAAGGAGGATAGAGAACACTTGGGGACAGTGAGGGAGGATAGAGCACACATGGTGATAGTGAGGGAGGATAGAGCACACACGGTGACAGTGTGGGAGGATAGAGCACACACGGTGACAGTGAGGGAGGACAGAGCATGCATGGGGACAGGGAGAGAGGATAGAGCAAGCATGGGGACAGGGAGGGAGGACAGAGCACACATGGGGACAGGGAGGGAGGACAGAGCACACACAGGGACAGGGAGGGAGGATAGAGCACACACAGGGACAAGAGCATGCATGGGGACAGGGAGGGAGGAGAGAGCACGCATGGGGACAGGGAGGGAGGACAGAGCACACACGGGGACAGGGAGGGAGGGAGGATAGAACACACTCGGGGACTGTGAGGGAGGATAGAGCACACCTGGGGACAGTGAGGGAGGATAAAGAACACATGGGGACAGTGAGGGAGGATAGAGCACACACGGGGACAGTGAGAGGGACAGTACACACAGGCCGACAGTGAGGGAGGATAGAGAACACATGGGGATAGTGAGGGAGGATAGAGCACACATGGTGACAGAGAGGGAGGATAGAGCACACATGGTGACAGTGTGGGAGGATAGAGCACACACGGGGACAGTGAGGGAGGATAGAGCACACACGGGGACAGTGAGAGAGGATAGAGCACACACGGGGACAGGGAGGGAGGATAGAGCACACTTTGGGACAGGGAGGGAGGATAGAGCACACACGGGGACAGTGAGGGAGGGAGGATAGAGCACACTCGGGGACAGTGAGGGAGGATAGAGCACACCTGGGGACAGTGAGGGAGGATAAAGAACACATGGGGACAGTGAGGGAGGATAGAGCACACACGGGGACAGGGAGGGAGGATAGAGCACACACGGGGACAGTGAGGGAGGATAGAGCACACACGGGGACAGTGAGGGAGGACAGAGCACACACGGGGACAGTGAGGGAGGACAGAGCACACACGGGAACAGGGAGGGAGGATAGAGCACACATGGGGACAGGGAGGGAGGATAGAGCACACATGGGGACAGTGAGGGAGGATAAAGAACACATGGGGACAGTGAGGGAGGATAGAGTACACACGGGGACAGTGAGCGGGACAGTAAACACAGGCCAACAGTGAGGGAGGATAGAAAACACATGGGGATAGTGAGGGAGGATAGAGCACACATGGTGACAGAGAGGGAGGATAGAGCACACATGGTGACAGTGTGGGAGGATAGAGCACACACGGGGACAGTGAGGGAGGATAGAGCACACACGGGGACAGTGAGAGGGACAGTACATACAGGGGGACAGTGAGGGAGGATAGAGCACACATGGTGACAGTGTGGGAGGATAGAGCACACACGGGGACAGTGAGGGAGGATAGAGCACACACAGGGACAGTGAGAGAGGATAGAGCACACACGGGGACAGGGAGGGAGGATAGAGCACACATTGGGACAGGGAGGGAGGATAGAGCACACACAGGGACAGTGAGGGAAGACAGAGCACACACGGGGACAGTGAGGGGGATAGAGCACACACGGGGACAGTGAGGGAGGACAGAGCACACACGGGGACAGTGAGGGAGGATAGAGCACACACGGGGACAGTGTGGGAGGACAGAGCACAGATGGGGACAGTGAGGGAGGACAGAGCACACATGGGGACAGTGAGGGAGGATAGAGCACACATGGGGACAGTGAGGGAGGATAAAGAACACACGGGGACAGTGAGGGAGGATAGAGCACACACGGGGAAAGTGAGAGGGACAGCACACACATGGGAACAGTGAGGGAGGATAGAGCACACACGGGGACAGTGAGGGAGGACAGAGCACACACGGGGACAGTGAGGGAGGACAGAGCACACACGGGGACAGTGAGGGAGGACAGAGCACACACGGGGACAGTGAGGGAGGACAGAGCACACACGGGGACAGTGAGGGAGGACAGAGCACACACGGGGACAGTGAGGGAGGACAGAGTACACACGGGGACAGAGAGGGAGGATAGAGAACACACGAGGACAGTGAGGGAATATAGAGCACACACGGGGACAGGGAGGGAGGACAGAGCACACACGGGGACAGGGAGGGAGGACCGAGCACACACGGGGACAGGGAGGGAGGACAGAGCACACACGGGGACAAGAGCATGCATGGGGACAGGGAGGGAGGACAGAGCACACACGGGGACAAGAGCATGCATGGGGACAGGGAGGGAGGACAGAGCACGCACGGGGACAGGGAGGGAGGACAGAGCACACACGGGGACAGGGAGGGAGGATAGAGCACACTCGGGGACAGTGAGGGAGGATAGAGCACACATGTGGACAGTGTGGGAGGATAAAGAACAAACGGGGATGTGAGGGAGGATAGAGCACACACGGGGACAGTGTGGGAGGACAGAGCACAGATGGGGACAGTGAGGGAGGACAGAGCACACATGGGGACAGTGAGGGAGGATAGAGCACACATGGGGACAGTGAGGGAGGATAAAGAACACATGGGGACAGTGAGGGAGGATAGAGCACACATGGGGACAGTGAGAGGGACAGTACACACAGGGGGACAGTGAGGGAGGATAGAGAACACATGTGGACAGTGAGGGAGGATAGAGCACACACGGGGACAGGGAGGGAGGACAGAGCACACATGGGGACAGTGAGGGAGGACAGAGCACACATGGGGACAGTGAGGGAGCACAGAGCACACGCGGGGACAGTGAGGGAGCACAGAGCACACACGGGGACAGTGAGGGAGAATACAGCACACACGGGGACAGTGAGGGAGGACCGAGCACACACGGGGACAAGAGCACGCATGGGGACAGGGAGGGAGGACAGAGCACGCACGGGGACAGGGAGGGAGGACAGAGCACGCACGGGAACACGGAGGGAAGATAGAGCACACTCGGGGACAGTGAGGGAGGATAGAGCACACACGGGGACAGTGAGGGAGGATAGAGCACACAGGGGGACAGTGTGGGAGGACAGAGCACAGATGGGGACAGTGAGGGAGGACAGAGCACACATGGGGACAGTGAGGGAGGATAGAGCACACATGGGGACAGTGAGAGAGGATAAAGAACACATGGGGACAGTGAGGGAGGATAGAGCACACACGGGGACAGTGAGAGGGACAGTACACACAGGGGGACAGTGAGGGAGGATAAATAACACATGGGGACAGTGAGGGAGGATAGAGCACACATGGTGACAGTGAGGGAGGATAGAGCACACATGGTGACAGTGTGGGAGGATAGAGCACACACGGGGACAGTGAGGGAGGACAGAGCACGCATGGGGACAGGGAGGGAGGATAGAGCACGCATGGGGACAGGGAGGGAGGACAGAGCACACATGGGGACAGGGAGGGAGGACAGAGCACACACGGGGACAGGGAGGGAGGATAGAGCACACACGTGGACAAGAGCACGCATGGGGATGGAGGGAGGACAGAGCATGCATGGGGACAGGGAGGGAGGACAGAGCACACACGGGGACAGGGAGGGAGGATAGAGCACACACAGGGACAGGAAGGGAGGATAGAGCACAGATGCGCACAGTGAGGGAGGACAGAGCACACATGGGGACAGTGAGGGAGGATAGAGCACACATGGGGACAGTGAGGGAGAATAAAGAACACATGGGGACAGTGAGGGAGGATAGAGCACACACGGGGACAGTGAGAGGGACTGTACACACAGGGGGACAGTGAAGGAGGATAGAGAACACTTGGGGACAGTGAGGGAGGATAGAGCACACATGGTGATAGTGAGGGAGGACAGAGCACACACGGGGACAGTGAGGGAGAACAGAGCACACATGGGGACAGTGAGGGAGGACAGAGCACACACGGGGACAGGGAGGGAGGACAGAGCACACACGGGGACAAGAGCACGCATGGGGACAGGGAGGGAGGACAGAGCACGCACGGGGACAGGGAGGGAGGACAGAGCACACACGGGAACAGGGAGGGAAGATAGAGCACAGATGGGGACAGTGAGGGAGGACAGAGCACACATGGGGACAGTGAGGGAGGATAGAGCACACATGGGGACAGGGAGGGAGGATAGAGCACACACAGGGACAGTGAGGGAAGACAGAGCACACACGGGGACAGTGAGGGGGATAGAGCACACACGGGGACAGTGAGGGAGGACAGAGCACACACGGGGACAGTGAGGGAGGATAGAGCACACACGGGGACAGTGTGGGAGGACAGAGCACAGATGGGGACAGTGAGGGAGGACAGAGCACACATGGGGACAGTGAGGGAGGATAGAGCACACATGGGGACAGTGAGGGAGGATAAAGAACACACGGGGACAGTGAGGGAGGATAGAGCACACACGGGGAAAGTGAGAGGGACAGCACACACATGGGAACAGTGAGGGAGGATAGAGCACACACGGGGACAGTGAGGGAGGACAGAGCACACACGGGGACAGTGAGGGAGGACAGAGCACACACGGGGACAGTGAGGGAGGACAGAGCACACACGGGGACAGTGAGGGAGGACAGAGCACACACGGGGACAGTGAGGGAGGACAGAGCACACACGGGGACAGTGAGGGAGGACAGAGTACACACGGGGACAGAGAGGGAGGATAGAGAACACACGAGGACAGTGAGGGAATATAGAGCACACACGGGGACAGGGAGGGAGGACAGAGCACACACGGGGACAGGGAGGGAGGACCGAGCACACACGGGGACAGGGAGGGAGGACAGAGCACACACGGGGACAAGAGCATGCATGGGGACAGGGAGGGAGGACAGAGCACACACGGGGACAAGAGCATGCATGGGGACAGGGAGGGAGGACAGAGCACGCACGGGGACAGGGAGGGAGGACAGAGCACACACGGGGACAGGGAGGGAGGATAGAGCACACTCGGGGACAGTGAGGGAGGATAGAGCACACATGTGGACAGTGTGGGAGGATAAAGAACAAACGGGGATGTGAGGGAGGATAGAGCACACACGGGGACAGTGTGGGAGGACAGAGCACAGATGGGGACAGTGAGGGAGGACAGAGCACACATGGGGACAGTGAGGGAGGATAGAGCACACATGGGGACAGTGAGAGAGGATAAAGAACACATGGGGACAGTGAGGGAGGATAGAGCACACATGGGGACAGTGAGAGGGACAGTACACACAGGGGGACAGTGAGGGAGGATAGAGAACACATGGGGACAGTGAGGGAGGATAGAGCACACACGGGGACAGGGAGGGAGGACAGAGCACACATGGGGACAGTGAGGGAGGACAGAGCACACATGGGGACAGTGAGGGAGCACAGAGCACACGCGGGGACAGTGAGGGAGCACAGAGCACACACGGGGACAGTGAGGGAGAATACAGCACACACGGGGACAGTGAGGGAGGACCGAGCACACACGGGGACAAGAGCACGCATGGGGACAGGGAGGGAGGACAGAGCACGCACGGGGACAGGGAGGGAGGACAGAGCATGCACGGGAACACGGAGGGAAGATAGAGCACACTCGGGGACAGTGAGGGAGGATAGAGCACACACGGGGACAGTGAGGGAGGATAGAGCACACAGGGGGACAGTGTGGGAGGACAGAGCACAGATGGGGACAGTGAGGGAGGACAGAGCACACATGGGGACAGTGAGGGAGGATAGAGCACACATGGGGACAGTGAGAGAGGATAAAGAACACATGGGGACAGTAAGGGAGGATAGAGCACACACGGGGACAGTGAGAGGGACAGTACACACAGGGGGACAGTGAGGGAGGATAGATAACACATGGGGACAGTGAGGGAGGATAGAGCACACATGGTGACAGTGAGGGAGGATAGAGCACACATGGTGACAGTGTGGGAGGATAGAGCACACACGGGGACAGTGAGGGAGGACAGAGCACACATGGGGACAGGGAGGGAGGATAGAGCACACATGGGGACAGGGAGGGAGGACAGAGCACACACGGGGACAAGAGCACGCATGGGGATGGAGGGAGGACAGAGCATGCATGGGGACAGGGAGGGAGGACAGAGCACACACGGGGACAGGGAGGGAGGATAGAGCACACACAGGGACAGGAAGGGAGGATAGAGCACAGATGCGCACAGTGAGGGAGGACAGAGCACACATGGGGACAGTGAGGGAGGATAGAGCACACATGGGGACAGTGAGGGAGAATAAAGAACACATGGGGACAGTGAGGGAGGATAGAGCACACACGGGGACAGTGAGAGGGACTGTACACACAGGGGGACAGTGAAGGAGGATAGAGAACACTTGGGGACAGTGAGGGAGGATAGAGCACACATGGTTATAGTGAGGGAGGACAGAGCACACACGGGGACAGTGAGGGAGAACAGAGCACACACAGGGACAGTGAGGGAGGACAGAGCACACACGGGGACAGGGAGGGAGGACAGAGCACACACGGGGACAAGAGCACGCATGGGGACAGGGAGGGAGGACAGAGCACGCACGGGGACAGGGAGGGAGGACAGAGCACACACGGGAACAGGGAGGGAAGATAGAGCACAGATGGGGACAGTGAGGGAGGACAGAGCACACATGGGGACAGTGAGGGAGGATAGAGCACACATGGGGACAGGGAGGGAGGATAGAGCACACACAGGGACAGTGAGGGAAGACAGAGCACACACGGGGACAGTGAGGGGGATAGAGCACACACGGGGACAGTGAGGGAAGACAGAGCACACACGGGGACAGTGAGGGAGGATAGAGCACACACGGGGACAGTGTGGGAGGACAGAGCACAGATGGGGACAGTGAGGGAGGACAGAGCACACATGGGGACAGTGAGGGAGGATAGAGCACACATGGGGACAGTGAGGGAGGATAAAGAACACACGGGGACAGTGAGGGAGGATAGAGCACACACGGGGAAAGTGAGAGGGACAGCACACACATGGGAACAGTGAGGGAGGATAGAGCACACACGGGGACAGTGAGGGAGGACAGAGCACACACGGGGACAGTGAGGGAGGACAGAGCACACACGGGGACAGTGAGGGAGGACAGAGCACACACGGGGACAGTGAGGGAGGACAGAGCACACACGGGGACAGTGAGGGAGGACAGAGCACACACGGGGACAGTGAGGGAGGACAGAGTACACACGGGGACAGAGAGGGAGGATAGAGAACACACGAGGACAGTGACGGAATATAGAGCACACACGGGGACAGGGAGGGAGGACAGAGCACACACGGGGACAGGGAGGGAGGACCGAGCACACACGGGGACAGGGAGGGAGGACAGAGCACACACGGGGACAAGAGCATGCATGGGGACAGGGAGGGAGGACAGAGCACACACGGGGACAAGAGCATGCATGGGGACAGGGAGGGAGGACAGAGCACGCACGGGGACAGGGAGGGAGGACAGAGCACACACGGGGACAGGGAGGGAGGATAGAGCACACTCGGGGACAGTGAGGGAGGATAGAGCACACATGGGGACAGTGTGGGAGGATAAAGAACAAACGGGGATGTGAGGGAGGATAGAGCACACACGGGGACAGTGTGGGAGGACAGAGCACAGATGGGGACAGTGAGGGAGGACAGAGCACACATGGGGACAGTGAGGGAGGATAGAGCACACATGGGGACAGTGAGGGAGGATAAAGAACACATGGGGACAGTGAGGGAGGATAGAGCACACATGGGGACAGTGAGAGGGACAGTACACACAGGGGGACAGTGAGGGAGGATAGAGAACACATGGGGACAGTGAGGGAGGATAGAGCACACACGGGGACAGGGAGGAAGGACAGAGCACACATGGGGACAGTGAGGGAGGACAGAGCACACATGGGGACAGTGAGGGAGCACAGAGCACACACGGGGACAGTGAGGGAGCACAGAGCACACACGGGGACAGTGAGGGAGAATAGAGCACACACGGGGACAGTGAGGGAGGACCGAGCACACACGGGGACAAGAGCACGCATGGGGACAGGGAGGGAGGACAGAGCACGCACGGGGACAGGGAGGGAGGACAGAGCACGCACGGGAACACGGAGGGAAGATAGAGCACACTCGGGGACAGTGAGGGAGGATAGAGCACACACGGGGACAGTGAGGGAGGATAGAGCACACAGGGGGACAGTGTGGGAGGACAGAGCACAGATGGGGACAGTGAGGGAGGACAGAGCACACATGGGGACAGTGAGGGAGGATAGAGCACACATGGGGACAGTGAGAGAGGATAAAGAACACATGGGGACAGTGAGGGAGGATAGAGCACACACGGGGACAGTGAGAGGGACAGTACACACAGGGGGACAGTGAGGGAGGATAGATAACACATGGGGACAGTGAGGGAGGATAGAGCACACATGGTGACAGTGAGGGAGGATAGAGCACACATGGTGACAGTGTGGGAGGATAGAGCACACACGGGGACAGTGAGGGAGGACAGAGCACGCATGGGGACAGGGAGGGAGGATAGAGCACGCATGGGGACAGGGAGGGAGGACAGAGCACACATGGGGACAGGGAGGGAGGACAGAGCACACACGGGGACAGGGAGGGAGGATAGAGCACACACGTGGACAAGAGCACGCATGGGGATGGAGGGAGGACAGAGCATGCATGGGGACAGGGAGGGAGGACAGAGCACACACGGGGACAGGGAGGGAGGATAGAGCACACACAGGGACAGGAAGGGAGGATAGAGCACAGATGCGCACAGTGAGGGAGGACAGAGCACACATGGGGACAGTGAGGGAGGATAGAGCACACATGGGGACAGTGAGGGAGAATAAAGAACACATGGGGACAGTGAGGGAGGATAGAGCACACACGGGGACAGTGAGAGGGACTGTACACACAGGGGGACAGTGAAGGAGGATAGAGAACACTTGGGGACAGTGAGGGAGGATAGAGCACACATGGTGATAGTGAGGGAGGATAGAGCACACATGGTGACAGTGTGGGAGGATAGAGCACACACGGTGACAGTGAGGGAGGACAGAGCATGCATGGGGACAGGGAGGGAGGATAGAGCAAGCATGGGGACAGGGAGGGAGGACAGAGCACACATGGGGACAGGGAGGGAGGACAGAGCACAAACAGGGACAGGGAGGAGGATAGAGCACACACAGGGACAAGAGCATGCATGGGGACAGGGAGGGAGGACAGAGCACGCATGGGGACAGGGAGGGAGGACAGAGCACACACGGGGACAGGGAGGGAGGGAGGATAGAGCACACTCGGGGACAGTAAGGGAGGATAGAGCACACTTGGGGACAGAGAGGGAGGAAAAAGAACACATGGGGACAGTGAGGGAGGATAGAGCACACACGGGGACAGTCAGAGGGACAGTACACACAGGGGAACAGTGAGGGAGGATAAAGCACACATGGGGACAGTGAGAGAGGATAGAGCACACACGGGGACAGGGAGGGAGGATAGAGCACACACGGGGACAGTGAGGGAGGATAGAGCACACACGGGGACAGTGAGGGAGGACAGAGCACACACGGGGACAGTGAGGGAGGACAGAGCACACACGGGAACAGGGAGGGAGGATAGAGCACACATGGGGACAGGGAGGGAGGATAGAGCACACATGGGGACAGTGAGGGAGGATAAAGAACACATGGGGACAGTGAGGGAGGATAGAGTACACACGGGGACAGTGAGCGGGACAGTAAACACAGGCCGACAGTGAGGGAGGATAGAGAACACATGGGGACAGTGAGGGAGGATAGAGCACACATGGTGACAGAGAGGGAGGATAGAGCACACATGGTGACAGTGTGGGAGGATAGAGCACACACGGGGACAGTGAGGGAGGATAGAGCACACACGGGGACAGTGAGAGGGACAGTACATACAGGGGGACAGTGAGGGAGGATAGAGCACACATGGTGACAGTGTGGGAGGATAGAGCACACACGGGGACAGTGAGGGAGGATAGAGCACACACGGGGACAGTGAGAGAGGATAGAGCACAGACGGGGACAGTGAGAGAGGATAGAGCACACATTGGGACAGGGAGGGAGGATAGAGCACACACGGGGACAGTGATGGAAGACAGAGCACACACGGGGACAGTGAGGGGGATAGAGCACACACGGGGACAGTGTGGGAGGACAGAGCACACACGGGGACAGTGAGGGAGGATAGAGCACACACGGGGACAGTGTGGGAGGACAGAGCACAGATGGGGACAGTGAGGGAGGACAGAGCACACATGGGGACAGTGAGGGAGGATAGAGCACACATGGGGACAGTGAGGGAGGATAAAGAACACACGGGGACAGTGAGGGAGGATAGAGCACACACGGGGACAGTGAGAGGGACAGTACACACATGGGAACAGTGAGGGAGGATAGAGAACACACGGGGACAGTGAGGGAGGACAGAGCACACACGGGGACAGTGAGGGAGGACAGAGCACACACGGGGACAGTGAAGGAGGACAGAGCACACACGGGGACAGTGAGGGAGGACAGAGCACACACGGGGACAGTGAGGGAGGACAGAGCACACACGGGGACAGAGAGGGAGGATAGAGAACACACGGGGACAGTGAGGGACTATAGAGCACACACGGGGACAGGGAGGGAGGACAGAGCACACACGGGGACAGGGAGGGAGGACAGAGCACACACGGGGACAGGGAGGGAGGACAGAGCACACACGGGGACAAGAGCATGCATGGGGACAGGGAGGGAGGACAGAGCACGCACGGGGACAGGGAGGGAGGACAGAGCACACACGGGGACAGGGAGGGAGGATAGAGCACACTCGGGGACAGTGAGGGAGGATAGAGCACACATGGGGACAGTGAGGGAGGATAAAGAACAAACGGGGACGTGAGGGAGGATAGAGCACACACGGGGACAGTGTGGGAGGACAGAGCACAGATGGGGACAGTGAGGGCGGACAGAGCACACATGGGGACAGTGAGGGAGGATAGAGCACACATGGGGACAGTGAGGGAGGATAAAGAACAGATGGGGACAGTGAGGGAGGATAGAGCACACACGGGGACAGTGAGAGGGACAGTACACACAGGGGGACAGTGAGGGAGGAGAGAGAACACATGGGGACAGTGAGGGAGGATAGAGCACACACGGGGACAGGGAGGGAGGACAGAGCACACATGGGGACAGTGAGGGAGGACAGCACACATGGGGACAGTGAGGGAGCACAGAGCACACACGGGGACAGTGAGGGAGGACAGAGCACACACGAGGACAGTGAGGGAGAATAGAGCACACACGGGGACAGTGAGGGAGGACAGAGCACACACAGGGACAGGGAGGGAGGACAGAGCACACACGGGGACAGGGAGGGAGGACAGAGCACACACGGGGACAGCGAGGGAGGACAGAGCACACACGGGGACAAGAGCATGCATGGGGACAGGGAGGGAGGACAGAGCATGCACGGGGACAGGGAGGGAGGACAGAGCATACACGGGAACAGGGAGGGAAGATAGAGCACACTCGGGGACAGTGACGGAGGATAGAGCACACATGGGGACAGTG
Organism: Taudactylus pleione; assembly: GCA_031769625.1. Classification (NCBI taxonomy): domain Eukaryota; kingdom Metazoa; phylum Chordata; class Amphibia; order Anura; family Myobatrachidae; genus Taudactylus; species Taudactylus pleione. Next base: position 269,124 of record JAUIMM010000179.1, read on the forward strand.
AGGGAGGATAAAGAACACATGGGGACAGTGAGGGAGGACAGAGCACACATGGCGACAGTGAGGGAGGATAGAGCACACATGGGGACAGTGAGGGAGGATAAAGAACACATGGGGACAGTGAGGGAGGATAGAGCACACACGGGGACAGTGAGAGGGACAGTACACACAGGGGGACAGTGAGGGAGGAGAGAGAACACATGGGGACAGTGAGGGAGGATAGAGCACACACGGGGACAGGGAGGGAGGACAGAGCACACATGGGGACAGTGAGGGAGGACAGAGCACACATGGGGACAGTGAGGGAGCACAGAGCACACACGGGGACAGTGAGGGAGGACAGAGCACACACGGGGACAGTGAGGGAGAATAGAGCACACACGGGGACAGTGAGGGAGGACAGAGCACACACAGGGACAGGGAGGGAGGACAGAGCACACACGGGGACAGGGAGGGAGGACAGAGCACACACGGGGACAGCGAGGGAGGACAGAGCACACACGGGGACAAGAGCATGTATGGGGACAGGGAGGGAGGACAGAGCACGCATGGGGACAGGGAGGGAGGACAGAGCACACACGGGAACAGGGAGGGAAGATAGAGCACACTCGGGGACAGTGACGGAGGATAGAGCACACATGGGGACAGTGAGGGAGGATAAAGAACACACGGGGACAGTGAGGGAGGATAGAGCACACAGGGGGACAGTGTGGGAGGATAGAGCACAGATGGGGACAGTGAGGGAGGACAGAGCACACATGGGGACAGTGAGGGAGGATAGAGCACACACAGGGACAGTGAGAGGGACAGTACACACAGGGGGACAGTGAGGGAGGATAGAGCACACACGGGGACAGTGAGGGAGGACTGAGCACACACGGGGACAGTGAGGGAGGATAGAGCACACACGGGGACAGTGTGGGAGGACAGAGCACAGATGGCGACAGTGAGGGAGGACAGAGCACACATGGGGACAGTGAGGGAGGATAGAGCACACACGGGGACAGTGAGGGAGGATAAAGAACACACGGGGACAGTGAGGGAGGATAGAGCACCTACGGGGACAGTGAGAGGGACAGTACACACAGGGGGACAGTGAGGGAGGATAGAGCACACACGGGGACAGTGAGGGAAGACAGAGCACACACGGGGAAAGTGAGGGGGATAGAGCAGACACGGGGACAGTGAGGGAGGACTGAGCACACACGGGGACAGTGAGGGAGGATAGAGCACACACGGGGACAGTGTGGGAGGACAGAGCACAGATGGCGACAGTGAGGGAGGACAGAGCACACATGGGGACAGTGAGGGAGGATAGAGCACACACGGGGACAGTGAGGAAGGATAAAGAACACACGGGGACAGTGAGGGAGGATAGAGCACCCACGGGGACAGTGAGAGGGACAGTACACACATGGGAACAGTGAGGGAGGATAGAGAACACACGGGGACAGTGAGGGAGGACAGAGCACACACGGGGACAGTGAGGGAGGACAGAGCACACACGGGGACAGTGAGGGAGGACAGAGCACACACGGGGACAGGGAGGGAGGACAGAGCACACACGGGGACAAGAGCATGCATGGGGACAGGGAGGAAGGACAGAGCACGCACGGGGACAGGGAGGGAGGACAGAGCACACACGGGGACAGGGAGAGAGGATAGAGCACACACAGGGACAAGAGCATGCATGGGGACAGGGAGGGAGGACAGAGCACGCATGGGGACAGGGAGGGAGGACAGAGCACACACGGGGACAGGGAGGGAGGGAGGAAAGAGCACACTCGGGGACAGTAAGGGAGGATAGAGCACACTTGGGGACAGAGAGGGAGGAAAAAGAACACATGGGGACAGTGAGGGAGGATAGAGCACACACGGGGACAGTCAGAGGGACAGTACACACAGGGGAACAGTGAGGGAGGATAAAGCACACATGGGGACAGTGAGAGAGGATAGAGCACACACGGGGACAGGGAGGGAGGATAGAGCACACACGGGGACAGTGAGGGAGGATAGAGCACACACGGGGACAGTGAGGGAGGACAGAGCACACACGGGGACAGTGAGGGAGGACAGAGCACACACGGGAACAGGGAGGGAGGATAGAGCACACATGGGGACAGGGAGGGAGGATAGAGCACACATGGGGACAGTGAGGGAGGATAAAGAACACATGGGGACAGTGAGGGAGGATAGAGTACACACGGGGACAGTGAGCGGGACAGTAAACACAGGCCGACAGTGAGGGAGGATAGAGAACACATGGGGACAGTGAGGGAGGATAGAGCACACATGGTGACAGAGAGGGAGGATAGAGCACACATGGTGACAGTGTGGGAGGATAGAGCACACACGGGGACAGTGAGGGAGGATAGAGCACACACGGGGACAGTGAGAGGGACAGTACATACAGGGGGACAGTGAGGGAGGATAGAGCACACATGGTGACAGTGTGGGAGGATAGAGCACACACGGGGACAGTGAGGGAGGATAGAGCACACACGGGGACAGTGAGAGAGGATAGAGCACACACGGGGACAGGGAGGGAGGATAGAGCACACATTGGGACAGGGAGGGAGGATAGAGCACACACGGGGACAGTGATGGAAGACAGAGCACACACGGAGACAGTGAGGGGGATAGAGCACACACGGGGACAGTGTGGGAGGACAGAGCACACACGGGGACAGTGAGGGAGGATAGAGCACACACGGGGACAGTGTGGGAGGACAGAGCACAGATGGGGACAGTGAGGGAGGACAGAGCACACATGGGGACAGTGAGGGAGGATAGAGCACACATGGGGACAGTGAGGGAGGATAAAGAACACACGGGGACAGTGAGGGAGGATAGAGCACACACGGGGACAGTGAGAGGGACAGTACACACATGGGAACAGTGAGGGAGGATAGAGAACACACGGGGACAGTGAGGGAGGACAGAGCACACACGGGGACAGTGAGGGAGGACAGAGCACACACGGGGACAGTGAAGGAGGACAGAGCACACACGGGGACAGTGAGGGAGGACAGAGCACACACGGGGACAGTGAGGGAGGACAGAGCACACACGGGGACAGAGAGGGAGGATAGAGAACACACGGGGACAGTGAGGGACTATAGAGCACACACGGGGACAGGGAGGGAGGACAGCGCACACACGGGGACAGGGAGGGAGGACAGAGCACACACGGGGACAGGGAGGGAGGACAGAGCACACACGGGGACAAGAGCATGCATGGGGACAGGGAGGGAGGACAGAGCACGCATGGGGACAGGGAGGGAGGACAGAGCACACACGGGGACAGGGAGGGAGGATAGAGCACACTCGGGGACAGTGAGGGAGGATAGAGCACACATGGGGACAGTGAGGGAGGATAAAGAACAAACGGGGACGTGAGGGAGGATAGAGCACACACGGGGACAGTGTGGGAGGACAGAGCACAGATGGGGACAGTGAGGGCGGACAGAGCACACATGGGGACAGTGAGGGAGGATAGAGCACACATGGGGACAGTGAGGGAGGATAAAGAACAGATGGGGACAGTGAGGGAGGATAGAGCACACACGGGGACAGTGAGAGGGACAGTACACACAGGGGGACAGTGAGGGAGGAGAGAGAACACATGGGGACAGTGAGGGAGGATAGAGCACACACGGGGACAGGGAGGGAGGACAGAGCACACATGGGGACAGTGAGGGAGGACAGCACACATGGGGACAGTGAGGGAGCACAGAGCACACACGGGGACAGTGAGGGAGGACAGAGCACACACGAGGACAGTGAGGGAGAATAGAGCACACACGGGGACAGTGAGGGAGGACAGAGCACACACAGGGACAGGGAGGGAGGACAGAGCACACACGGGGACAGTGAGGGAGAATAGAGCACACACGGGGACAGTGAGGGAGGACAGAGCACACACAGGGACAGGGAGGGAGGACAGAGCACACACGGGGACAGGGAGGGAGGACAGAGCACACACGGGGACAGCGAGGGAGGACAGAGCACACACGGGGACAAGAGCATGTATGGGGACAGGGAGGGAGGACAGAGCACGCATGGGGACAGGGAGGGAGGACAGAGCACACACGGGAACAGGGAGGGAAGATAGAGCACACTCGGGGACAGTGACGGAGGATAGAGCACACATGGGGACAGTGAGGGAGGATAAAGAACACACGGGGACAGTGAGGGAGGATAGAGCACACAGGGGGACAGTGTGGGAGGACAGAGCACAGATGGGGACAGTGAGGGAGGACAGAGCACACATGGGGACAGTGAGGGAGGATAGAGCACACACAGGGACAGTGAGAGGGACAGTACACACAGGGGGACAGTGAGGGAGGATAGAGCACACACGGGGACAGTGAGGGAGGACTGAGCACACACGGGGACAGTGAGGGAGGATAGAGCACACACGGGGACAGTGTGGGAGGACAGAGCACAGATGGCGACAGTGAGGGAGGACAGAGCACACATGGGGACAGTGAGGGAGGATAGAGCACACACGGGGACAGTGAGGGAGGATAAAGAACACACGGGGACAGTGAGGGAGGATAGAGCACCCACGGGGACAGTGAGAGGGACAGTACACACAGGGGGACAGTGAGGGAGGATAGAGCACACACGGGGACAGTGAGGGAAGACAGAGCACACACGGGGAAAGTGAGGGGGATAGAGAAGACACGGGGACAGTGAGGGAGGACTGAGCACACACGGGGACAGTGAGGGAGGATAGAGCACACACGGGGACAGTGTGGGAGGACAGAGCACAGATGGCGACAGTGAGGGAGGACAGAGCACACATGGGGACAGTGAGGGAGGATAGAGCACACACGGGGACAGTGAGGAAGGATAAAGAACACACGGGGACAGTGAGGGAGGATAGAGCACCCACGGGGACAGTGAGAGGGACAGTACACACATGGGAACAGTGAGGGAGGATAGAGAACACACGGGGACAGTGAGGGAGGACAGAGCACACACGGGGACAGTGAGGGAGGACAGAGCACACACGGGGACAGTGAGGGAGGACAGAGCACACACGGGGACAGGGAGGGAGGACAGAGCACACACGGGGACAAGAGCATGCATGGGGACAGGGAGGAAGGACAGAGCACGCACGGGGACAGGGAGGGAGGACAGAGCACACACGGGGACAGGGAGAGAGGATAGAGCACACACAGGGACAAGAGCATGCATGGGGACAGGGAGGGAGGACAGAGCACGCATGGGGACAGGGAGGGAGGACAGAGCACACACGGGGACAGGGAGGGAGGGAGGATAGAGCACACTCGGGGACAGTAAGGGAGGATAGAGCACACTTGGGGACAGAGAGGGAGGAAAAAGAACACATGGGGACAGTGAGGGAGGATAGAGCACACACGGGGACAGTCAGAGGGACAGTACACACAGGGGAACAGTGAGGGAGGATAAAGCACACATGGGGACAGTGAGAGAGGATAGAGCACACACGGGGACAGGGAGGGAGGATAGAGCACACACGGGGACAGTGAGGGAGGATAGAGCACACACGGGGACAGTGAGGGAGGACAGAGCACACACGGGGACAGTGAGGGAGGACAGAGCACACACGGGAACAGGGAGGGAGGATAGAGCACACATGGGGACAGGGAGGGAGGATAGAGCACACATGGGGACAGTGAGGGAGGATAAAGAACACATGGGGACAGTGAGGGAGGATAGAGTACACACGGGGACAGTGAGCGGGACAGTAAACACAGGCCGACAGTGAGGGAGGATAGAGAACACATGGGGACAGTGAGGGAGGATAGAGCACACATGGTGACAGAGAGGGAGGATAGAGCACACATGGTGACAGTGTGGGAGGATAGAGCACACACGGGGACAGTGAGGGAGGATAGAGCACACACGGGGACAGTGAGAGGGACAGTACATACAGGGGGACAGTGAGGGAGGATAGAGCACACATGGTGACAGTGTGGGAGGATAGAGCACACACGGGGACAGTGAGGGAGGATAGAGCACACACGGGGACAGTGAGAGAGGATAGAGCACACACGGGGACAGGGAGGGAGGATAGAGCACACATTGGGACAGGGAGGGAGGATAGAGCACACACGGGGACAGTGATGGAAGACAGAGCACACACGGAGACAGTGAGGGGGATAGAGCACACACGGGGACAGTGTGGGAGGACAGAGCACACACGGGGACAGTGAGGGAGGATAGAGCACACACGGGGACAGTGTGGGAGGACAGAGCACAGATGGGGACAGTGAGGGAGGACAGAGCACACATGGGGACAGTGAGGGAGGATAGAGCACACATGGGGACAGTGAGGGAGGATAAAGAACACACGGGGACAGTGAGGGAGGATAGAGCACACACGGGGACAGTGAGAGGGACAGTACACACATGGGAACAGTGAGGGAGGATAGAGAACACACGGGGACAGTGAGGGAGGACAGAGCACACACGGGGACAGTGAGGGAGGACAGAGCACACACGGGGACAGTGAAGGAGGACAGAGCACACACGGGGACAGTGAGGGAGGACAGAGCACACACGGGGACAGTGAGGGAGGACAGAGCACACACGGGGACAGAGAGGGAGGATAGAGAACACACGGGGACAGTGAGGGACTATAGAGCACACACGGGGACAGGGAGGGAGGACAGAGCACACACGGGGACAGGGAGGGAGGACAGAGCACACACGGGGACAGGGAGGGAGGACAGAGCACACACGGGGACAAGAGCATGCATGGGGACAGGGAGGGAGGACAGAGCACGCACGGGGACAGGGAGGGAGGACAGAGCACACACGGGGACAGGGAGGGAGGATAGAGCACACTCGGGGACAGTGAGGGAGGATAGAGCACACATGGGGACAGTGAGGGAGGATAAAGAACAAACGGGGACGTGAGGGAGGATAGAGCACACACGGGGACAGTGTGGGAGGACAGAGCACAGATGGGGACAGTGAGGGCGGACAGAGCACACATGGGGACAGTGAGGGAGGATAGAGCACACATGGGGACAGTGAGGGAGGATAAAGAACAGATGGGGACAGTGAGGGAGGATAGAGCACACACGGGGACAGTGAGAGGGACAGTACACACAGGGGGACAGTGAGGGAGGAGAGAGAACACATGGGGACAGTGAGGGAGGATAGAGCACACACGGGGACAGGGAGGGAGGACAGAGCACACATGGGGACAGTGAGGGAGGACAGCACACATGGGGACAGTGAGGGAGCACAGAGCACACACGGGGACAGTGAGGGAGGACAGAGCACACACGAGGACAGTGAGGGAGAATAGAGCACACACGGGGACAGTGAGGGAGGACAGAGCACACACAGGGACAGGGAGGGAGGACAGAGCACACACGGGGACAGGGAGGGAGGACAGAGCACACACGGGGACAGCGAGGGAGGACAGAGCACACACGGGGACAAGAGCATGCATGGGGACAGGGAGGGAGGACAGAGCACGCACGGGGACAGGGAGGGAGGACAGAGCATACACGGGAACAGGGAGGGAAGATAGAGCACACTCGGGGACAGTGACGGAGGATAGAGCACACATGGGGACAGTGAGGGAGGATAAAGAACACATGGGGACAGTGAGGGAGGACAGAGCACACATGGCGACAGTGAGGGAGGATAGAGCACACATGGGGACAGTGAGGGAGGATAAAGAACACATGGGGACAGTGAGGGAGGATAGAGCACACACGGGGACAGTGAGAGGGACAGTACACACAGGGGGACAGTGAGGGAGGAGAGAGAACACATGGGGACAGTGAGGGAGGATAGAGCACACACGGGGACAGGGAGGGAGGACAGAGCACACATGGGGACAGTGAGGGAGGACAGAGCACACATGGGGACAGTGAGGGAGCACAGAGCACACACGGGGACAGTGAGGGAGGACAGAGCACACACGGGGACAGTGAGGGAGAATAGAGCACACACGGGGACAGTGAGGGAGGACAGAGCACACACAGGGACAGGGAGGGAGGACAGAGCACACACGGGGACAGCGAGGGAGGACAGAGCACACACGGGGACAAGAGCATGTATGGGGACAGGGAGGGAGGACAGAGCACGCATGGGGACAGGGAGGGAGGACAGAGCACACACGGGAACAGGGAGGGAAGATAGAGCACACTCGGGGACAGTGACGGAGGATAGAGCACACATGGGGACAGTGAGGGAGGATAAAGAACACACGGGGACAGTGAGGGAGGATAGAGCACACAGGGGGACAGTGTGGGAGGACAGAGCACAGATGGGGACAGTGAGGGAGGACAGAGCACACATGGGGACAGTGAGGGAGGATAGAGCACACACAGGGACAGTGAGAGGGACAGTACACACAGGGGGACAGTGAGGGAGGATAGAGCACACACGGGGACAGTGAGGGAGGACTGAGCACACACGGGGACAGTGAGGGAGGATAGAGCACACACGGGGACAGTGTGGGAGGACAGAGCACAGATGGCGACAGTGAGGGAGGACAGAGCACACATGGGGACAGTGAGGGAGGATAGAGCACACACGGGGACAGTGAGGGAGGATAAAGAACACACGGGGACAGTGAGGGAGGATAGAGCACCCACGGGGACAGTGAGAGGGACAGTACACACAGGGGGACAGTGAGGGAGGATAGAGCACACACGGGGACAGTGAGGGAAGACAGAGCACACACGGGGAAAGTGAGGGGGATAGAGCAGACACGGGGACAGTGAGGGAGGACTGAGCACACACGGGGACAGTGAGGGAGGATAGAGCACACACGGGGACAGTGTGGGAGGACAGAGCACAGATGGCGACAGTGAGGGAGGACAGAGCACACATGGGGACAGTGAGGGAGGATAGAGCACACACGGGGACAGTGAGGAAGGATAAAGAACACACGGGGACAGTGAGGGAGGACAGAGCACACACGGGGACAGTGAGGGAGGACAGAGCACACACGGGGACAGTGAGGGAGGACAGAGCACACACGGGGACAGTGAGGGAGGACAGAGCACACACGGGGACAGTGAGGGAGGACAGAGCACACATGGGGACAGAGAGGGTGGATAGAGAACACACGGGGACAGTGAGGGACTATAGAGCACACACGGGGACAGGGAGGGAGGACAGAGCACACACGGGGACAGGGAGGGAGGACAGAGCACACACGGGGACAGGGAGGGAGGACAGAGCACACACGGGGACAAGAGCATGCATGGGGACAGGGAGGAAGGACAGAGCACGCACGGGGACAGGGAGGGAGGACAGAGCACACACGGGGACAGGGAGAGAGGATAGAGCACACTCGGGGACAGTGAGGGAGGATAGAGCACACATGGGGACAGTGAGGGAGGATAAAGAACAAACGGGGACGTGAGGGAGGATAGAGCACACACGGGGACAGTGTGGGAGGACAGAGCACAGATGGGGACAGTGAGGGAGGACAGAGCACACATGGGGACAGTGAGGGAGGATAGAGCACACATGGGGACAGTGAGGGAGGATAAAGAACACATGGGGACAGTGAGGGAGGATAGAGCACACACGGGGACAGTGAGAGGGACAGTACACACAGGGGGACAGTGAGGGAGGATAGAGAACACATGGGGACAGTGAGGGAGGATATAGCACACACGGGGACAGGGAGGGAGGACAGAGCACACATGGGGACAGTGAGGGAGGACAGAGCACACACGGGGAAAGTGAGGGAGAATAGAGCACACACGGGGACAGTGAGGGAGGACAGAGCACACACGGGGACAGGGAGGGAGGACAGAGCACACACGGGGACAGGGAGGGAGGACAGAGCACACACGGGGACAGCGAGGGAGGACAGAGCACACACGGGGACAAGAGCATGCATGGGGACAGGGAGGGAGGACAGAGCACGCACGGGGACAGGGAGGGAGGACAGAGCACACACGGGAACAGGGAGGGAAGATAGAGCACACTCGGGGACAGTGACGGAGGATAGAGCACACATGGGGACAGTGAGGGAGGATAAAGAACACACGAGGACAGTGAGGGAGGATAGAGCACACAGGGGGACAGTGTGGGAGGACAGAGCACACATGGGGACAGTGAGGGAGGATAGAGCACACATGGGGACAGTGTGGGAGGATAAAGAACACATGGGGACAGTGAGGGAGGATAGAGCACACACAGGGACAGTGAGAGGGACAGTACACACAGGGGGACAGTGAGGGAGGATAGATAACACATGGGGACAGTGAGGGAGGATAGAGCACACATGGTGACAGTGAGGGAGGATAGAGCACACATGGTGACAATGTGGGAGGATAGAGCACACACGGGGACAGTGAGGGAGGACAGAGCATGCATGGGGACAGGGAGGGAGGATAGAGCATGCATGGGGACAGGGAGGGAGGACAGAGCACACATGGGGACAGGGAGGGAGGAAAGAGCACACACGGGGACAGGGAGGGAGGATAGAGCACACACGTGGACAAGAGCACGCATGGGGACGGAGGGAGGACAGAGCATGCATGGGGACAGGGATGGAGGACAGAGCACACACGGGGACAGGGAGGGAGGATAGAGCACACACGGGGACAGGGAGGGAGGATAGAGCACAGATGGGGACAGTGAGGGAGGACAGAGCACACATGGGGACAGTGAGGGAGGATAGAGCACACATGGGGACAGTGAGGGAGGATAAAGAACACATGGGGACAGTGAGGGAGGATAGAGCACACACAGGGACAGTGAGAGGGACTGTACACACAGGTGGACAGTGAGGGAGGATAGAGAACACTTGGGGACAGTGAGGGAGGATAGAGCACACATGGTGATAGTGAGGGAGGATAGAGCACACATGGGGACAGTGAGGGAGGATAGAGCACACATGGGGACAGTGAGGGAGGATAAAGAACACATGGGGACAGTGAGGGAGGACAGAGCACACACGGGGACAGGGAGGGAGGACAGAGCACACACGGGGACAGGGAGGGAGGACAGAGCACACACGGGGACAGGGAGGGAGGACAGAGCACACACGGGGACAAGAGCATGCATGGGGACAGGGAGGGAGGACAGAGCACGCACGGGGACAGGGAGGGAGGACAGAGCACACACGGGGACAGGGAGGGAGGATAGAGCACACTCGGGGACAGTGAGGGAGGATAGAGCACACATGGGGACAGTGAGGGAGGATAAAGAACAAACGGGGATGTGAGGGAGGATATAGCACACACGGGGACAGTGTGGGAGGACAGAGCACACAGGGGGACAGTGTGGGAGGACAGAGCACAGATGGTGACAGTGAGGGAGGACAGAGCACACATGGGGACAGTGATGGAGGATAGAGCACACATGGGGACAGTGAGAGAGGATAAAGAACACATGGGGACAGTGAGGGAGGATAGAGCACACACGGGGACAGTGAGAGGGACAGTACACACAGGGGGACAGTGAGGGAGGATAGATAACACATGGGGACAGTGAGGGAGGATAGAGCACACATGGTGACAGTGAGGGAGGATAGAGCACACATGGTGACAGTGTGGGAGGATAGAGCACACACGGGGACAGTGAGGGAGGACAGAGCACGCATGGGGACAGGGAGGGAGGATAGAGCACGCATGGGGACAGGGAGGGAGGACAGAGCACACTTGGGGACAGGGAGGGAGCACAGAGCACACACGGGGACAGGGAGGGAGGATAGAGCACACACGTGGACAAGAGCACGCATGGGGATGGAGGGAGGACAGAGCATGCATGGGGACAGGGAGGGAGGACAGAGCACACACGGGGACAGGGAGGGAGGATAGAGCACACACAGGGACAGGAAGGGAGGATAGAGCACAGATGCGCACAGTGAGGGAGGACAGAGCACACATGGGGACAGTGAGGGAGGATAGAGCACACATGGGGACAGTGAGGGAGAATAAAGAACACATGGGGACAGTGAGGGAGGATAGAGCACACACGGGGACAGTGAGAGGGACTACACACAGGGGGACAGTGAAGGAGGATAGAGAACACTTGGGGACAGTGAGGGAGGATAGAGCACACATGGTGATAGTGAGGGAGGATAGAGCACACATGGTGACAGTGTGGGAGGATAGAGCACACACGGTGACAGTGAGGGAGGACAGAGCATGCATGGGGACAGGGAGGGAGGATAGAGCAAGCATGGGGACAGGGAGGGAGGACAGAGCACACATGGTGACAGGGAGGGAGGACAGAGCACAAACAGGGACAGGGAGGGAGGATAGAGCACACACAGGGACAAGAGCATGCATGGGGACAGGGAGGGAGGACAGAGCACGCATGGGGACAGGGAGGGAGGACAGAGCACACACGGGGACAGGGAGGGAGGGAGGATAGAGCACACTCGGGGACAGTAAGGGAGGATAGAGCACACTTGGGGACAGAGAGGGAGGAAAAAGAACACATGGGGACAGTGAGGGAGGATAGAGCACACACGGGGACAGTCAGAGGGACAGTACACACAGGGGAACAGTGAGGGAGGATAAAGCACACATGGGGACAGTGAGAGAGGATAGAGCACACACGGGGACAGGGAGGGAGGATAGAGCACACACGGGGACAGTGAGGGAGGATAGAGCACACACGGGGACAGTGAGGGAGGACAGAGCACACACGGGGACAGTGAGGGAGGACAGAGCACACACGGGAACAGGGAGGGAGGATAGAGCACACATGGGGACAGGGAGGGAGGATAGAGCACACATGGGGACAGTGAGGGAGGATAAAGAACACATGGGGACAGTGAGGGAGGATATAGTACACACGGGGACAGTGAGCGGGACAGTAAACACAGGCCGACAGTGAGGGAGGATAGAGAACACATGGGGACAGTGAGGGAGGATAGAGCACACATGGTGACAGAGAGGGAGGATAGAGCACACATGGTGACAGTGTGGGAGGATAGAGCACACACGGGGACAGTGAGGGAGGATAGAGCACACACGGGGACAGTGAGAGGGACAGTACATACAGGGGGACAGTGAGGGAGGATAGAGCACACATGGTGACAGTGTGGGAGGATAGCGCACACACGGGGACAGTGAGGGAGGATAGAGCACACACGGGGACAGTGAGAGAGGATAGAGCACACACGGGGACAGGGAGGGAGGATAGAGCACACATTGGGACAGGGAGGGAGGATAGAGCACACACGGGGACAGTGATGGAAGACAGAGCACACACGGGGACAGTGAGGGGGATAGAGCACACACGGGGACAGTGTGGGAGGACAGAGCACACACGGGGACAGTGAGGGAGGATAGAGCACACATGGGGACAGTGTTGGAGGACAGAGCACAGATGGGGACAGTGAGGGAGGACAGAGCACACATGGGGACAGTGAGGGAGGATAGAGCACACATGGGGACAGTGAGGGAGGATAAAGAACACACGGGGACAGTGAGGGAGGATAGAGCACACACGGGGACAGTGAGAGGGACAGTACACACATGGGAACAGTGAGGGAGGATAGAGAACACACGGGGACAGTGAGGGAGGACAGAGCACACACGGGGACAGTGAGGGAGGACAGAGCACACACGGGGACAGAGAGGGAGGATAGAGAACACACGGGGACAGTGAGGGACTATAGAGCACACACGGGGACAGGGAGGGAGGACAGAGCACACACGGGGACAGGGAGGGAGGACAGAGCACACACGGGGACAGGGAGGGAGGACAGAGCACACACGGGGACAAGAGCATGCATGGGGACAGGGAGGGAGGACAGAGCACGCACGGGGACAGGGAGGGAGGACAGAGCACACACGGGGACAGGGAGGGAGGATAGAGCACACTCGGGGACAGTGAGGGAGGATAGAGCACACATGGGGACAGTGAGGGAGGATAAAGAACAAACGGGGACGTGAGGGAGGATAGAGCACACACGGGGACAGTGTGGGAGGACAGAGCACAGATGGGGACAGTGAGGGTGGACAGAGCACACATGGGGACAGTGAGGGAGGATAGAGCACACATGGGGACAGTGAGGGAGGATAAAGAACAGATGGGGACAGTGAGGGAGGATAGAGCACACACGGGGACAGTGAGAGGGACAGTACACACAGGGGGACAGTGAGGGAGGAGAGAGAACACATGGGGACAGTGAGGGAGGATAGAGCACACACGGGGACAGGGAGGGAGGACAGAGCACACATGGGGACAGTGAGGGAGGACAGAGCACACATGGGGACAGTGAGGGAGCACAGAGCACACACGGGGACAGTGAGGGAGGACAGAGCACACACGAGGACAGTGAGGGAGAATAGAGCACACACGGGGACAGTGAGGGAGGACAGAGCACACACAGGGACAGGGAGGGAGGACAGAGCACACATGGGGACAGGGAGGGAGGACAGAGCACACACGGGGACAGCGAGGGAGGACAGAGCACACACGGGGACAAGAGCATGCATGGGGACAGGGAGGGAGGACAGAGCACGCACGGGGACAGGGAGGGAGGACAGAGCACACACGGGAACAGGGAGGGAAGATAGAGCACACTCGGGGACAGTGACGGAGGATAGAGCACACATGGGGACAGTGAGGGAGGATAAAGAACACATGGGGACAGTGAGGGAGGACAGAGCACACATGGCGACAGTGAGGGAGGATAGAGCACACATGGGGACAGTGAGGGAGGATAAAGAACACATGGGGACAGTGAGGGAGGATAGAGCACACACGGGGACAGTGAGAGGGACAGTACACACAGGGGGACAGTGAGGGAGGAGAGAGAACACATGGGGACAGTGAGGGAGGATAGAGCACACACGGGGACAGGGAGGGAGGACAGAGCACACATGGGGACAGTGAGGGAGGACAGAGCACACATGGGGACAGTGAGGGAGCACAGAGCACACACGGGGACAGTGAGGGAGGACAGAGCACACACGGGGACAGTGAGGGAGAATAGAGCACACACGGGGACAGTGAGGGAGGACAGAGCACACACAGGGACAGGGAGGGAGGACAGAGCACACACGGGGACAGGGAGGGAGGACAGAGCACACACGGGGACAGCGAGGGAGGACAGAGCACACACGGGGACAAGAGCATGTATGGGGACAGGGAGGGAGGACAGAGCACGCATGGGGACAGGGAGGGAGGACAGAGCACACACGGGAACAGGGAGGGAAGATAGAGCACACTCGGGGACAGTGACGGAGGATAGAGCACACATGGGGACAGTGAGGGAGGATAAAGAACACACGGGGACAGTGAGGGAGGATAGAGCACACAGGGGGACAGTGTGGGAGGACAGAGCACAGATGGGGACAGTGAGGGAGGACAGAGCACACATGGGGACAGTGAGGGAGGATAGAGCACACATGGGGACAGTGAGAGGGACAGTACACACAGGGGGACAGTGAGGGAGGATAGAGCACACACGGGGACAGTGAGGGAAGACAGAGCACACACGGGGAAAGTGAGGGGGATAGAGCAGACACGGGGACAGTGAGGGAGGACTGAGCACACAGGGGGACAGTGAGGGAGGATAGAGCACACACGGGGACAGTGTGGGAGGACAGAGCACAGATGGCGACAGTGAGGGAGGACAGAGCACACATGGGGACAGTGAGGGAGGATAGAGCACACACGGGGACAGTGAGGGAGGATAAAGAAAACACGGGGACAGTGAGGGAGGATAGAGCACCAAAGGGGACAGTGAGAGGGACAGTACACACATGGGAACAGTGAGGGAGGATAGAGAACACACGGGGACAGTGAGGGAGGACAGAGCACACACGGGGACAGTGAGGGAGGACAGAGCACACACGGGGACAGTGAGGGAGGACAGAGCACACACGGGGACAGTGAGGGAGGACAGAGCACACACGGGGACAGTGAGGGAGGACAGAGCACACACGGGGACAGTGAGGGAGGACAGAGCACACACGGGGATAGAGAGGGTGGATAGAGAACACACGGGGACAGTGAGGGACTATAGAGCACACACGGGGACAGGGAGGGAGGACAGAGCACACACGGGGACAGGGAGGGAGGACAGAGCACACACGGGGACAGGGAGGGAGGACAGAGCACACACGGGGACAAGAGCATGCATGGGGTCAGGGAGGAAGGACAGAGTACGCACGGGGACAGGGAGGGAGGACAGAGCACACACGGGGACAGGGAGAGAGGATAGAGCACACTCAGGGACAGTGAGGGAGGATAGAGCACACATGGGGACAGTGAGGGAGGATAAAGAACAAACGGGGACGTGAGGGAGGATAGAGCACACACGGGGACAGTGTGGGAGGACAGAGCACAGATGGGGACAGTGAGGGAGGACAGAGCACACATGGGGACAGTGAGGGAGGATAGAGCACACATGGGGACAGTGAGGGAGGATAAAGAACACATGGGGACAGTGAGGGAGGATAGAGCACACACGGGGACAGTGAGAGGGACAGTACACACAGGGGGACAGTGAGGGAGGATAGAGAACACATGGGGACAGTGAGGGAGGATATAGCACACACGGGGACAGGGAGGGAGGACAGAGCACACATGGGGACAGTGAGGGAGGACAGAGCACACACGGGGACAGTGAGGGAGAATAGAGCACACACGGGGACAGTGAGGGAGGACAGAGCACACACGGGGACAGGGAGGGAGGACAGAGCACACACGGGGACAGGGAGGGAGGACAAAGCACACACGGGGACAGCGAGGGAGGACAGAGCACACACGAGGACAAGAGCATGCATGGGGACAGGGAGGGAGGACAGAGCACGCACAGGGACAGGGAGGGAGGACAGAGCACACACGGGAACAGGGAGGGAAGATAGAGCACACTCGGGGACAGTGACGGAGGATAGAGCACACATGGGGACAGTGAGGGAGGATAAAGAACACACGGGGACAGTGAGGGAGGATAGAGCACACAGGGGGACAGTGTGGGAGGACAGAGCACAGATGGGGACAGTGAGGGAGGACAGAGCACACATGGGGACAGTGAGGGAGGATAGAGCACACATGGGGACAGTGAGGGAGGATAAAGAACACATGGGGACAGTGAGGGAGGATAGAGCACACACAGGGACAGTGAGAGGGACAGTACACACAGGGGGACAGTGAGGGAGGATAGATAACACATGGGGACAGTGAGGGAGGATAGAGCACACATGGTGACAGTGAGGGAGGATAGAGCACACATGGTGACAGTGTGGGAGGATAGAGCACACACGGGGACAGTGAGGGAGGACAGAGCACGCATGGGGACAGGGAGGGAGGATAGAGCATGCATGGGGACAGGGAGGGAGGACAGAGCACACATGGGGACAGGGAGGGAGGAAAGAGCACACACGGGGACAGGGAGGGAGGATAGAGCACACACGTGGACAAGAGCACGCATGGGGACGGAGGGAGGACAGAGCATGCATGGGGACAGGGATGGAGGACAGAGCACACACGGGGACAGGGAGGGAGGATAGAGCACACACGGGGACAGGGAGGGAGGATAGAGCACAGATGGGGACAGTGAGGGAGGACAGAGCACACATGGGGACAGTGAGGGAGGATAGAGCACACATGGGGACAGTGAGGGAGGATAAAGAACACATGGGGACAGTGAGGGAGGATAGAGCACACACAGGGACAGTGAGAGGGACTGTACACACAGGTGGACAGTGAGGGAGGATAGACAACACTTGGGGACAGTGAGGGAGGATAGAGCACACATGGTGATAGTGAGGGAGGATAGAGCACACATGGGGACAGTGAGGGAGGATAGAGCACACATGGGGACAGTGAGGGAGGATAAAGAACACATGGGGACAGTGAGGGAGGACAGAGCACACACGGGGACAGGGAGGGAGGACAGAGCACACACGGAGACAGGGAGGGAGGACAGAGCACACACGGGGACAGGGAGGGAGGACAGAGCACACACGGGGACAAGAGCATGCATGGGGACAGGGAGGGAGGACAGAGCACGCACGGGGACAGGGAGGGAGGACAGAGCACACACGGGGACAGGGAGGGAGGATAGAGCACACTCGGGGACAGTGAGGGAGGATAGAGCACACATGGGGACAGTGAGGGAGGATAAAGAACAAACGGGGACGTGAGGGAGGATAGAGCACACACGGGGACAGTGTGGGAGGACAGAGCACAGATGGGGACAGTGAGGGAGGACAGAGCACACATGGGGACAGTGAGGGAGGATAGAGCACACATGGGGACAGTGAGGGAGGATAAAGAACACATGGGGACAGTGAGGGAGGATAGAGCACACACGGGGACAGTGAGAGGGACAGTACACACAGGGGGACAGTGAGGGAGGATAGAGAACACATGGGGACAGTGAGGGAGGATAGAGCACACACGGGGACAGGGAGGGAGGACAGAGCACACATGGGGACAGTGAGGGAGGACAGAGCACACACGGGGACAGTGAGGGAGAATAGAGCACACACGGGGACAGTGAGGGAGGACAGAGCACACACGGGGACAGGGAGGGAGGACAGAGCACACACGGGGACAGGGAGGGAGGACAGAGCACACACGGGGACAGCGAGGGAGGACAGAGCACACACGGGGACAAGAGCATGCATGGGGACAGGGAGGGAGGACAGAGCACGCACGGGGACAGGGAGGGAGGACAGAGCACACATGGGAACAGGGAGGGAAGATAGAGCACACTCGGGGACAGTGACAGAGGATAGAGCACACATGGGGACAGTGAGGGAGGATAAAGAACACACGGGGACAGTGAGGGAGGATAGAGCACACAGGGGGACAGTGTGGGAGGACAGAGCACAGATGGGGACAGTGAGGGAGGACAGAGCACACATGGGGACAGTGAGGGAGGATAGAGCACACATGGGGACAGTGAGGGAGGATAAAGAACACATGGGGACAGTGAGGGAGGATAGAGCACACACAGGGACAGTGAGAGGGACAGTAAACACAGGGGGACAGTGAGGGAGGATAGATAACACATGGGGACAGTGAGGGAGGATAGAGCACACATGGTGACAGTGAGGGAGGATAGAGCACACATGGTGACAGTGTGGGAGGATAGAGCACACACGGGGACAGTGAGGGACAGAGCATGCATGGGGACAGGGAGGGAGGACAGAGCACACATGGGGACAGGGAGGGAGGAAAGAGCACACACGGGGACAGGGAGGGAGGATAGAGCACACACGTGGACAAGAGCACGCATGGGGATGGAGGGAGGACAGAGCATGCATGGGGACAGGGATGGAGGACAGAGCACACACGGGGACAGGGAGGGAGGATAGAGCACACTCGGGGACAGTGACAGAGGATAGAGCACACATGGGGACAGTGAGGGAGGATAAAGAACACATGGGGACAGTGAGGGAGGATAGAGCACACACAGGGACAGTGAGAGGGACTGTACACACAGGTGGACAGTGAGGGAGGATAGAGAACACTTGGGGACAGGGAGGGAGGATAGAGCACAGATGGGGACAGTGAGGGAGGACAGAGCACACATGGGGACAGTGAGGGAGGATAGAGCACACATGGGGACAGTGAGGGAGGATAAAGAACACATGGGGACAGTGAGGGAGGATAGAGCACACACAGGGACAGTGAGAGGGACTGTACACACAGGTGGACAGTGAGGGAGGATAGAGAACACTTGGGGACAGTGAGGGAGGATAGAGCACACATGGTGATAGTGAGGGAGGATCGAGCACACATGGGGACAGTGAGGGAGGATAGAGCACACATGGGGACAGTGAGGGAGGATAAAGAACACATGGGGACAGTGAGGGAGGATAGAGCACACACGGGGACAGTGAGAGGGACTGTACACACAGGGGGACAGTGAGGGAGGATAGAGAACACTTGGGGACAGTGAGGGAGGATAGAGCACACATGGTGATAGTGAGGGAGGATAGAGCACACATGGTGACAGTGTGGGAGGATAGTGCACACACGGGGACAGGGAGGGAGGACAGAGCACACATGGGGACAGAGAGGAAGGACAGAGCACACTCGGGGACAGTGAGGGAGGATAGAGCACACATGGGGACAGTGAGGGAGGATAAAGAACAAACGGGGACGTGAGGGAGGATAGAGCACACACGGGGACAGTGTGGGAGGACAGAGCACAGATGGGGACAGTGAGGGAGGACAGAGCACACATGGGGACAGTGAGGGAGGATAGAGCACACATGGGGACAGTGAGGGAGGATAAAGAACACATGGGGACAGTGAGGGAGGATAGAGCACACACGGGGACAGTGAGAGGGACAGTACACACAGGGGGACAGTGAGGGAGGATAGAGAACACATGGGGACAGTGAGGGAGGATAGAGCACACACGGGGACAGGGAGGGAGGACAGAGCACACATGGGGACAGTGAGGGAGGACAGAGCACACACGGGGACAGTGAGGGAGAATAGAGCACACACGGGGACAGTGAGGGAGGACAGAGCACACACGGGGACAGGGAGGGAGGACAGAGCACACACGGGGACAGCGAGGGAGGACAGAGCACACACGGGGACAAGAGCATGCATGGGGACAGGGAGGGAGGACAGAGCACGCACGGGGACAGGGAGGGAGGACAGAGCACACACGGGAACAGGGAGGGAAGATAGAGCACACTCGGGGACAGTGACGGAGGATAGAGCACACATGGGGACAGTGAGGGAGGATAAAGAACACACGGGGACAGTGAGGGAGGATAGAGCACACAGGGGGACAGTGTGGGAGGACAGAGCACAGATGGGGACAGTGAGGGAGGACAGAGCACACATGGGGACAGTGAGGGAGGATAGAGCACACATGGGGACAGTGAGGGAGGATAAAGAACACATGGGGACAGTGAGGGAGGATAGAGCACACACAGGGACAGTGAGAGGGACAGTAAACACAGGGGGACAGTGAGGGAGGATAGATAACACATGGGGACAGTGAGGGAGGATAGAGCACACATGGTGACAGTGAGGGAGGATAGAGCACACATGGTGACAGTGTGGGAGGATAGAGCACACACGGGGACAGTGAGGGACAGAGCATGCATGGGGACAGGGAGGGAGGATAGAGCACGCATGGGGACAGGGAGGGAGGACAGAGCACACATGGGGACAGGGAGGGAGGAAAGAGCACACACGGGGACAGGGAGGGAGGATAGAGCACACACGTGGACAAGAGCACGCATGGGGATGGAGGGAGGACAGAGCATGCATGGGGACAGGGATGGAGGACAGAGCACACACGGGGACAGGGAGGGAGGATAGAGCACACACGGGGACAGGGAGGGAGGATAGAGCACAGATGGGGACAGTGAGGGAGGACAGAGCACACATGGGGACAGTGAGGGAGGATAGAGCACACATGGGGACAGTGAGGGAGGATAAAGAACACATGGGGACAGTGAGGGAGGATAGAGCACACACAGGGACAGTGAGAGGGACTGTACACACAGGTGGACAGTGAGGGAGGATAGAGAACACTTGGGGACAGTGAGGGAGGATAGAGCACACATGGTGATAGTGAGGGAGGATCAAGCACACATGGGGACAGTGAGGGAGGATAGAGCACACATGGGGACAGTGAGGGAGGATAAAGAACACATGGGGACAGTGAGGGAGGATGGAGCACACACGGGGACAGTGAGAGGGACTGTACACACAGGGGGACAGTGAGGGAGGATAGAGAACACTTGGGGACAGTGAGGGAGGATAGAGCACACATGGTGATAGTGAGGGAGGATAGAGCACACATGGTGACAGTGTGGGAGGATAGTGCACACACGGGGACCGGGAGGGAGGACAGACTACACATGGGGACAGAGAAGAAGGACAGAGCACACACGGGGACAGTGAGGGAGAATAGAGCACACACGGGGACAGTGAGGGAGGACAGAGCACACACGGGGACAGGGAGGGAGGACAGAGCACACATGGGGACAGGGAGGGAGGAAAGAGCACACACGGGGACAGGGAGGGAGGATAGAGCACACACGTGGACAAGAGCACGCATGGGGACGGAGGGAGGACAGAGCATGCATGGGGACAGGGATGGAGGACAGAGCACACACGGGGACAGGGAGGGAGGATAGAGCACACACGGGGACAGGGAGGGAGGATAGAGCACAGATGGGGACAGTGAGGGAGGACAGAGCACACATGGGGACAGTGAGGGAGGATAGAGCACACATGGGGACAGTGAGGGAGGATAAAGAACACATGGGGACAGTGAGGGAGGATAGAGCACACACAGGGACAGTGAGAGGGACTGTACACACAGGTGGACAGTGAGGGAGGATAGAGAACACTTGGGGACAGTGAGGGAGGATAGAGCACACATGGTGATAGTGAGGGAGGATAGAGCACACATGGGGACAGTGAGGGAGGATAGAGCACACATGGGGACAGTGAGGGAGGATAAAGAACACATGGGGACAGTGAGGGAGGATAGAGCACACACGGGGACAGTGAGAGGGACTGTACACACAGGGGGACAATGAGGGAGGATAGAGAACACTTGGGGACAGTGAGGGAGGATAGAGCACACATGGTGATAGTGAGGGAGGATAGAGCACACATGGTGACAGTGTGGGAGGATAGTGCACACACGGTGACAGTGAGGGAGGACAGAGCACGCATGGGGACAGTGAGGGAGGACAGAGCACGCATGGGGACAGGGAGGGAGGATAGAGCAAGCATGGGGACAGGGAGGGAGGACAGAGCACACATGGGGACAGGGAGGGAGGACAGAGCACACACGGGGACAGGGAGGGAGGATAGAGAACACATGGGGACAGTGAGGGAGGAGAGAGCACACATGGGGACAGTGAGGGAGGATAGAGCACACATGGGGACAGTGAGGGAGGATAAAGAACACATGGGGACAGTGAGGGAGGATAGAGCACACACGGGGACAGTGAGAGGGACAGTACACACTGGGGGACAGTGAGGGAGGATAGAGAACACATGGGGACAGTGAGGGAGGATAGACCACACACGGGGACAGGGAGGGAGGACAGAGCACACATGGGGACAGAGAGGGAGGACAGAGCACACACGGGGACAGTGAGGGAGAATAGAGCACACACGGGGACAGTGAGGGAGGACAGAGCACACACGGGGACAGGGAGGGAGGACAGAGCACACACGGGGACAGGGAGGGAGGACAGAGCACACATGGGGACAGCGAGGGAGGACAGAGCACACACGGGGACAAGAGCATGCATGGGGACAGAGAGGGAGGACAGAGCACGCACTGGGACAGGGAGGGAGGACAGAGCACACACGGGAACAGGGAGGGAAGATAGAGCACACTCGGGGACAGTGACGGAGGATAGAGCACACATGGGGACAGTGAGGGAGGATAAAGAACACACGGGGACAGTGAGGGAGGATAGAGCACACAGGGGGACAGTGTGGGAGGACAGAGCACAGATGGGGACAGTGAGGGAGGACAGAGCACACATGGGGACAGTGAGGGAGGATAGAGCACACATGGGGACAGTGAGGGAGGATAAAGAACACATGGGGACAGTGAGGGAGGATAGAGCACACACAGGGACAGTGAGAGGGACAGTACACACAGGGGGACAGTGAGGGAGGATAGATAACACATGGGGATAGTGAGGGAGGATAGAGCACACATGGTGGCAGTGAGGGAGGATAGAGCACACATGGTGACAGTGTGGGAGGATAGAGCACACACGGGGACAGTGAGGGAGGACAGAGCACGCATGGGGACAGGGAGGGAGGATAGAGCATGCATGGGGACAGGGAGGGAGGACAGAGCACACATTGGGACAGGGAGGGAGGAAAGAGCACACACGGGGACAGGGAGGGAGGATAGAGCAAACACGTGGACAAGAGCACGCATGGGGACGGAGGGAGGACAGAGCATGCATGGGGACAGGGAGGGAGGACAGAGCACACACGGGGACAGGGAGGGAGGATAGAGCACACACGGGGACAGGGAGGGAGGATAGAGCACAGATGGGGACAGTGAGGGAGGACAGAGCACACATGGGGACAGTGAGGGAGGATAGAGCACACATGGGGACAGTGAGGGAGGATAAAGAACACATGGGGACAGTGAGGGAGGATAGAGCACACACAGGGACAGTGAGAGGGACTGTACACACAGGTGGACAGTGAGGGAGGATAGAGAACACTTGGGGACAGTGAGGGAGGATAGAGCACACATGGTGATAGTGAGGGAGGATAGAGCACACATGGGGACAGTGAGGGAGGATAGAGCACACATGGGGACAGTGAGGGAGGATAAAGAACACATGGGGACAGTGAGGGAGGATAGAGCACACACGGGGACAGTGAGAGGGACTGTACACACAGGGGGACAGTGAGGGAGGATAGAGAACACTTGGGGACAGTTAGGGAGGATAGAGCACACATGGTGATAGTGAGGGAGGATAGAGCACACATGTTGACAGTGTGGGAGGATAGAGCACACACGGTGACAGTGAGGGAGGACAGAGCACGCACGGGGACAGTGAGGGAGGACAGAGCACGCATGGGGACAGGGAGGGAGGATAGAGCAAGCATGGGGACAGGGAGGGGGGACAGAGCACACATGGGGACAGGGAGGGAGGACAGAGCACACACGGGGAC
Source organism: Taudactylus pleione (assembly GCA_031769625.1). NCBI lineage: Eukaryota > Metazoa > Chordata > Amphibia > Anura > Myobatrachidae > Taudactylus > Taudactylus pleione. The sequence goes on from JAUIMM010000179.1 coordinate 293,730, forward strand.
AGGGAGGGAGGATAGAGCACACACAGGGACAAGAGCATGCATGGGGACAGGGAGGGAGGACAGAGCACGCATGGGGACAGGGAGGGAGGACAGAGCACACACGGGGACAGGGAGGGAGGACAGAGCACACATGGGGACAGTGATGGAGGATAAAGAACACATGGGGACAGTGAGGGAGGATAGAGCACACATGGGGACAGTGAGCGGGACAGTAAACACAGGCCGACAGTGAGGGAGGATAGAGAACACACGGGTACAGTGAGGGAGGATAGAGTACACATGGTGACAGAGAGGGAGGACAGTGCACACATGGGGACAGTGAGGGAGGACAGAGCACACACGGGAACAGGGAGGGAGGATAGAGCACACACGGGGACAGTGAGAGGGACAGTACATACAGGGGGACAGTGAGGGAGGATAGAGCACACATGGTGACAGTGTGGGAGGATAGAGCACACATGGGGACAGTGAGGGAGGATAGAGCACACACGGGGACAGTGAGAGAGGATAGAGCACACACGGGGACAGGGAGGGAGGATAGAGCACACACGGGGACAGGGAGGGAGGATAGAGCACACACGGGGACAGGGAGGGAAAACAGAGCACACACGGGGACAGTGAGGGGGATAGAGCACACACGGGGACAGTGAGGGAGGACAGAGCACACACGGGGACAGTGAGGGAGGATAGAGCACACACAGGGACAGTGTGGGAGGACAGAGCACAGATGGGGACAGTGAGGGAGGACAGAGCACACATGGGGACAGTGAGGAAGGACAGAGCACACACGGGGACAGTGAGGGAGGACAGAGCACACACGGGGACAGTGAGGGTGGACAGAGCACACACGGGGACAGTGAGGGAGGATAGAGAACACATGGGGACAGTGAGGGAGGACAGAGCACACACGGGGACAGTGAGGGAGAATAGAGCACACACGGGGACAGGGAGGGAGGACAGAGCACACACGGGGACAGGGAGGGAGGACAGAGCACACATGGGGACAGGGAGGGAGGACAGAGCACACACGGGGACAACAGCACGCATGGGGATAGGGAGGGAGGACAGAACACGCACGGGGACAGGGAGGGAGGACAGAGCACACACGGGGACAGAGAGGGAGGATACAGCACACTCGGGGACAGTGAGGGAGGATAGAGCACACATGGGGACAGTGAGGGAGGATAAAGAACACACGGGGACAGTGAGGGAGGATAGAGCACACACGGGGACAGCGTGGGAGGACAGAGCACAGATGGGGACAGTGAGGGAGGACAGAGCACACATGGGTACAGTGAGGGAGGATAGAGCACACAAGGGGACAGTGAGGGAGGATAAAGAACACATGGGGACAGTGAGGGAGGATAGAGCACACACGGGGACAGTGAGAGGGACAGTACACACAGGGGGACAGTGAGGGAGGATAGAGAACACATGGGGACAGTGAGGGAGGATAGAGCACACATGGTGACAGTGAGGGAGGATAGAGCACACATGGTGACAGTGTGGGAGGATAGAGCACACACGGGGACAGTGAGGGAGGACAGAGCACGCATGGGGACAGGGAGGGAGGATAGAGCATGCATGGGGACAGGGAGGGAGAACAGAGCACACATGGGGACAGGGAGGGAGGAAAGAGCACACACGGGGACAGGGAGGGAGGATAGAGCACACACGTGGACAAGAGCACGCATGGGGACGGAGGGAGGACAGAGCATGCATGGGGACAGGGAGGGAGGACAGAGCACACATGGGGACAGGGAGGGAGGATAGAGCACACACGGGGACAGGGAGGGAGGACAGAGCACAGATGGGGACAGTGACGGAGGACAGAGCACACATGGGGACAGTGAGGGAGGATAGAGCACACATGGGGACAGTGAGGGAGGATAAAGAACACATGGGGACAGTGAGGGAGGATAGAGCACACACAGGGACAGTGAGAGGGACTGTACACATAGGTGGCCAGTGAGGGAGGATAGAGAACACTTGGGGACAGTGAGGGAGGATAGAGCACACATGGTGATAGTGAGGGAGGATAGAGCACACATGGGGACAGTGAGGGAGGATAGAGCACACATGGGGACAGTGAGGGAGGATAAAGAACACATGGGGACAGTGAGGGAGGATAGAGCACACACGGGGACAGTGAGAGGGACTGTACACACAGGGGGACAGTGAGGGAGGATAGAGAACACTTGGGGACAGTGAGGGAGGATAGAGCACACATGGTGATAGTGAGGGGGATAGAGCACACATGGTGACAGTGTGGGAGGATAGAGCACACACGGTGACAGTGAGGGAGGACAGAGCACGCATGGGGACAGTGAGGGAGGACAGAGCACGCATGGGGACAGGGAGGGAGGATAGAGCAAGCATGGGGACAGGGAGGGAGGACAGAGCACACATGGGGACAGGGAGGGAGGACAGAGCACACACGGGGACAGGGAGGGAGGATAGAGCACACACATGGACAAGAGCATGCATGGGGACAGGGAGGGAGGACAGAGCACGCATGGGGACAGGGAGGGAGGACAGAGCACACACAGGGACAGGGAGGGAGGATAGAGCACACATGGGGACAGTGAGGGAGGATAAAGAACACATGGGGACAGTGAGGGAGGATAGAGCACACATGGGGACAGTGAGCGGGACAGTAAACACAGGCCGACAGTGAGGGAGGATAGAGAACACACGGGGACAGTGAGGGAGGATAGAGCACACATGGTGACAGAGAGGGAGGACAGAGCACACACGGGGACAGTGAGGGAGGACAGAGCACACACGGGAACAGGGAGGGAGGATAGAGCACACACGGGGACAGTGAGAGGGACAGTACATACAGGGGGACAGTGAGGGAGGATAGAGCACACATGGTGACAGTGTGGGAAGATAGAGCACACATGGGGACAGTGAGGGAGGATAGAGCACACACGGGGACAGTGTGAGAGGATAGAGCACACACGGGGACAGGGAGGGAGGACAGAGCACAAACGGGGACAGGGAGGGAGGATAGAGCACACACGGGGACAGGGAGGGAAAACAGCACACACGGGGACAGTGAGGGGGATAGAGCACACACGGGGACAGTGAGGGAGGACAGAGCACACACGGGGACAGTGAGGGAGGATAGAGCACACACGGGGACAGTGTGGGAGGACAGAGCACAGATGGGGACAGTGAGGGAGGACAGAGCACACATGGGGACAGTGAGGGAGGACAGAGCACACACGGGGACAGTGAGGGAGGACAGAGCACACACGGGGACAGTGAGGGTGGACAGAGCACACACGGGGACAGTGAGGGAGGATAGAGAACACATGGGGACAGTGAGGGAGGACAGAGCACACACGGGGACATGGAGGGAGGACAGAGCACACAGGGGAACAGGAAGGGAGGACAGAGCACACACGGGGACAGTGAGGGAGCACAGAGCACACACGGGGACAGTGAGGGAGGACAGAGCACACCTGGGGACAGTGAGGGAGGACAGAGCACACACGGGGACAGTGAGGGAGAATAGAGCACACACGGGGACAGGGAGGGAGGACAGAGCACACACGGGGACAGGGAGGGAGGGCAGAGCACACACGGGGACAGGGAGGGAGGACAGAGCACACACGGGGACAACAGCACGCATGGGGACAGGGAGGGAGGACAGAACACGCACGGGGACAGGGAGGGAGGACAGAGCACACACGGGGACAGAGAGGGAGGATACAGCACACTCGGGGACAGTGAGGGAGGATAGAGCACACATGGGGACAGTGAGGGAGGATAAAGAACACACGGGGACAGTGAGGGAGGATAGAGCACACACGGGGACAGCGTGGGAGGACAGAGCACAGATGGGGACAGTGAGGGAGGACAGAGCACACATGGGTACAGTGAGGGAGGATAGAGCACACATGGGGACAGTGAGGGAGGATAAAGAACACATGGGGACAGTGAGGGAGGATAGAGCACACACGGGGACAGTGAGAGGGACAGTACACACAGGGGGACAGTGAGGGAGGATAGAGAACACATGGGGACAGTGAGGGAGGATAGAGCACACATGGTGACAGTGAGGGAGGATAGAGCACACATGGTGACAGTGTGGGAGGATAGAGCACACACGGGGACAGTGAGGGAGGACAGAGCATGCATGGGGACAGGGAGGGAGGACAGAGCACGCATGGGGACAGGGAGGGAGGACAGAGCACACATGGGGACAGGGAGGGAGGACAGAGTACACATGGGGACAGGGAGGGAGGATAGAGCACACACGTGGACAAGAGCACGCATGGGGAAGGAGGGAGGACAGAGCACGCATGGGGACAGGGAGGGAGGACAGAGCACACACGGGGACAGGGAGGGAGGATAGAGCACACTTGGGGACAGTGAGGGAGGACAGAGCACAGATGGGGACAGTGAGGGAGGGACAGAGCATACATGGGGACAGTGAGGGAGGATAGAGCACACATGGGGACAGTGAGGGAGGATAAAGAACACATGGGGACAGTGAGGGAGGATAGAGCACACACAGGGACAGTGAGAGGGACTGTACACATAGGTGGACAGTGAGGGAGGATAGAGAACACTTGGGGACAGTGAGGGAGGATAGAGCACACATGGTGATAGTGAGGGAGGATAGAGCACACATGGGGACAGTGAGGGAGGATAGAGCACACATGGGGACAGTGAGGGAGGATAAAGAACACATGGGGACAGTGAGGGAGGATAGAGCACACACGGGTACAGTGAGAGGGACTGTACACACAGGGGGACAGTGAGGGAGGATAGAGAACACTTGGGGACAGTGAGGGAGGATAGAGCACACATGGTGACAGTGAGGGAGGATAGAGCACACATGGTGACAGTGTGGGAGGATAGAGCACACACGGGGACAGTGAGGGAGGACAGAGCATGCATGGGGACAGGGAGGGAGGACAGAGCACGCATGGGGACAGGGAGGGAGGACAGAGCACACATGGGGACAGGGAGGGAGGACAGAGTACACATGGGGACAGGGAGGGAGGATAGAGCACACACGTGGACAAGAGCACGCATGGGGAAGGAGGGAGGACAGAGCACGCATGGGGACAGGGAGGGAGGACAGAGCACACACGGGGACAGGGAGGGAGGATAGAGCACACTTGGGGACAGTGAGGGAGGACAGAGCACAGATGGGGACAGTGAGGGAGGGACAGAGCATACATGGGGACAGTGAGGGAGGATAGAGCACACATGGGGACAGTGAGGGAGGATAAAGAACACATGGGGACAGTGAGGGAGGATAGAGCACACACAGGGACAGTGAGAGGGACTGTACACATAGGTGGACAGTGAGGGAGGATAGAGAACACTTGGGGACAGTGAGGGAGGATAGAGCACACATGGTGATAGTGAGGGAGGATAGAGCACACATGGGGACAGTGAGGGAGGATAGAGCACACATGGGGACAGTGAGGGAGGATAAAGAACACATGGGGACAGTGAGGGAGGATAGAGCACACACGGGTACAGTGAGAGGGACTGTACACACAGGGGGACAGTGAGGGAGGATAGAGAACACTTGGGGACAGTGAGGGAGGATAGAGCACACATGGTGATAGTGAGGGGGATAGAGCACACATGGTGACAGTGTGGGAGGATAGAGCACACACGGTGACAGTGAGGGAGGACAGAGCACGCATGGGGACAGTGAGGGAGGACAGAGCACGCATGGGGACAGGGAGGGAGGATAGAGCAAGCATGGGGACAGGGAGGGAGGACAGAGCACACATGGGGACAGGGAGGGAGGACAGAGCACACACGGGGACAGGGAGGGAGGATAGAGCACACACAGGGAAAAGAGCATGCATGGGGACAGGGAGGGAGGACAGAGCACGCATGGGGACAGGGAGGGAGGACAGAGCACACACGGGGACAGGGAGGGAGGATAGAGCACACATGGGGACAGTGAGGGAGGATAAAGAACACATGGGGACAGTGAGGGAGGATAGAGCACACATGGGGAAAGTGAGCGGGACAGTAAACACAGGCCGACAGTGAGGGAGGATAGAGAACACACGGGGACAGTGAGGGAGGATAGAGCACACATGGTGACAGAGAGGGAGGACAGAGCACACACGGGGACAGTGAGGGAGGACAGAGCACACACGGGAACAGGGAGGGAGGATAGAGCACACACGGGGACAGTGAGAGGGACAGTACATACAGGGGGACAGTGAGGGAGGATAGAGCAGTGAGGGAGGATAGAGCACACATGGTGACAGTGTGGGAAGATAGAGCACACATGGGGACAGTGAGGGAGGATAGAGCACACACGGGGACAGTGAGAGAGGATAGAGCACACACGGGGACAGGGAGGGAGGATAGAGCACACACGGGGACAGGGAGGGAGGATAGAGCACACACGGGGACAGGGAGGGAAAACAGCACACACGGGGACAGTGAGGGGGATAGAGCACACACGGGGACAGTGAGGGAGCACAGAGCACACACGGGGACAGTGAGGGAGGATAGAGCACACACGGGGACAGTGTGGGAGGACAGAGCACACATGGGGACAGTGAGGGAGGACAGAGCACACACGGGGACAGTGAGGGAGGACAGAGCACACACGGGGACAGTGAGGGTGGACAGAGCACACACGGGGACAGTGAGGGAGGATAGAGAACACATGGGGACAGTGAGGGAGGACAGAGCACACACGGGGACATGGAGGGAGGACAGAGCACACAGGGGAACAGGAAGGGAGGACAGAGCACACACGGGGACAGTGAGGGAGCACAGAGCACACACGGGGACAGTGAGGGAGGACAGAGCACACCTGGGGACAGTGAGGGAGGACAGAGCACACACGGGGACAGTGAGGGAGAATAGAGCACACACGGGGACAGGGAGGGAGGACAGAGCACACACGGGGACAGGGAGGGAGGACAGAGCACACACGGGGACAGGGAGGGAGGACAGAGCACACACGGGGACAACAGCACGCATGGGGACAGGGAGGGAGGACAGAACACGCATGGGGACAGGGAGGGAGGACAGAGCACACACGGGGACAGAGAGGGAGGATACAGCACACTCGGGGACAGTGAGGGAGGATAGAGCACACATGGGGACAGGGAGGGAGGATAAAGAACACACGGGGACAGTGAGGGAGGATAGAGCACACACGGGGACAGCGTGGGAGGACAGAGCACAGATGGGGACAGTGAGGGAGGACAGAGCACACATGGGTACAGTGAGGGAGGATAGAGCACACATGGGGACAGTGAGGGAGGATAAAGAACACATGGGGACAGTGAGGGAGGATAGAGCACACACGGGGACAGTGAGAGGGACAGTACACACAGGGGGACAGTGAGGGAGGATAGAGAACACATGGGAACAGTGAGGGAGGATAGAGCACACATGGTGACAGTGAGGGAGGATAGAGCACACATGGTGACAGTGTGGGAGGATAGAGCACACACGGGGACAGTGAGGGAGGACAGAGCATGCATGGGGACAGGGAGGGAGGACAGAGCACGCATGGGGACAGGGAGGGAGGACAGAGCACACATGGGGACAGGGAGGGAGGACAGAGTACACATGGGGACAGGGAGGGAGGATAGAGCACACACGTGGACAAGAGCACGCATGGGGATGGAGGGAGGACAGAGCACGCATGGGGACAGGGAGGGAGGACAGAGCACACACGGGGACAGGGAGGGAGGATAGAGCACACTTGGGGACAGTGAGGGAGGACAGAGCACAGATGGGGACAGTGAGGGAGGGACAAAGCACACATGGGGACAGTGAGGGAGGATAGAGCACACATGGGGACAGTGAGGGAGGATAAAGAACACATGGGGACAGTGAGGGAGGATAGAGCACACACGGGGACAGTGAGTGGGACTGTACACACAGGGGGACAGTGAGGGAGGATAGAGAACACATGGGGACAGTGAGGTAGGATAGAGCACACATGGTGATAGTGAGGGTGGATAGAGCACACATGGTGACAGTGTGGGAGGATAGAGCACACACGGGGACAGTGAGGGAGGACAGAGCACACACGGGGACAGGGAGGGAGGATAGAGCACACACGGGGACAGGGAGGGAGGATAGAGCACACATGGGGACAGTGAGGGAAGACAGAGCACACACGGGGACAGTGAGGGGGATAGAGCACACACGGGGACAGTGAGGGAGGACAGAGCACACACGGGGACAGTGAGGGAGGATAGAGCACACATGGGGACAGTGAGGGAGGATAAAGAACACAAGGGGACAGTGAGGGAGGATAGAGCACACACGGGGACAGTGAGAGGGACAGTACACACATGGGGACAGTGAGGGAGGATAGAGAACACATGGGGACAGTGAGGGAGGACAGAGCACACACGGGGACAGTGAGGGAGGACAGAGCACACATGGTGACAGTGAGGGAGGATAGAGCACACATGCTGACAGTGTGGGAGGATAGAGCTCACACGGGGACAGTGAGGGAGGATAGAGCACACACAGGGACAGTGAGAGGGACAGTACATACAGGGGGACAGTGAGGGAGGATAGAGCACACATGGTGACAGTGTCGGAGGATAGAGCACACACGGGGACAGTGAGGGAGGATAGAGCACACATGGGGACAGTGAGAGAGGATAGAGCACACACGGGGACAGGGAGGGAGGATAGAGCACACACGGGGACAGGGAGGGAGGACAGAGCACACCCGGGGACAGTGAGGGAAGACAGAGCACACACGGGGACAGGGAGGGAGGACAGAGCACACACGGGGACAGTGTGGGAGGACAGAGCACAGATGGGGACAGTGAGGGAGGACAGAGCACACATGGGGACAGTGAGGGAGGATAGAGCACACATGGGGACAGTGAGGGAGGATAAAGAACATATGGGGACAGTGAGGGAGGAAAAAGCACACACGGGGACAGTGAGAGGGACAGTGCACACATGGGGACAGTGAGGGAGGATAGAGAACACACGGGGACAGTGAGGGAGGACAGAGCACACAAGGGGACAGTGAGGGAGGACAGAGCACACACGGGGACAGTGAGGGAGGAGAGAGCACACACAGGGACAGTGAGGGAGGACAGAGCACACACGGGGACAGTGAGGGAGGACAGAGCACACACGGGGACAGGGAGGGAGGTTAGAGAACACACGGGGACAGTGAGGGAGGACAGAGCACACACGGGGACAGGGAGGGAGGACAGAGCACACAGTGGAACAGGAAGGGAGGACAGAGCACACACGGGGACAGTGAAGGAGCACAGAGCACACACGGGGACAGTGAGGGAGGACAGAGCACACACGGGGACAGTGAGGGAGGACAGAGCACACAAGGGGACAGTGAGGGAGAATAGAGCACACACAGGGACAGGGAGTGAGGACAGAGCACACACGGGGACAGGGAGGGAGGACAGAGCACACACGGGGACAGGGAGGGAGGACAGAGCACACACGGGGACAAGAGCACGCATGGGGACAGGGAGGGAGGACAGAGCACACACGGGGACAGGGAGGGAGGACAGAGCACACACGGGGACAGGGAGGGAGGATAGTGAACACTCGGGGACAGTGAGGGAGGATAGAGCACACATGGGGACAGTGAGGGAGGATAAAGAACACACGGGGACAGTGAGGGAGGACAGAGCACACACGGGGACAGTGTGGGAGGACAGAGCACAGATGGGGACAGTGAGGGAGGAAAGAGCACACATGGGGACAGTGAGGGAGGATAGAGCACACATGGGGACAGTGAGGGAGGATAAAGAACACATGAGGACAGTGAGGGAGGATAGAGCACACACGGGGACAGTGAGAGGGACAGTACACATAGGGGGACAGTGAGGGAGGATAGAGAACACATGGGGACAGTGAGGGAGGATAGAGCACACGGGGACAGGGAGGGAGGACAGAGCACACATGGGGACAGTGAGGGAGGATAGAGCACACATGGGGACAGTGAGGGAGGATAGAGCACACATGGTGACAGTGAGGGAGGATAGAGCACACACGGGGACAGTGAGGGAGGATAGAGCACACATGGGGACAGTGAGAGGGACAGTACATACAGGGGGACAGTGAGGGAGGATAGAGCACACATGGTGACTGTGTGGGAGGATAGAGCACACACGGGGACAGTGAGGGAGGATAGAGCACACACGGGGACAGTGAGCGGGACAGTACACACAGGCCGACAGTGAGGGAGGATAGAGAACACATGGGGACAGTGAGGGAGGATAGAGCACACATGGTGACAGTGAGGGAGGATAGAGCACACATGGTGACAGTGTGGGAGGATAGAGCACACACGGGGACAGTGAGGGAGGATAGAGCACACACGGGGACAGTGAGAGGGACAGTACATACAGGGGGACAGTGAGGGAGGATAGAGCACACATGGTGACTGTGTGGGAGGATAGAGCACACACGGGGACAGTGAGGGAGGATAGAGCACACACGGGGACAGTGAGAGAGGATAGAGCACACACGGGGACAGGGAGGGAGATTAGAGCACACACGGGGACAGGGAGGGAGGATAGAGCACACACGGGGACAGTGAGGGAAGACAGAGCACACACGGGGACAGTGAGGGGGATAGAGCACACACGGGGACAGTGAGGGAGGACAGAGCACACATGGGGACAGTGAGGGAGGATAGAGCACACATGGGGACAGTGAGGGAGGATAAAGAACACATGGGGACAGTGAGGGAGGATAGAGCACACACGGGGACAGTGAGAGGGACAGTACACACATGGGGACAGTGAGGGAGGATAGATAACACATGTGGACAGTGAAGGAGGATAGAGCACACATGGTGAAAGTGAGGGAGGATAGAGCACACACGGTGACAGTGTGGGAGGATAGAGCACACAATGGGACAGAGATGGAGGACAGAGCACGCATGGGGACAGGGAGGGAGGATAGAGCACGCATGGGGACAGGGAGGGAGGACAGAGCACACATGGGGACAGGGAGGGAGGACAGAGCACACACGGGGACAGGGAGGGAGGATAGAGCACACACGTGGACAAGAGCACGCATGGGGATGGAGGGAGGACAGAGCACGCATGGGGACAGGGAGGGAGGACAGAGCACACACGGGGACAGGGAGGGAGGATAGAGCACACACGGGGACAGGGAGGGAGGATAGAGCACAGATGCGGACAGTGAGGGAGGACAGAGCACACATGGGGACAGTGAGGGAGAATAGAGCACAGACGGGGACAGTGAGGGAGGATAAAGAACACATGGGGACAGTGAGGGAGGATAGAGCACACACGTGGACAGTGAGAGGGACTGTACACACAGGGGGACAGTGAGGGAGGATAGAGAAGACTTGGGGACAGTGAGGGAGGATAGAGCACACATGGTGATAGTGAGGGAGGATAGAGCACACATGGTGACAGTGTGGGAGGATAGAGCACACGCGGTGACAGTGAGGGAGGACAGAGCATGCATGGGGACAGGGCGGGAGGATAGAGCAAGCATGGGGACAGGGAGGGAGGACAGAGCACACATGGGGACAGGGAGGGAGGACAGAGCACACATGGTGACAGTGTGGGAGGATAGAGCACACATGCTGACAGTGTGGGAGGATAGAGTACACACGGGGACAGTGAGGGAGGATAGAGCACACACGGGGAGAGTGAGAGGGACAGTACATACAGGGGGACAGTGTGGGAGGATAGAGCACACACGGGGACAGTGAGGGAGGATAGAGCACACACGGGGACAGTGAGAGAGGATAGAGCACACACGGGGACAGGGAGGGAGGATAGAGCACACACGGGGACAGTGAGGGAGGACAGAGCACACACGGGGACAGAGAGGGAGGATAGAGAACACACGGGGACAGTGAGGGACTATAGAGCACACACGGGGACAGGGAGGGAGGACAGAGCACACACGGGGACAGGGAGGGAGGACAGTGCACACACGGGGACAGGGAGGGAGGACAGAGCACACACGGGGACAAGAGCATGCATGGGGACAGGAAGGGAGGACAGAGCACGCACGGGGACAGGGAGGGAGGACAGAGCACACACGGGGACAGGGAGGGAGGATAGAGCACACTCGGGGACAGTGAGGGAGGATAGAGCACACATGGGGACAGTGAGGGAGGATAAAGAACACACGGGGACGTGAGGGAGGATAGAGCACACACGGGGACAGTGTGGGAGGACAGAGCACAGATGGGGACAGTGAGGGAGGACAGAGCACACATGGGGACAGTGAGGGAGGATAGATCACACACGGGGACAGTGAGGGAGGATAAAGAACACATGAGGACAGTGAGGGAGGATAGAGCACACACGGGGACAGTGAGAGGGACAGTACACACAGGGGGACAGTGAGGGAGGATAGAGAACACATGGGGACAGTGAGGGAGGATAGAGCACACACGGGGACAGGGAGGGAGGACAGAGCACACATGGGGACAGTGAGGGAGGATAGAGCACACACGGGGACAGTGAGGGAGGATAGAGCACACACGGGGACAGTGAGGGAGCACAGAGCACACACGGGGACAGTGAGGGAGGACAGAGCACACACGGGGACAGTGAGGGAGAATAGAGCACACACAGGGACAGAGAGGGAGAATAGAGCACACACGGGGACAGTGAGGGAGGACAGAGCACACACGGGGACAGGGAGGGAGGACAGAGCACACACGGGGACAGGGAGGGAGGACAGAGCACACACGGGGACAGGGAGGGAGGACAGAGCACACACGGGGACAGGGAGGGAGTTTAGAGAACACACGGGGACAGTGAGGGAGGACAGAGCACACACGGGGACAGGGAGGGAGGACAGAGCACACAGTGGAACAGGAAGGGAGGACAGAGCACACACGGGGACAGTGAAGGAGCACAGAGCACACACGGGGACAGTGAGGGAGGACAGAGCACACACGGGGACAGTGAGGGAGGACAGAGCACACAAGGGGACAGTGAGGGAGAATAGAGCACACACGGGGACAGGGAGTGAGGACAGAGCACACACGGGGACAGGGAGGGAGGACAGAGCACACACGGGGACAGGGAGGGAGGACAGAGCACACACGGGGACAAGAGCACGCATGGGGACAGGGAGGGAGGACAGAGCACATACGGGGACAGGGAGGGAGGACAGAGCACACACGGGGACAGGGAGGGAGGATAGTGAACACTCGGGGACAGTGAGGGAGGATAGAGCACACATGGGGACAGTGAGGGAGGATAAAGAACACACGGGGACAGTGAGGGAGGACAGAGCACACACGGGGACAGTGTGGGAGGACAGAGCACAGATGGGGACAGTGAGGGAGGAAAGAGCACACATGGGGACAGTGAGGGAGGATAGAGCACACATGGGGACAGTGAGGGAGGATAAAGAACACATGAGGACAGTGAGGGAGGATAGAGCACACACGGGGACAGTGAGAGGGACAGTACACATAGGGGGACAGTGAGGGAGGATAGAGAACACATGGGGACAGTGAGGGAGGATAGAGCACACGGGGACAGGGAGGGAGGACAGAGCACACATGGGGACAGTGAGGGAGGATAGAGCACACATGGGGACAGTGAGGGAGGATAGAGCACACATGATGACAGTGAGGGAGGATAGAGCACACACGGGGACAGTGAGGGAGGATAGAGCACACATGGGGACAGTGAGAGGGACAGTACATACAGGGGGACAGTGAGGGAGGATAGAGCACACATGGTGACTGTGTGGGAGGATAGAGCACACACGGGGACAGTGAGGGAGGATAGAGCACACACGGGGACAGTGAGCGGGACAGTACACACAGGCCGACAGTGAGGGAGGATAGAGAACACATGGGGACAGTGAGGGAGGATAGAGCACACATGGTGACAGTGAGGGAGAATAGAGCACACATGGTGACAGTGTGGGAGGATAGAGCACACACGGGGACAGTGAGGGAGGATAGAGCACACACGGGGACAGTGAGAGGGACAGTACATACAGGGGGACAGTGAGGGAGGATAGAGCACACATGGTGACTGTGTGGGAGGATAGAGCACACACGGGGACAGTGAGGGAGGATAGAGCACACACGGGAACAGTGAGAGAGGATAGAGCACACACGGGGACAGGGAGGGAGGATAGAGCACACACGGGGACAGGGAGGGAGGATAGTGCACACACGGGGACAGTGAGGGAAGACAGAGCACACACGGGGACAGTGAGGGGGATAGAGCACACACGGGGACAGTGAGGGAGGACAGAGCACACATGGGGACAGTGAGGGAGGATAGAGCACACATGGGGACAGTGAGGGAGGATAAAGAACACATGGGGACAGTGAGGGAGGATAGAGCACACACAGGGACAGTGAGAGGGACAGTACACACATGGGGACAGTGAGGGAGGATAGATAACACATGTGGACAGTGAAGGAGGATAGAGCACACATGGTGACAGTGAGGGAGGATAGAGCACACATGGTGACAGTGTGGGAGGATAGAGCACACAATGGGACAGAGATGGAGGACAGAGCACGCATGGGGACAGGGAGGGAGGATAGAGCACGCATGGGGACAGGGAGGGAGGACAGAGCACACATGGGGACAGGGAGGGAGGACAGAGCACACACGGGGACAGGGAGGGAGGATAGAGCACACACGTGGACAAGAGCACGCATGGGGATGGAGGGAGGACAGAGCACGCATGGGGACAGGGAGGGAGGACAGAGCACACACGGGGACAGGGAGGGAGGATAGAGCACACACGGGGACAGGGAGGGAGGATAGAGCACAGATGCGGACAGTGAGGGAGGACAGAGAACACATGGGGACAGTGAGGGAGAATAGAGCACAGACGGGGACAGTGAGGGAGGATAAAGAACACATGGGGACAGTGAGGGAGGATAGAGCACACACGGGGACAGTGAGAGGGACTGTACACACAGGGGACAGTGAGGGAGGATAGAGAAGACTTGGGGACAGTGAGGGAGGATAGAGCACACATGGTGATAGTGAGGGAGGATAGAGCACACATGGTGACAGTGTGGGAGGATAGAGCACACGCGGTGACAGTGAGGGAGGACAGAGCACGCATGGGGACAGGGAGGGAGGATAGAGCAAGCATGGGGACAGGGAGGGAGGACAGAGCACACATGGGGACAGGGAGGGAGGACAGAGCACACATGGTGACAGTGTGGGAGGATAGAGCACACATGCTGACAGTGTGGGAGGATAGAGTACACACGGGGACAGTGAGGGAGGATAGAGCACACACGGGGAGAGTGAGAGGGACAGTACATACAGGGGGACAGTGTGGGAGGATAGAGCACACACGGGGACAGTGAGGGAGGATAGAGCACACACGGGGACAGTGAGAGAGGATAGAGCACACACGGGGACAGGGAGGGAGGATAGAACACACACGGGGACAGTGAGGGAGGACAGAGCACACACGGGGACAGAGAGGGAGGATAGAGAACACACGGGGACAGTGAGGGACTATAGAGCACACATGGGGACAGGGAGGGAGGACAGAGCACACACGGGGACAGGGAGGGAGGACAGTGCACACACGGGGACAGGGAGGGAGGACAGAGCACACACGGGGACAAGAGCATGCATGGGGACAGGGAGGGAGGACAGAGCACGCACGGGGACAGGGAGGGAGGACAGAGCACACACGGGGACAGGGAGGGAGGATAGAGCACACTCGGGGACAGTGAGGGAGGATAGAGCACACATGGGGACAGTGAGGGAGGATAAAGAACACACGGGGATGTGAGGGAGGATAGAGCACACACGGGGACAGTGTGGGAGGACAGAGCACAGATGGGGACAGTGAGGGAGGACAGAGCACACATGGGGACAGTGAGGGAGGATAGAGCACACATGGGGACAGTGAGGGAGGATAAAGAACACATGGGGACAGTGAGGGAGGATAGAGCACACACGGGGACAGTGAGAGGGACAGTACACACAGGGGGACAGTGAGGGAGGATAGAGAACACATGGGGACAGTGAGGGAGGATAGAGCACACACGGGGACAGGGAGGGAGGACAGAGCACACATGGGGACAGTGAGGGAGGATAGAGCACACACAGGGACAGTGAGGGAGGATAGAGCACACACGGGGACAGTGAGGGAGCACAGAGCACACACGGGGACAGTGAGGGAGGACAGAGCACACACGGGGACAGTGAGGGAGAATAGAGCACACACAGGGACAGTGAGGGAGAATAGAGCACACACGGGGACAGTGAGGGAGGACAGAGCACACACGGGGACAGGGAGGGAGGACAGAGCACACACGGGGACAGGGAGGGAGGACAGAGCACACACGGGGACAGGGAGGGAGGACAGAGCACACACGGGGACAGGGAGGGAGGACAGAGCACACACGGGAACAGGGAGGGAAGATAGAGCACACTCGGGGACAGTGAGGGAGGATAGAGCACACATGGGGACAGTGAGGGAGGATAAAGAACACACGGGGACAGTGAGGGAGGATAGAGCACACAGGGGGACAGTGTGGGAGGACAGAGCACAGATGAGGACAGTGAGGGAGGACAGAGCACACATGGGGACAGTGAGGGAGGATAGAGCACACATGGGGACAGTGAGGGAGGATAAAGAACACATGGGGACAGTGAGGGAGGATAGAGCACACACGGGGACAGTGAGAGGGACAGTACACACAGGGGGACAGGGAGGGAGGACAGAGCACACACGGGGACAGGGAGGGAGGACAGAGCACACACGGGGACAGGGAGGGAGGACAGAGCACACACGGGGACAAGAACACGCATGGGGACAGGGAGGGAGGACAGAGCACGCACGGGGACAGGGAGGGAGGACAGAGCACACACGGGGACGGGGAGGGAGGATAGAGCACACTCGGGGACAGGGAGGGAGGTTAGAGAACACACGGGGACAGTGTGGGAGGACAGAGCACAGATGGGGACAGTGAGGGAGGACAGAGCACACATGGGGACAGTGAGGGAGGATAGAGCACACATGGGGACAGTGAGGGAGGATAAAGAACACATGGGGACAGTGAGGGAGGATAGAGCACACACGGGGACAGTGAGAGGGACAGTACACACAGGGGGACAGTGAGGGAGGATAGAGAACACATGGGGACAGTGAGGGAGGATAGAGCACACACGGGGACAGGGAGGGAGGACAGAGCACACACGGAGACAGTGAGGGAGGATAGAGCACACACGGGGACAGTGAGGGAGGATAGAGCACACACGGGGACAGTGAATGAGCACAGAGCACACACGGGGACAGTGAGGGAGGACAGAGCACACACGGGGACAGTGAGGGAGAATAGAGCACACACGGGGACAGTGAGGGAGGATAGAGCACACATGGGGACAGTGAGGGAGGATAAAGAACACAAGGGGACAGTGAGGGAGGATAGAGCACACACGGGGACAGTGAGAGGGACAGTACACACATGGGGACAGTGAGGGAGGATAGAGAACACACGGGGATAGTGAGGGAGGACAGAGCACACACGGGGACAGTGAGGGAGGACAGAGCACACACGGGGACAGTGAGGGAGGACAGAGCACACATGGTGACAGTGTGGGAGGATAGAGCACACATGCTGACAGTGTGGGAGGATAGAGCACACACGGGGACAGTGAGGGAGGATAGAGCACACACGGGGAGAGTGAGAGGGACAGTACATACAGGGGGACAGTGAGAGAGGACAGAGCACACACGGGGACAGGGAGGGAGGATAGTGAACACTCGGGGACAGTGAGGGAGGACAGAGCACACACGGGGACAGGGAGGGAGGACAGAGCACACACGGGGACAGGGAGGGAGGACAGAGCACACACGGGGACAAGAGCACGCATGGGGACAGGGAGGGAGGACAGAGCACGTACGGGGACAGGGAGGGAGGACAGAGCACACACGGGGACAGGGAGGGAGGATAGAGCACACTCGGGGACAGGGAGGGAGGTAAGAGAACACACAGGGACAGTGTGGGAGGACAGAGCACAGATGGGGACAGTGAGGGAGGACAGAGCACACATGGGGACAGTGAGGGAGGATAGAGCACACATGGGGACAGTGAGGGAGGATAAAGAACACATGGGGACAGTGAGGGAGGATAGAGCACACACGGGGACAGTGAGAGGGACAGTACACACAAGGGGACAGTGAGGGAGGATAGAGAACACATGGGGACAGTGAGGGAGGATAGAGCACACACGGGGACAGTGAGAGAGGATAGAGCACACACGGGGACAAGGAGGGAGGATAGAGCACACACGGGGACAGGGAGGGAGGATAGAGCAAACACGGGGACAGGGAGGGAAAACAGCACACACGGGGACAGTGAGGGGGATAGAGCACACACGAGGACAGTGAGGGAGGACAGAGCACACACGGGGACAGTGAGGGAGGATAGAGCACACACGGGGACAGTGTGGGAGGACAGAGCACAGATGGGGACAGTGAGGGAGGACAGAGCACACATGGGGACAGTGAGGGAGGACAGAGCACACATGGGGACAGTGAGGGAGGACAGAGCACACACGGGGACAGTGAGGGAGAATAGAGCACACACGAGGACAGTGAGGGAGGATAGAGCACACATGGGGACAGTGAGGGAGGATAAAGAACACAAGGGGACAGTGAGGGAGGATAGAGCACACACGGGGACAGTGAGAGGGACAGTACACACATGGGGACAGTGAGGGAGGATAGAGAACACACGGGGACAGTGAGGGAGGACAGAGCACACACGGGGACAGTGAGGGAGGACAGAGCACACACGGGGACAGTGAGGGAGGACAGAGCACACATGGTGACAGTGTGGGAGGATAGAGCACACATGCTGACAGTGTGGGAGGATAGAGCACACACGGGGACAGTGAGGGAGGATAGAGCACACACGGGGAGAGTGAGAGGGACAGTACATACAGGGGGACAGTGAGAGAGGACAGAGCACACACGGGGACAGAGAGGGAGGATAGTGAACACTCGGGGACAGTGAGGGAGGACAGAGCACACACGGGGACAGGGAGGGAGGACAGAGCACACACGGGGACAGGGAGGGAGGACAGAGCACACACGGGGACAAGAGCACGCATGGGGACAGGGAGGGAGGACAAAGCACGCACGGGGACAGGGAGGGAGGACAGAGCACACACGGGGACAGGGAGGGAGGATAGAGCACACTCGGGGACAGGGAGGGAGGTTAGAGAACACACAGGGACAGTGTGGGAGGACAGAGCACAGATGGGGACAGTGAGGGAGGACAGAGCACACATGGGGACAGTGAGGGAGGATAGAGCACACATGGGGACAGTGAGGGAGGATAAAGAACACATGGGGACAGTGAGGGAGGATAGAGCACACACGGGGACAGTGAGAGGGACAGTACACACAGGGGGACAGTGAGGGAGGATAGAGAACACATGGGGACAGTGAGGGAGGATAGAGCACACATGGTGACAGTGAGGGAGGATAGAGCACACATGGTGACAGTGTGGGAGGATAGAGCACACACGGGGACAGTGAGGGAGGACAGAGCATGCATGGGGACAGGGAGGGAGGACAGAGCACGCATGGGGACAGGGAGGGAGGACAGAGCACACATGGGGACAGGGAGGGAGGACAGAGTACACATGGGGACAGGGAGTGAGGATAGAGCACACACGTGGACAAGAGCACGCATGGGGATGGAGGGAGGACAGAGCACGCATGGGGACAGGGAGGGAGGACAGAGCACACACGGGGACAGGGAGGGAGGATAGAGCACACTTGGGGACAGTGAGGGAGGACAGAGCACAGATGGGGACAGTGAGGGAGGACAGAGCACACATGGGGACAGTGAGGGAGGATAGAGCACACATGGGGACAGTGAGGGAGGATAAAGAACACATGGGGACAGTGAGGGAGGATAGAGCACACATGGGGACAGTGAGTGGGACTGTACACACAGGGGGACAGTGAGGGAGGATAAAGAACACATGGAGACAGTGAGGGAGGATAGAGCACACATGGTGATAGTGAGGGTGGATAGAGCACACATGGTGACAGTGTGGGAGGATAGAGCACACACGGGGACAGTGAGGGAGGACAGAGCACACGCGGGGACAGGGAGGGAGGATAGAGCACACACGGGGACAGGGAGGGAGGATAGAGCACACACGGGGACAGTGAGGGAAGACAGAGCACACACGGGGACAGTGAGGGGGATAGAGCACACACGGGGACAGTGAGGGAGGACAGAGCACACACGGGGACAGTGAGGGAGGATAGAGCACACATGGGGACAGTGAGGGAGGATAAAGAACACAAGGGGACAGTGAGGGAGGCTAGAGCACACACGGGGACAGTGAGAGGGACAGTACACTCATGGGGACAGTGAGGGAGGATAGAGAACACATGGGGACAGTGAGGGAGGACAGAGCACACACGGGGACAGTGAGGGAGGACAGAGCACACACGGCGACAGTGAGGGAGGACAGAGCACACATGGTGACAGTGAGGGAGGATAGAGCACACATGCTGACAGTGTGGGAGGATAGAGCTCACACGGGGACAGTGAGGGAGGATAGAGCACACACGGGGACAGTGAGAGGGACAGTACATACAGGGGGACAGTGAGGGAGGATAGAGCACACATGGTGACAGTGTCGGAGGATAGAGCACACACGGGGACAGTGAGGGAGGATAGAGCACACATGGGGACAGTGAGAGAGGATAGAGCACACACGGGGACAGTGA
Organism: Taudactylus pleione; assembly: GCA_031769625.1. Taxonomy (NCBI): domain Eukaryota; kingdom Metazoa; phylum Chordata; class Amphibia; order Anura; family Myobatrachidae; genus Taudactylus; species Taudactylus pleione. Next base: position 314,463 of record JAUIMM010000179.1, read on the forward strand.
GAGGGACAGTACATACACGGGGACAGTGAGGGAGGATAGAGCACACATGGTGACAGTGTCGGAGGATAAAGCACACACGGGGACAGTGAGAGGGACAGTACACACAGGGGGACAGTGAGGGAGGATAGAGAACACATGGGGACAGTGAGGGAGGATAGAGCACACACGGGGACAGGGAGGGAGGACAGAGCACACATGGGGACAGTGAGGGAGGATAGAGCACACACGGGGACAGTGAGGGAGCACAGAGCACACACGGGGACAGTGACGGAGGACAGAGCACACACGGGGACAGTGAGGGAGAATAGAGCACACACGGGGACAGTGAGGGAGGACAGAGCACACACGGGGACAGGGAGGGAGGACAGAGCACACACGGTGACAGGGAGGGAGGACAGAGCACACACGGGGACAGGGAGGGAGGACAGAGCACACACGGGGACAAGAGCACGCATGGGGACAGGGAGGGAGGACAGAGCACGCACGGGGACAGGGAGGGAGGACAGAGCACACATGGGAACAGGGAGGGAAGATAGAGCACACTCGGGGACAGTGAGGGAGGATAGAGCACACATGGGGACAGAGAGGGAGGATAAAGAACACACGGGGACAGTGAGGGTGGATAGAGCACACAGAAGGACAGTGTGGGAGGACAGAGCACAGATGGGGACAGTGAGGGAGGACAGAGCACACATGGGGACAGTGAGGGAGGATAGAGCACACATGGGGACAGTGAGGGAGGATAAAGAACACATGGGGACAGTGAGGGAGGATAGAGCACACACGGGGACAGTGAGAGGAACAGTACACACATGGGGACAGTGAGGGAGGATAGATAACACATGTGGACAGTGAAGGAGGATAGAGCACACATGGTGACAGTGAGGGAGGATAGAGCACACATGGTGACAGTGTGGGAGGATAGAGCACACAATGGGACAGAGATGGAGGACAGAGCACGCATGGGGACAGGGAGGGAGGATAGAGCACGCATGGGGACAGGGAGGGAGGACAGAGCACACATGGGGACAGGGAGGGAGGACAGAGCACACACGGGGACAGGGAGGGAGGATAGAGCACACACGTGGACAAGAGCACGCATGGGGATGGAGGGAGGACAGAGCACGCATGGGGACAGGGAGGGAGGACAGAGCACACACGGGGACAGGGAGGGAGGATAGAGCACACACGGGGACAGGGAGGGAGGATAGAGCACAGATGCGGACAGTGAGGCAGGACAGAGCACACATGCGGACAGTGAGGGAGAATAGAGCACACACGGGGACAGTGAGGGAGGATAAAGAACACATGGGGACAGTGAGGGAGGATAGAGCACACACGGGGACAGTGAGAGGGACTGTACACACAGGGGGACAGTGAGGGAGGATAGAGAACACTTGGGGACAGTGAGGGAGGATAGAGCACACATGCTGATAGTGAGGGAGGATAGAGCACACATGGTGACAGTGTGGGAGGATAGAGCACACGTGGTGACAGTGAGGGAGGACAGAGCACGCATGGGGACAGGGAGGGAGGATAGAGCAAGCATGGGGACAGGGAGGGAGGACAGAGCACACATGGGGACAGGGAGGGAGGACAGAGCACACATGGTGACAGTGTGGGAGGATAGAGCACACATGCTGACAGTGTGGGAGGATAGAGCACACACGGGGACAGTGAGGGAGGATAGAGCACACACGGGGAGAGTGAGAGGGACAGTACATACAGGGGGACAGTGTGTGAGGATAGAGCACACACGGGGACAGTGAGGGAGGATAGAGCACACTCGGGGACAGTGAGAGAGGATAGAGCACACACGGGGACAGGGAGGGAGGATAGAGCACACACGGGGACAGTGAGGGAGGACAGAGCACACACGGGGACAGAGAGGGAGGATAGAGAACACACGGGGACAGTGAGGGACTATAGAGCACACACGGGGACAGGGAGGGAGGACAGAGCACACACGGGGACAGGGAGGGAGGACAGTGCACACACGGGGACAGGGAGGGAGGACAGAGCACACACGGGGACAAGAGCATGCATGGGGACAGGGAGGGAGGACAGAGCACGCACGGGGACAGGGAGGGAGGACAGAGCACACACGGGGACAGGGAGGGAGGATAGAGCACACTCGGGGACAGTGAGGCAGGACAGAGCACACATGGGGACAGTGAGGGAGAATAGAGCACTCACGGGGACAGTGAGGGAGGATAAAGAACACATGGGGACAGTGAGGGAGGATAGAGCACACACGGGGACAGTGAGAGGGACTGTACACACAGGGGGACAGTGAGGGAGGATAGAGAACACTTGGGGACAGTGAGGGAGGATAGAGCACACATGCTGATAGTGAGGGAGGATAGAGCACACATGGTGACAGTGTGGGAGGATAGAGCACACGCGGTGACAGTGAGGGAGGACAGCACGCATGGGGACAGGGAGGGAGGATAGAGCAAGCATGGGGACAGGGAGGGAGGACAGAGCACACATGGGGACAGGGAGGGAGGACAGAGCACACATGGTGACAGTGTGGGAGGATAGAGCACACATGCTGACAGTGTGGGAGGATAGAGCACACACGGGGACAGTGAGGGAGGATAGAGCACACACGGGGAGAGTGAGAGGGACAGTACATACAGGGGGACAGTGTGGGAGGATAGAGCACACACGGGGACAGTGAGGGAGGATAGAGCACACACGGGGACAGTGAGAGAGGATAGAGCACACACGGGGACAGGGAGGGAGGATAGAGCACACACGGGGACAGTGAGGGAGGACAGAGCACACACGGGGACAGAGAGGGAGGATAGAGAACACACGGGGACAGTGAGGGACTATAGAGCACACACGGGGACAGGGAGGGAGGACAGAGCACACACGGGGACAGGGAGGGAGGACAGTGCACACACGGGGACAGGGAGGGAGGACAGAGCACACACGGGGACAAGAGCATGCATGGGGACAGGGAGGGAGGACAGAGCACGCACGGGGACAGGGAGGGAGGACAGAGCACACACGGGGACAGGGAGGGAGGATAGAGCACACTCGGGGACAGTGAGGGAGGATAGAGCACACATGGGGACAGTGAGGGAGGATAAAGAACACACGGGGACGTGAGGGAGGATAGAGCACACACGGGGACAGTGTGGGAGGACAGAGCACAGATGGGGACAGTGAGGGAGGACAGAGCACACATGGGGACAGTGAGGGAGGATAGAGCACACATGGGGACAGTGAGGGAGGATAAAGAACACATGGGGACAGTGAGGGAGGATAGAGCACACAGGGAGACAGTGAGAGGGACAGTACACACAGGGGGACAGTGAGAGAGGATAGAGAACACATGGGGACAGTGAGGGAGGATAGAGCACACACGGGGACAGGGAGGGAGGACAGAGCACACATGGGGACAGTGAGGGAGGATAGAGCACACACGGGGACAGTGAGGGAGCACAGAGCACACACGGGGACAGTGAGGGAGGACAGAGCACACACGGGGACAGTGAGGGAGAATAGAGCACACACGGGGACAGTGAGGGAGGACAGAGCACACACGGGGACAGGGAGGGAGGACAGAGCACACACGGGGACAGGGAGGGAGGACAGAGCACACACGGGGACAGGGAGGGAGGACAGTGCACACACGGGGACAGGGAGGGAGGACAGAGCACACACGGGGACAAGAGCATGCATGGGGACAGGGAGGGAGGACAGAGCACGCACGGGGACAGGGAGGGAGGACAGAGCACACACGGGGACAGGGAGGGAGGATAGAGCACACTCGGGGACAGTGAGGGAGGATAGAGCACACATGGGGACAGTGAGGGAGGATAAAGAACACACGGGGACAGTGAGGGAGGATAGAGCACACACGGGGACAGTGAGAGGGACAGTACACACAGGGGGACAGTGAGGGAGTATAGAGAACACATGGGGACAGTGAGGGAGGATAGAGCACACACGGGGACAGGGAGGGAGGACAGAGCACACATGGGGACAGTGAGGGAGGATAGAGCACACACGGGGACAGTGAGGGAGGATAGAGCACACACGGGGACAGTGAGGGAGCACAGAGCACACACGGGGACAGTGAGGGAGGACAGAGCACACACGGGGACAGTGAGGGAGAATAGAGCACACACGGGGACAGTGAGGGAGGACAGAGCACACACGGGGACAGGGAGGGAGGACAGAGCACACACGGGGACAGGGAGGGAGGACAGAGCACACACGGGGACAGGGAGAGAGGACAGAGCACACACGGGGACAAGAGCACGCATGGGGACAGGGAGGGAGGACAGAGCACGCACGGGGACAGGGAGGGAGGACAGAGCACACACGGGAATAGGGAGGGAAGATAGAGCACACTCTGGGACAGTGAGGGAGGATAGAGCACACATGGGGACAGTGAGGGAGGATAAAGAACACACGGGGACATTGAGGGAGGATAGAGCACACAGGGGGACAGTGTGGGAGGACAGAGCACAGATGGGGACAGTGAGGGAGGACAGAGCACACATGGGGACAGTGAGGGAGGATAGAGCACACATGGGAACAGTGAGGGAGGATAGAGCACACACGGGGACAGTGAGGGAGCACAGAGCACACACGGGGACAGTGAGGGAGGACAGAGCACACACGGGGACAGTGAGGGAGAATAGAGCACACACGGGGACAGTGAGGGAGGACAGAGCACACACGGGGACAGGGAGGGAGGACAGAGCACACACGGGGACAGGGAGGGAGGACAGAGCACACACGGGGACAGGGAGGGAGGACAGTGCACACACGGGGACAGGGAGGGAGGACAGAGCACACACGGGGACAAGAGCATGCATGGGGACAGGGAGGGAGGACAGAGCACGCACGGGGACAGGGAGGGAGGATAGAGCACACACGGCGACAGTGAGAGAGGATAGAGCACACACGGGGACAAGGAGGGAGGATAGAGCACACACGGGGACAGGGAGGGAGGATAGAGCACACACGGGGACAGGGAGGGAAAACAGCACACACGGGGACAGTGAGGGGGATAGAGCACACACGGGGACAGTGAGGGAGGACAGAGCACACACGTGGGTCTGTGTGGGAGGACAGAGCACAGATGGGGACAGTGAGGGAGGACAGAGCACACACGGGGACAGTGAGGGAGGACAGAGCACACACGGGGACAGTGAGGGAGGACAGAGCACACACGGGGACAGTGAGGGTGGACAGAGCACACACGGGGACAGTGAGGGAGGATAGAGAACACATGGGGACAGTGAGGGAGGACAGAGCACACACGGGGACATGGAGGGAGGACAGAGCACACAGGGGAACAGGAAGGGAGGACAGAGCACACACGGGGACAGTGAGGGAGCACAGAGCACACACGGGGACAGTGAGGGAGGACAGAGCACACCTGGGGACAGTGAGGGAGGACAGAGCACACACGGGGACAGTGAGGGAGAATAGAGCACACACGGGGACAGGGAGGGAGGACAGAGCACACACGGGGACAGGGAGGGAGGACAGAGCACACACGGGGACAGGGAGGGAGGACAGAGCACACACGGGGACAACAGCACGCATGGGGACAGGGAGGGAGGACAGAACACGCACGGGGACAGGGAGGGAGGACAGAGCACACACGGGGACAGAGAGGGAGGATACAGCACACTCGGGGACAGTGAGGGAGGATAGAGCACACATGGGGACAGTGAGGGAGGATAAAGAACACACGGGGACAGTGAGGGAGGATAGAGCACACATGGGGACAGTGTGGGAGGACAGAGCACAGATGTGGACAGTGAGGGAGGACAGAGCACACATGGGTACAGTGAGGGAGGATAGAGCACACATGGGGACAGTGAGGGAGGATAAAGAACACATGGGGACAGTGAGGGAGGATAGAGCACACACGGGGACAGTGAGAGGGACAGTACACACAGGGGGACAGTGAGGGAGGATAGAGAACACATGGGGACAGTGAGGGAGGATAGAGCACACATGGTGACAGTGAGAGAGGATAGAGCACACATGGTGACAGTGTGGGAGGATAGAGCACACACGGGGACAGTGAGGGAGGACAGAGCATGCATGGGGACAGGGAGGGAGGACAGAGCATGCATGGGGACAGGGAGGGAGGACAGAGCACACATGGGGACAGGGAGGGGGGACAGAGTACACATGGGGACAGAGAGGGAGGATAGAGCACACACGTGGACAAGAGCACGCATGGGGATGGAGGGAGGACAGAGCACGCATGGGGACAGGGAGGGAGGACAGAGCACACACGGGGACAGGGAGGGAGGATAGAGCACACTTGGGGACAGTGAGGGAGGACAGAGCACAGATGGGGACAGTGAGGGAGGACAGAGCACACATGGGGACACTGAGGGAGGATAGAGCACACATGGGGACAGTGAGGGAGGATAAAGAACACATGGGGACAGTGAGGGAGGATAGAGCACACACGGGGACAGTGAGTGGGACTGTACACACAGGGGGACAGTGAGGGAGGATAGAGAACACATGGGGACAGTGAGGGAGGATAGAGCACACATGGTGATAGTGAGGGTGGATAGAGCACACATGGTGACAGTGTGGGAGGATAGAGCACACACGGGGACAGTGAGGGAGGACAGAGCACACACGGGGACAGGGAGGGAGGATAGAGCACACACGGGGACAGGGAGGGAGGATAGAGCACACACGGGGACAGTGAGGGAAGACAGAGCACACACGGGGACAGTGAGGGGGATAGAGCACACACGGGGACAGTGAGGGAGGACAGAGCACACACGGGGACAGTGACGGAGGATAGAGCACACATGGGGACAGTGAGGGAGGATAAAGAACACAAGGGGACAGTGAGGGAGGATAGAGCACACACGGGGACAGTGAGAGGGACAGTACACACATGGGGACAGTGAGGGAGGATAGAGAACACATGGGGACAGTGAGGGAGGACAGAGCACACACGGGGACAGTGAGGGAGGACAGAGCACACACGGGGACAGTGAGGGAGGACAGAGCACACATGGTGACAGTGAGGGAGGATAGAGCACACATGCTGACAGTGTGGGAGGATAGAGCTCACACGGGGACAGTGAGGGAGGATAGAGCACACACGGGGACAGTGAGAGGGACAGTACATACAGGGGGACAGTGAGGGAGGATAGAGCACACATGGTGACAGTGTCGGAGGATAGAACACACACGGGGACAGTGAGGGAGGATAGAGCATACATGGGGACAGTGAGAGAGGATAGAGCACACACGGGGACAGGGAGGGAGGATAGAGCACACACGGGGACAGGGAGGGAGGACAGAGCACACACGGGACAGTGAGGGAAGACAGAGCACACACGGGGACAGGGAGGGAGGACAGAGCACACATGGGGACAGTGAGGGAGGATAGAGCACACACGGGGACAGTGTGGGAGGACAGAGCACAGATGGGGACAGTGAGGGAGGACAGAGCACACATGGGGACAGTGAGGGAGGATAGAGCACACATGGGGACAGTGAGGGAGGATAAAGAACATATGGGGACAGTGAGGGAGGAAAAAGCACACACGGGGACAGTGAGAGGGACAGTACACACTTGGGGACAGTGAGGGAGGATAGAGAACACACGGGGACAGTGAGGGAGGACAGAGCACACACGGGGACAGTGAGGGAGGACAGAGCACACACGGGGACAGTGAGGGAGGAGAGAGCACACACGGGGACAGTGAGGGAGGACAGAGCACACACGGGGACAGTGAGGGAGGACAGAGCACACACGGGGACAGGGAGGGAGGTTAGAGAACACACGGGGACAGTGAGGGAGGACAGAGCACACCCGGGGACAGGGAGGGAGGACAGAGCACACAGTGGAACAGGAAGGGAGGACAGAGCACACACGGGGACAGTGAAGGAGCACAGAGCACACACGGGGACAGTGAGGGAGGACAGAGCACACACGGGGACAGTGAGGGAGGACAGAGCACACAAGGGGACAGTGAGGGAGAATAGAGCACACACGGGGACAGGGAGTGAGGACAGAGCACACACGGGGACAGGGAGGGAGGACAGAGCACACACGGGGACAGGGAGGGAGGACAGAGCACACACGGGGACAAGAGCACGCATGGGGACAGGGAGGGAGGACAGAGCACACACGGGGACAGGGAGGGAGGACAGAGCACACACGTGGACAGGGAGGGAGGATAGTGAACACTCGGGGACAGTGAGGGAGGATAGAGCACACATGGGGACAGTGAGGGAGGATAAAGAACACACGGGGACAGTGAGGGAGGAAAGAGCACACACGGGGACAGTGTGGGAGGACAGAGCACAGATGGGGACAGTGAGGGAGGAAAGAGCACACATGGGGACAGTGAGGGAGGATAGAGCACACATGGGGACAGTGAGGGAGGATAAAGAACACATGAGGACAGTGAGGGAGGATAGAGCACACACGGGGACAGTGAGAGGGACAGTACACATAGGGGGACAGTGAGGGAGGATAGAGAACACATGGGGACAGTGAGGGAGGATAGAGCACACGGGGACAGGGAGGGAGGACAGAGCACACATGGGGACAGTGAGGGAGGATAGAGCACACATGGGGACAGTGAGGGAGGATAGAGCACACATGGTGACAGTGAGGGAGGATAGAGCACACACGGGGACAGTGAGGGAGGATAGAGCACACATGGGGACAGTGAGAGGGACAGTACATACAGGGGGACAGTGAGGGAGGATAGAGCACACATGGTGACTGTGTGGGAGGATAGAGCACACACGGGGACAGTGAGGGAGGATAGAGCACACACGGGGACAGTGAGCGGGACAGTACACACAGGCCGACAGTGAGGGAGGATAGAGAACACATGGGGACAGTGAGGGAGGATAGAGCACACATGGTGACAGTGAGGGAGGATAGAGCACACATGGTGACAGTGTGGGAGGATAGAGCACACACGGGGACAGTGAGGGAGGATAGAGCACACACGGGGACAGTGAGAGGGACAGTACATACAGGGGGACAGTGAGGGAGGATAGAGCACACATGGTGACTGTGTGGGAGGATAGAGCACACACGGGGACAGTGAGGGAGGATAGAGCACACACGGGGACAGTGAGAGAGGATAGAGCACACACGGGGACAGGGAGGGAGGATAGAGCACACACGGGGACAGGGAGGGAGGATAGAGCACACACGGGGACAGTGAGGGAAGACAGAGCACACATGGGGACAGTGAGGGGGATAGAGCACACACGGGGACAGTGAGGGAGGACAGAGCACACACGGGGACAGTGAGGGAGGATAGAGCACAGATGGGGACAGTGAGGGAGTACAGAGCACACATGGGGACAGTGAGGGAGGATAGAGCACACATGGGGACAGTGAGGGAGGATAAAGAACACAAGGGGACAGTGAGGGAGGATAGAGCACACACGGGGACAGTGAGAGGGACAGTACACACATGGGGACAGTGAGGGAGGATAGAGAACACACGGGGACAGTGAGGGAGGACAGAGCACACACGGGGACAGTGAGGGAGGACAGAGCACACACGGGGACAGTGAGGGAGGACAGAGCACACATGGTGACAGTGTGGGAGGATAGAGCACACATGCTGACAGTGTGGGAGGATAGAGCACACATGGGGACAGTGAGGGAGGATAGAGCACACACGGGGAGAGTGAGAGGGACAGTACATACAGGGGGACAGTGTGGGAGGATAGAGCACACACGGGGACAGTGAGGGAGGATAGAGCACACACGGGGACAGTGAGAGAGGATAGAGCACACACGGGGACAGGGAGGGAGGATAGAGCACACACGGGGACAGTGAGGGAGGACAGAGCACACACGGGGACAGAGAGGGAGGATAGAGAACACACGGGGACAGGGAGGGAGGACAGTGCACACACGGGGACAGGGAGGGAGGACAGAGCACACACGGGGACAAGAGCATGCATGGGGACAGGGAGGGAGGACAGAGCACGCACGGGGACAGGGAGGGAGGACAGAGCACACACGAGGACAGGGAGGGAGGATAGAGCATATTCGGGGACAGTGAGGGAGGATAGAGCACACATGGGGACAGTGAGGGAGGATAAAGAACACACGGGGACGTGAGGGAGGATAGAGCACACACGGGGACAGTGTGGGAGGACAGAGCACAGATGGGGACAGTGAGGGAGGACAGAGCACACATGGGGACAGTGAGGGAGGATAGAGCACACATGGGTACAGTGAGGGAGGATAAAGAACACATGGGGACAGTGAGGGAGGATAGAGCACACACGGGGACAGTGAGAGGGACAGTACACACAGGGGGACAGTGAGGGAGGATAGAGAACACATGGGGACAGTGAGGGAGGATAGAGCACACACGGGGACAGGGAGGGAGGACAGAGCACACATGGGGACAGTGAGGGAGGATAGAGCACTTACGGGGACAGTGAGGGAGGATAGAGCACACACGGGGACAGTGAGGGAGCACAGAGCACACACGGGGACAGTGAGGGAGGACAGAGCACACACGGGGACAGTGAGGGAGAATAGAGCACACACGAGGACAGTGAGGGAGGACAGAGCACACACGGGGACAGGGAGGGAGGACAGAGCACACACGGGGACAGGGAGGGAGGACAGAGCACACACGGGGACAGGGAGGGAGGACAGAGCACGCATGGGGACAAGAGCACGCATGGGGACAGGGAGGGAGGACAGAGCATGCACGGGGACAGGGAGGGAGGACAGAGCACACACGGGAACAGGGAGGGAAGATAGAGCACACTCGGGGACAGTGAGGGAGGATAGAGCACACATGGGGACAGTGAGGGAGGATAAAGAACACACGGGGACAGTGAGGGAGGATAGAGCATACAGGGGGACAGTGTGGGAGGACTGAGCACAGATGGGGACAGTGAGGGAGGACAGAGCACACATGGGGACAGTGAGGGAGGATAGAGCACACATGGGGACAGTGAGGGAGGATAAAGAACACATGGGGACAGTGAGGGAGGATAGAGCACACACGGGGACAGTGAGAGGGACAGTACACACAGGGGGACAGGGAGGGAGAACAGAGCACACACGGGGACAGGGAGGGAGGACAGAGCACACACGGGGACAGGGAGGGAGGACAGAGCACACACGGGGACAAGAGCACGCATGGGGACAGGGAGGGAGGACAGAGCACGCACGGGGACAGGGAGGGAGGACAGAGCACACACGGGGACAGGGAAGGAGGATAGAGCACACTCGGGGACAGGGAGGGAGGTTAGAGAACACACGGGGACAGTGTGGGAGGACAGAGCACAGATGGGGACAGTGAGGGAGGACAGAGTACACATGGGGACAGTGAGGGAGGATAGAGCACACATGGGGACAGTGAGGGAGGATAAAGAACACATGGGGACAGTGAGGGAGGATAGAGCACACACGGGGACAGTGAGAGGGACAGTACACACAGGGGGACAGTGAGGGAGGATAGAGAACACATGGGGACAGTGAGGGAGGATAGAGCACACACGGGGACAGGGAGGGAGGACAGAGCACACATGGGGACAGTGAGGGAGGATAGAGCACACACGGGGACAGTGAGGGAGGATAGAGCACACACGGGGACAGTGAGGGAGCACAGAGCACACACGGGGACAGTGAGGGAGGACAGAGCACACACGGGGACAGTGAGGGAGAATAGAGCACACACGGGGACAGTGAGGGAGGATAGAGCACACATGGGGACAGTAATGGAGGATAAAGAACACAAGGGGACAGTGAGGGAGGATAGAGCACACACGGGGACAGTGAGAGGGACAGTACACACATGGGGACAGTGAGGGAGGATAGAGAACACACGGGGACAGTGAGGGAGGACAGAGCACACACGGGGACAGTGAGGGAGGACAGAGCACACACGGGGACAGTGAGGGAGGACAGAGCACACATGGTGACAGTGTGGGAGGATAGAGCACACATGCTGACAGTGTGGGAGGATAGAGCACACACGGGGACAGTGAGGGAGGATAGAGCACACACGGGGAGAGTGAGAGGGACAGTACATACAGGGGGACAGTGAGAGAGGACAGAGCACACACGGGGACAGGGAGGGAGGATAGTGAACACTCGGGGACAGTGAGGGAGGATAGAGCACACATGAGGACAGTGAGGGAGGATAAAGAACACACGGGGACAGTGAGGGAGGAAAGAGCACACATGGGGACAGTGTGGGAGGACAGAGCACAGATGGGGACAGTGAGGGAGGACAGAGCACACATGGGGACAGTGAGGGAGGATAGAGCACACACGGGGACAGTGAGCGGGACAGTACACACAGGCCGACAGTGATGGAGGATAGAGAACACATGGAGACAGTGAGGGAGGATAGAGCACACATGGTGACTGTGTTGGAGGATAGAGCACACACGGGGACAGTGAGGGGGATAGAGCACACACGGGGACAGTGAGGGAGGACAGAGCACACACGGGGACAGTGATCGAGGATAGAGCACACATGGGGACAGTGTGGGAGGACAGAGCACACATGCTGACAGTGTGGGAGGATAGAGCACACACGGGGACAGTGAGGGAGGATAGAGCACACACGGGGAGAGTGAGAGGGACAGTACATACAGGGGGACAGTGAGGTTGGATAGAGCACACATGGTGACAGTGTGGGAGGATAGAGCACACACGGGGACAGTGAGGGAGGATAGAGCACACACGGGGACAGTGAGAGAGGATAGAGCACACATGGGGACAGGGAGGGAGGATAGAGCACACATGGGGACAGTGAGGGAGGACAGAGCACACACGGGGACAGAGAGGGAGGATAGAGAACACACGGGGACAGTGAGGGACTATAGAGCACACACGGGGACAGGGAGGGAGGACAGAGCACACACGGGGACAGGGAGGGAGGACAGAGCACACACGGGGACAAGAGCATGCATGGGGACAGGGAGGGAGGACAGAGCACGCACGGGGACAGGGTGGGAGGACAGAGCACATACGGGGACAGGGAGGGAGGATAGAGCACACTCGGGGACAGTGAGGGAGGATAGAGCACACATGGGGACAGTGAGGGAGGATAAAGAACACACGGGGACGTGAGGGAGGATAGAGCACACACGGGGACAGTGTGGGAGGACAGAGCACAGATGGGGACAGTGAGGGAGGACAGAGCACACATGGGGACAGTGAGGGAGGATAGAGCACACATGGGGACAGTGAGGGAGGATAAAGAACACATGGGGACAGTGAGGGAGGATAGAGCACGCATGGGGACAGGGAGGGAGGACAGAGCACACATGGGGACAGGGAGGGAGGACAGAGCACACACGGGGACAGGGAGGGAGGATAGAGCACACACGTGGACAAGAGCACGCATGGGGATGGAGGGAGGACAGAGCATGCATGGGGACAGGGAGGGAGGACAGAGTACACACGGGGACAGGGAGGGAGGATAGAGCACACACGGGGACAGGGAGGGAGGATAGAGCACAGATGCGGACAGTGAGGGAGGACAGAGCACACATGGGGACAGTGAGGGAGAATAGAGCACACACGGGGACAGTAAGGGAGGATAAAGAACACATGGGGACAGTGAGGGAGGATAGAGCACACACGGGGACAGTGAGAGGGACTGTACACACAGGGGGACAGTGAGGGAGGATAGAGAACACTTGGGGACAGTGAGGGAGGATAGAGCACACATGGTGATAGTGAGGGAGGATAGAGCACACATGGTGACAGTGTGGGAGGATAGAGCACACGCGGTGACAGTGAGGGAGGACAGAGCACGCATGGGGACAGGGAGGGAGGATAGAGCAAGCATGGGGACAGGGAGGGAGGACAGAGCACACATGGGGACAGGGAGGGAGGACAGAGCACACATGGTGACAGTGTGGGAGGATAGAGCACACATGCTGACAGTGTGGGAGGATAGAGCACACACGGGGACAGTGAGGGAGGATAGAGCACACACGGGGAGAGTGAGAGGGACAGTGCATACAGGGGGACAGTGTGGGAGGATAGAGCACACACGGGGACAGTGAGGGAGGATAGAGCACACACGGGGACAGTGAGAGAGGATAGAGCACACATGGGGACAGGGAGGGAGGATAGAGCACACACGGGGACAATGAGGGAGGACAGAGCACACACGGGGACAGAGAGGGAGGATAGAGAACACACGGGGACAGTGAGGGACTATAGAGCACACACGGGGACAGGGAGGGAGGACAGAGCACACACGGGGACAGGGAGGGAGGACAGTGCACACACGGGGACAGGGAGGGAGGACAGAGCACACACGGGGACAAGAGCATGCATGGGGACAGGGAGGGAGGACAGAGCACGCACGGGGACAGGGAGGGAGGACAGAGCACACACGGGGACAGGGAGGGAGGATAGAGCACACTCGGGGACAGTGAGGGAGGATAGAGCACACATGGGGACAGTGAGGGAGGATAAAGAACACACGGGGACGTGAGGGAGGATAGAGCACAGATGGGGACAGTGAGGGAGGACAGAGCACACATGGGGATAGTGAGGGAGGATAGAGCACACATGGGGACAGTGAGGGAGGATAAAGAACACATGGGGACAGTGAGGGAGGATAGAGCACACAAGGGGACAGTGAGAGGGACAGTACACACAGGGGGACAGTGAGGGAGGATAGAGAACACATGGGGACAGTGACGGAGGATAGAGCACACACGGGGACAGGGAGGGAGGACAGAGCACACATGGGGACAGTGAGGGAGGATAGAGCACACACGGGGACAGTGAGGGAGGATAGAGCACACACGTGGACAGTGAGGGAGCACAGAGCACACACGGGGACAGTGAGGGAGAATAGAGCACACACGGGGACAGTGAGGGAGGACAGAGCACACACGGGGACAGGGAGGGAGGACAGAGCACACACAGGGACAGGGAGGGAGGACAGAGCACACACGGGGACAGGGAGGGAGGACAGAGCACACACGGGGACAAGAGCACGCATGGGGACAGGGAGGGAGGACAGAGCACGCACGGGGACAGGGAGGGAGGACAGAGCACACACGGGAACAGGGAGGGAAGATAGAGCACACTCGGGGACAGTGAGGGAGGATAGAGCACACATGGGGACAGTGAGGGAGGATAAAGAACACACGGGGACAGTGAGGGAGGATAGAGCACACAGGGGGACAGTGTGGGAGGACAGAGCACAGATGGGGACAGTGAGGGAGGACAGAGCACACATGGGGACAGTGAGGGAGGATAGAGCACACATGGGGACAGTGAGGGAGGATAAAGAACACATGGGGACAGTGAGGGAGGATAGAGCACACACGGGGACAGTGAGAGGGACAGTACACACAGGGGGACAGGGAGGGAGGACAGAGCACACACGGGGACAGGGAGGGAGGACAGAGCACACACGGGGACAGGGAGGGAGGACAGAGCACACACGGGGACAAGAGCATGCATGGGGACAGGGAGGGAGGACAGAGCACGCACGGGGACAGGGAGGGAGGACAGAGCACACACGGGGACAGGGAGGGAGGATAGAGCACACTCGGGGACAGGGAGGGAGGTTAGAGAACACACGGGGACAGTGTGGGAGGACAGAGCACAGATGGGGACAGTGAGGGAGGACAGAGCACACACGGGGACAGGGAGGGAGGACTGAGCACACACGGGGACAAGAGCACGCATGGGGACAGGGAGGGAGGACAGAGCACGCACGGGGACAGGGAGGGAGGACAGAGCACACACGGGGACAGTGAGGGAGGATAGAGCACACACGGGGACAGTGAGGGAGCACAGAGCACACACGGGGACAGTGAGGGAGAATAGAGCACACACGGGGACAGTGAGGGAGGACAGAGCACACACGGGGACAGGGAGGGAGGACAGAGCACACACAGGGACAGGGAGGGAGGACAGAGCACACACGGGGACAGGGAGGGAGGACAGAGCACACACGGGGACAAGAGCATGCATGGGGACAGGGAGGGAGGACAGAGCACGCACGGGGACAGGGAGGGAGGACAGAGCACACACGGGGACAGGGAGGGAGGATAGAGCACACTCGGGGACAGTGAGGGAGGATAGAGCACACATGGGGACAGTGAGGGAGGATAAAGAACACAAGGGGACGTGAGGGAGGATAGAGCACACACGGGGACAGTGTGGGAGGACAGAGCACAGATGGGGACAGTGAGGGAGGACAGAGCACACATGGGGACAGTGAGGGAGGATAGAGCACACATGGGGACAGTGAGGGAGGATAAAGAACACATGGGGACAGTGAGGGAGGATAGAGCACACAAGGGGACAGTGAGAGGGACAGTACACACAGGGGGACAGTGAGGGAGGATAGAGAACACATGGGGACAGTGAGGGAGGATAGAGCACACACGGGGACAGGGAGGGAGGACAGAGCACACATGGGGACAGTGAGGGAGGATAAAGCACACACGGGGACAGTGAGGGAGGAAAGAGCACACACGGGGACAGTGAGGGAGCACAGAGCACACACGGGGACAGTGAGGGAGAATAGAGCACACACGGGGACAGTGAGGGAGGACAGAGCACACACGGGGACAGGGAGGGAGGACAGAGCACACACAGGGACAGGGAGGGAGGACAGAGCACACACGGGGACAGGGAGGGAGGACAGAGCACACACGGGGACAAGAGCACGCATGGGGACAGGGAGGGAGGACAGAGCACGCACGGGGACAGGGAGGGAGGATAGAGCACACACGGGAACAGGGAGGGAAGATAGAGCACACTCGGGGACAGTGAGGGAGGATAGAGCACACATGGGGACAGTGAGGGAGGATAAAGAACACACGGGGACAGTGAGGGAGGATAGAGCACACAGGGGGACAGTGTGGGAGGACAGAGCACAGATGGGGACAGTGAGGGAGGACAGAGCACACATGGGGACAGTGAGGGAGGATAGAGCACACATGGGGACAGTGAGGGAGGATAAAAAACACATGGGGACAGTGAAGGAGGATAGAGCACACACGGGGACAGTGAGAGGGACAGTACAAACAGGGGGACAGGGAGGGAGGACAGAGCACACACGGGGACAGGGAGGGAGGACAGAGCACACACGGGGACAGGGAGGGAGGACAGAGCACACACGGGGACAAGAGCACGCATGGGGACAGGGAGGGAGGACAGAGCACGCACGGGGACAGGGAGGGAGGACAGAGCACACACGGGGACAGGGAGGGAGGATAGAGCACACTCGGGGACAGGGAGGGAGGTTAGAGAACACACGGGGACAGTGTGGGAGGACAGAGCACAGATGGGGACAGTGAGGGAGGACAGAGCACACATGGGGACAGTGAGGGAGGATAGAGCACACATGGGGACAGTGAGGGAGGATAAAGAACACATGGGGACAGTGAGGGAGGATAGAGCACACACGGGGACAGTGAGAGGGACAGTACACACAGGGGGACAGTGAGGGAGGATAAAGAACACATGGGGACAGTGAGGGAGGATAGAGCACACAGGGGGACAGGGAGGGAGGACAGAGCACACATGGGGACAGTGAGGGAGGATAGAGCACACACGGGGACAGTGAGGGAGGATAGAGCACACACGGGGACAGTGAGGGAGCACAGAGCACACACGGGGACAGTGAGGGAGGACAGAGCACACACGGGGACAGTGAGGGAGAATAGAGCACACACGGAGACAGTGAGGGAGGATAGAGCACACATGGGGACAGTGAGGGAGGATAAAGAACACAAGGGGACAGTGAGGGAGGATAGAGCACACACGGGGACAGTGAGAGGGACAGTACACACATGGGGACAGTGAGGGAGGATAGAGAACACACGGGGACAGTGAGAGAGGACAGAGCACACACGGGGACAGTGAGGGAGGACAGAGCACACACGGGGACAGTGAGGGAGGACAGAGCACACATGGTGACAGTGTGGGAGGATAGAGCACACATGCTGACAGTGTGGGAGGATAGAGCACACACGGGGACAGTGAGGGAGGATAGAGCACACACGGGGAGAGTGAGAGGGACAGTACATACAGGGGGACAGTGAGAGAGGACAGAGCACACACGGGGACAGGGAGGGAGGATAGTGAACACTCGGGGACAGTGAGGGAGGACAGAGCACACACAGGAACAGGGAGGGAAGATAGAGCACACTCGGGGACAGTGAGGGAGGATAGAGCACACAAGGGGACAGTGAGGGAGGATAAAGAACACACGGGGACAGTGAGGGAGGATAGAGCACACAGGGGGACAGTGTGGGAGGACAGAGCACAGATGGGGACAGTGAGGGAGGACAGAGCACACATGGGGACAGTGAGGGAGGATAGAGCACACATGGGGACAATGAGGGAGGATAAAGAACACATGGGGACAGTGAGGGAGGATAGAGCACACACGGGGACAGTGAGAGGGACAGTACACACAGGGGGACAGGGAGGGAGGACAGAGCACACACGGGGACAGGGAGGGAGGACAGAGCACACACGGGGACAGGGAGGGAGGACAGAGCACACACGGGGACAAGAGCACGCATGGGGACAGGGAGGGAGGACAGAGCACGCACGGGGACAGGGAGGGAGGACAGAGCACACAAGGGGACAGGGAGGGAGGATAGAGCACACTCGGGGACAGGGAGGGGGGTTAGAGAACACACGGGGACAGTGTGGGAGGACAGAGCACAGATGGGGACAGTGAGGGAGGACAGAGCACACATGGGGACAGTGAGGGAGGATAGAGCACACATGGGGACAGTGAGGGAGGATAAAGAACACATGGGGACAGTGAGGGAGGATAGAGCACACACGGGGACAGTGAGAGGGACAGTACACACAGGGGGACAGTGAGGGAGGATAAAGAACACATGGGGACAGTGAGGGAGGATAGAGCACACACGGGGACAGGGAGGGAGGACAGAGCACACATGGGGACAGTGAGGGAGGATAGAGCACACACGGGGACAGTGAGGGAGGATAAAGCACACACGGGGACAGTGAGGGAGCACAGAGCACACACGGGGACAGTGAGGGAGGACAGAGCACACACGGGGACAGTGAGGGGGAATAGAGCACACACGGGGACAGTGAGGGAGGATAGAGCACACATGGGGACAGTGAGGGAGGATAAAGAACACAAGGGGACAGTGAGGGAGGATAGAGCACACACGGGGACAGTGAGAGGGACAGTACACACATGGGGACAGTGAGGGAGGATAGAGAACACACGGGGACAGTGAGAGAGGACAGAGCACACATGGGGACAGTGAGGGAGGACAGAGCACACACGGGGACAGTGAGGGAGGACAGAGCACACATGGTGACAGTGTGGGAGGATAGAGCACACACGGGGACAGTGAGGGAGGATAGAGCACACACGGGGAGAGTGAGAGGGACAGTACATACAGGGGGACAGTGAGAGAGGACAGAGCACACACGGGGACAGGGAGGGAGGATAGTGAACACTCGGGGACAGTGAGGGAGGACAGAGCACACACGGGGACAGGGAGGGAGGACAGAGCACACACGGGGACAGGGAGGGAGGACAGAGCACACTCGGGGACAAGAGCACGCATGGGGACAGGGAGGGAGGACAGAGCACGCACGGGGACAGGGAGGGAGGACAGAGCACACACGGGGACAGGGAGGGAGGATAGAGCACACTCGGGGACAGGGAGGGAGGTTAGAGAACACACAGGGACAGTGTGGGAGGACAGAGCACAGATGGGGGCAGTGAGGGAGGACAGAGCACACATGGGGACAGTGAGGGAGGATAGAGCACACATGGGGACAGTGAGGGAGGATAAAGAACACATGGGGACAGTGAGGGAGGATAGAGCACACACGGGGACAGTGAGAGGGACAGTACACCCAGGGGGACAGTGAGGGAGGATAGAGAACACATGGGGACAGTGAGGGAGGATAGAGCACACACGGGGACAGGGAGGGAGGACAGAGCACACATGGGGACAGTGAGGGAGGATAGAGCACACACGGGGACAGTGAGGGAGGATAGAGCACACACGGGGACAGTGAGGGAGCACAGAGCACACACGGGGACAGTGAGGGAGGACAGAGCACACACGGGGACAGTGAGGGAGAATAGAGCACACACGGGGACAGTGAGGGAGGATAGAGCACACATGGGGACAGTGAGGGAGGATAAAGAACACAAGGGGACAGTGAGGGAGGATAGAGCACACACGGGGACAGTGAGAGGGACAGTACACACATGGGGACAGTGAGGGAGGATAGAGAACACACGGGGACAGTGAGGGAGGACAGAGCACACACGGGGACAGTGAGGGAGGACAGAGCACACACGGAAACAGTGAGGGAGGACAGAGCACACATGGTGACAGTGTGGGAGGATAGAGCACACATGCTGACAGTGTGGGAGGATAGAGCACACACGGGGACAGTGAGGGAGGATAGAGCACACACGGGGAGAGTGAGAGGGACAGTACATACAGGGGGACAGTGAGAGAGGACAGAGCACACACGGGGACAGGGAGGGAGGATAGTGAACACTCGGGGACAGTGAGGGAGGATAGAGCACACATGGGGACAGTGAGGGAGGATAAAGAACACACGGGGACAGTGAGGGAGGATAGAGCACACACGGGGACAGTGAGAGGGACAGTACACACATGGGGACAGTGAGGGAGGATAGATAACACATGTGGACAGTGAGGAAGGATAGAGCACACATGGTGACAGTGAGGGAGGATAGAGCACACATGGTGACAGTGTGGGAGGATAGAGCACACAATGGGACAGAGAGGTAGGACAGAGAATGCATGGGGACAGGGAGGGAGGATAGAGCATGCATGGGGACAGGGAGGGAGGACAGAGCACACATGGGGACAGGGAGGGAGGACAGAGCACACACGGGGACAGGGAGGGAGGATAGAGCACACACGTGGACAAGAGCACGCATGGGGATGGAGGGAGGACAGAGCACGCATGGGGACAGGGAGGGAGGACAGAGCACACACGGGGACAGGGAGGGAGGATAGAGCACACACGGGGACAGGGAGGGAGGATAGAGCACAGATGCGGACAGTGAGGGAGGACAGAGCACACATGGGGACAGAGAGGGAGGATAGAGCACACACGGGGACAGTGAGAGGGACTGTACACACAGGGGGACAGTGAGGGAGGATAGAGAACACTTGGGGACAGTGAGGGAGGATAGAGCACACATGGTGATAGTGAGGGAGGATAGAGCACACATGGTGACAGTGTGGAAGGATAGAGCACACGCGGTGACAGTGAGGGAGGACAGAGCACGCATGGGGACAGGGAGGGAGGATAGAGCAAGCATGGGGACAGGGAGGGAGGATAGAGCACACATGGGGACAGGGAGGGAGGACAGAGCACACAGGGAGGGAGGATAGAGCACACACAGGGACAAGAGCATGCATGGAGACAGGGAGGGAGGACAGAGCACGCATGGGGACAGGGAGGGAGGACAGAGCACACACAGGGACAGGGAGGGAGGGAGGATAGAGCACACTCGGGGACAGTGAGGGAGGATAGAGCACACACGGGGACAGTGAGAGGGACAGTACACACAGGGGAACAGTGAGGGAGGATAAAGCACACATGGGGACAGTGAGAGAGGATAGAGCACACACGGGGACAGGGAGGGAGGATAGAGCACACACGGGGACAGTGAGGGAGGACAGAGCACACACAGGGACAGTGAGGGAGGACAGTGCACACACGGGAAGAGGAAGGGAGGATAGAGCACACATGGGGACAGGGAGGGAGGATAGAGCACACATGGGGACAGTGAGGGAGGATAAAGAACACATGGGGACAGTGAGGGAGGATAGAGTACACCTGGGGACAGTGTGCGGGACAGTAAACACAGGCCGACAGTGAGGGAGGATAGAGAACACATGGGGACAGTGAGGGAGGATAGAGCACACATGGTGACAGAGAGGGAGTATAGAGCACACATGGTGACAGTGTGGGAGGATAGAGCACACACGGGGACAGTGAGGGAGGATAGAGCACACTCGGGGACAGTGAGAGGGACAGTACATACAGGGGTACAGTGAGGGAGGATAGAGCACACACGGTGCCAGTGTGGGAAGATAGAGCACACACGGGGACAGTAAGGGAGGATAGAGCACACACGGGGATAGTGAGAGAGAATAGAGCACACACGGGGACAGGGAGGGAGGATAGAGCACACATTGGGACAGGGAGGGAGGATAGAGCACACACGGGGACAGTGAGGGAAGACAGAGCACACACGGGGACAGTGAGGGGGATAGAGCACACACGGGGACAGTGAGGGAGGACAGAGCACACACGGGGACAGTGAGGGAGGATAGAGCACACACGGGGACAGTGTGGGAGGACAGAGCACAGATGGGGACAGTGAGGGACGACAGAGCACACATGGGGACAGTGAGGGAGGACAGAGCACACTTGGGGACAGTGAGGGAGGATAAAGAACACACGGGGACAGTGAGGGAGGATAGAGCACACACGGGGACAGTGAGAGGGACAGTACACACATGGGGACAGTGAGGGAGGATAGAGAACACACGGGGACAGTGAGGGAGGACAGAGCACACACGGGGACAGTGAGGGAGGACAGAGCACACACGGGGATAGTGAGGGAGGACAGAGCACACATGGGGACAGTGAGGGAGGACAGAGCACACACGGGGACAGTGAGGGAGGACAGAGCACACACGGGGACAGAGAGGGAGGATAGAGAACACACGGGGACAGTGAGGGACTATAGATCACACACGGGGACAGGGAGGGAGGACAGAGCACACACGGGGACAGGGAGGGAGGACAGAGCACACACGGGGACAGGGAGGGAGGACAGCGCACACTCGGGGACAAGAGCATGAATGGGGACAGGGAGGGAGGACAGAGCACACACGGGGACAGGGAGGGAGGATAGAGCACACTCGGGGACAGTGAGGGAGGATAGAGCACACATGGGGACAGTGAGGGAGGATAAAGAACAAACGGGGACGTGAGGGAGGATAGAGCACACACGGGGACAGTGTGGGAGGACAGAGCAAAGATGGGGACAGTGAGGGAGGACAGAGTACACATGGGGACAGTGAGGGAGGATAGAGCACACATGGGGACAGTGAGGGAGGATAAAGAACACATGGGGACAGTGAGGGAGGATAGAGCACACACGGGGACAGTGAGAGGGACAGTACACACAGGGGGACAGTGAGGGAGGATAGAGAACACATGGGGACAGTGAGGGAGGATAGAGCACACACGGGGACAGGGAGGGAGGACAGAGCACACATGGGGACAGTGAGGGAGGACAGAGCACACATGGGGACAGTGAGGGAGCACAGAGCACACACGGGGACAGGGAGGGAGGATAGAGCACACACGTGGACAAGAGCACGCATGGGTACGGAGGGAGGACAGAGCACGCATGGGGACAGGGAGGGAGGACAGAGCACACACGGGGACAGGGAGGGAGGATAGAGCACACACGGGGACAGGGAGGGAGGATAGAGCACAGATGGGGACAGTGAGGGAGGACAGAGCACACATGGGGACAGTGAGGGAGGATAGAGCACACATGGGGACAGTGAGGGAGGACAGAGCACACACGGGGACAGTGAGGGAGCACAGAGAACACACGGGGACAGTGAGGGAGGACAGAGCACACACGGGGACAGTGAGGGAGAACAGAGCACACACGGGGACAGTGAGGGAGGACAGAGCACACACGGGGACAGGGAGGGAGGACAGAGCACACACGGGGACAAGAGCACGCATGGGGACAGGGAGGGAGGACAGAGCATGCACGGGGACAGGGAGGGAGGACAGAGCACACACGGGAACAGGGAGGGAAGATAGAGCACAGATGGGGACAGTGAGGGAGGACAGAGCACACATGGGGACCGTGAGGGAGGACAGAGCACACACGGGGACAGTGAGGGAGCACAGAGCACACACGGGGACAGTGAGGGAGGAGAGAGCACACACGGGGACAGGGAGGGAGGACAGAGCACACACGGGGACAGGGAGGGAGGACAGAGCACACACGGGGACAGGGAGGGAGGACAGAGCACACACGGGGACAAGAGCACGCATGGGGACAGGGAGGGAGGACAGAGCACGCACGGGGACAGGGAGGGAGGACAGAGCACACACGGGAACAGGGAGGGAAGATAGAGCACACTCGGGGACAGTGACGGAGGATAGAGCACACATGGGGACAGTGAGGGAGGATAAAGAACACACGGGGACAGTGAGGGAGGATAGAGCACACAGGGGGACAGTGTGGGAGGACAGAGCACAGATGGGGACAGTGAGGGAGGACAGAGCACACATGGGGACAGTGAGGGAGGACAGAGCACACGTGGGGACAGTGAGGAAGGATAAAGAACACATGGGGACAGTGAGGGAGAATAGAGCACACACGGGGACAGTGAGAGGGACAGTACACACTGGGGGACAGTGAGGGAGGATAGATAACACATGGGGACAGTGAGGGAGGATAGAGCACACATGGTGACAGTGAGGGAGGATAGAGCACACATGGTGACAGTGTGGGAGGATAGAGCACACACGTGGACAGTGAGTGAGGACAGAGCACGCATGGGGACAGGGAGGGAGGACAGAGCACGCATGGGGACAGGGAGGGAGGACAGAGCACGCATGGGGACAGGGAGGGAGGACAGAGCACAAATGGGGACAGGGAGGGAGGACAGAGCACACACTAGGACAGGGAGGGAGGATAGAGCACACACGTGGAAAAGAGCACGCATGGGGACGGAGGGAGGACAGACCACACATGGGGACAGTGAGGGAGGATAGAGCACACACGGGGACAGTGTGGGAGGACAGAGCACAGATGGGGACAGTGAGGGAGGACAGAGCACACATGGGGACAGTGAGGGAGGATAGAGCACACATGGGGACAGTGAGGGAGGATAAAGAACACACGGGGACAGTGAGGGAGGACAGAGCACACACGAGGACAGTGAGAGGGACAGTGCACACATGGGGACAGTGAGGGAGGATAGAGAACACACGGGGACAGTGAGGGAGGACAGAGCACACACGGGGACAGTGAGGGAGGACAGAGCACACACGGGGACAGTGAGGGAGGACAGAGCACATATTGTGACAGTGAGGGAGGATAGAGCACACACGGTGACAGTGTGGGAGGATAGAGCACACACGGGGACAGTGAGGGAGGATAGAGTACACACGGGGACAGTGAGAGGGACAGTACATACAGGGGGACAGTGAGGGAGGATAGAGCACACACGGTGACAGTGTGGGAGGATAGAGCACACACGGGGACAGTGAGGGAGGATAGAGCACACACGGGGACAGTGAGAGAGGATAGAAAACACACGGGGACTGTGAGGGAGGATAGAGCACACACGGGGACAGTGTGGGAGGACAGAGCACAGATGGGGACAGGGAGGGAGGATAGAGCACATACGGGACAGGGAGGGAGGATAGAGCACACACGGGGACAGTGAGCGAAGACAGAGCACACACGGGGACAGTGAGGGGGATAGAGCACACACGGGGACAGTGAGGGAGGACAGAGAACACACGGGGACTGTGAGGGAGGATAGAGCACACACGGGGACAGTGTGGGAGGACAGAGCACAGATGGGGACAGTGAGGGAGGATAGAGCACACATGGGGACAGTGAGGGAGGATAAAGAACACATGGGGACAGTGAGGGAGGATAGAGCACACACGGGGACAGTGAGAGGGACAGTACACAGATGATGACAGTGAGGGAGGATAGAGAACACACGGGGACAGTGAGGGAGGACAGAGCACACAGGGGGACAGTGAGGGAGGACAGAGCACACACGGGGACAGTGAGGGAGGACAGAGCACACACGGGGACAGTGAGGGAGGACAGAGCACACACGGGGACAGTGAGGGTGGACAGAGCACATACGGGGACAGTGAGGGAGGACAGAGCACACATGGGGACAAGAGCACGCATGGGGACAGGGAGGGAGGACAGAGCACACACGGGGACAGGGAGGGAGGACAGAGCACACACGGGGACAGGGAGGGAGGATAGTGAACACTCGGGGACAGTGAGGGAGGATAGAGCACACATGGGGACAGTGAGGGAGGATAAAGAACACACGGGGACAGTGAGGGAGGAAAGAGCACACACGGGGACAGTGTGGGAGGACAGAGCACAGATGGGGACAGTGAGGGAGGACAGAGCACACATGGGGACAGTGAGAGAGGATAGAGCACACATGGGGACAGTGAGGGAGGATAAAGAACACATGAGGACAGTGAGGGAGGATAGAGCACACACGGGGACAGTGAGAGGGACAGTACACATAGGGGGACAGTGAGGGAGGATAGAGAACACATGGGGACAGTGAGGGAGGATAGAGCACACGTGGACAGGGAGGGAGAACAGAGCACACATGGGGACAGTGAGGGAGGATAGAGCACACATGGGGACAGTGAGGGAGGATAGAGCACACATGGTGACAGTGAGGGAGGATAGAGCACACATGGTGACAGTGTGGGAGGATAGAGCACACACGGGGACAGTGAGGGAGGATAGAGCACACACGGGGACAGTGAGAGGGACAGTACATACAGGGGGACAGTGAGGGAGGATAGAGCACACAGGGTGACTGTGTGGGAGGATAGAGCACACACGGGGACAGTGAGGGAGGATAGAGCACACACGGGGACAGTGAGGGAGGATAGAGCACACACGGGGACAGTGAGAGAGGATAGAGCACACACGGGGACAGGGAGGGAGGATAGAGCACACACGGGGACAGGGAGGGAGGATAGAGCACACACAGGGACAGTGAGGGAAGACAGAGCACACACGGGGACAGTGAGGGGGATAGAGCACACACGGGTACAGTAAGGGAGGACAGAGCGCACACGGGGACAGTGAGGGAGGACAGAGCACACACGGGGACAGTGTGGGAGGACAGAGCACAGATGGGGACAGTGAGGGAGGACAGAGCACACATGTGGACAGTGAGGGAGGATAGAGCACACATGGGGACAGTGAGGGAGGATAAAGAACACATGGGGACAGTGAGGGAGGATAGAGCACACACGGGGACAGTGAGAGGGACAGTACACACATGGGGACAGTGAGGGAGGATAGAGAACACACGGGAACAGTGAGGGCGGACAGAGCACACACGGGGACAGTGAGGGAGGACAGAGCACACACGGGGACAGTGAGGGAGGACAGAGCACACACGGGGACAGTGAGGGAGGACAGAACACACGGGGACAGTGAGGGAGGACAGAGCACACACGGGGACAGTGAGGGAGGACAGAGCACACACGGGGACAGTGAGGGAGGACAGAGCACACACGGGGACAGTGAGGGAGGACAGAGCACACACGGGGACAGTGAGGGAGGACAGAGCACACACGGGGACAGTGAGGGAGGATAGAGAACACACGGGGACAGTGAGGGAGGACAGAGCACACACGGGACAGGGTGGGAGGACAGAGCACACAGGGGAACAGGAAGGGAGGACAGAGCACACACGGGGACAGTGAGGGAGCACAGAGCACACACGGGGACAGTGAGGGAGGACAGAGCACACACGGGGACAGTGAGGGAGGACAGAGCACACACGGGGACAGGGAGGGAGAATAGAGCACACACGGGGACAGGGAGGGAGGACAGAGCACACACGGGGACAGGGAGGGAGGACAGAGCACACACGGGGACAGGGAGGGAGGACAGAGCACACATGGGGACAAGAGCACGCATGGGGACAGGGAGGGAGGACAGAGCACACACGGGGACAGGGAGGGAGGACAGAGCACACACGGGGACAGGGAGGGAGGATAGTGAACACTCGGGGACAGTGAGGGAGGATAGAGCACACATGGGGACAGTGAGGGAGGATAAAGAACACACGGGGACAGTGTGGAAGAACAGAGCACAGATGGGGACAATGAGGGAGGACAGAGCACACATGGGGACAGTGAGGGAGGATAGAGCACACATGTGGACAGTGAGGGAGGATAAAGAACACATGGGGACAGAGAGGGAGGATAGAGCACACACGGGGACAGTGAGAGGGACAGTAAACATATGGGGACAGTGAGGGAGGATAGAGAACACATGGGGACAGTGAGGGAGGATAGAGCACACGGGGACAGAGAGGGAGGACAGAGCACACATGGGGACAGTGAGGGAGGATAGAGCACACATGGGGACAGTGAGGGAGGATAGAGCACACATGGTGACACTGTGGGAGGATAGAGCACCCACAGGGACAGTGAGGGAGGATAGAGCACCCATGGGGACAGAGAGAGGGACAGTACATACAGGGGGACAGTGAGGGAGGATAGAGCACACATGGTGACTGTGTTGGAGGATAGAGCACACACGGGGACATTGAGGGAGGATAGAGCACACACAGGGACAGTGAGAGAGGATAGAGCACACACGGGGACAGGGAGGGAGGATAGAGCACACACGGGGACAGGGAGGGAGGATAGAGCACACACGGGGACAGTGAGGGTAGACAGAGCACACACGGGGACAGTGAGGGGGATAGAGCACACACGGGGACAGTGAGGGAGGACAGAGCACACACGGGGACAGTGAGGGAGGATAGAGCACACACGGGGACAGTGTGGGAGGACAGAGCACAGATGGGGACAGTGAGGGAGGACAGAGCACACATGGGGACAGTGAGGGAGGATAGAGCACACAAATGGGGACAGTGAGGGAGGATAAAGAACACAAGGGGACAGTGAGGGAGGATAGAGGACACACGGGGACAGCGAGAGGGACAGTACACACATGGGGACAGTGAGGGAGGATAGAGAACACACGGGGACAGTGAGGGAGGACAGAGCACACAGGGGGACAGTGAGGGAGGATAGAGAACACACGGGGACAGGGAGGGAGAAAAGAGCACACAGGGGAACAGGAAGGGAGGACAGAGCACACACGGGGACAGTGAGGGAGCACAGAGCACACACGGGGACAGTGAGGGAGGACAGAGCACACACGGGGACAGTGAGGGAGGACAGAGCACACACGGGGACAGAGAGGGAGGACAGAGCACACACGGGGACAGTGAGGGAGAATAGAGCACACACAGGGACAGGGAGGGAGGACAGAGCACAGACGGGGACAGGGAGGGAGGACAGAGCACACACGGGGACAGGGAGGGAGGACAGAGCACACACGGGGACAAGAGCACGCATGGGGACAGGGAGGGAGGACAGAGCACACACGGGGACAGGGAGGGAGTACAGAGCACACACGGGGACAGGGAGGGAGGATAGTGAACACTCGGGGACAGGGAGTGAGGAAAGAGCACACACGGGGACAGTGTGGGAGGACAGAGCACACATGGGGACAGTGAGGGAGGATAGAGCACACATGGGGACAGTGAGGGAGGATAAAGAACACATGGGGACAGTGAGGGAGGATAGAGCTCACACGGGTACAGTGAGATGGACAGTACACATAGGGGGACAGGGAGGGAGGACAGAGCACACATGGGGACAGTGAGGAAGGATAGAGCACACATGAGGACAGTGAGGGAGCACAGAGCACACACGGGGACAGTGAGGGAGCACAGAGCACACACGGGGACAGTGAGGGAGGACAGAGCACACACGGGGACAGTGAGGGAGAATAAAGCACACACGGGGACAGTGAGGGAGGACAAAGCACACACGGGGACAGGGAGGGAGGACAGAGCACACACGGGGACAGGGAGGGAGGACAGAGCACACACGGGGACAGGGAGGGAGGATAAAGAACACACGGGGACAGTGAGGGAGGAAAGAGCACACACGGGGACAGTGAGGGAGTACAGAGCACACATGGGGACAGTGAGGGAGGACAGAGCACACATGGGGACAGTGAGGGAGGATAGAGCACACATGGGGACAGTGAGGGAGGATAAAGAACACATGGGGACAGTGAGGGAGGATAGAGCACACACGGGGACAGTGAGAGGGACAGTACACATAGGGGGACAGTGAGGGAGGACAGAGCACACATGGGGACAGTGAGGGAGGATAGAGCACACATGGGGACAGTGAGGGAGCACAGTGCACAGACGGGGACAGTGAGGGAGCACAGAGCACACACGGGGACAGTGAGGGAGGACAGAGCACACACGGGGACAGTGAGGGAGAATAGAGCACACACGGGGACAGTGAGGGAGGACAGAGCACACACGGGGACAGGGAGGGAGGACAGAGCACACACGGGAACAGGGAGGGAGGACAGAGCACACACGGGGACAGGAAGGGAGGACAGAGCACACACGGGGACAGGGAGGGAGGATAAAGAACACATGGGGACAGTGAGGGAGGATAGAGCACACATGGTGATAGTGAGGGTGGATAAAGCACACATGGTGACAGTGTGGGAGGATAGAGCATACACGGTGACAGTGAGGGAGGACAGAGCACGCATGGGGACAGGGAGGGAGGATAGAGCATGCATGGGGACAGGGAGGGAGGACAGAGCACACATGGGGACAGGGAGGGAGGGAGGACAGAGCACACACGGGGACAGGGAGGGAGGATAGAGCACACAAGGGGACAAGAGCATGCATGGGGACAGGGAGGGAGGACAGAGCACGCACGGGGACAGGGAGGGAGGACAGAGCACGCACGGGGACAGGGAGGGAGGATAGAGCACACTCGGGGACAGTGAGGGAGGATAGAGCACACACGGGGACAGTGAGAGGAACAGTACACACAGGCGAACACTGAGGGAGGATAAATCACACATGGGGA
Organism: Taudactylus pleione; assembly: GCA_031769625.1. NCBI lineage: Eukaryota > Metazoa > Chordata > Amphibia > Anura > Myobatrachidae > Taudactylus > Taudactylus pleione. The sequence goes on from JAUIMM010000179.1 coordinate 345,256, forward strand.
CAGTGAGAGAGGATAGAGCACACACTGGGACAGGGAGGGAGGATAGAGCACACACGGGGACAGTGAGGGAGGACAGAGCACACACGGGGACAGTGAGGGAGAACAGAGCACACACGGGGACAGTGAGGGAGGACAGAGCACACACGGGAACAGGGAGGGAGGATAGAGCACACATGGGGACAGGGAGGGAGGATAGAGCACACATGGGGACAGTGAGGGAGGATAAAGAACACATGGGGACAGTGAGGTAGGATAGAGCACACATGGGGACAGTGAGCGGGACAGTACACACAGGCCGACAGTGAGGGAGGATAGAGAACACATGGGGACAGTGAGGGAGGATAGAGCACACATGGTGACAGTGAGGGAGGATAGAGCACACATGGTGACAGTGTGGGAGGATAGAGCACACACAAGGACAGTGAGGGAGGATAGAGCACACATGGGGACAGTGAGAGAGGATAGAGCACACACGGGGACAGGGAGGGAGGATAGAGCACACATGGTGACAGGGAGGGAGGATAGAGCACACACGGGGACAGTGAGGGAAGACAGAGCACACACGGGGACAGTGAGGGGGATAGAGCACACACGGGGACAGTGAGGGAGGACAGAGCACACACGGGGACAGTGAGGGAGGATAGAGCACACACGGGGACAGTGAGGGAGGACAGAGCACACATGGGGACAGTGAGGGAGGATAGAGCACACATGGGGACAGTGAGGGAGGATAGAGCACACATGGGGACAGTGAGGGAGGATAAAGAACCCATGGGGACAGTGAGGGAGGATAGAGCACACACGGGGACAGTGAGAGGGACAGTACACACATGGGGACAGTGAGGGAGGATAGAGAACACACGGGGACAGTGAGGGAGGACAGAGCACACACGGGGACAGTGAGGGAGGACAGAGCACACACGGGGACAGTGAGGGAGGACAGAGCACACACGGTGACAGTGAGGGAGGATAGAGCACACACGGTGACAGTGTGGGAGGATAGAGCACACACGGGGACAGTGAGGGAGGATAGAGCACATATGGTGACAGTGAGGGAGGATAGAGCACACATGGTGACAGTGTGGGAGGATAGAGCACACACGGGGACAGTGAGGGAGGATAGAGCACACACGGGGACAGTGAGAGGGACAGTTAATACAGGGGGACAGTGAGGGAGGATAGAGCACACATGGTGACAGTGTGGGAGGATAGACCACAGACGGGAACAGTGAGGGAGGATAGAGCACACACGGGGACAGTGAGGGAGGACAGAGCACACACGGTGACAGTGAGGGAGGACAGAGCACACACGGGGACAGTGAGGGAGGACAGAGCACACACGGGGACAGTGAGGGAGGACAGAGCACACACGGGGACAGTGAGGGAGGACAGAGCACACACGGGGACAGTGAGGGAGGACAGAGCACACACGGGGACAGTGAGGGAGGATAGAGAACACACGGGGACAGTGAGGGAGGACAGAGCACACACGGGGACAGGGTGGGAGGACAGAGCACACAGGGGAACAGGAAGGGAGGACAGAGCACACACGGGGACAGTGAGGGAGCACAGAGCACACACGGGGACAGTGAGGGAGGACAGAGCACACACGGGGACAGTGAGGGAGGACAGAGCACACACGGGGACAGGGAGGGAGAATAGAGCACACACGGGGACAGGGAGGGAGGATAGAGCACACACGGGGACAGGGAGGGAAGACAGAGCACACACTGGGACAGTGAGAGGGACAGTACACACATGGGGACAGTGAGGGAGGATAGAGAACACACGGGGACAGTGAGGGAGGACAGAGCACACACGGGGACAGTGAGGGAGGACAGAGCACACACGGGGACAGTGAGGGAGGACAGAGCACACACGGGGACAGTGAGGGAGGACAGAGCACACACGGGGACAGTGAGGGAGGACAGAGCACACACGGGGAAAGAGAGGGAGGACAGAGCACACACGGGGATAGTGAGGGAGGACAGAGCACACACGGGGACAGTGAGAGGGACAGTACACATAGAGGGACAGTGAGGGAGGATAGAGAACACATGGGGATAGTGAGGGAGGATAGAGCACACGGGGACAGGGAGGGAGGACAGAGCACACACGGGGACAGTGAGGGAGGACAGAGCACACACGGGGACAGTGAGGGAGAATAGAGCACACACGGGGACAGTGAGGGAGGACAGAGCACACACGGGGACAGGGAGGGAGGACAGAGCACACACGGGGACAGGGAGGGAGGACAGAGCACACACGGGGACAAGAGCACGCACGGGGACAGTGAGGGAGAATAGAGCACACACGGGGACAGGGAGGGAGGACAGAGCACGCACGGGGACAGGGAGGGAGGACAGAGCACGCACGGGGACAGTGAGGGAGGACAGAGCACGCATGGGAACAGGGAGGGAGGACAGAGCACGCATGGGGACAGGGAGGGAGGACAGGGCACACATGGGGACAGGGAGGGAGGACAGAGCACACACGGGGACAGGGAGGGAGGATAGAGCACACACGTGGACAAGAGCATGCATGGGGATGGAGGGTGGACAGAGCATGCATGGGGACAGGGAGGGAGGACAGAGCACGCATGGGGACAGGGAGGGAGTACAGAGCACACACGCGGACAGGGAGGGAGGGAGGATAGAGCACACTCGGGGACAGTGAGGGAGGATAGAGCACACAGGGGGACAGAGAGGGAGGACAGAGCACACACGGGGACAGGGAGGGAGGATAGAGCACAGATGGGGACAGTGAGGGAGGACAGAGCACACATGGGGACAGTGAGAGAGGATAGAGCACACATGGGGACAGTGAGGGAGGATAAAGAACACATGAGTAAAGTGAGGGAGGATAGAGCACACACGGGGACAGTGAGAGGGACAGTACACATAGGGGGACAGTGAGGGAGGATAGAGAACACATGGGGACAGTGAGGGAGGATAGAGCACACGTGGACAGGGAGGGAGGACAGAGCACACATGGGGACAGTGAGGGAGGATAGAGCACACATGGGGACAGTAAGGGAGGATAGAGCACACATGGTGACAGTGAGGGAGGATAGAGCACACATGGTGACAGTGTGGGAGGATAGAGCACACACGGGGACAGTGAGGGAGGATAGAGCACACACGGGGACAGTGAGAGGGACAGTACATACAGGGGGACAGTGAGGGAGGATAGAGCACACATGGTGACTGTGTGGGAGGATAGAGCACACACGGGGACAGTGAGGGAGGATAGAGCACACACGGGGACAGTGAGAGAGGATAGAGCACACACGGGGACAGGGAGGGAGGATAGAGCACACACGGGGACAGGGAGGGAGGATAGAGCACACACGGGGACAGTGAGGGAAGACAGAGCACACACGGGGACAGTGAGGGGGATAGAGCACACACGGGGACAGTGAGGGAGGACAGAGCGCACACGGGGACAGTGAGGGAGGACAGAGCACACACGGGGACAGTGTGGGAGGACAGAGCACAGATGGGGACAGTGAGGGAGTACAGAGCACACATGGGGACAGTGAGGGAGGATAGAGCACACATGGGGACAGTGAGGGAGGATAAAGAACACAATGGGACAGTGAGGGAGGATAGAGCACACACGGGGACAGTGAGAGGGACAGTACACACATGGGGACAGTGAGGGAGGATAGAGAACACACGGGGACAGTGAGGGAGGTCAGAGCACACACGGGGACAGTGAGGGAGGACAGAGCACACACGGGGACAGTGAGGGAGGACAGAGCACCACGGGGACAGTGAGGCAGGATAGAGCACACACGGGGACAGTGAGAGAGGATAGAGCACACACGGGGACAGGGAGGGAGGAAAGAGCACACACGGGGACAGGGAGGGAGGATAGAGCACACACGGGGGCAGGGAGGGAGGATAGAGCACACACGGGGACAGGGAGGGAAGACAGAGCACACACGGGGACAGTGAGGGGGATAGAGCACATACGGGGACAGGGAGGGAGGACAGAGCACACACGGGGACAGTGAGGGAGGTTAGAGCACACACGGGGACAGTGTGGGAGGACAGAGCCCAGATGGGGACAGTGAGGGAGGACAGAGCACACATGGGGACAGTGAGGGAGGATAGAGCACACATGGGGACAGTGAGGGAGGATAAAGAACACATGGGAACAGTGAGGGAGGATAGAGCACACATGGAGACAGTGAGAGGGACAGTACACACATGGGGACAGTGAGGGAGGATAGAGAACACACGGGGACAGTGAGGGAGGACAGAGCACACACGGGGACAGTGAGGGAGGACAGAGCACACACGGGGACAGTGAGGGAGGACAGAGCACACACGGGGACAGTGAGGGAGGATAGAGAACACACGGGGACAGTGAGGGAGGACAGAGCACACAGGGGAACAGGTAGGGAGGACAGAGCACACAGGGGAACAGGAAGGGAGGACAGAGCACACAGGGGAACAGGAAGGGAGGACAGAGCACACACGGGGACAAAGAGGGAGCACAGAGCACACACGGGGACAGTGAGGGAGGACAGAGCACACACGGGGACAGTGAGGGAGGACAGAGCACACACGGGGACAGTGAGGGAGAATAGAGCACACACGGGGACAGGGAGGGAGGACAGAGCACACACGGGGACAGGGAGGGAGGACAGAGCACACACGGGGACAGGGAGGGAGGACAGAGCACACACGGGGACAAGAGCACGCATGGGGACAGGGAGGGAGGACAGAGCACACACGGGGACAGGGAGGGAGGACAGAGCACACACGGGGACAGGGAGGGAGGATAGTGAACACTCGGGGACAGTGAGGGAGGATAGAGCACACATGGGGACAGTGAGGGAGGATAAAGAACACACGGGGACAGTGAGGGAGGAAAGAGCACACACGGGGACAGTGTGGGAGGACAGAGCACAGATGGGGACAGTGAGGGAGGACAGAGCACACATGGGGACAGTGAGAGAGGATAGAGCACACATGGGGACAGTGAGGGAGGATAAAGAACACATGAGGACAGTGAGGGAGGATAGAGCACACACGGGGACAGTGAGAGGGACAGTACACATAGGGGGACAGTGAGGGAGGATAGAGAACACATGGGGACAGTGAGGGAGGATAGAGCACACGTGGACAGGGAGGGAGGACAGAGCACACATGGGGACAGTGAGGGAGGATAGAGCACACATGGGGACAGTGAGGGAGGATAGAGCACACATGGTGACAGTGAGGGAGGATAGAGCACACATGGTGACAGTGTGGGAGGATAGAGCACACACGGGGACAGTGAGGGAGGATAGAGCACACACGGGGACAGTGAGAGGGACAGTACATACAGGGGGACAGTGAGGGAGGATAGAGCACACAGGGTGACTGTGTGGGAGGATAGAGCACACACGGGGACAGTGAGGGAGGATAGAGCACACACAGGGACAGTGAGGGAGGATAGAGCACACACGGGGACAGTGAGAGAGGATAGAGCACACACGGGGACAGGGAGGGAGGATAGAGCACACACGGGGACAGGGAGGGAGGATAGAGCACACACGGGGACAGTGAGGGAAGACAGAGCACACACGGGGACAGTGAGGGGGATAGAGCACACACGGGGACAGTGAGGGAGGACAGAGCGCACACGGGGACAGTGAGGGAGGACAGAGCACACACGGGGACAGTGTGGGAGGACAGAGCACAGATGGGGACAGTGAGGGAGGACAGAGCACACATGGGGACAGTGAGGGATGATAGAGCACACATGGGGACAGTGAGGGAGGATAAAGAACACATGGGGACAGTGAGGGAGGATAGAGCACACACGGGGACAGTGAGAGGGACAGTACACACATGGGGACAGTGAGGGAGGATAGAGAACACACGGGAACAGTGAGGGCGGACAGAGCACACACGGGGACAGTGTGGGAGGACAGAGCACACACGGGGACAGTGAGGGAGGACAGAGCACACACGGGGACAGTGAGGGAGGACAGAACACACGGGGATAGTGAGGGAGGACAGAGCACACACGGGGACAGTGAGGGAGGACAGAGCACACACGGGGACAGTGAGGGAGGACAGAGCACACACGGGGACAGTGAGGGAGGACAGAGCACACACGGGGACAGTGAGGGAGGACAGAGCACACACAGGGACAGTGAGGGAGGACAGAGCACACACGGGGACAGTGAGGGAGGATAGAGAACACACGGGGACAGTGAGGGAGGACAGAGCACACACGGGGACAGGGTGGGAGGACAGAGCACACAGGGGAACAGGAAGGGAGGACAGAGCACACACGGGGACAGTGAGGGAGCACAGAGCACACACGGGGACAGTGAGGGAGGACAGAGCACACACGGGGACAGGGAGGGAGAATAGAGCACACACGGGGACAGGGAGGGAGGACAGAGCACACACGGGGACAGTGAGGGAGGACAGAGCACACACGGGGACAGTGAGGGAGGACAGAGCACACACGGGGACAGTGTGGGAGGACAGAGCACAGATGGGGACAGTGAGGGAGGACAGAGCACACATGGGGACAGTGAGGGAGGATAGAGCACACATGGGGACAGTGAGGGAGGATAAAGAACACATGGGGACAGTGAGGGAGGATAGAGCACACACGGGGACAGTGAGAGGGACAGTACACACATGGGGACAGTGAGGGAGGATAGAGAACACACGGGAACAGTGAGGGCGGACAGAGCACACACGGGGACAGTGTGGGAGGACAGAGCACACACGGGGACAGTGAGGGAGGACAGAGCACACACGGGGACAGTGAGGGAGGACAGAACACACGGGGACAGTGAGGGAGGACAGAGCACACACGGGGACAGTGAGGGAGGACAGAGCACACACGGGGACAGAGAGGGAGGACAGAGCACACACGGGGACAGTGAGGGAGGACAGAGCACACACGGGGACAGTGAGGGAGGACAGAGCACACACGGGGACAGTGAGGGAGGACAGAGCACACACGGGGACAGTGAGGGAGGATAGAGAACACACGGGGACAGTGAGGGAGGACAGAGCACACACGGGGACAGGGTGGGAGGACAGAGCACACAGGGGAACAGGAAGGGAGGACAGAGCACACACGGGGACAGTGAGGGAGCACAGAGCACACACGGGGACAGTGAGGGAGGACAGAGCACACACGGGGACAGGGAGGGAGAATAGAGCACACACGGGGACAGGGAGGGAGGACAGAGTACACACGGGGACAGGGAGGGAGGACAGAGCACACACGGGGACAAGAGCACGCATGGGGACAGGGAGGGAGGACAGAGCACACACGGGGACAGGGAGGGAGGACAGAGCACACACGGGGACAGGGAGGGAGGATAGTGAACACTCGGGGACAGTGAGGGAGGATAGAGCACACATGGGGACAGTGAGGGAGGATAAAGAACACACGGGGACAGTGAGGGAGAATAAAGAACACACGGGGACAGTGTGGAAGAACAGAGCACAGATGGGGACAGTGAGGGAGGACAGAGCACACATGGGGACAGTGAGGGAGGATAGAGCACACATGTGGACAGTGAGGGAGGATAAAGAACACATGGGGACAGAGAGGGAGGATAGAGCACACACGCGGACAGTGAGAGGGACAGTAAACATATGGGGACAGTGAGGGAGGATAGAGAACACATGGGGACAGTGAGGGAGGATAGAGCACACGGGGACAGAGAGGGAGGACAGAGCACACATGGGGACAGTGAGGGAGGATAGAGCACACATGGGGACAGTGAGGGAGGATAGAGCACACATGGTGACAGTGTGGGAGGATAGAGCACACACCGGGACAGTGAGGGAGGATAGAGCACACACGGGGACAGAGAGAGGGACAGTACATACAGGGGGACAGTGAGGGAGGATAGAGCACACATGGTGACTGTGTGGGAGGATAGAGCACACACGGGGACAGTGAGGGAGGATAGAGCACACACGGGGACAGTGAGAGAGGATAGAGCACACACGGGGACAGTGAGAGGGACAGTACACACATGGGGACAGTGAGGGAGGATAGAGAACACACGGGAACAGTGAGGGCGGACAGAGCACACACGGGGACAGTGTGGGAGGACAGAGCACACACGGGGACAGTGAGGGAGGACAGAGCACACACGGGGACAGTGAGGGAGGACAGAACACACGGGGACAGTGAGGGAGGACAGAGCACACACAGGGACAGTGAGGGAGGACAGAGCACACACGGGGACAGTGAGGGAGGACAGAGCACACACGGGGACAGTGAGGGAGGACAGAGCACACACGGGGACAGTGAGGGAGGACAGAGCACACACGGGGACAGTGAGGGAGGACAGAGCACACACGGGGACAGTGAGGGAGGATAGAGAACACACGGGGACAGTGAGGGAGGACAGAGCACACACGGGGACAGGGTGGGAGGACAGAGCACACAGGGGAACAGGAAGGGAGGACAGAGCACACACGGGGACAGTGAGGGAGCACAGAGCACACACGGGGACAGTGAGGGAGGACAGAGCACACACGGGGACAGGGAGGGAGAATAGAGCACACACGGGGACAGGGAGGGAGGACAGAGTACACACGGGGACAGGGAGGGAGGACAGAGCACACACGGGGACAAGAGCACGCATGGGGACAGGGAGGGAGGACAGAGCACACACGGGGACAGGGAAGGAGGACAGAGCACACACGGGGACAGGGAGGGAGGATAGTGAACACTCGGGGACAGTGAGGGAGGATAGAGCACACATGGGGACAGTGAGGGAGGATAAAGAACACACGGGGACAGTGAGGGAGAATAAAGAACACACGGGGACAGTGTGGAAGAACAGAGCACAGATGGGGACAGTGAGGGAGGACAGAGCACACATGGGGACAGTGAGGGAGGATAGAGCACACATGTGGACAGTGAGGGAGGATAAAGAACACATGGGGACAGAGAGGGAGGATAGAGCACACACGCGGACAGTGAGAGGGACAGTAAACATATGGGGACAGTGAGGGAGGATAGAGAACACATGGGGACAGTGAGGGAGGATAGAGCACACGGGGACAGAGAGGGAGGACAGAGCACACATGGGGACAGTGAGGGAGGATAGAGCACACATGGGGACAGTGAGGGAGGATAGAGCACACATGGTGACAGTGTGGGAGGATAGAGCACACACCGGGACAGTGAGGGAGGATAGAGCACACACGGGGACAGAGAGAGGGACAGTACATACAGGGGGACAGTGAGGGAGGATAGAGCACACATGGTGACTGTGTGGGAGGATAGAGCACACACGGGGACAGTGAGGGAGGATAGAGCACACACGGGGACAGTGAGAGAGGATAGAGCACACACGGGGACAGGGAGGGAGGATAGAGCACACACGGGGACAGTGAGGGTAGACAGAGCACACACGGGGACAGTGAGGGGGATAGAGCACACACGGGGACAGTGAGGGAGGACAGAGCACACACGGGGACAGTGAGGGAGGATAGAGCACACACGGGGAGAGTGTGGGAGGACAAAGCACAGATGGGGACAGTGAGGGAGGACAGAGCACACATGGGGACAGTGAGGGAGGATAGAGAACACAAATGGGGACAGTGAGGGAGGATAAAGAACACAAGGGGACAGTGAGGGAGGATAGAGGACACACGGGGACAGTGAGAGGGACAGTACACACATGGGGACAGTGAGGGAGGATAGAGAACACACGGGGACAGTGAGGGAGGACAGAGCACACACGGGGACAGTGAGGGAGGACAGAGCACACACGGGGACAGTGAGGGAGGACAGAGCACACACGGTGACAGTGAGGGAGGATAGAGCACACACGGTGACAGTGTGGGAGGATAGAGCACACACGGGGACAGTGAGGGAGGACAGAGCACACACGGGAACAGGGAGGGAGGATAGAGCACACATGGGGACAGGGAGGGAGGATAGAGCACACATGGGGACAGTGAGGGAGGATAAAGAACACATGGGGACAGTGAGGTAGGATAGAGCACACACGGGGACAGTGAGCGGGACAGTACACACAGGCCGACAGTGAGGGAGGATAGAGAACACATGGGGACAGTGAGGGAGGATAGAGCACACATGGTGACAGTGAGGGAGGATAGAGCACACATGGTGACAGTGTGGAAGGATAGAGCACACACAAGGACAGTGAGGTAGGATAGAGCACACATGGGGACAGTGAGAGAGGATAGAGCACACACGGGGACAGGGAGGGAGGATAGAGCACACATGGTGACAGGGAGGGAGGATAGAGCACACACGGGGACAGTGAGGGAAGACAGAGCACACACGGGGACAGTGAGGGGGATAGAGCACACACGGGGACAGTGAGGGAGGACAGAGCACACACGGGGACAGTGAGGGAGGATAGAGCACACACGGGGACAGTGAGGGAGGACAGAGCACACATGGGGACAGTGAGGGAGGATAGAGCACACATGGGGACAGTGAGGGAGGATAGAGCACACATGGGGACAGTGAGGGAGGATAAAGAACCCATGGGGACAGTGAGGGAGGATAGAGCACACACGGGGACAGTGAGAGGGACAGTACACACATGGGGACAGTGAGGGAGGATAGAGAACACACGGGGACAGTGAGGGAGGACAGAGCACACACGGGGACAGTGAGGGAGGACAGAGCACACACGGGGACAGTGAGGGAGGACAGAGCACACACGGTGACAGTGAGGGAGGATAGAGCACACACGGTGACAGTGTGGGAGGATAGAGCACACACGGGGACAGTGAGGGAGGACAGAGCACATATGGTGACAGTGAGGGAGGATAGAGCACACATGGTGACAGTGTGGGAGGATAGAGCACACACGGGGACAGTGAGGGAGGATAGGGCACACACGGGGACAGTGAGAGGGACAGTTAATACAGGGGGACAGTGAGGGAGGATAGAGCACACATGGTGACAGTGTGGGAGGATAGACCACAGACGGGAACAGTGAGGGAGGATAGAGCACACACGGGGACAGTGAGGGAGGACAGAGCACACACGGGGACAGTGAGGGAGGACAGAGCACACACGGGGACAGTGAGGGAGGACAGAGCACACACGGGGACAGTGAGGGAGGACAGAGCACACACGGGGACAGTGAGGGAGGACAGAGCACACACGGGGACAGTGAGGGAGGATAGAGAACACACGGGGACAGTGAGGGAGGACAGAGCACACACGGGGACAGGGTGGGAGGACAGAGCACACAGGGGAACAGGAAGGGAGGACAGAGCACACACGGGGACAGTGAGGGAGCACAGAGCACACACGGGGACAGTGAGGGAGGACAGAGCACACACGGGTACAGTGAGGGAGGACAGAGCACACACGAGGACAGGGAGGGAGAATAGAGCACACACGGGGACAGGGAGGGAGGATAGAGCACACACGGGGACAGGGAGGGAAGACAGAGCACACACGGGGACAGTGAGAGGGACAGTACACACATGGGGACAGTGAGGGAGGATAGAGAACACACGGGGACAGTGAGGGAGGACAGAGCACACACGGGGACAGTGAGGGAGGACAGAGCACACACGGGGACAGTGAGGGAGGACAGAGCACACACGGGGACAGTGAGGGAGGACAGAGCACACACGGGGACAGTGAGGGAGGACAGAGCACACACGGGGAAAGAGAGGGAGGACAGAGCACACACGGGGATAGTGAGGGAGGACAGAGCACACACGGGGACAGTGAGAGGGACAGTACACATAGAGGGACAGTGAGGGAGGATAGAGAACACATGGGGATAGTGAGGGAGGATAGAGCACACGGGGACAGGGAGGGAGGACAGAGCACACACGGGGACAGTGAGGGAGGACAGAGCACACACGGGGACAGTGAGGGAGAATAGAGCACACACGGGGACAGTGAGGGAGGACAGAGCACACACGGGGACAGGGAGGGAGGACAGAGCACACACGGGGACAGGGAGGGAGGACAGAGCACACACGGGGACAAGAGCACGCACGGGGACAGTGAGGGAGAATAGAGCACACACGGGGACAGGGAGGGAGGACAGAGCACGCACGGGGACAGGGAGGGAGGACAGAGCACGCACGGGGACAGTGAGGGAGGACAGAGCACGCATGGGAACAGGGAGGGAGGACAGAGCACGCATGGGGACAGGGAGGGAGGACAGGGCACACATGGGGACAGGGAGGGAGGACAGAGCACACACGGGGACAGGGAGGGAGGATAGAGCACACACGTGGACAAGAGCATGCATGGGGATGGAGGGTGGACAGAGCATGCATGGGGACAGGGAGGGAGGACAGAGCACGCATGGGGACAGGGAGGGAGTACAGAGCACACACGCGGACAGGGAGGGAGGGAGGATAGAGCACACTCGGGGACAGTGAGGGAGGATAGAGCACACAGGGGGACAGAGAGGGAGGACAGAGCACACACGGGGACAGGGAGGGAGGATAGAGCACAGATGGGGACAGTGAGGGAGGACAGAGCACACATGGGGACAGTGAGAGAGGATAGAGCACACATGGGGACAGTGAGGGAGGATAAAGAACACATGAGTAAAGTGAGGGAGGATAGAGCACACACGGGGACAGTGAGAGGGACAGTAAACATAGGGGGACAGTGAGGGAGGATAGAGAACACATGGGGACAGTGAGGGAGGATAGAGCACACGTGGACAGGGAGGGAGGACAGAGCACACATGGGGACAGTGAGGGAGGATAGAGCACACATGGGGACAGTGAGGGAGGATAGAGCACACATGGTGACAGTGAGGGAGGATAGAGCACACATGGTGACAGTGTGGGAGGATAGAGCACACACGGGGACAGTGAGGGAGGATAGAGCACACACGGGGACAGTGAGAGGGACAGTACATACAGGGGGACAGTGAGGGAGGATAGAGCACACATGGTGACTGTGTGGGAGGATAGAGCACACACGGGGACAGTGAGGGAGGATAGAGCACACACGGGGACAGTGAGAGAGGATAGAGCACACACGGGGACAGGGAGGGAGGATAGAGCACACACGGGGACAGGGAGGGAGGATAGAGCACACACGGGGACAGTGAGGGAAGACAGAGCACACACGGGGACAGTGAGGGGGATAGAGCACACACGGGGACAGTGAGGGAGGACAGAGCGCACACGGGGACAGTGAGGGAGGACAGAGCACACACGGGGACAGTGTGGGAGGACAGAGCACAGATGGGGACAGTGAGGGAGTACAGAGCACACATGGGGACAGTGAGGGAGGATAGAGCACACATGGGGACAGTGAGGGAGGATAAAGAACACAATGGGACAGTGAGGGAGGATAGAGCACACACGGGGACAGTGAGAGGGACAGTACACACATGGGGACAGTGAGGGAGGATAGAGAACACACGGGGACAGTGAGGGAGGTCAGAGCACACACGGGGACAGTGAGGGAGGACAGAGCACACACGGGGACAGTGAGGGAGGACAGAGCACCACGGGGACAGTGAGGCAGGATAGAGCACACACGGGGACAGTGAGAGAGGATAGAGCACACACGGGGACAGGGAGGGAGGAAAGAGCACACACGGGGACAGGGAGGGAGGATAGAGCACACACGGGGGCAGGGAGGGAGGATAGAGCACACACAGGGACAGGGAGGGAAGACAGAGCACACACGGGGACAGTGAGGGGGATAGAGCACATACGGGGACAGGGAGGGAGGACAGAGCACACACGGGGACAGTGAGGGAGGTTAGAGCACACACGGGGACAGTGTGGGAGGACAGAGCCCAGATGGGGACAGTGAGGGAGGACAGAGCACACATGGGGACAGTGAGGGAGGATAGAGCACACATGGGGACAGTGAGGGAGGATAAAGAACACATGGGAACAGTGAGGGAGGATAGAGCACACATGGAGACAGTGAGAGGGACAGTACACACATGGGGACAGTGAGAGAGGATAGAGAACACACGGGGACAGTGAGGGAGGACAGAGCACACACTGGGACAGTGAGGGAGGACAGAGCACACACGGGGACAGTGAGGGAGGACAGAGCACACACGGGGACAGTGAGGGAGGATAGAGAACACACGGGGACAGTGAGGGAGGACAGAGCACACAGGGGAACAGGTAGGGAGGACAGAGCACACAGGGGAACAGGAAGGGAGGACAGAGCACACAGGGGAACAGGAAGGGAGGACAGAGCACACACGGGGACAGTGAGGGAGCACAGAGCACACACGGGGACAGTGAGGGAGGACAGAGCACACACGGGGACAGTGAGGGAGGACAGAGCACACACGGGGACAGTGAGGGAGAATAGAGCACACACGGGGACAGGGAGGGAGGACAGAGCACACACGGGGACAGGGAGGGAGGACAGAGCACACACGGGGACAGGGAGGGAGGACAGAGCACACACGGGGACAAGAGCACGCATGGGGACAGGGAGGGAGGACAGAGCACACACGGGGACAGGGAGGGAGGACAGAGCACACACGGGGACAGGGAGGGAGGATAGTGAACACTCGGGGACAGTGAGGGAGGATAGAGCACACATGGGGACAGTGAGGGAGGATAAAGAACACACGGGGACAGTGAGGGAGGAAAGAGCACACACGGGGACAGTGTGGGAGGACAGAGCACAGATGGGGACAGTGAGGGAGGACAGAGCACACATGGGGACAGTGAGAGAGGATAGAGCACACATGGGGACAGTGAGGGAGGATAAAAAACACATGAGGACAGTGAGGGAGGATAGAGCACACACGGGGACAGTGAGAGGGACAGTACACATAGGGGGACAGTGAGGGAGGATAGAGAACACATGGGGACAGTGAGGGAGGATAGAGCACACGTGGACAGGGAGGGAGGACAGAGCACACATGGGGACAGTGAGGGAGGATAGAGCACACATGGGGACAGTGAGGGAGGATAGAGCACACATGGTGACAGTGAGGGAGGATAGAGCACACATGGTGACAGTGTGGGAGGATAGAGCACACACGGGGACAGTGAGGGAGGATAGAGCACACACGGGGACAGTGAGAGGGACAGTACATACAGGGGGACAGTGAGGGAGGATAGAGCACACAGGGTGACTGTGTGGGAGGATAGAGCACACACGGGGACAGTGAGGGAGGATAGAGCACACACGGGGACAGTGAGGGAGGATAGAGCACACACGGGGACAGTGAGAGAGGATAGAGCACACACGGGGACAGGGAGGGAGGATAGAGCACACACGGGGACAGGGAGGGAGGATAGAGCACACACGGGGACAGTGAGGGAAGACAGAGCACACACGGGGACAGTGAGGGGGATAGAGCACACACGGGGACAGTGAGGGAGGACAGAGCGCACACGGGGACAGTGAGGGAGGACAGAGCACACATGGGGACAGTGTGGGAGGACAGAGCACAGATGGGGACAGTGAGGGAGGACAGAGCACACATGGGGACAGTGAGGGATGATAGAGCACACATGGGGACAGTGAGGGAGGATAAAGAACACATGGGGACAGTGAGGGAGGATAGAGCACACACGGGGACAGTGAGAGGGACAGTACACACATGGGGACAGTGAGGGAGGATAGAGAACACACGGGAACAGTGAGGGCGGACAGAGCACACACGGGGACAGTGTGGGAGGACAGAGCACACACGGGGACAGTGAGGGAGGACAGAGCACACACGGGGACAGTGAGGGAGGACAGAACACACGGGGATAGTGAGGGAGGACAGAGCACACACGGGGACAGTGAGGGAGGACAGAGCACACACGGGGACAGTGAGGGAGGACAGAGCACACACGGGGACAGTGAGGGAGGACAGAGCACACACGGGGACAGTGAGGGAGGACAGAGCACACACGGGGACAGTGAGGGAGGACAGAGCACACACGGGGACAGTGAGGGAGGATAGAGAACACACGGGGACAGTGAGGGAGGACAGAGCACACACGGGGACAGGGTGGGAGGACAGAGCACACAGGGGAACAGGAAGGGAGGACAGAGCACACACGGGGACAGTGAGGGAGCACAGAGCACACACGGGGACAGTGAGGGAGGACAGAGCACACACGGGGACAGGGAGGGAGAATAGAGCACACACGGGGACAGGGAGGGAGGACAGAGCACACACGGGGACAGTGAGGGAGGACAGAGCGCACACGGGGACAGTGAGGGAGGACAGAGCACACACGGGGACAGTGTGGGAGGACAGAGCACAGATGGGGACAGTGAGGGAGGACAGAGCACACATGGGGACAGTGAGGGAGGATAGAGCACACATGGGGACAGTGAGGGAGGATAAAGAACACATGGGGACAGTGAGGGAGGATAGAGCACACACGGGGACAGTGAGAGGGACAGTACACACATGGGGACAGTGAGGGAGGATAGAGAACACACGGGAACAGTGAGGGCGGACAGAGCACACACGGGGACAGTGTGGGAGGACAGAGCACACACGGGGACAGTGAGGGAGGACAGAGCACACACGGGGACAGTGAGGGAGGACAGAACACACGGGGACAGTGAGGGAGGACAGAGCACACACGGGGACAGTGAGGGAGGACAGAGCACACACGGGGACAGTGAGGGAGGACAGAGCACACACGGGGACAGTGTGGGAGGACAGAGCACACACGGGGACAGTGAGGGAGGACAGAGCACACACGGGGACAGTGAGGGAGGACAGAACACACGGGGATAGTGAGGGAGGACAGAGCACACACGGGGACAGTGAGGGAGGACAGAGCACACACGGGGACAGTGAGGGAGGACAGAGCACACACGGGGACAGTGAGGGAGGACAGAGCACACACGGGGACAGTGAGGGAGGACAGAGCACACACGGGGACAGTGAGGGAGGACAGAGCACACACGGGGACAGTGAGGGAGGATAGAGAACACACGGGGACAGTGAGGGAGGACAGAGCACACACGGGGACAGGGTGGGAGGACAGAGCACACAGGGGAACAGGAAGGGAGGACAGAGCACACACGGGGACAGTGAGGGAGCACAGAGCACACACGGGGACAGTGAGGGAGGACAGAGCACACACGGGGACAGGGAGGGAGAATAGAGCACACACGGGGACAGGGAGGGAGGACAGAGCACACACGGGGACAGTGAGGGAGGACAGAGCGCACACGGGGACAGTGAGGGAGGACAGAGCACACACGGGGACAGTGTGGGAGGACAGAGCACAGATGGGGACAGTGAGGGTGGACAGAGCACACATGGGGACAGTGAGGGAGGATAGAGCACACATGGGGACAGTGAGGGAGGATAAAGAACACATGGGGACAGTGAGGGAGGATAGAGCACACACGGGGACAGTGAGAGGGACAGTACACACATGGGGACAGTGAGGGAGGATAGAGAACACACGGGAACAGTGAGGGCGGACAGAGCACACACGGGGACAGTGTGGGAGGACAGAGCACACACGGGGACAGTGAGGGAGGACAGAGCACACACGGGGACAGTGAGGGAGGACAGAACACACGGGGACAGTGAGGGAGGACAGAGCACACACGGGGACAGTGAGGGAGGACAGAGCACACACGGGGACAGTGAGGGAGGACAGAGCACACACGGGGACAGTGAGGGAGGACAGAGCACACACGGGGACAGTGAGGGAGGACAGAGCACACACGGGGACAGTGAGGGAGGACAGAGCACACACGGGGACAGTGAGGGAGGATAGAGAACACACGGGGACAGTGAGGGAGGACAGAGCACACACGGGGACAGGGTGGGAGGACAGAGCACACAGGGGAACAGGAAGGGAGGACAGAGCACACACGGGGACAGTGAGGGAGCACAGAGCACACACGGGGACAGTGAGGGAGGACAGAGCACACACGGGGACAGGGAGGGAGAATAGAGCACACACGGGGACAGGGAGGGAGGACAGAGTACACACGGGGACAGGGAGGGAGGACAGAGCACACACGGGGACAAGAGCACGCATGGGGACAGGGAGGGAGGACAGAGCACACACGGGGACAGGGAGGGAGGACAGAGCACACATGGGGACAGGGAGGGAGGATAGTGAACACTCGGGGACAGTGAGGGAGGATAGAGCACACATGGGGACAGTGAGGGAGGATAAAGAACACACGGGGACAGTGAGGGAGAATAAATAACACACGGGGACAGTGTGGAAGAACAGAGCACAGATGGGGACAGTGAGGGAGGACAGAGCACACATGGGGACAGTGAGGGAGGATAAAGAACACATGGGGACAGAGAGGGAGGATAGAGCACACACGCGGACAGTGAGAGGGACAGTAAACATATGGGGACAGTGAGGGAGGATAGAGAACACATGGGGACAGTGAGGGAGGATAGAGCACACGGGGACAGAGAGGGAGGACAGAGCACACATGGGGACAGTGAGGGAGGATAGAGCACACATGGGGACAGTGAGGGAGGATAGAGCACACATGGTGACAGTGTGGGAGGATAGAGCACACACCGGGACAGTGAGGGAGGATAGAGCACACACGGGGACAGAGAGAGGGACAGTACATACAGGGGGACAGTGAGGGAGGATAGAGCACACATGGTGACTGTGTGGGAGGATAGAGCACACACGGGGACAGTGAGGGAGGATAGAGCACACACGGGGACAGTGAGAGAGGATAGAGCACACACGGGGACAGTGAGAGGGACAGTACACACATGGGGACAGTGAGGGAGGATAGAGAACACACGGGAACAGTGAGGGCGGACAGAGCACACACGGGGACAGTGTGGGAGGACAGAGCACACACGGGGACAGTGAGGGAGGACAGAGCACACACGGGGACAGTGAGGGAGGACAGAACACACGGGGACAGTGAGGGAGGACAGAGCACACACGGGGACAGTGAGGGAGGACAGAGCACACACGGGGACAGTGAGGGAGGACAGAGCACACACGGGGACAGTGAGGGAGGACAGAGCACACACGGGGACAGTGAGGGAGGACAGAGCACACACGGGGACAGTGAGGGAGGACAGAGCACACACGGGGACAGTGAGGGAGGATAGAGAACACACGGGGACAGTGAGGGAGGACAGAGCACACACGGGGACAGGGTGGGAGGACAGAGCACACAGGGGAACAGGAAGGGAGGACAGAGCACACACGGGGACAGTGAGGGAGCACAGAGCACACACGGGGACAGTGAGGGAGGACAGAGCACACACGGGGACAGGGAGGGAGAATAGAGCACACGCGGGGACAGGGAGGGAGGACAGAGTACACACGGGGACAGGGAGGGAGGACAGAGCACACACGGGGACAAGAGCACGCATGGGGACAGGGAGGGAGGACAGAGCACACACGGGGACAGGGAGGGAGGACAGAGCACACACGGGGACAGGGAGGGAGGATAGTGAACACTCGGGGACAGTGAGGGAGGATAGAGCACACATGGGGACAGTGAGGGAGGATAAAGAACACACGGGGACAGTGAGGGAGAATAAAGAACACACGGGGACAGTGTGGAAGAACAGAGCACAGATGGGGACAGTGAGGGAGGACAGAGCACACATGGGGACAGTGAGGGAGGATAGAGCACACATGTGGACAGTGAGGGAGGATAAAGAACACATGGGGACAGAGAGGGAGGATAGAGCACACACGCGGACAGTGAGAGGGACAGTAAACATATGGGGACAGTGAGGGAGGATAGAGAACACATGGGGACAGTGAGGGAGGATAGAGCACACGGGGACAGAGAGGGAGGACAGAGCACACATGGGGACAGTGAGGGAGGATAGAGCACACATGGGGACAGTGAGGGAGGATAGAGCACACATGGTGACAGTGTGGGAGGATAGAGCACACACCGGGACAGTGAGGGAGGATAGAGCACACACGGGGACAGAGAGAGGGACAGTACATACAGGGGGACAGTGAGGGAGGATAGAGCACACATGGTGACTGTGTGGGAGGATAGAGCACACACGGGGACAGTGAGGGAGGATAGAGCACACACGGGGACAGTGAGAGAGGATAGAGCACACACGGGGACAGGGAGGGAGGATAGAGCACACAAGGGGACAGTGAGGGTAGACAGAGCACACACGGGGACAGTGAGGGGGATAGAGCACACACGGGGACAGTGAGGGAGGACAGAGCACACACGGGGACAGTGAGGGAGGATAGAGCACACACGGGGACAGTGTGGGAGGACAGAGCACAGATGGGGACAGTGAGGGAGGACAGAGCACACATGGGGACAGTGAGGGAGGATAGAGAACACAAATGGGGACAGTGAGGGAGGATAAAGAACACAAGGGGACAGTGAGGGAGGATAGAGGACACACGGGGACAGTGAGAGGGACAGTACACACATGGGGACAGTGAGGGAGGATAGAGAACACACGGGGACAGTGAGGGAGGACAGAGCACACACGGGGACAGAGAGGGAGGACAGAGCACACAGGGGGACAGTGAGGGAGGATAGAGAACACACGGGGACAGGGAGGGAGAAAAGAGCACACAGGGGAACAGGAAGGGAGGACAGAGCACACACGGGGACAGTGAGGGAGCACAGAGCACACACGGGGACAGTGAGGGAGGACAGAGCACACACGGGGACAGTGAGGGAGGACAGAGCACACACGGGGACAGAGAGGGAGGACAGAGCACACACGGGGACAGTGAGGGAGAATAGAGCACACACGGGGACAGGGAGGGAGGACAGAGCACACACGGGGACAGGGAGGGAGGACAGAGCACACACGGGGACAGGGAGGGAGGACAGAGCACACACGGGGACAAGAGCATGCATGGGGACAGGGAGGGAGGACAGAGCACACACGGGGACAGGGAGGGAGTACAGAGCACACACGGGGACAGGGAGGGAGGATAGTGAACACTCGGGGACAGGGAGTGAGGAAAGAGCACACACGGGGACAGTGTGGGAGGACAGAGCACACATGGGGACAGTGAGGGAGGATAGAGCACACATGGGGACAGTGAGGGAGGATAAAGAACACATGGACACAGTGAGGGAGGATAGAGCTCACACGGGTACAGTGAGATGGACAGTACACATAGGGGGACAGGGAGGGAGGACAGAGCACACATGGGGACAGTGAGGGAGGATAGAGAACACATGGGGACAGTGAGGGAGGAGAGAGCACACACGGGGACAGTGAGAGGGACAGTACACACATGGGGACAGTGAGGGAGGATAGAGAACACACGGGGACAGTGAGGGTGGACAGAGCACACACGGGGACAGTGAGGGAGGACAGAGCACACACGGGGACAGTGAGGGAGGACAGAGCACACACGGGGACAGTGAGGGAGGACAGAACACACGGGGACAGTGAGGGCGGACAGAGCACACACGGGGACAGTGAGGGAGGACAGAGCACACACGGGGACAGTGAGGGAGGACAGAGCACACACGGGGACAGTGAGGGAGGACAGAGCACACACGGGGACAATGAGGGAGGACAGAGCACACACGGGGACAGTGAGGGAGGACAGAGCACACACGGGGACAGGGTGGTAGGACAGAGCACAAAGGGGAACAGGAAGGGAGGACAGAGCACACACAGGGACAGTGAGGGAGCACAGAGCACACACGGGGACAGTGAGGGAGGACAGAGCACACACGGGGACAGTGAGGGAGGACAGAGCACACACGGGGACAGGGAGGGAGGACAGAGCACACACGGGGACAAGAGCACGCATGGGGACAGGGAGGGAGGACAGAGCACACACGGGGACAGGGAGGGAGGACAGAGCACACACGGTGACAGTGAGGGAGGATAGAGCACACACGGGGACAGTGAGGGAGGACAGAGCACACACGGGGACAGGGAGGGAGGACAGAGCACACACGGGGACAGGGAGGGAGGACAGAGCACACACGGGGACAGGGAGGGAGGACAGATCACACACGGGGACAAGAGCACGCATGGGGACAGGGAGGGAGGACAGAGCACACACGGGGACAGGGAGGGAGGACAGAGCACACACGGTGACAGTGAGGGAGGATAGAGCACACACGGGGACAGTGAGGGAGGACAGAGCACACACGGGGACAGTGAGGGAGGACAGAGCACACACGGGGACAGTGAGGGAGGACAGAGCACACACGGGGAAAGAGAGGGAGGACAGAGCACACACGGGGATAGTGAGGGAGGACAGAGCACACACGGGGACAGTGAGAGGGACAGTACACATAGAGGGACAGTGAGGGAGGATAGAGAACACATGGGGATAGTGAGGGAGGATAGAGCACACGGGGACAGGGAGGGAGGACAGAGCACACACGGGGACAGTGAGGGAGGACAGAGCACACACGGGGACAGTGAGGGAGAATAGAGCACACACCGGGACAGTGAGGGAGGACAGAGCACACACGGGGACAGGGAGGGAGGACAGAGCACACACGGGGACAGGGAGGGAGGACAGAGCACACACGGGGACAAGAGCACGCACGGGGACAGTGAGGGAGAATAGAGCACACACGGGGACAGGGAGGGAGGACAGAGCACGCACGGGGACAGGGAGGGAGGACAGAGCACGCACGGGGACAGTGAGGGAGGACAGAGCACGCATGGGAACAGGGAGGGAGGACAGAGCACGCATGGGGACAGGGAGGGAGGACAGGGCACACATGGGGACAGGGAGGGAGGACAGAGCACACACGGGGACAGGGAGGGAGGATAGAGCACACACGTGGACAAGAGCATGCATGGGGATGGAGGGTGGACAGAGCATGCATGGGGACAGGGAGGGAGGACAGAGCACGCATGGGGACAGGGAGGGAGTACAGAGCACACACGCGGACAGGGAGGGAGGATAGAGCACACTCGGGGACAGTGAGGGAGGATAGAGCACACAGGGGGACAGAGATGGAGGACAGAGCACACACGGGGACAGGGAGGGAGGATAGAGCACACACGGGGACAGGGAGGGAGGATAGAGCACAGATGGGGACAGTGAGGGAGGACAGAGCACACATGGGGACAGTGAGAGAGGATAGAGCACACATGGGGACAGTGAGGGAGGATAAAGAACACATGAGTAAAGTGAGGGAGGATAGAGCACACACGGGGACAGTGAGAGGGACAGTACACATAGGGGGACAGAGAGGGAGGATAGAGAACACATGGGGACAGTGAGGGAGGATAGAGCACACGTGGACAGGGAGGGAGGACAGAGCACACATGGGGACAGTGAGGGAGGATAGAGCACACATGGGGACAGTGAGGGAGGATAGAGCACACATGGTGACAGTGAGGGAGGACAGAGCACACATGGTGACAGTGTGGGAGGATAGAGCACACACGGGGACAGTGAGGGAGGATAGAGCACACACGGGGACAGTGAGAGGGACAGTACATACAGGGGGACAGTGAGTGAGGATAGAGCACACATGGTGACTGTGTGGGAGGATAGAGCACACACGGGGACAGTGAGGGAGGATAGAGCACACACGGGGACAGTGAGAGAGGATAGAGCACACTCGGGGACAGGGAGGGAGGATAGAGCACACACGGGGACAGGGAGGGAGGATAGAGCACACACGGGGACAGTGAGGGAAGACAGAGCACACACGGGGACAGTGAGGGGGATAGAGCACACACAGGGACAGTGAGGGAGGACAGAGCGCACACGGGGACAGTGAGGGAGGACAGAGCACACACGGGGACAGTGTGGGAGGACAGAGCACAGATGGGGACAGTGAGGGAGTACAGAGCACACATGGGGACAGTGAGGGAGGATAGAGCACACATGGGGACAGTGAGGGAGGATAAAGAACACAATGGGACAGTGAGGGAGGATAGAGCACACACGGGGACAGTGAGAGGGACAGTACACACATGGGGACAGTGAGGGAGGATAGAGAACACACGGGGACAGTGAGGGAGGTCAGAGCACACACGGGGACAGTGAGGGAGGACAGAGCACACACGGGGACAGTGAGGGAGGACAGAGCACCACGGGGACAGTGAGGCAGGATAGAGCACACACGGGGACAGTGAGAGATGATAGAGCACACACGGGGACAGGGAGGGAGGAAAGAGCACACACGGGGACAGGGAGGGAGGATAGAGCACACACGGGGGCAGGGAGGGAGGATAGAGCACACACGGGGACAGGGAGGGAAGACAGAGCACACACGGGGACAGTGAGGGGGATAGAGCACATACGGGGACAGGGAGGGAGGACAGAGCACACACGGGGACAGTGAGGGAGGATAGAGCACACACGGGGACAGTGTGGGAGGACAGAGCCCAGATGGGGACAGTGAGGGAGGACAGAGCACACATGGGGACAGTGAGGGAGGATAGAGCACACATGGGGACAGTGAGGGAGGATAAAGAACACATGGGAACAGTGAGGGAGGATAGAGCACACATGGAGACAGTGAGAGGGACAGTACACACATGGGGACAGTGAGGGAGGATAGAGAACACACGGGGACAGTGAGGGAGGACAGAGCACACACGGGGACAGTGAGGGAGGACAGAGCACACACGGGGACAGTGAGGGAGGACAGAGCACACACGGGGACAGTGAGGGAGAATAGAGCACACACGGGGACAGGGAGGGAGGACAGAGCACACACGGGGACAGGGAGGGAGGACAGAGCACACACGGGGACAGGGAGGGAGGACAGAGCACACACGGGGACAAGAGCACGCATGGGGACAGGGAGGGAGGACAGAGCACACACGGGGACAGGGAGGGAGGACAGAGCACACACGGGGACAGGGAGGGAGGATAGTGAACACTCGGGGACAGTGAGGGAGGATAGAGCACACATGGGGACAGTGAGGGAGGATAAAGAACACACGGGGACAGTGAGGGAGGAAAGAGCACACACGGGGACAATGTGGGAGGACAGAGCACAGATGGGGACAGTGAGGGAGGACAGAGCACACATGGGGACAGTGAGAGAGGATAGAGCACACATGGGGACAGTGAGGGAGGATAAAGAACACATGAGGACAGTGAGGGAGGATAGAGCACACACGGGGACAGTGAGAGGGACAGTACACATAGGGGGACAGTGAGGGAGGATAGAGAACACATGGGGACAGTGAGGGAGGATAGAGCACACGTGGACAGGGAGGGAGGACAGAGCACACATGGGGACAGTGTGGGAGGATAGAGCACACATGGGGACAGTGAGGGAGGATAGAGCACACATGGTGACAGTGAGGGAGGATAGAGCACACATGGTGACAGTGTGGGAGGATAGAGCACACACGGGGACAGTGAGGGAGGATAGAGCACACACGGGGACAGTGAGGGAGGATAGAGCACACAGGGTGACTGTGTGGGAGGATAGAGCACACACGGGGACAGTGAGGGAGGATAGAGCACACACGGGGACAGTGAGGGAGGATAGAGCACACACGGGGACAGTGAGAGAGGATAGAGCACACACGGGGACAGGGAGGGAGGATAGAGCACACACGGGGACAGGGAGGGAGGATAGAGCACACACGGGGACAGTGAGGGAAGACAGAGCACACACGGGGACAGTGAGGGGGATAGAGCACACACGGGGACAGTGAGGGAGGACAGAGCGCACACGGGGACAGTGAGGGAGGACAGAGCACACACGGGGACAGTGTGGGAGGACAGAGCACAGATGGGGACAGTGAGGGAGGACAGAGCACACATGGGGACAGTGAGGGAGGATAGAGCACACATGGGGACAGTGAGGGAGGATAAAGAACACATGGGGACAGTGAGGGAGGATAGAGCACACACGGGGACAGTGAGAGGGACAGTACACACATGGGGACAGTGAGGGAGGATAGAGAACACACGGGGACAGTGGGGGAGGACAGAGCGCACACAGGGACAGTGAGGGAGGACAGAGCACACACGGGGACAGTGTGGGAGGACAGAGCACACACGGGGACAGTGAGGGAGGACAGAGCACACACGGGGACAGTGAGGGAGGACAGAGCACACACGGGGACAGTGAGGGAGGACAGAGCACACACGGGGACAGTGAGGGAGGACAGAGCACACACGGGGACAGTGAGGGAGGACAGAGCACACACGGGGACAGTGAGGGAGGACAGAGCACACACGGGGACAGTGAGGGAGGACAGAGCACACACGGGGACAGTGAGGGAGGACAGAGCACACACGGGGACAGTGAGGGAGGATAGAGAACACACGGGGACAGTGAGGGAGGACAGAGCACACACGGGACAGGGTGGGAGGACAGAGCACACAGGGGAACAGGAAGGGAGGACAGAGCACACACGGGGACAGTGAGGGAGCACAGAGCACACACGGGGACAGTGAGGGAGGACAGAGCACACACGGGGACAGTGAGGGAGGACAGAGCACACACGGGGACAGGGAGGGAGAATAGAGCACACACGGGGACAGGGAGGGAGGACAGAGCACACACGGGGACAGGGAGGGAGGACAGAGTACACACGGGGACAGGGAGGGAGGACAGAGCACACACGGGGACAAGAGCACGCATGGGGACAGGGAGGGAGGACAGAGCACACACAGGGACAGGGAGGGAGGACAGAGCACACACGGGGACAGGGAGGGAGGATAGTGAACACTCGGGGACAGTGAGGGAGGATAGAGCACACATGGGGACAGTGAGGGAGGATAAAGAACACACGGGGACAGTGAGGGAGAATAAAGAAAACACGGGGACAGTGTGGAAGAACAGAGCACAGATGGGGACAGTGAGGGAGGACAGAGCACACATGGGGACAGTGAGGGAGGATAGAGCACACATGTGGACAGTGAGGGAGGATAAAGAACACATGGGGTCAGAGAGGGAGGATAGAGCACACACGCGGACAGTGAGAGGGACAGTAAACATATGGGGACAGTGAGGGAGGATAGAGAACACATGGGGACAGTGAGGGAGGATAGAGCACACGGGGACAGAGAGGGAGGACAGAGCACACATGGGGACAGTGAGGGAGGATAGAGCACACATGGGGACAGTGAGGGAGGATAGAGCACACATGGTGACAGTGTGGGAGGATAGAGCACACACGGGGACAGAGAGAGGGACAGTACATACAGGGGGATAGTGAGGGAGGATAGAGCACACATGGTGACTGTGTGGGAGGATAGAGCACACACGGGGACAGTGAGGGAGGATAGAGCACACACGGGGACAGTGAGAGAGGATAGAGCACACACGGGGACAGGGAGGGAGGATAGAGCACACACGGGGACAGTGAGGGTAGACAGAGCACACACGGGGACAGTGAGGGGGATAGAGCACACACGGGGACAGTGAGGGAGGACAGAGCACACAAAGGGACAGTGAGGGAGGATAGAGCACACACGGGGACAGTGTGGGAGGACAGAGCACAGATGGGGACAGTGAGGGAGGACAGAGCACACATGGGGACAGTGAGGGAGGATAGAGCACACAAATGGGGACAGTGAGGGAGGATAAAGAACACAAGGGGACAGTGAGGGAGGATAGAGGACACACGGGGACAGTGAGAGGGACAGTACACACATGGGGACAGTGAGGGAGGATAGAGAACACACGGGGACAGTGAGGGAGGACAGAGCACACACGGGGACAGAGAGGGAGGACAGAGCACACAGGGGGACAGTGAGGGAGGATAGAGAACACACGGGGACAGGGAGGGAGAAAAGAGCACACAGGGGAACAGGAAGGGAGGACAGAGCACACACGGGGACAGTGAGGGAGCACAGAGCACACACGGGGACAGTGAGGGAGGACAGAGCACACACGGGGACAGTGAGGGAGGACAGAGCACACACGGGGACAGAGAGGGAGGACAGAGCACACACGGGGACAGTGAGGGAGAATAGAGCACACACGGGGACAGGGAGGGAGGACAGAGCACACACGGGGACAGGGAGGGAGGACAGAGCACACACGGGGACAGGGAGGGAGGACAGAGCACACACGGGGACAAGAGCATGTATGGGGACAGGGAGGGAGGACAGAGCACACACGGGGACAGGGAGGGAGTACAGAGCACACACGGGGACAGGGAGGGAGGATAGTGAACACTCGGGGACAGGGAGTGAGGAAAGAGCACACACGGGGACAGTGTGGGAGGACAGAGCACACATGGGGACAGTGAGGGAGGATAGAGCACACATGGGGACAGTGAGGGAGGATAAAGAACACATGGACACAGTGAGGGAGGATAGAGCTCACACGGGTACAGTGAGATGGACAGTACACATAGGGGTACAGGGAGGGAGGACAGAGCACACATGGGGACAGTGAGGGAGGATAGAGAACACATGGGGACAGTGAGGGAGGATAGAGCACACACGGGGACAGTGAGAGGGACAGTACACACATGGGGACAGTGAGGGAGGATAGAGAACACACGGGGACAGTGAGGGCGGACAGAGCACACACGGGGACAGTGAGGGAGGACAGAGCACACACGGGGACAGTGAGGGAGGACAGAGCACACACGGGGACAGTGAGGGAGGACAGAACACACGGGGACAGTGAGGGCGGACAGAGCACACACGGGGACAGTGAGGGAGGACAGAGCACACACGGGGACAGTGAGGGAGGACAGAGCACACACGGGGACAGTGAGGGAGGACAGAGCACACACGGGGACAGTGAGGGAGGATAGAGCACACACGGGGACAGTGAGGGAGGACAGAGCACACACGGGGACAGGGTGGGAGGACAGAGCACAAAGGGGAACAGGAAGGGAGGACAGAGCACACACAGGGACAGTGAGGGAGCACAGAGCACACACGGGGACAGTGAGGGAGGACAGAGCACACACGGGGACAGTGAGGGAGGACAGAGCACACACGGGGACAGGGAGGGAGAATAGAGCACACACGGGGACAGGGAGGGAGGACAGAGCACACACGGGGACAGGGAGGGAGGACAGAGCACACACGGGGACAGGGAGGGAGGACAGAGCACACACGGGGACAAGAGCACGCATGGGGACAGGGAGGGAGGACAGAGCACACACGGGGACAGGGAGGGAGGACAGAGCACACACGGGGACAGGGAGGGAGGATAGTGAACACTCGGGGACAGTGAGGGAGGATAGAGCACACATGGGGACAGTGAGGGAGGATAAAGAACACACGGGGACAGTGAGGGAGGAAAGAGCACACACGGGGACAGTGTGGAAGAACAGAGCACAGATGGGGACAGTGAGGGAGGACAGAGCACACATGGGGACAGTGAGGGAGGATAGAGCACACATGTGGACAGTGAGGGAGGATAAAGAACACATGGGGACAGAGAGGGAGGATAGAGCACACACGGGGACAGTGAGAGGGACAGTAAACATAGGGGGACAGTGAGGGAGGATAGAGAACACATGGGGACAGTGAGGGAGGATAGAGCACACGGGGACAGGGATGGAGGACAGAGCACACATGGGGACAGTGAGGGAGGATAGAGCACACATGGGGACAGTGAGGGAGGATAGAGCACACATGGTGACAGTGTGGGAGGATAGAGCACACACGGGGACAGTGAGGGAGGATAGAGCACACACGGGGACAGAGAGAGGGACAGTACATACAGGGGGACAGTGAGGGAGGATAGAGCACACATGGTGACTGTGTGGGAGGATAGAGCACACACGGGGACAGTGAGGGAGGATAGAGCACACACGGGGACAGTGAGAGAGGATAAAGCACACACGGGGACAGTGAGGGGGATAGAGCACACACGGGGACAGTGAGGGAGGACAGAGCACACACGGGGACAGTGAGGGAGGATAGAGCACACACGGGGACAGTGTGGGAGGACAGAGCACAGATGGGGACAGTGAGGGAGGACAGAGCACACATGGGGACAGTGAGGGAGGATAGAGCACACATGGGGACAGTGAGGGAGGATAAAGAACACAAGGGGACAGTGAGGGAGGATAGAGGACAAACGGGGACAGTGAGAGGGACAGTACACACATGGGGACAGTGAGGGAGGATAGCGAACACACGGGGACAGTGAGGGAGGACAGAGCACACACGGGGACAGAGAGGGAGGACAGAGCACACAGGGGGACAGTGAGGGAGGATAGAGAACACACGGGGACAGGGAGGGAGAAAAGAGCACACAGGGGAACAGGAAGGGAGGACAGAGCACACACGGGGACAGTGATGGAGCACAGAGCACACACGGGGACAGTGAGGGAGGATAGAGAACACACGGGGACAGGGAGGGAGAAAAGAGCACACAGGGGAACAGGAAGGGAGGACAGAGCACACACGGGGACAGTGAGGGAGGATAAAGAACACATGGGGACAGAGAGGGAGGATAGAGCACACACGGGGACAGTGAGAGGGACAGTAAACATAGGGGGACAGTGAGGGAGGATAGAGCACACAGGGTGACTGTGTGGGAGCATAGAGCACACACGGGGATGGTGAGGGAGGATAGAGCACACACGGGGACAGTGAGGGAGGATAGAGCACACACGGGGACAGTGAGAGAGGATAGAGCACACACGGGGACAGGGAGGGAGGATAGAGCACACACGGGGACAGGGAGGGAGGATAGAGCACACACGGGGACAGTGAGGGAAGACAGAGCACACACGGGGACAGTGAGGGGGATAGAGCACACACGGGGACAGTGAGGGAGGACAGAGCGCACACGGGGACAGTGAGGGAGGACAGAGCGCACACGGGGACAGTTTGGGAGGACAGAGCACAGATGGGGACAGTGAGGGAGGACAGAGCACACATGGGGACAGTGAGGGAGGATAGAGCACACATGGGGACAGTGAGGGAGGATAAAGAACACATGGGGACAGTGAGGGAGGATAGAGCACACACGGGGACAGTGAGAGGGACAGTACACACATGGGGACAGTGAGGGAGGATAGAGAACACACGGGAACAGTGAGGGCGGACAGAGCACACACGGGGACAGTGTGGGAGGACAGAGCACACACGGGGACAGTGAGGGAGGACAGAGCACACACGGGGACAGTGAGGGAGGGCAGAACACACGGGGACAGTGAGGGAGGACAGAGCACACACGGGGACAGTGAGGGAGGACAGAGCACACACGGGGACAGTGAGGGAGGACAGAGCACACACGGGGACAGTGAGGGAGGACAGAGCATACACGGGGACAGTGATGGAGGATAGAGAACACACGGGGACAGTGAGGGAGGACAGAGCACACACGGGGACAGGGTGGGAGGACAGAGCACACAGGGGAACAGGAAGGGAGGACAGAGCACACACGGGGACAGTGAGGGAGCACAGAGCACACACGGGGACAGTGAGGGAGGACAGAGCACACATGGGGACAGTGAGGGAGGACAGAGCACACACGGGGACAGGGAGGGAGAATAGAGCACACACGGGGACAGGGAGGGAGGACAGAGCACACACGGGGACAGGGAGGGAGGACAGAGGACACACGGGGACAAGAGCATGCATGGGGACAGGGAGGGAGGACAGAGCACACACGGGGACAGGGAGGGAGTACAGAGCACACACGGGGACAGGGAGGGAGGATAGTGAACACTTGGGGACAGGGAGTGAGGAAAGAGCACACACGGGGACAGTGTGGGAGGACAGAGCACACATGGGGACAGTGAGGGAGGATAGAGCACACATGGGGACAGTGAGGGAGGATAAAGAACACATGGACACAGTGAGGGAGGATAGAGCTCACATGGGTACAGTGAGATGGACAGTACACATAGGGGGACAGGGAGGGAGGACAGAGCACACATGGGGACAGTGAGGGAGGATAGAGAACACATGGGGACAGTGAGGGAGGATAGAGCACACACGGGGACAGTGAGAGGGACAGTACACACATGGGGACAGTGAGGGAGGATAGAGAACACACGGGGACAGTGAGGGCGGACAGAGCACACACGGGGACAGTGAGGGAGGACAGAGCACACACGGGGACAGTGAGGGAGGACAGAGCACACACGGGGACAGTGAGGGAGGACAGAACACACGGGGACAGTGAGGGCGGACAGAGCACACACGGGGACAGTGAGGGAGGACAGAGCACACACGGGGACAGTGAGGGAGGACAGAGCACACACGGGGACAGTGAGGGAGGACAGAGCACACACGGGGACAGTGAGGGAGGATAGAGCACACACGGGGACAGTGAGTGAGGACAGAGCACACACGGGGACAGGGTGGGAGGACAGAGCACAAAGGGGAACAGGAAGGGAGGACAGAGCACACACAGGGACAGTGAGGGAGCACAGAGCACACACGGGGACAGTGAGGGAGGACAGAGCACACACGGGGACAGTGAGGGAGGACAGAGCACACACGGGGACAGGGAGGGAGAATAGAGCACACACGGGGACAGGGAGGGAGGACAGAGCACACACGGGGACAGGGAGGGAGGACAGAGCACACACGGGGACAGGGAGGGAGGACAGAGCACACACGGGGACAAGAGCACGCATGGGGACAGGGAGGGAGGACAGAGCACACACGGGGACAGGGAGGGAGGACAGAGCACACACGGGGACAGGGAGGGAGGATAGTGAACACTCGGGGACAGTGAGGGAGGATAGAGCACACATGGGGACAGTGAGGGAGGATAAAGAACACACGGGGACAGTGAGGGAGGAAAGAGCACACACGGGGACAGTGTGGAAGAACAGAGCACAGATGGGGACAGTGAGGGAGGACAGAGCACACATGGGGACAGTGAGGGAGGATAGAGCACACATGTGGACAGTGAGGGAGGATAAAGAACACATGGGGACAGAGAGGGAGGATAGAGCACACACGGGGACAGTGAGAGGGACAGTAAACATAGGGGGACAGTGAGGGAGGATAGAGAACACATGGGGACAGTGAGGGAGGATAGAGCACACGGGGACAGGGATGGAGGACAGAGCACACATGGGGACAGTGAGGGAGGATAGAGCACACATGGGGACAGTGAGGGAGGATAGAGCACACATGGTGACAGTGTGGGAGGATAGAGCACACACGGGGACAGTGAGGGAGGATAGAGCACACACGGGGACAGAGAGAGGGACAGTACATACAGGGGGACAGTGAGGGAGGATAGAGCACACATGGTGACTGTGTGGGAGGACAGAGCACACACGGGGACAGTGAGGGAGGATAGAGCACACACGGGGACAGTGAGAGAGGATAGAGCACACACGGGGACAGTGAGGGGGATAGAGCACACACGGGGACAGTGAGGGAGGACAGAGCACACACGGGGACAGTGAGGGAGGATAGAGCACACACGGGGACAGTGTGGGAGGACAAAGCACAGATGGGGACAGTGAGGGAGGACAGAGCACACATGGGGACAGTGAGGGAGGATAGAGTACACATGGGGACAGTGAGGGAGGATAAAGAACACAAGGGGACAGTGAGGGAGGATAGAGGACACACGGGGACAGTGAGAGGGACAGTACACACATGGGGACAGTGAGGGAGGATAGCAAACACACGGGGACAGTGAGGGAGGACAGAGCACACACGGGGACAGAGAGGGAGGACAGAGCACACAGGGGGACAGTGAGGGAGGATAGAGAACACACGGGGACAGGGAGGGAGAAAAGAGCACACAAGGGAACAGGAAGGGAGGACAGAGCACACACGGGGACAGTGATGGAGCACAGAGCACACACGGGGACAGTGAGGGAGGATAGAGAACACACGGGGACAGGGAGGGAGAAAAGAGCACACAGGGGAACAGGAAGGGAGGACAGAGCACACACGGGGACAGTGAGGGAGGATAAAGAACACATGGGGACAGAGAGGGAGGATAGAGCACACACGGGGACAGTGAGAGGGACAGTAAACATAGGGGGACAGTGAGGGAGGATAGAGCACACAGGGTGACTGTGTGGGAGCATAGAGCACACACGGGGACGGTGAGGGAGGATAGAGCACACACGGGGACAGTGAGGGAGGATAGAGCACACACGGGGACAGTGAGAGAGGATAGAGCACACACGGGGACAGGGAGGGAGGATAGAGCACACACGGGGACAGGGAGGGAGGATAGAGCACACACGGGGACAGTGAGGGAAGACAGAGCACACACGGGGACAGTGAGGGAGGACAGAGCACACATGGGGACAGTGAGGGAGGATAGAGCACACATGGGGACAGTGAGGGAGGATAAAGAACACATGGGGACAGTGAGGGAGGATAGAGCACACACGGGGACAGTGAGAGGGACAGTACACACATGGGGACAGTGAGGGAGGATAGAGAACACACGGGAACAGTGAGGGCGGACAGAGCACACACGGTGACAGTGTGGGAGGACAGAGCACCCACGGGGACAGTGAGGGAGGACAGAGCACACACGGGGACAGTGAGGGAGGGCAGAACACACGGGGACAGTGAGGGAGGACAGAGCACACACGGGGACAGTGAGGGAGGACAGAGCACACACGGGGACAGTGAGGGAGGACAGAGCACACACGGGGACAGTGAGGGAGGACAGAGCATACACGGGGACAGTGAGGGAGGATAGAGAACACACGGGGACAGTGAGGGAGGACAGAGCACACACGGGGACAGGGTGGGAGGACAGAGCACACAGGGGAACAGGAAGGGAGGACAGAGCACACACGGGGACAGTGAGGGAGCACAGAGCACACACGGGGACAGTGAGGGAGGACAGAGCACACATGGGGACAGTGAGGGAGGACAGAGCACACACGGGGACAGGGAGGGAGGACAGAGCACACACGGGGACAGGGAGGGAGGATAGTGAACACTCGGGGACAGTGAGGGAGGATAGAGCACACATGGGGACAGTGAGGGAGGATAAAGAACACACGGGGACAGGGAGGGAGGACAGAGCACACATGGGGACAGTCAGGGAGGATAGAGCACACATGGGGACAGTGAGGGAGGATAGAGCACACATGGTGACAGTGTGGGAGGATAGAGCACACACGGGGACAGTGAGGGAGGATAGAGCACACACGGGGACAGAGAGAGGGACAGTACATACAGGGGGACAGTGAGGGAGGATAGAGCACACATGGTGACTGTGTGGGAGGATAGAGCACACACGGGGACAGTGAGGGAGGATAGAGCACACACGGGGACAGTGAGAGAGGATAGAGCACACACGGGGACAGTGAGGGGGATAGAGCACACACGGGGACAGTGAGGGAGGACAGAGCACACACGGGGACAGTGAGGGAGGATAGAGCACACACGGGGACAGTGTGGGAGGACAGAGCACAGATGGTGACAGTGTGGGAGGATAGAGCACACACGGGGACAGTGAGGGAGGATAGAGCACACACGGGGACAGAGAGAGGGACAGTACATACAGGGGGACAGTGAGGGAGGATAGAGCACACATGGTGACTGTGTGGGAGGACAGAGCACACACGGGGACAGTGAGGGAGGATAGAGCACACACGGGGACAGTGAGAGAGGATAGAGCACACACGGGGACAGTGAGGGGGATAGAGCACACACGGGGACAGTGAGGGAGGACAGAGCACACACGGGGACAGTGAGGGAGGATAGAGCACACACGGGGACAGTGTGGGAGGACAAAGCACAGATGGGGACAGTGAGGGAGGACAGAGCACACATGGGGACAGTGAGGGAGGATAGAGTACACATGGGGACAGTGAGGGAGGATAAAGAACACAAGGGGACAGTGAGGGAGGATAGAGGACACACGGGGACAGTGAGAGGGACAGTACACACATGGGGACAGTGAGGGAGGATAGCAAACACACGGGGACAGTGAGGGAGGACAGAGCACACACGGGGACAGTGAGGGAGGATAGAGCACACACGGGGACAGTGTGGGAGGACAGAGCACAGATGGTGACAGTGTGGGAGGATAGAGCACACACGGGGACAGTGAGGGAGGATAGAGCACACACGGGGACAGAGAGAGGGACAGTACATACAGGGGGACAGTGAGGGAGGATAGAGCACACATGGTGACTGTGTGGGAGGACAGAGCACACACGGGGACAGTGAGGGAGGATAGAGCACACACGGGGACAGTGAGAGAGGATAGAGCACACACGGGGACAGTGAGGGGGATAGAGCACACACGGGGACAGTGAGGGAGGACAGAGCACACACGGGGACAGTGAGGGAGGATAGAGCACACACGGGGACAGTGTGGGAGGACAAAGCACAGATGGGGACAGTGAGGGAGGATAGAGGACACACGGGGACAGTGAGAGGGACAGTACACACATGGGGACAGTGAGGGAGGATAGCAAACACACGGGGACAGTGAGGGAGGACAGAGCACACACGGGGACAGAGAGGGAGGACAGAGCACACAGGGGGACAGTGAGGGAGGATAGAGAACACACGGGGACAGGGAGGGAGAAAAGAGCACACAAGGGAACAGGAAGGGAGGACAGAGCACACACGGGGACAGTGATGGAGCACAGAGCACACACGGGGACAGTGAGGGAGGATAGAGAACACACGGGGACAGGGAGGGAGAAAAGAGCACACAGGGGAACAGGAAGGGAGGACAGAGCACACACGGGGACAGTGAGGGAGGATAAAGAACACATGGGGACAGAGAGGGAGGATAGAGCACACACGGGGACAGTGAGAGGGACAGTAAACATAGGGGGACAGTGAGGGAGGATAGAGCACACAGGGTGACTGTGTGGGAGCATAGAGCACACACGGGGACGGTGAGGGAGGATAGAGCACACACGGGGACAGTGAGGGAGGATAGAGCACACACGGGGACAGTGAGAGAGGATAGAGCACACACGGGGACAGGGAGGGAGGATAGAGCACACACGGGGACAGGGAGGGAGGATAGAGCACACACGGGGACAGTGAGGGAAGACAGAGCACACACGGGGACAGTGAGGGGGATAGAGCACACACGGGGACAGTGAGGAAGGACAGAGCGCACACGGGGACAGTGAGGGAGGACAGAGCGCACACGGGGACAGTGTGGGAGGACAGAACACAGATGGGGACAGTGAGGGAGGACAGAGCACACATGGGGACAGTGAGGGAGGATAGAGCACACATGGGGACAGTGAGGGAGGATAAAGAACACATGGGGACAGTGAGGGAGGATAGAGCACACACGGGGACAGTGAGAGGGACAGTACACACATGGGGACAGTGAGGGAGGATAGAGAACACACGGGAACAGTGAGGGCGGACAGAGCACACACGGTGACAGTGTGGGAGGACAGAGCACACACGGGGACAGTGAGGGAGGACAGAGCACACACGGGGACAGTGAGGGAGGGCAGAACACACGGGGACAGTGAGGGAGGACAGAGCACACACGGGGACAGTGAGGGAGGACAGAGCACACACGGGGACAGTGAGGGAGGACAGAGCACACACGGGGACAGTGAGGGAGGACAGAGCATACACGGGGACAGTGAGGGAGGATAGAGAACACACGGGGACAGTGAGGGAGGACAGAGCACACACGGGGACAGGGTGGGAGGACAGAGCACACAGGGGAACAGGAAGGGAGGACAGAGCACACACGGGGACAGTGAGGGAGCACAGAGCACACACGGGGACAGTGAGGGAGGACAGAGCACACATGGGGACAGTGAGGGAGGACAGAGCACACACGGGGACAGGGAGGGAGGACAGAGCACACACGGGGACAGGGAGGGAGGATAGTGAACACTCGGGGACAGTGAGGGAGGATAGAGCACACATGGGGACAGTGAGGGAGGATAAAGAACACACGGGGACAGGGAGGGAGGACAGAGCACACATGGGGACAGTGAGGGAGGATAGAGCACACATGGGGACAGTGAGGGAGGATAGAGCACACATGGTGACAGTGTGGGAGGATAGAGCACACACGGGGACAGTGAGGGAGGATAGAGCACACACGGGGACAGAGAGAGGGACAGTACATACAGGGGGACAGTGAGGGAGGATAGAGCACACATGGTGACTGTGTGGGAGGATAGAGCACACACGGGGACAGTGAGGGAGGATAGAGCACACACGGGGACAGTGAGAGAGGATAGAGCACACACGGGGACAGTGAGGGGGATAGAGCACACACGGGGACAGTGAGGGAGGACAGAGCACACACGGGGACAGTGAGGGAGGATAGAGCACACACGGGGACAGTGTGGGAGGACAGAGCACAGATGGGGACAGTGAGGGAGGACAGAGCACACATGGGGACAGTGAGGGAGGATAGAGCACACATGGGGACAGTGAGGGAGGATAAAGAATACAAGGGGACAGTGAGGGAGGATAGAGGACACACGGGGACAGTGAGAGGGACAGTACACACATGGGGACAGTGAGGGAGGATAGCGAACACACGGGGACAGTGAGGGAGGACAGAGCACACACGGGGACAGAGAGGGAGGACAGAGCACACAGGGGGACAGTGAGGGAGGATAGAGAACACACGGGGACAGGGAGGGAGAAAAGAGCACACAGGGGAACAGGAAGGGAGGACAGAGCACACACGGGGACAGTGATGGAGCACAGAGCACACACGGGGACAGTGAGGGAGGATAGAGAACACACGGGGACAGGGAGGGAGAAAAGAGCACACAGGGGAACAGGAAGGGAGGACAGAGCACACACGGGGACAGTGAGGGAGGATAAAGAACACATGGGGACAGAGAGGGAGGATAGAGCACACACGGGGACAGTGAGAGGGACAGTAAACATAGGGGGACAGTGCGGGAGGATAGAGCACACAGGGTGACTGTGTGGGAGGATAGAGCACACACGGGGACAGTGAGGGAGGATAGAGCACACACGGGGACAGTGAGGGAGGATAGAGCACACACGGGGACAGTGAGAGAGGATAGAGCACACACGGGGACAGGGAGGGAGGATAGAGCACACACGGGGACAGGGAGGGAGGATAGAGCACACACGGGGACAGTGAGGGAAGACAGAGCACACACAGGGACAGTGAGGGGGATAGAGCACACACGGGGACAGTGAGGGAGGACAGAGCGCACACGGGGACAGTGAGGGAGGACAGAGCACACACGGGGACAGTGTGGGAGGACAGAGCACAGATGGGGACAGTGAGGGAGGACAGAGCACACATGGGGACAGTGAGGGAGGATAGAGCACACATGGGGACAGTGAGGGAGGATAAAGAACACATGGGGACAGTGAGGGAGGATAGAGCACACACGGGGACAGTGAGAGGGACAGTACACACATGGGGACAGTGAGGGAGGATAGAGAACACACGGGAACAGTGAGGGCGGACAGAGCACACACGGGGACAGTGTGGGAGGACAGAGCACACACGGGGACAGTAAGGGAGGACAGAGCACACACGGGGACAGTGAGGGAGGACAGAACACACGGGGACAGTGAGGGAGGACAGAGCACACACGGGGACAGTGAGGGAGGACAGAGCACACACGGGGACAGTGAGGGAGGATAGAGCACACACGGGGACAGTGAGGGAGGACAGAGCACACACGGGGACAGTGAGGGAGGACAGAGCACACACGGGGACAGTGAGGGAGGATAGAGAACACACGGGGACAGTGAGGGAGGACAGAGCACACACGGGGACAGGGTGGGAGGACAGAGCACACAGGGGAACAGGAAGGGAGGACAGAGCACACACGGGGACAAGAGCACGCATGGGGACAGGGAGGGAGGACAGAGCACACACGGGGACAGGGAGGGAAGACAGAGCACACACGGGGACAGGGAGGGAGCATAGTGAACACTCGGGGACAGTGAGGGAGGATAGAGCACACATGGGGACAGTGAGGGAGGATAAAGAACACACGGGGACAGGGAGGGAGGACAGAGCACACATGGGGACAGTGAGGGAGGATAGAGCACACATGGGGACAGTGAGGGAGGATAGAGCACACACGGGGACAGTGAGGGAGGATAGAGCACACACGGGGACAGAGAGAGGGACAGTACATACAGGGGGACAGTGAGGGAGGATAGAGCACACATGGTGACTGTGTGGGAGGATAGAGCACACACGGGGACAGTGAGGGAGGATAGAGCACACACGGGGACAGTGAGAGAGGATAGAGCACACACGGGGACAATGAGGGGGATAGAGCACACACGGGGACAGTGAGGGAGGACAGAGCACACACGGGGACAGTGAGGGAGGATAGAGCACACACGGGGACAGTGTGGGAGGACAGAGCACAGATGGGGACAGTGAGGGAGGACAGAGCACACATGGGGACAGTGAGGGAGGATAGAGCACACATGGGGACAGTGAGGGAGGATAAAGAACACAAGGGGACAGTGAGGGAGGATAGAGGACACACGGGGACAGTGAGAGGGACAGTACACACATGGGGACAGTGAGGGAGGATAGCGAACACACGGGGACAGTGAGGGAGGACAGAGCACACACGGGGACAGAGAGGGAGGACAGAGCACACAGGGGGACAGTGAGGGAGGATAGAGAACACACGGGGACAGGGAGGGAGAAAAGAGCACACAGGGGAAGAGGAAGGGAGGACAGAGCACACACGGGGACAGTGATGGAGCACAGAGCACACACGGGGACAGTGAGGGAGGATAGAGAACACACGGGGACAGGGAGGGAGAAAAGAGCACACAGGGGAACAGGAAGGGAGGACAGAGCACACACGGGGACAGTGAGGGAGGATAAAGAACACATGGGGACAGAGAGGGAGGATAGAGCACACACGGGGACAGTGAGAGGGACAGTAAACATAGGGGGACAGTTAGGGAGGATAGAGCACACAGGGTGACTGTGTGGGAGGATAGAGCACACACGGGGACAGTGAGGGAGGATAGAGCACACACGGGGACAGTGAGGGAGGATAGAGCACACACGGGGACAGTGAGAGAGGATAGAGCACACACGGGGACAGGGAGGGAGGATAGAGCACACACGGGGACAGGGAGGGAGGATAGAGCACACACGGGGACAGTGAGGGAAGACAGAGCACACACGGGGACAGTGAGGGGGATAGAGCACACACGGGGACAGTGAGGGAGGACAGAGCGCACACGGGGACAGTGAGGGAGGACAGAGCACACACGGGGACAGTGTGGGAGGACAGAGCACAGATGGGGACAGTGAGGGAGGACAGAGCACACATGGGGACAGTGAGGGAGGATAGAGCACACATGGGGACAGTGAGGGAGGATAAAGAACACATGGGGACAGTGAGGGAGGATAGAGCACACACGGGGACAGTGAGAGGGACAGTACACACATGGGGACAGTGAGGGAGGATAGAGAACACACGGGAACAGTGAGGGCCGACAGAGCACACACAGGGACAGTGTGGGAGGACAGAGCACACACGGGGACAGTGAGGGAGGACAGAGCACACACGGGGACAGTGAGGGAGAACAGAACACACGGGGACAGTGAGGGAGGACAGAGCACACACGGGGACAGTGAGGGAGGACAGAGCACACACGGGGACAGTGAGGGAGGACAGAGCACACACGGGGACAGTGAGGGAGGACAGAGCACACACGGGGACAGTGAGGGAGGACAGAGCACACACGGGGACAGTGAGGGAGGATAGAGAACACACGTGGACAGTGAGGGAGGACAGAGCACACACGGGGACAGGGTGGGAGGACAGAGCACACAGGGGAACAGGAAGGGAGGACAGAGCACACACGGGGACAGTGAGGGAGCACAGAGCACACACGGGGACAGTGAGGGAGGACAGAGCACACATGAGGACAGTGAGGGAGGACAGAGCACACACG
Organism: Taudactylus pleione; assembly: GCA_031769625.1. Lineage (NCBI taxonomy): Eukaryota > Metazoa > Chordata > Amphibia > Anura > Myobatrachidae > Taudactylus > Taudactylus pleione. Next base: position 386,913 of record JAUIMM010000179.1, read on the forward strand.
GGGACAGGGAGGGAGAATAGAGCACACACGGGGACAGGGAGGGAGGACAGAGCACACACGGGGACAGGGAGGGAGGACAGAGTACACACGGGGACAGGGAGGGAGGACAGAGCACACACGGGGACAAGAGCACGCATGGGGACAGGGAGGGAGGACAGAGCACACACGGGGACAGGGAGGGAGGACAGAGCACACACGGGGACAGTGAGGGAGGATAGTGAACAATCGGGGACAGTGAGGGAGGATAGAGCACACATGGGGACAGTGAGGGAGGATAAAGAACACACGGGGACAGTGAGGGAGGACAAAGCACACACGGGGACAGGGAGGGAGGACAGAGCACACACGGGGACAGGGAGGGAGGACAGAGCACACACGGGGACAGGGAGGGAGGATAAAGAACACACGGGGACAGAGAGGGAGGAAAGAGCACACACAGGGACAGTGAGGGAGTACAGAGCACACATGGGGACAGTGAGGGAGGACAGAGCACACATGGGGACAGTGTGGGAGGATAGAGCACACATGGGGACAGTGAGGGAGGATAAAGAACACATGGGGACAGTGAGGGAGGATAGAGCACACACGGGGACAGTGAGAGGGACAGTACACATAGGGGGACAGTGAGGGAGGACAGAGCACACATGGGGACAGTGAGGGAGGACAGAGCACACATGGGGACAGTGAGGGAGGATAGAGCACACACGGGGACAGTGAGGCAGGATAGAGCACACACGGGGACAGTGAGAGAGGACAGAGCACACACGGGTACAGGGAGCGAGGATAGAGCACACACGGGGACAGGGAGGGAGGATAGAGCACACACGGGGACAGGGAGGGAGGATAGAGCACACACGGGGACAGTGAGGGAAGAAAGAGCACACACTGGGATAGTGAGGGGGATAGAGCACACACGGGGACAGTGAGGGAGGACAGAGCACACACGGGGACAGTGAGGGAGGATAGAGCACACACGGGGACAGTGTGGGAGGACAGAGCACAGATGGGGACAGTGAGGGAGGACAGAGCACACATGGGGACAGTGAGGGAGGATAGAGCACACATGGGGACAGTGAGGGAGGATAAAGAACACATGGGGACAGTGAGGGAGGATAGAGCACACACGGGGACAGTGAGAGGGACAGTACACACATGGGGACAGTGAGGGAGGATAGAGAACACAAGGGGACAGTGAGGGGGGACAGAGCACACACGGGGACAGTGAGGGAGGACAGAGCACACACGGGGACAGGGAGGGAGGATAGAGCACACACGGGGACAGGGAGGGAGGATAGAGCACACACGGGGACAGGGAGGGAGGATAGAGCACACACAGGGACAGTGAGGGAAGACAGAGCACACACAGGGATAGTGAGGGGGATAGAGCACACACGGGGACAGTGAGGGAGGACAGAGCACATACGGGGACAGTGAGGGAGGATAGAGCACACACGGGGACAGTGTGGGAGGACAGAGCACAGATGGGGACAGTGAGGGAGGACAGAGCACACATGGGGACAGTGAGGGAGGATAGAGCACACATGGGGACAGTGAGGGAGGATAAAGAACACATGGGGACAGTGAGGGAGGATAGAGCACACACGGGGACAGTGAGAGGGACAGTACACACATGGGGACAGTGAGGGAGGATAGAGAACACACGGGGACAGTGAGGGCGGACAGAGCACACACGGGGACAGTGAGGGAGGACAGAGCACACACGGGGACAGTGAGGGAGGACAGAGCACACACGGGGACAGTGAGGGAGGACAGAACACACGGGGACAGTGAGGGCGGACAGAGCACACATGGGGACAGTGAGGGAGGACAGAGCACACACGGGGACAGTGAGGGAGGACAGAGCACACACGGGGACAGTGAGGGAGGACAGAGCACACACGGGGACAGTGAGGGAGGATAGAGAACACACGGGGACAGTGAGGGAGGACAGAGCACACACGGGGACAGGGTGGGAGGACAGAGCACAAAGGGGAACAGGAAGGGAGGACAGAGCACACACAGGGACAGTGAGGGAGCACAGAGCACACACGGGGACAGTGAGGGAGGACAGAGCACACACGGGGACAGTGAGGGAGGACAGAGCACACACGGGGACAGGGAGTGAGAATAGAGCACACACGGGGACAGGGAGGGAGGACAGAGCACACTCGGGGATAGGGAGGGAGGACAGAGCACACACGGGGACAGGGAGGGAGGACAGAGCACACACGGGGACAAGAGCACACATGGGGACAGGGAGGGAGGACAGAGCACACACGGGGACAGGGAGGGAGGCCAGAGCACACACGGGGACAGGGAGGGAGGATAGTGAACACTCGGGGACAGTGAGGGAGGATAGAGCACACATGGGGACAGTGAGGGAGGATAAAGAACACACGGGGACAGTGAGGGAGGAAAGAGCACACACGGGGACAGTGTGGAAGAACAGAGCACAGATGGGGACAGTGCGGGAGGACAGAGCACACATGGGGACAGTGAGGGAGGATAGAGCACACATGGGGACAGTGAGGGAGGATAAAGAACACATGGGGACAGAGAGGGAGGATAGAGCACACACGGGGACAGTGAGAGGGACAGTAAACATAGGGGGACAGTGAGGGAGGATAGAGAACACATGGGGACAGTGAGGGAGGATAGAGCACACGGGGACAGGGAGGGAGGACAGAGCACACATGGGGACAGTGAGGGAGGATAGAGCACACATGGGGACAGTGAGGGAGGATAGAGCACACATGGTGACAGTGTGGGAGGATAGAGCACACACGGGGACAGTGAGGGAGGATAGAGCACACACGGGGACAGAGAGAGGGACAGTACATACAGGGGGACAGTGAGGGAGGATAGAGCACACATGGTGACTGTGTGGGAGGATAGAGCACACACGGGGACAGTGAGGGAGGATAGAGCACACACGGGGACAGTGAGAGAGGATAGAGCACACACGGGGACAGTGAGGGGGATAGAGCACACACGGGGACAGTGAGGGAGGACAGAGCACACATGGGGACAGTGAGGGAGGATAGAGCACACACGGGGACAGTGTGGGAGGACAGAGCACAGATGGGGACAGTGAGGGAGGACAGAGCACACATGGGGACAGTGAGGGAGGATAGAGCACACATGGGGATAGTGAGGGAGTATAAAGAACACAAGGGGACAGTGAGGGAGGATAGAGGACACACGGGGACAGTGAGAGGGACAGTACACACATGGGGACAGTGAGGGAGGATAGCGAACACACGGGGACAGTGAGGGAGGACAGAGCACACACGGGGACAGAGAAGGAGGACAGAGCACACAGGGGGACAGTGAGGGAGGATAGAGAACACACGGGGACAGGGAGGGAGAAAAGAGCACACAGGGGAACAGGAAGGGAGGACAGAGCACACACGGGGACAGTGATGGAGCACAGAGCACACACGGGGACAGGGAGGGAGGATAGAGAACACACGGGGACAGGGAGGGAGAAAAGAGCACACAGGGGAACAGGAAGGGAGGACAGAGCACACACGGGGACAGTGAGGGAGGATAAAGAACACATGGGGACAGAGAGGGAGGATAGAGCACACACGGGGACAGTGAGAGGGACAGTAAACATAGGGGGACAGTGAGGGAGGATAGAGCACACAGGGTGACTGTGTGGGAGGATAGAGCACACACGGGGACAGTGAGGGAGGATAGAGCACACACGGGGACAGTGAGGGAGGATAGAGCACACACGGGGACAGTGAGAGAGGATAGAGCACACACGGGGACAGGGAGGGAGGATAGAGCACACACGGGGACAGGGAGGGAGGATAGAGCACACACGGGGACAGTGAGGGAAGACAGAGCACACACGGGGACAGTGAGGGGGATAGAGCACACACGGGGACAGTGAGGGAGGACAGAGCACACACAGGGACAGTGAGGGAGGACAGAGCACACACGGGGACAGTGTGGGAGGACAGAGCACAGATGGGGACAGTGAGGGAGGACTGAGCACACATGGGGACAGTGAGGGAGGATAAAGAACACATGGGGACAGTGAGGGAGGATAGAGCACACACGGGGACAGTGAGAGGGACAGTACACACATGGGGACAGTGAGGGAGGATAGAGAACACACGGGAACAGTGAGGGCGGACAGAGCACACACGGGGACAGTGTGGGAGGACAGAGCACACACGGGGACAGTGAGGGAGGACAGAGCACACACGGGGACAGTGAGGGAGGACAGAACACACGGGGACAGTGAGGGAGGACAGAGCACACACGGGGACAGTGAGGGAGGACAGAGCACACACGGGGACAGTGAGGGCGGACAGAGCACACACGGGGACAGTGAGGGAGGACAGAGCACACACGGGGACAGTGAGGGAGGACAGAGCACACACGGGGACAGTGAGGGAGGATAGAGAACACACGGGGACAGTGAGGGAGGACAGAGCACACACGGGGACAGGGTGGGAGGACAGAGCACAAAGGGGAACAGGAAGGGAGGACATAGCACACACAGGGACAGTGAGGGAGCACAGAGCACACACGGGGACAGTGAGGGAGGACAGAGCACACACGGGGACAGTGAGGGAGGACAGAGCACACACGGGGACAGGGAGGGAGAATAGAGCACACACGGGGACAGGGAGGGAGGACAGAGCACACACGGGGATAGGGAGGGAGGACAGAGCACACACGGGGACAGGGAGGGAGGACAGAGCACACACGGGGACAAGAGCACACATGGGGACAGTGAGGGAGGACAGAGCACACACGGGGACAGAGAAGGAGGACAGAGCACACAGGGGGACAGTGAGGGAGGATAGAGAACACACGGGGACAGGGAGGGAGAAAAGAGCACACAGGGGAACAGAAAGGGAGGACAGAGCACACACGGGAACAGTGATGGAGCACAGAGCACACACGGGGACAGGGAGGGAGGATAGAGAACACACGGGGACAGGGAGGGAGAAAAGAGCACACAGGGGAACAGGAAGGGAGGACAGAGCACACACGGGGACAGTGAGGGAGGATAAAGAACACATGGGGACAGAGAGGGAGGATAGAGCACACACGGGGACAGTGAGAGGGACAGTAAACATAGGGGGACAGTGAGGGAGGATAGAGCACACAGGGTGACTGTGTGGGAGGATAGAGCACACACGGGGACAGTGAGGGAGGATAGAGCACGCACGGGGACAGTGAAGGAGGATAGAGCACACACGGGGACAGTGAGAGAGGATAGAGCACACACGGGGACAGGGAGGGAGGATAGAGCACACACGGGGACAGGGAGGGAGGATAGAGCACACACGGGGACAGTGAGGGAAGACAGAGCACACACGGGGACAGTGAGAGGGATAGAGCACACACGGGGACAGTGAGGGAGGACAGAGCGCACACAGGGACAGTGAGGGAGGACAGAGCACACACGGGGACAGTGTGGGAGGACAGAGCACAGATGGGGACAGTGAGGGAGGACTGAGCACACATGGGGACAGTGAGGGAGGATAAAGAACACATGGGGACAGTGAGGGAGGATAGAGCACACACGGGGACAGTGAGAGGGACAGTACACACATGGGGACAGTGAGGGAGGATAGAGAACACTCGGGAACAGTGAGGGCGGACAGAGCACACACGGGGACAGTGTGGGAGGACAGAGCACACACGGGGACAGTGAGGGAGGACAGAGCACACACGGGGACAGTGAGGGAGGACAGAACACACGGGGACAGTGAGGGAGGACAGAGCACACACGGGGACAGTGAGGGAGGAGAGAGCACACACGGGGACAGTGAGGGAGGACAGAGCACACACGGGGACAGTGAGGGAGGACAGAGCACACACGGGGACAGTGAGGGAGGACAGAGCACACACGGGGACAGTGAGGGAGGACAGAGCACACACGGGGACAGTGAGGGAGGACAGAGCACACATGGGGACAGTGAGGGAGCACAGAGCACACACGGGGACAGGGAGGGAGAATAGAGCACACACGGGGACAGGGAGGGAGGACAGAGCACACACGGGGACAGGGAGGGAGGACAGAGTACACACGGGGACAGGGAGGGAGGACAGAGCACACACGGGGACAAGAGCACGCACGGGGACAGGGAGGGAGGACAGAGCACACACGGGGACAGGAAGGGAGGATAAAGAACACACGGGGACAGTGAGGGAGAATAAAGAACACACGGGGACAGTGTGGAAGAACAGAGCACAGATGGGGACAGTGAGGGAGGACAGAGCACACATGGGGACAGTGAGGGAGGATAGAGCACACATGTGGACTGTAAAGGAGGATAAAGAACACATGGGGACAGAGAGGGAGGATAGAGCACACACGGGGACAGTGAGAGGGACAGTAAACATATGGGGACAGTGAGGGAGGATAGAGAACACATGGGGACAGTGAGGGAGGATAGAGCACACGGGGACAGAGAGGGAGGACAGAGCACACATGGGGACAGTGAGGGAGGATAGAGCACACATGGGGACAGTGAGGGAGGATAGAGCACACATGGTGACAGTGTGGGAGGATAGAGCACACACGGGGACAGTGAGGGAGGATAGAGCACACACGGGGACAGAGAGAGGGACAGTACATACAGGGGGACAGTGAGGGGGATAGAGCACACACGGGGACAGTGAGGGAGGACAGAGCACACATGGGGACAGTGAGGGAGGATAGAGCACACACGGGGACAGTGTGGGAGGACAGAGCACAGATGGGGACAGTGAGGGAGGACAGAGCACACATGGGGACAGTGAGGGAGGATAGAGCACACATGGGGACAGTGAGGGAGGATAGAGGACACACGGGGACAGTGAGAGGGACAGTACACACATGGGGACAGTGAGGGAGGATAGCGAACACACGGGGACAGTGAGGGAGGACAGAGCACACACGGGGACAGAGAAGGAGGACAGAGCACACAGGGGGACAGTGAGGGAGGATAGAGAACACACGGGGACAGGGAGGGAGAAAAGAGCACACAGGGGAACAGGAAGGGAGGACAGAGCACACACGGGGACAGTGATGGAGCACAGAGCACACACGGGGACAGGGAGGGAGGATAGAGAACACACGGGGACAGGGAGGGAGAAAAGAGCACACAGGGGAACAGGAAGGGAGGACAGAGCACACACGGGGACAGTGAGGGAGGATAAAGAACACATGGGGACAGAGAGGGAGGATAGAGCACACACGGGGACAGTGAGAGGGACAGTAAACATAGGGGGACAGTGAGGGAGGATAGAGCACACAGGGTGACTGTGTGGGAGGATAGAGCACACACGGGGACAGTGAGGGAGGATAGAGCACACACGGGGACAGTGAGGGAGGATAGAGCACACACGGGGACAGTGAGAGAGGATAGAGCACACACGGGGACAGGGAGGGAGGATAGAGCACACACGGGGACAGGGAGGGAGGATAGAGCACACACGGGGACAGTGAGGGAAGACAGAGCACACACGGGGACAGTGAGGGGGATAGAGCACACACGGGGACAGTGAGGGAGGACAGAGCGCACACAGGGACAGTGAGGGAGGACAGAGCACACACGGGGACAGTGTGGGAGGACAGAGCACAGATGGGGACAGTGAGGGAGGACTGAGCACACATGGGGACAGTGAGGGAGGATAAAGAACACATGGGGACAGTGAGGGAGGATAGAGCACACACGGGGACAGTGAGAGGGACAGTACACACATGGGGACAGTGAGGGAGGATAGAGAACACACGGGAACAGTGAGGGCGGACAGAGCACACACGGGGACAGTGTGGGAGGACAGAGCACACACGGGGACAGTGAGGGAGGACAGAGCACACACGGGGACAGTGAGGGAGGACAGAACACACGGGGACAGTGAGGGAGGACAGAGCACACACGGGGACAGTGAGGGAGGACAGAGCACACACGGGGACAGTGAGGGCGGACAGAGCACACACGGGGACAGTGAGGGAGGACAGAGCACACACGGGGACAGTGAGGGAGGACAGAGCACACACGGGGACAGTGAGGGAGGACAGAGCACACACGGGGACAGTGAGGGAGGATAGAGAACACACGGGGACAGTGAGGGAGGACAGAGCACACACGGGGACAGGGTGGGAGGACAGAGCACAAAGGGGAACAGGAAGGGAGGACAGAGCACACACAGGGACAGTGAGGGAGCACAGAGCACACACGGGGACAGTGAGGGAGGACAGAGCACACACGGGGACAGTGAGGGAGGACAGAGCACACACGGGGACAGGGAGGGAGAATAGAGCACACACGGGGACAGGGAGGGAGGACAGAGCACACACGGGGATAGGGAGGGAGGACAGAGCACACACGGGGACAGGGAGGGAGGACAGAGCACACACGGGGACAAGAGCACACATGGGGACAGGGAGGGAGGACAGAGCACACACGGGGACAGGGAGGGAGGCCAGAGCACACACGGGGACAGGGAGGGAGGATAGTGAACACTCGGGGACAGTGAGGGAGGATAGAGCACACATGGGGACAGTGAGGGAGGATAAAGAACACACGGGGACAGTGAGGGAGGAAAGAGCACACACGGGGACAGTGTGGAAGAACAGAGCACAGATGGGGACAGTGAGGGAGGACAGAGCACACATGGGGACAGTGAGGGAGGATAGAGCACACATGTGGACAGTGAGGGAGGATAAAGAACACATGGGGACAGAGAGGGAGGATAGAGCACACACGGGGACAGTGAGAGGGACAGTAAACATATGGGGACAGTGAGGGAGGATAGAGAACACATGGGGACAGTGAGGGAGGATAGAGCACACGGGGACAGAGAGGGAGGACAGAGCACACATGGGGACAGTGAGGGAGGATAGAGCACACATGGGGACAGTGAGGGAGGATAGAGCACACATGGTGACAGTGTGGGAGGATAGAGCACACACGGGGACAGTGAGGGAGGATAGAGCACACACGGGGACAGAGAGAGGGACAGTACATACAGGGGGACAGTGAGGGAGGATAGAGCACACATGGTGACTGTGTGGGAGGATAGAGCACACACGGGGACAGTGAGGGAGGATAGAGCACACACGGGGACAGTGAGAGAGGATAGAGCACACACGGGGACAGGGAGGGAGGATAGAGCACACACGGGGACAGTGAGGGTAGACAGAGCACACACGGGGACAGTGAGGGGGATAGAGCACACACGGGGACAGTGAGGGAGGACAGAGCACACACGGGGACAGTGAGGGAGGATAGAGCACACACGGGGACAGTGTGGGAGGACAGAGCACAGATGGGGACAGTGAGGGAGGACAGAGCACACATGGGGACAGTGAGGGAGGATAGAGCACACAAATGGGGACAGTGAGGGAGGATAAAGAACACAAGGGGACAGTGAGGGAGGATAGAGGACACACGGGGACAGTGAGAGGGACAGTACACACATGGGGACAGTGAGGGAGGATAGAGAACACACGGGGACAGTGAGGGAGGACAGAGCACACACGGGGACAGAGAGGGAGGACAGAGCACACAGGGGGAAAGTGAGGGAGGATAGAGAACACACGGGGACAGGGAGGGAGAAAAGAGCACACAGGGGAACAGGAAGGGAGGACAGAGCACACACGGGGACAGTGAGGGAGCACAGAGCACACACGGGGACAGTGAGGGAGGACAGAGCACACACGGGGACAGTGAGGGAGGACAGAGCACACACGGGGACAGGGAGGGAGGACAGAGCACACACGGGGACAGGGAGGGAGGACAGAGCACACACGGGGACAGGGAGGGAGGACAGAGCACACACGGGGACAAGAGCACGCATGGGGACAGGGAGGGAGGACAGAGCACACATGGGGACAGGGAGGGGAGTACAGAGCACACACGGGGACAGGGAGGGAGGATAGTGAACACTCGGGGACAGGGATTGAGGAAAGAGCACACACGGGGACAGTGTGGGAGGACAGAGCACACATGGGGACAGTGAGGGAGGATAGAGCACACATGGGGACAGTGAGGGAGGATAAAGAACACATGGGGACAGTGAGGGAGGATAGAGCTCACACGGGTACAGTGAGATGGACAGTACACATAGGGGGACAGTGAAGGAGGACAGAGCACACATGGGGACAGTGAGGGAGGATAGAGCACACATGGGGACAGTGAGGGAGCACAGAGCACACACAGGGACAGTGAGGGAGCACAGAGCACACACGGGGACAGTGAGGGAGGACAGAGCACACACGGGGACAGTGAGGGAGAATAAAGCACACACGGGGACAGTGAGGGAGGACAAAGCACACACGGGGACAGGGAGGGAGGACAGAGCACACACGGGGACAGGGAGGGAGGACAGAGCACACACGGGGACAGGGAGGGAGGATAAAGAACACACGGTGACAGTGAGGGAGGAAAGAGCACACACAGGGACAGTGAGGGAGTACAGAGCACACATGGGGACAGTGAGGGAGGACAGAGCACACATGGGGACAGTGAGGGAGGATAGAGCACACATGGGGACAGTGAGGGAGGATAAAGAACACATGGGGACAGTGAGGGAGGATAGAGCACACACGGGGACAGTGAGAGGGACAGTACACATAGGGGGACAGTGAGGGAGGACAGAGCACACATGGGGACAGTGAGGGAGGACAGAGCACACATGGGGACAGTGAGGGAGGATAGAGCACACACGGGGACAGTGAGGCAGGATAGAGCACACACGGGGACAGTGAGAGAGGATAGAGCACACACGGGGACAGGGAGGGAGGATAGAGCACACACGGGGACAGGGAGGGAGGATAGAGCACACACGGGGACAGGGAGGGAGGAAAGAGCACACACGGGGACAGTGAGGGAAGACAGAGCACACACTGGGATAGTGAGGGGGATAGAGCACACACGGGGACAGTGAGGGAGGACAGAGCACACACGGGGACAGTGAGGGAGGATAGAGCACACACGGGGACAGTGTGGGAGGACAGAGCACAGATGGGGACAGTGAGGGAGGACAGAGCACACATGGGGACAGTGAGGGAGGATAGAGCACACATGGGGACAGTGAGGGAGGATAAAGAACACATGGGGACAGTGAGGGAGGATAGAGCACACACGGGGACAGTGAGAGGGACAGTACACACATGGGGACAGTGAGGCAGGATAGAGAACACACGGGGACAGTGAGGGCGGACAGAGCACACACGGGGACAGTGAGGGAGGACAGAGCACACACGGGGACAGTGAGGGAGGACAGAGCACACACGGGGACAGTGAGGGAGGACAGAGCACACATGGGGACAGTGAGGGAGCACAGAGCACACACGGGGACAGGGAGGGAGAAAAGAGCACACACGGGGACAGGGAGGGAGGACAGAGCACACACGGGGACAGGGAGGGAGGACAGAGTACACACGGGGACAGGGAGGGAGGACAGAGCACACACGGGGACAAGAGCACGCATGGGGACAGGGAGGGAGGACAGAGCACACACGGGGACAGGGAGGGAGGACAGAGCACACACGGGGACAGGGAGGGAGGATAGTGAACACTCGGGTACAGTGAGGGAGGATAGAGCACACATGGGGACAGTGAGGGAGGATAAAGAACACACGGGGACAGTGAGGGAGAATAAAGAACACACGGGGACAGTGTGGAAGAACAGAGCACAGATGGGGACAGTGAGGGAGGACAGAGCACACATGGGGACAGTGAGGGAGGATAGAGCACACATGTGGACAGTGAGGGAGGATAAAGAACACATGGGGACAGAGAGGGAGGATACAGCACACACGGGGACAGTGAGAGGGACAGTAAACATATGGGGACAGTGAGGGATGATAGAGAACACATGGGGACAGTGAGGGAGGATAGAGCACACGGGGACAGAGAGGGAGGACAGAGCACACATGGGGACAGTGAGGGAGGATAGAGCACACATGGGGACAGTGAGGGAGGATAGAGCACACATGGTGACAGTGTGGGAGGATAGAGCACACACGGGGACAGTGAGGGAGGATAGAGCACACACGGGGACAGAGAGAGGGACAGTACATACAGGGGGACAGTGAGGGAGGATAGAGCACACATGGTGACTGTGTGGGAGGATAGAGCACACACGGGGACAGTGAGGGAGCACAGAGCACACACGGGGACAGTGAGGGAGGACAGAGCACACACGGGGTCAGTGAGGGAGGACAGAGCACACACGGGGACAGGGAGGGAGAATAGAGCACACACGGGGACAGGGAGGGAGGACAGAGCACACACGGGGATAGGGAGGGAGGACAGAGCACACACGGGGACAGGGAGGGAGGACAGAGCACACACGGGGACAAGAGCACACATGGGGACAGGGAGGGAGGACAGAGCACACACGGGGACAGGGAGGGAGGCCAGAGCACACACGGGGACAGGGAGGGAGGATAGTGAACACTCGGGGACAGTGAGGGAGGATAGAGCACACATGGGGACAGTGAGGGAGGATAAAGAACACACGGGGACAGTGAGGGAGGAAAGAGCACACACGGGGACAGTGTGGAAGAACAGAGCACAGATGGGGACAGTGAGGGAGGACAGAGCACACATGGGGACAGTGAGGGAGGATAGAGCACACATGGTGACAGTGTGGGAGGATAGAGCACACACGGGGACAGTGAGGGAGGATAGAGCACACACGGGGACAGAGAGAGGGACAGTACATACAGGGGGACAGTGAGGGAGGATAGAGCACACATGGTGACTGTGTGGGAGGATAGAGCACACACGGGGACAGTGAGGGAGCACAGAGCACACACGGGGACAGTGAGGGAGGACAGAGCACACACGGGGACAGTGAGGGAGGACAGAGCACACACGGGGACAGGGAGGGAGAATAGAGCACACACGGGGGACAGTGAGGGAGGATAGAGCACACATGGTGACTGTGTGGGAGGATAGAGCACACACGGGGACAGTGAGGGAGGATAGAGCACACACGGGGACAGTGAGAGAGGATAGAGCACACACGGGGACAGGGAGGGAGGATAGAGCACACACGGGGACAGTGAGGGTAGACAGAGCACACACGGGGACAGTGAGGGGAATAGTGCACACACGGGGACAGTGAGGGAGGACAGAGCACACACGGGGACAGTGAGGGAGGATAGAGCACACACGGGGACAGTGTGGGAGGACAGAGCACAGATGGGGACAGTGAGGGAGGACAGAGCACACATGGGGACAGTGAGGGAGGATAGAGCACACAAATGGGGACAGTGACGGAGGATAAAGAACACAAGGGGACAGTGAGGGAGGATAGAGGACACACGGGGACAGTGAGAGGGACAGTACACACATGGGGACAGTGAGGGAGGATAGAGAACACACGGGGACAGTGAGGGAGGACAGAGCACACACGGAGAGAGAGAGGGAGGACAGAGCACACAGGGGGAAAGTGAGGGAGGATAGAGAACACACGGGGACAGGGAGGGAGAAAAGAGCACACAGGGGAACAGGAAGGGAGGAGAGAGCACACACGGGGACAGTGAGGGAGCACAGAGCACACGGGGACAGTGAGGGAGGACAGAGCACACACGGGGACAGTGAGGGAGGACAGAGCACACACGGGGACAGAGAGGGAGGACAGAGCACACACGGGGACAGTGAGGGAGAATAGAGCACACACGGGGACAGGGAGGGAGGACAGAGCACACACGGGGACAGGGAGGGAGGACAGAGCACACACGGGGACAGGGAGGGAGGACAGAGCACACACGGGGACAAGAGCACACATGGGGACAGGGAGGGAGGACAGAGCACACATGGGGACAGTGAGGGAGGACAGAGCACAGATGGGGACAGTGAGGGAGGACAGAGCACACATGGGGACAGTGAGGGAGGATAGAGCACACATGGGGACAGTGAGGGAGGATAAAGAACACATGGGGACAGTGAGGGAGGATAGAGCTCACACGGGTACAGTGAGATGGACAGTACACATAGGGGGACAGGGTAGGAGGACAGAGCACACATGGGGACAGTGAGGGAGGATAGAGCACACATGGGGACAGTGAGGGAGCACAGAGCACACACAGGGACAGTGAGGGAGCACAGAGCACACACGGGGACAGTGAGGGAGAATAAAGCACACACGGGGACAGTGAGGGAGGACAAAGCACACACGGGGACAGGGAGGGAGGACAGAGCACACACGGGGACAGGGAGGGAGGACAGAGCACACACGGGGACAGGGAGGGAGGATAAAGAACACACGGGGACAGTGAGGGAGGAAAGAGCACACACAGGGATAGTGAGGGAGTACAGAGCACACATGGGGACAGTGAGGGAGGACAGAGCACACATGGGGACAGTGAGGGAGGATAGAGCACACATGGGGACAGTGAGGGAGGATAAAGAACACATGGGGACAGTGAGGGAGGATAGAGCACACACGGGGACAGTGAGAGGGACAGTACACATAGGGGGACAGTGAGGGAGGACAGAGCACACATGGGGACAGTGAGGGAGGACAGAGCACACATGGGGATAGTGAGGGAGGATAGAGCACACACGGGGACAGTGAGGCAGGATAGAGCACACACGGGGACAGTGAGAGAGGATAGAGCACACACGGGGACAGGGAGGGAGGATAGAGCACACACGGGGACAGGGAGGGAGGATAGAGCACACACGGGGACAGGGAGGGAGGATAGAGCACACACGGGGACAGTGAGGGAAGACAGAGCACACACTGGGATAGTGAGGGGGATAGAGCACACACGGGGACAGTGAGGGAGGACAGAGCACACACGGGGACAGTGAGGGAGGATAGAGCACACACGGGGACAGTGTGGGAGGACAGAGCACAGATGGGGACAGTGAGGGAGGACAGAGCACACATGGGGACAGTGAGGGAGGATAGAGCACACATGGGGACAGTGAGGGAGGATAAAGAACACATGGGGACAGTGAGGGAGGATAGAGCACACACGGGGACAGTGAGAGGGACAGTACACACATGGGGACAGTGAGGGAGGATAGAGAACACACGGGGACAGTGAGGGCGGACAGAGCACACACGGGGACAGTGAGGGAGGACAGAGCACACACGGGGACAGTGAGGGAGGACAGAGCACACACGGGGACAGGGAGGGAGGATAGAGCACACACGGGGACAGGGAGGGAGGATAGAGCACACACGGGGACAGGGAGGGAGGATAAAGAACACATGGGGACAGTGAGGGAGGATAGAGCACACACGGGGACAGTGAGAGGGACAGTACACACATGGGGACAGTGAGGGAGGATAGAGAACACACGGGGACAGTGAGGGCGGACAGAGCACACATGGGGACAGTGAGGGAGGACAGAGCACACACGGGGACAGTGAGGGAGGACAGAGCACACACGGGGACAGTGAGGGAGGACAGAACACACGGGGACAGTGAGGGCGGACAGAGCACACACGGGGACAGTGAGGGAGGACAGAGCACACATGGGGACAGTGAGGGAGGACAGAGCACACAAGGGGACAGTGAGGGAGGACAGAGCACACACGGGGACAGTGAGGGAGGATAGAGAACACACGGGGACAGTGAGGGAGGACAGAGCACACACGGGGACAGGGTGGGAGGACAGAGCACAAAGGGGAACAGGAAGGGAGGACAGAGCACACACGGGGACAGTGAGGGAGCACAGAGCACACACGGGGACAGTGAGGGAGGACAGAGCACACACGGGGACAGTGAGGGAGGACAGAGCACACACGGGGACAGGGAGGGAGAATAGAGCACACACGGGGACAGGGAGGGAGGACAGAGCACACACGGGGACAGGGAGGGAGGACAGAGCACACACGGGGACAGGGAGGGAGGACAGAGCACACACGGGGACAAGAGCACGCATGGGGACAGGGAGGGAGGACAGAGCACACACGGGGACAGGGAGGGAGGACAGAGCACACACGGGGACAGGGAGGGAGGATAGTGAACACTCGGGGACAGTGAGGGAGGATAGAGCACCCATGGGAACAGTGAGGAAGGATAAAGAACACACGGGGACAGTGAGGGAGGAAAGAGCACACACGGGGACAGTGTGGAAGAACAGAGCACAGATGGGGACAGTGAGGGAGGACAGAGCACACATGGGGACAGTGAGGGAGGATAGAGCACACATGTGGACAGTGAGGGAGGATAAAGAACACATGGGGACAGAGAGGGAGGATAGAGCACACACGGGGACAGTGAGAGGGACAGTAAACATAGGGGGACAGTGAGGGAGGATAGAGAACACATGGGGACAGTGAGGGAGGATAGAGCACACGGGGACAGGGAGGGAGGACAGAGCACACATGGGGACAGTGAGGGAGGATAGAGCACATATGGGGACAGTGAGGGAGGATAGAGCACACATGGTGACAGTGTGGGAGGATAGAGCACACACGGGGACAGTGAGGGAGGATAGAGCACACACGGGGACAGAGAGAGGGACAGTACATACAGGGGGACAGTGAGGGAGGATAGAGCACACATGGTGACTGTGTGGGAGGATAGAGCACACACGGGGACAGTGAGGGAGGATAGAGCACACACGGGGACAGTGAGAGAGGATAGAGCACACACGGGGACATGAGGGGGACAGAGCACACACGGGGACAGTGAGGGAGGACAGAGCACACACGGGGACAGTGAGGGAGGATAGAGCACACACGGGGACAGTGTGGGAGGACAGAGCACAGATGGGGACAGTGAGGGAGGACAGAGCACACATGGGGACAGTGAGGGAGGATAGAGCACACATGGGGACAGTGAGGGAGGATAAAGAACACAAGGGGACAGTGAGGGAGGATAGAGGACACACGGGGACAGTGAGAGGGACAGTACACACATGGGGACAGTGAGGGAGGATAGCGAACACATGGGGACAGTGAGGGAGGACAGAGCACACACGGGGACAGAGAGGGAGGACAGAGCACACAGGGGAACAGTGAGGGAGGATAGAGAACACACGGGGACAGGGAGGGAGAAAAGAGCACACAGGGGAACAGGAAGGGAAGACAGAGCACACACGGGGACAGTCAGGGAGCACAGAGCACACACGGGGACAGTGAGGGAGGATAGAGAACACACGGGAACAGGGAGGGAGAAAAGAGCACACAGGGGAACAGGAAGGGAGGACAGAGCACACACGGGGACAGTGAGGGAGGATAAAGAACACATGGGGACAGAGAGGGAGGATAGAGCACACACGGGGACAGTGAGAGGGACAGTAAACATAGGGGGACAGTGAGGGAGGATAGAGAACACATGGGGACATTGAGGGAGGATAGAGCACACGGGGACAGGGAGGGAGGACAGAGCACACACGGGGACAGGGAGGGAGTACAGAGCACACACGGGGACAGGGAGGGAGGATAGTGAACACTCGGGGACAGGGAGTGAGGATAGAGCACACATGGTGACAGTGTGGGAGGTTAGAGCACACACGGGGACAGTGAGGGAGGACAGAGCACACACGGGGACAGAGAGGGAGGACAGAGCACACATGGGGACAGTGAGGGAGAATAGAGCACACACGGGGACAGGGAGGGAGGACAGAGCACACACGGGGACAGGGAGGGAGGACAGAGCACACACGGGGACAGGGAGGGAGGACAGAGCACACACGGGGACAAGAGCACGCATGGGGACAGGGAGGGAGGACAGAGCACACACGGGGACAGGGAGGGAGTACAGAGCACACACGGGGACAGGGAGGGAGGATAGTGAACACTCGGGGACAGGGAGTGAGGAAAGAGCACAAACGGGGACAGTGTGGGAGGACAGAGCACACATGGGGACAGTGAGGGAGGATAGAGCACACATGGGGACAGTGAGGGAGGATAAAGAACACATGGGGACAGTGAGGGAGGATAGAGCTCACACGGGTACAGTGAGAGGGACAGTACACATAGGGGGACAGGGAGGGAGGACAGAGCACACATGGGGACAGTGAGGGAGGATAGAGCACACATGGGGACAGTGAGGGAGCACAGAGCACACACGGGGACAGAGAGGGAGCACAGAGCACACACGGGGACAGTGAGGGAGGACAGAGCACACACGGGGACAGTGAGGGAGAATAAAGCACACACGGGGACAGTGAGGGAGGACAAAGCACACACGGGGACAGGGAGGGAGGACAGAGCACACACGGGGACAGGGAGGGAGGACAGAGCACACACGGGGACAGAGAGGGAGGATAAAGAACACACGGGGACAATGAGGGAGGAAAGAGCACACACGGGGACAGTGAGGGAGGACAGAGCACACATGGGGACAGTGAGGGAGGACAGAGCACACATGGGGACTGTGAGGGAGGATAGAGCACACATGGGGACAGTGAGGGAGGATAAAGAACACATGGGGACAGTGAGGGAGGATAGAGCACACACGGGGACAGTGAGAGGGACAGTACACATAGGGGGACAGTGAGGGAGGATAGAGAACACATGGGGACAGTGAGGGAGGATAGAGCACACGGGGACAGGGAGGGAGGACAGAGCACACATGGGGACAGTGAGGGAGGATAGAGCACACATGGGGACAGTGAGGGAGCACA
This sequence comes from Taudactylus pleione, assembly GCA_031769625.1. NCBI lineage: Eukaryota > Metazoa > Chordata > Amphibia > Anura > Myobatrachidae > Taudactylus > Taudactylus pleione. The sequence goes on from JAUIMM010000179.1 coordinate 405,482, forward strand.
GAGCACAGACGGGGACAGGGAGGGAGGACAGAGCACACATGGGGACAGTGAGGGAGGATAGAGCACACATGGGGACAGTGAGGGAGCACAGAGCACAGACGGGGACAGTGAGGGAGCACAGAGCACACACGGGGACAGTGAGGGAGGACAGAGCACACACGGGGACAGTGAGGGAGAATAGAGCACACACGGGGACAGTGAGGGAGGACAGAGCACACACGGGGACAGGGAGGGAGGACAGAGCACACACGGGGACAGGGAGGGAGGACAGAGCACACACAGGGAGAGGGAGGGAGGACAGAGCACACACGGGGACAGGGAGGGAGGATAAAGAACACACGGGGACAGTGAGGGAGGATAGAGCACACATGGTGATAGTGAGGGAGGATAGAGCACACATGGTGACAGTGTGGGAGGATAGAGCACACACGGTGACAGTGAGGGAGGACAGAGCACGCATGGGGACAGGGAGGGTAGGATAGAGCATGCATGGGGACAGGGAGGGAGGACAGAGCACACATGGGGACAGGGAGGGAGGACAGAGCACACACGGGGACAGAGAGGGAGGATAGAGCACACACGGGGACAGGGAGGGAGGATAGAGCACACACGGGGACAGTGAGGGGGATAGAGCACACACGGGGACAGTGAGGGAGGACATAGCACACACGGGGACAGTGAGGGAGGATAGAGCACACACGGGGACAGTGTGGGAGGACAGAGCACAGATGGGGACAGTGAGGGAGGACAGAGCACACATGGGGACAGTGAGGGAGGATAGAGCACACATGGGGACAGTGAGGGAGGATAGAGCACACATGGGGACAGTGAGGGAGGAAAAAGAACCCATGGGGACAGTGAGGGAGGATAGAGCACACACGGGGACAGTGAGAGGGACAGTACACACATGGGGACAGTGAGGGAGGATAGAGAACACACGGGGACAGTGAGGGAGGACAGAGAACACACGGGGACAGTGAGGGAGGACAGAGCAAACACGGGGACAGTGAGGGTGGACAGAGCACACACGGTGACAGTGAGGGAGGATAGAGCACACACGGTGACAGTGTGGAAGGATAGAGCACACACGGGGACAGTGAGGGAGGACAGAGCACATATGGTGACAGTGAGGGAGGATAGAGCACACATGGTGACAGTGTGGGAGGATAGAGCACACACAGGGACAGTGAAGGAGGATAGAGCACACACGGGGACAGTGAGAGGGACAGTAAAAACAGGGGGACAGTGAGGGAGGATAGAGCACACATGGTGACAGTGTGGGAGGATAGACCACAGACGGGAACAGTGAGGGAGGATAGAGCACACACGGGGACAGTGAGAGAGGATAGAGCACACACGGGGACAGGGAGGGAGGATAGAGCACACACGGGGACAGGGAGGGAGGATAGAGCACACACGGGGACAGGGAGGGAGGATAGAGCACACATGGGGACAGTGAGGGAAGACAGAGCACACACGGGGACAGTGAGAGGGACAGTACACACATGGGGACAGTGAGGGAGGATAGAGAACACACGGGGACAGTGAGGGAGGACAGAGCACACACGGGGACAGTGAGGGAGGACAGAGCACACACGGGGACAGTGAGGGAGAATAGAGCACACACGGGGACAGTGAGGGAGGACAGAGCACACACGGGGACAGGGAGGGAGGACAGAGCACACACGGGGACAGGGAGGGAGGACAGAGCACACACAGGGAGAGGGAGGGAGGACAGAGCACACACGGGGACAGGGAGGGAGGATAAAGAACACACGGGGACAGTGAGGGAGGATAGAGCACACATGGTGATAGTGAGGGAGGATAGAGCACACATGGTGACAGTGTGGGAGGATAGAGCACACACGGTGACAGTGAGGGAGGACAGAGCACGCATGGGGACAGGGAGGGTAGGATAGAGCATGCATGGGGACAGGGAGGGAGGACAGAGCACACATGGGGACAGGGAGGGAGGACAGAGCACACACGGGGACAGAGAGGGAGGATAGAGCACACACGGGGACAGGGAGGGAGGATAGAGCACACACGGGGACAGTGAGGGGGATAGAGCACACACGGGGACAGTGAGGGAGGACATAGCACACACGGGGACAGTGAGGGAGGATAGAGCACACACGGGGACAGTGTGGGAGGACAGAGCACAGATGGGGACAGTGAGGGAGGACAGAGCACACATGGGGACAGTGAGGGAGGATAGAGCACACATGGGGACAGTGAGGGAGGATAGAGCACACATGGGGACAGTGAGGGAGGATAAAGAACCCATGGGGACAGTGAGGGAGGATAGAGCACACACGGGGACAGTGAGAGGGACAGTACACACATGGGGACAGTGAGGGAGGATAGAGAACACACGGGGACAGTGAGGGAGGACAGAGAACACACGGGGACAGTGAGGGAGGACAGAGCACACACGGGGACAGTGAGGGTGGACAGAGCACACACAGTGACAGTGAGGGAGGATAGAGCACACACGGTGACAGTGTGGAAGGATAGAGCACACACGGGGACAGTGAGGGAGGACAGAGCACATATGGTGACAGTGAGGGAGGATAGAGCACACATGGTGACAGTGTGGGAGGATAGAGCACACACAGGGACAGTGAAGGAGGATAGAGCACACACGGGGACAGTGAGAGGGACAGTAAAAACAGGGGGACAGTGAGGGAGGATAGAGCACACATGGTGACAGTGTGGGAGGATAGACCACAGACGGGAACAGTGAGGGAGGATAGAGCACACACGGGGACAGTGAGAGAGGATAGAGCACACACGGGGACAGGGAGGGAGGATAGAGCACACACGGGGACAGGGAGGGAGGATAGAGCACACACGGGGACAGGGAGGGAGGATAGAGCACACATGGGGACAGTGAGGGAAGACAGAGCACACACGGGGACAGTGAGAGGGACAGTACACACATGGGGACAGTGAGGGAGGATAGAGAACACACGGGGACAGTGAGGGAGGACAGAGCACACACGGGGACAGTGAGGGAGGACAGAGCACACACGGGGACAGTGAGGGAGGACAGAGCACACACGGGAACAGTGAGGGAGGACAGAGCACACATGGGGACAGTGAGGGAGGACAGAGCACACACGGGGAAAGTGAGGGAAGACAGAGCACACACGGGGACAGTGAGGGAGGATAGAGCACACACGGGGACAGTGAGAGGGACAGTACACATAGAGGGACAGTGAGGGAGGATAGAGAACACATGGGGATAGTGAGGGAGGATAGAGCACACGGGGACAGGGAGGGAGGACAGAGCACACACGGGGACAGTGAGGGAGGACAGAGCACACACGGGGACAGTGAGGGAGAATCGAGCACACACGGGGACAGTGAGGGAGGACAGAGCACACACAGGGACAGGGAGGGAGGATAGAGCACACACGGGGACAGGGAGGGAGGATAGAGCACACACGGGGACAGGGAGGGAGGATAGAGCACACACAGGGACAGTGAGGGAAGACAGAGCACACACAGGGATAGTGAGGGGGATAGAGCACACTCGGGGACAGTGAGGGAGGACAGAGCACACACGGGGACAGTGAGGGAGGATAGAGCACACACGGGGACAGTGTGGGAGGACAAAGCACAGATGGGGACAGTGAGGGAGGACAGAGCACACATGGGGACAGTGAGGGAGGATAGAGCACACATGGGGACAGTGAGGGAGGATAAAGAACACATGGGGACAGTGAGGGAGGATAGAGCACACACGGGGACAGTGAGAGGGACAGTACACACATGGGGACAGTGAGGGAGGATAGAGAACACACGGGGACAGTGAGGGCGGACAGAGCACACACGGGGACAGTGAGGGAGGACAGAGCACACACGGGGACAGTGAGGGAGGGCAGAGCACACACGGGGACAGTGAGGGAGGACAGAACACACGGGGACAGTGAGGGCAGACAGAGCACACACGGGGACAGTGAGGGAGGACAGAGCACACACGGGAACAGTGAGGGAGGACAGAGCACACACGGGGACAGTGAGGGAGGACAGAGCACACACGGGGACAATGAGGGAGGATAGAGAACACACGGGGACAGTGAGGGAGGACAGAGCACACACGGGGACAGGGTGGGAGGACAGAGCACAATGGGGAACAGGAAGGGAGGACAGAGCACACACGGGGACAGTGAGGGAGCACAGAGCACACACGGGGACAGTGAGTGAGGACAGAGCACACACGGGGACAGTGAGGGAGGACAGAGCACACACGGGGACAGGGAGGGAGAATAGAGCACACACGGGGACAGGGAGGGAGGACAGAGCACACACGGGGACAGGGAGGGAGGACAGAGCACACACGGGGACAGGGAGGGAGGACAGAGCACACACGGGGACAAGAGCACGCATGGGGACAGGGAGGGAGGACAGAGCACACACAGGGACAGGGAGGGAGGACAGAGCACACACGGGGACAGGGAGGGAGGATAGTGAACACTCGGGGACAGTGAGGGAGGATAGAGCACACATGGGGACAGTGAGGGAGGATAAAGAACACATGGGGACAGTGAGGGAGGAAAGAGCACACACGGGGACAGTGTGGAAGAACAGACCACAGATGGGGACAGGGAGGGAGGACAGAGCACACACGGGGACAGGGAGGGAGGACAGAGCACACACGGGGACAGGGAGGGAGGACAGAGCACACACGGGGACAGGGAGGGAGGATAAAGAACACACGGGGACAGTGAGGGAGGAAAGAGCACACACGGGGACAGTGAGGGAGGACAGAGCACACATGGGGAAAGTGAGGGAGGACAGAGCACACATGGGGACAGTGAGGGAGGATAGAGCACACATGGGGACAGTGAGGGAGGATAAAGAACACATGGGGACAGTGAGGGAGGATAGAGCACACACGGGGACAGTGAGAGGGACAGTACACATAGGGGGACAGTGAGGGAGGATAGAGAACACATGGGGACAGTGAGGGAGGATAGAGCACACAGGGACAGGGAGGGAGGACAGAGCACACATGGGGACAGTGAGTGAGGATAGAGCACACATGGGGACAGTGAGGGAGCACAGAGCACAGACGGGGACAGTGAGGGAGCACAGAGCACACACGGGGACAGTGAGGGAGGACAGAGCACACACGGGGACAGTGAGGGAGAATAGAGCACACACGGGGACAGTGAGGGAGGACAGAGCACACACGGGGACAGGGAGGGAGGACAGAGCACACACGGGGACAGGGAGGGAGGACAGAGCACACACGGGGACAGGGAGGGAGGACAGAGCACACACGGGGACAGGGAGGGAGGATAAAGAACACACGGGGACAGTGAGGGAGGATAGAGCACACATGGTGATAGTGAGGGTGGATAGAGCACACATGGTGACAGTGTGGGAGGATAGAGCACACACGGTGACAGTGAGGGAGGACAGAGCACGCATGGGGACAGGGAGGGTAGGATAGAGCATGCATGGGGACAGGGAGGGAGGACAGAGCACACATGGGGACAGGGAGGGAGGGAGGACAGAGCACACATGGGGACAGAGAGGGAGGATAGAGCACACACGGGGACAAGAGCACGCACGGGGACAGGTAGGGAGGACAGAGCATGCACGGGGACAGGGAGGGAGGATAGAGCACACTCGGGGACAGTGAGGGAGGATAGAGCACACTCGGGGACAGTGAGGGAGGATAGAGCACACATGGGGACAGTGAGGGAGGACAAAGAACACATGGGGACAGTGAGGGAGGATAGAGCACACACGGGGACAGTGAGAGGAACAGTACACACAGGCGAACACTGAGGGAGCATAAATCACACATGGGGACAGTGAGAGAGGATAGAGCACACACTGGGACAGGGAGGGAGGATAGAGCACACACGGGGACAGTGAGGGAGGACAGAGCACACACGGGGACAGTGAGGGAGAACAGAGCACACACGGGGACAGTGAGGGAGGACAGAGCACACACGGGAACAGGGAGGGAGGATAGAGCACACATGGGGACAGGGAGGGAGGATAGAGCACACATGGGGACAGTGAGGGAGGATAAAGAACACATGGGGTCAGTGAGGTAGGATAGAGCACACATGGGGACAGTGAGCGGGACTGTACACACAGGCCGACAGTGAGGGAGGATAGAGAACACATGGGGACAGTGAGGGAGGATAGAGCACACATGGTGACAGTGAGGGAGGATAGAGCACACACGGTGACAGTGTGGGAGGATAGAGCACACACGGGGACAGTGAGGGAGGATAGAGCACACATGGGGACAGTGAGAGAGGATAGAGCACACACGGGGACAGGGAGGGAGGATAGAGCACACATGGTGACAGGGAGGGAGGATAGAGCACACACGGGGACAGTGAGGGAAGACAGAGCACACACGGGGACAGTGAGGGGGATAGAGCACACACGGGGACAGTGAGGGAGGACAGAGCACACACGGGGACAGTGAGGGAGGATAGAGCACACACGGGGACAGTGTGGGAGGACAGAGCACAGATGGGGACAGTGAGGGAGGACAGAGCACACATGGGGACAGTGAGGGAGGATAGAGCACACATGGGGACAGTGAGGGAGGATAGAGCACACATGGGGACAGTGAGGGAGGATAAAGAACCCATGGGGACAGTGAGGGAGGACAGAGCACACACGGGGACAGTGAGAGGGACAGTACACACATGGGGACAGTGAGGGAGGATAGAGAACACACGGGGACAGTTAGGGAGGACAGAGAACTCACGGGGACAGTGAGGGAGGACAGAGCACACACGGGGACAGTGAGGGTGGACAGAGCACACACGGTGACAGTGAGGGAGGATAGAGCACACACGGTGACAGTGTGGGAGGATAGAGCACACACGGGGACAGTGAGGGAGGACAGAGCACATATGGTGACAGTGAGGGAGGATAGAGCACACATAGTGACAGTGTGGGAGGATAGAGCACACACGGGACAGTGAAGGAGGATAGAGCACAGACGGGGACAGTGAGAGGGACAGTAAAAACAGGGGGACAGTGAGGGAGGATAGAGCACACATGGTGACAGTGTGGGAGGATAGACCACAGACGGGAACAGTGAGGGAGGATAGAGCACACACGGGGACAGAGAGGGAGGATAGAGCACACACGGGGACAGGGAGGGAGGATAGAGCACAGATGGGGACAGTGAGGGAGGACAGAGCACACATGGGGACAGTGTGGGAGGATAGAGCACACACGGGGACAGTGAGGGAGGATAGAGCACACATGGGGACAGTGAGAGAGGATAGAGCACACACGGGGACAGGGAGGGAGGATAGAGCACACATGGTGACAGGGAGGGAGGATAGAGCACACACGGGGACAGTGAGGGAAGACAGAGCACACACGGGGACAGTGAGGGGGATAGAGCACACACGGGGACAGTGAGGGAGGACAGAGCACACACGGGGACAGTGAGGGAGGATAGAGCACACACGGGGACAGTGTGGGAGGACAGAGCACAGATGGGGACAGTGAGGGAGGACAGAGCACACATGGGGACAGTGAGGGAGGATAGAGCACACATGGGGACAGTGAGGGAGGATAGAGCACACATGGGGACAGTGAGGGAGGATAAAGAACCCATGGGGACAGTGAGGGAGGACAGAGCACACACGGGGACAGTGAGAGGGACAGTACACACATGGGGACAGTGAGGGAGGATAGAGAACACACGGGGACAGTTAGGGAGGACAGAGAACTCACGGGGACAGTGAGGGAGGACAGAGCACACACGGGGACAGTGAGGGTGGACAGAGCACACACGGTGACAGTGAGGGAGGATAGAGCACACACGGTGACAGTGTGGGAGGATAGAGCACACACGGGGACAGTGAGGGAGGACAGAGCACATATGGTGACAGTGAGGGAGGATAGAGCACACATAGTGACAGTGTGGGAGGATAGAGCACACACGGGACAGTGAAGGAGGATAGAGCACAGACGGGGACAGTGAGAGGGACAGTAAAAACAGGGGGACAGTGAGGGAGGATAGAGCACACATGGTGACAGTGTGGGAGGATAGAGCACACACGGGGACAGAGAGGGAGGACAGAGCACACACGGGGACAGAGAGGGAGGATAGAGCACACACGGGGACAGGGAGGGAGGATAGAGCACAGATGGGGACAGTGAGGGAGGACAGAGCACACATGGGGACAGTGAGGGAGGAGAGAGCACACATGGGGACAGTGAGGGAGGATAAAGAACACATGGGGACAGTGAGGGAGGATAGAGCACACACGGGGACAGTGAGAGGGACTGTACACACAGGGGGACAGTGAGGGAGGATAGAGAACACATGGGGACAGTGAGGGAGGATAGAGCACACATGGTGATAGTGAGGGAGGATAGAGCACACATGGTGACAGTGTGGGAGGATAGAGCACACATGGTGACAGTGGGGGAGGACAGAGCATGCATGGGGACAGGGAGGGAGGATAGAGCAAGCATGGGGACAGGGAGGGAGGACAGAGCACACATGGGGACAGGGAGGGAGGAGAGAGCACACACGGGGACAGGGAGGGAGGATAGAGCACACACAGGGACAAGAGCATGCATGGGGACAGTGAGGGAGGACAGAGCACACACGGGGAAAGTGAGGGAGGACAGAGCACACACGGGGACAGTGAGGGAGGATAGAGCACACACGGGGACAGTGAGAGGGACAGTACACATAGGGGGACAGTGAGGGAGGATAGAGAACACATGGGGATAGTGAGGGAGGATAGAGCACACGGGGACAGGGAGGGAGGACAGAGCACACATGGGGACAGTGAGGGAGATTAGAGCACACACGGGTACAGTGAGGGAGCACAGAGCACACACGGGGACAGTGAGGGAGCACAGAGCACACACGGGGACAGTGAGGGAGAATAGAGCACACACGGGGACAGTGAGGGAGGACAGAGCACACACGGGGACAAGAGCACGCACGGGGTCAGGGAGGGAGGACAGAGCACGCACGGGGACAGGGAGGGAGGACAGAGCACACACGGGGACAGGGAGGGAGGATAGAGCACACTCGGGGACAGTGAGGGAGGATAAAGAACACACGGGGACAGTGAGGGAGGATAGAGCACACACGGGGACAGTGTGGGAGGACAGAGCACAGATGGGGACAGTGAGGGAGGACAGAGCACACATGGGGACAGTGAGGGAGGATAGAGCACACATGGGGACAGTGAGGGAGGATAAAGAACACATGGGGACAGAGAGGGAGGATAGAGCACACACGGGGACAGTGAGAAGGACAGTACACACAAGGGGACAGTGAGGGAGGATAGAGAACCCATGGGGACAGTGAGGGAGGATAGAGCACACATGGTGACAGTGAGGGAGGATAGAGCACACATGGTGACAGTGTGGGAGGATAGAGCACACACGGGGACAGTGAGGGAGGACAGAGCACGCATGGGAACAGGGAGGGAGGATAGAGCATGCATGGGGACAGGGAGGGAGGACAGAGCACACATGGGGACAGGGAGGGAGGACAGAGCACACACGGGGACAGGGAGGGAGGACAGAGCACACACGGGGACAGGGAGGGAGGATAGAGCACACACGTGGACAAGAGCATGCATGGGGATGGAGGGTGGACAGAGCACGCATGGGGACAGGGAGGGAGGACAGAGCACACACGGGGACAGGGAGGGAGGATAGAGCACACTTGGGGACAGTGAGGGAGGATAGAGCACAGATGGGGACAGTGAGGGAGGACAGAGCACACATGGGGACAGTGAGGGAGGATAGAGCACACATGGGGACATTGAGGGAGGATAAAGAACACATGGGGACAGTGAGGGAGGACAGAGCACACATGGGGACAGTGAGGGAGGATAGAGCACACATGAGGACAGTGAGGGAGGATAAAGAACACATGGGGACAGTGAGGGAGGATAGAGCACACACGGGGATAGTGAGAGGGACTGTACACACAGTGGGACAGTGAGGGAGGATAGAGAACACATGGGGACAGTGAGGGAGGATAGAACACACATGGTGATAGTGAGGGTGGATAGGGCACACATGGTGACAGTGTGGGAGGATAGAGCACACATGGTGACAGTGAGGGAGGACAGAGCATGCATGGGGACAGGGAGGGAGGATAGAGCATGCATGGGGACAGGGAGGGAGGACAGAGCACACATGGGGACAGGGAGGGAGGGAGGACAGAGCACACACGGGGACAGGGAGGGAGGATAGAGCACACACAGGGACAAGAGCATGCATGGGGACAGGGAGGGATGAAAGAGCACGCATGGGGACAGGGAGGGAGTACAGAGCACACACGGGGACAGTGAGAGGGACAGTACACACATGGGGACAGTGAGGGAGGATAGAGAACACACGTGGACAGAGAAGGAGGACAGAGCACACATGTGGACAGTGAGGGAGGACAGAGCACACACGGGGACAGTGAGGGAGGACAGAGCACACACGGGGACAGTGAGGGAGGACAGAGCACATATGGTGACAGTGAGGGAGGATAGAGCACACACGGTGACAGTGTGGGAGGATAACGCACACACGGGGACAGTGAGGGAGGATAGAGCACACACGGGGACAGTGAGAGGGACAGTACATACAGGGGGACAGGGAGGGAGGACAGAGCACACACGGGGACAGGGAGGGAGGATAGAGCACACACGGGGACAGGGAGGGAGAACAGAGCACAGATGGGGACAGTGAGGGAGGACAGAGCACACATGGGGACAGTGAGGGAGGATAGAGCACACATGGGGACAGTGAGGGAGGATAAAGAACACATGGGGACAGTGAGGGAGGATAGAGCACACACGGGGACAGTGAGAGGGACAGTACACACATGGGGACAGTGAGGGAGGATAGAGAACACACGGGGACAGTGAGGGCGGACAGAGCACACACGGGGACAGTGAGGGAGGACAGAGCACACACGGGGACAGTGAGGGGGGACAGAGCACACACGGGGACAGTGAGGGAGGGTAGAGCACACATGGGGACAGTGAGGGAGGATAGAGAACACACGGGGACAGTGAGGGAGGACAGAGCACACACGGGGACAGGGTGGGAGGACAGAGCACACGGGGGAACAGGAAGGGAGGACAGAGCACACACAGGGACAGTGAGGGAGCACAGAGCACACACGGGGACAGTGAGGGAGGACAGAGCACACACGGGGACAGTGAGGGAGGACAGAGCACACACGGGGACAGGGAGGGAGAATAGAGCACACACGGGGACAGGGAGGGAGGACAGAGCACACACGGGGACAGGGAGGGAGGACAGAGCACACACGGGGACAGGGAGGGAGGACAGAGCACACACGGGGACAAGAGCACGCATGGGGACAGGGAGGGAGGGAGGACAGAGCACACACGGGGACAGGGAGGGAGGACAGAGCACACACGGGGACAGGGAGGGAGGATAGTGAACACTCGGGGACAGTGAGGGAGGACAGAGCACACACGGGGACAGGGAGGGAGGATAAAGAACACATGGGGACAGAGAGGGAGGATAGAGCACACACGGGGACAGTGAGAGGGACAGTAAACATAGGGGGACAGTGAGGGAGGATAGAGAACACATGGGGACAGTGAGGGAGGATAGAGCACACGGGGACAGGGAGGGAGGACAGAGCACACATGGGGACAGTGAGGGAGGATAGAGCACACATGGGGACAGTGAGGGAGGATAGAGCACACATGGTGACAGTGTGGGAGGATAGAGCACAAACGGGGACAGTGAGGGAGGATAGAGCACACACGGGGACAGAGAGAGGGACAGTACATACAGGGGGACAGTGAGGGAGGATAGAGCACACATGGTGACTGTGTGGGAGGATAGAGCACACACGGGGACAGTGAGGGAGGATAGAGCACACACGGGGACAGTGAGGGAGGATAGAGCACACACGGGGACAGGGAGGGAGGATAGAGCACACACGGGGACAGGGAGGGAGGATAGAGCACACACGGGGACAGTGAGGGTAGACAGAGCACACACGGGGACAGTGAGGGGGATAGAGCACACACGGGGACAGTGAGGGAGGACAGAGCACACACGGGGACAGTGAGGGAGGATAGAGCACACGGGGACAGGGAGGGAGGACAGAGCACACATGGGGACAGTGAGGGAGGATAGAGCACACATGGGTACAGTGAGGGAGCACAGAGCACACACGGGGACAGTGAGGGAGCACAGAGCACACACAGGGACAGTGAGGGAGGACAGAGCACACACGGGGACAGTGAGGGAGAACAGAGCACACACGGGGACAGTGAGGGAGGACAGAGCACACATGGGGACAGGGAGGGAGGACAGAGCACACACGGGGACAGGGAGGGAGGACAGAGCACACACGAGGACAAGAGCACGCACGGGGACAGGGAGGGAGGACAGAGCACGCACGGGGACAGGGAGGGAGGACAGAGCACACACAGGGACAGGGAGGGAGGATAGAGCACACTCGGGGACAGTGAGGGAGGATAAAGAACACACGGGGACAGTGAGGGAGGATAGAGCACACACGGGGACAGTGTGGGAGGACAGAGCACAGATGGGGACAGTGAGGGAGGACAGAGCACACATGGGGACAGTGAGGGAGGATAGAGCACACATGGGGACAGTGAGGGAGGATAAAGAACACATGGGGACAGAGAGGGAGGATAGAGCACACACGGGGACAGTGAGAGGGACAGTACACACAGGGGGACAGTGAGGGAGGATAGAGAACACATGGGGACAGTGAGGGAGGAAAGAGCACACATGGTGACAGTGAGGGAGGATAGAGCACACATGGTGACAGTGTGGGAGGATAGAGCACACATGGGGACAGTGAGGGAGGACAGAGCACGCATGGGAACAGGGAGGGAGGATAGAGCACGCATGGGGACAGGGAGGGAGGACAGAGCACACATGGGGACAGGGAGGGTAGACAGAGCACACACAGGGACAGTGAAGGGGATAGAGCACACACGGGGACAGTGAGGGAGGACAGAGCACACACGGGGACAGTGAGGGAGGATAGAGCACACACGGGGACAGTGAGGGAGGACAGAGCACACACGGGGACAGTGAGGGGGATAGAGCACACACGGGGACAGTGAGGGAGGACAGAGCACACACGGGGACAGTGAGGGAGGATAAAGAACACACGGGGACAGTGAGGGAGGATAGAGCACACACGGGGACAGTGTGGGAGGACAGAGCACAGATGGGGACAGTGAGGGAGGACAGAGCACACATGGGGACAGTGAGGGAGGATAGAGCACACATGGGGACAGTGAGGGAGGATAAAGAACACATGGGGACAGAGAGGGAGGATAGAGCACACACGGGGACAGTGAGAGGGACAGTACACACAGGGGGACAGTGAGGGAGGATAGAGAACACATGGGGACAGTGAGGGAGGAAAGAGCACACATGGTGACAGTGAGGGAGGATAGAGCACACATGGTGACAGTGTGGGAGGATAGAGCACACACGGGGACAGTGAGGGAGGACAGAGCACGCATGGGAACAGGGAGGGAGGATAGAGCACGCATGGGGACAGGGAGGGAGGACAGAGCACACATGGGGACAGGGAGGGTAGACAGAGCACACACGGGGACAGTGAAGGGGATAGAGCACACACGGGGACAGTGAGGGAGGACAGAGCACACACGGTGGACAGTGAGGGAGGATAGAGCACACACGGGGACAGTGAGGGAGGACAGAGCACACACGGGGACAGTGAGGGGGACAGAGCACACACGGGGAAAGTGAGGGAGGACAGAGCACACACGGGGACAGTGAGGGAGGATAGAGCACACACGGGGACAGTGAGAGGGACAGTACACATAGAGGGACAGTGAGGGAGGATAGAGAACACATGGGGATAGTGAGGGAGGATAGAGCACACGGGGACAGGGAGGGAGGACAGAGCACACACGGGGACAGTGAGGGAGGACAGAGCACACACGGGGAGAGTGAGGGAGAATAGAGCACACACGGGGACAGTGAGGGAGGACAGAGCACACACGGGGACAGGGAGGGAGGACAGAGCACACACGGGGACAGGGAGGGAGGACAAAGCACACACGGGGACAAGAGCACGCACGGGGACAGTGAGGGAGAATAGAGCACACACGGGGACAGGGAGGGAGGACAGAGCACACACGGGGACAGGGAGGGAGGATAGAGCACACACAGGGACAAGAGCATGCATGGGGACAGTGAGGGAGGACAGAGCACACACGGGGAAAGTGAGGGAGGACAGAGCACACACGGGGACAGTGAGGGAGGATAGAGCACACACGGGGACAGGGAGGGAGGATAGAGCACACACGGGGACAGGGAGGGAGGATAGAGCACACACGGGGACAGTGAGGGAAGACAGAGCACACACGGGGACAGTGAGAGGGACAGTACACACATGGGGACAGTGAGGGAGGATAGAGAACACACGGGGACAGTGAGGGAGGACAGAGCACACACGGGGACAGTGAGGGAGAACAGAGCACACACGGGGACAGTGAGGGAGGACAGAGCACACACGGGGACAGTGAGGGAGGACAGAGCACACACGGGGACAGTGAGGGAGGACAGAGCACACACGGGGAAAGTGAGGGAGGACAGAGCACACACGGGGACAGTGAGGGAGGATAGAGCACACACGGGGACAGTAAGAGGGACAGTACACATAGAGGGACAGTGAGGGAGGATAGAGAACACATGGGGATAGTGAGGGAGGATAGAGCACACGGGGACAGGGAGGGAGGACAGAGCACACACGGGGACAGTGAGGGAGGACAGAGCACACACGGGGAGAGTGAGGGAGAATAGAGCACACACGGGGACAGTGAGGGAGGACAGAGCACACACGGGGACAGGGAGGGAGGACAGAGCACACACGGGGACAGGGAGGGAGGACAAAGCACACACGGGGACAAGAGCACGCACGGGGACAGTGAGGGAGAATAGAGCACACACGGGGACAGGGAGGGAGGACAGAGCACGCACGGGGACAGGGAGGGAGGACAGAGGATGCACGGGGACAGTGAGGGAGGACAGAGCATGCACAGGAACAGGGAGGGAGGACAGAGCACGCATGGGGACAGGGAGGGAGCACAGAGCACACATGGGGACAGGGAGGGAGGACAGAGCACACATGGGGACAGGGAGGGAGGACAGAGCACACACGGGGACAGGGAGGGAGGATAGAGCACACACGTGGACAAGAGCATCCATGGGGATGGAGGGTGGACAGAGCATGCATGGGGACAGGGAGGGAGGACAGAGCACGCATGGGGACAGGGAGGGAGTACAGAGCACACACGCGGACAGGGAGGGATGATAGAGCATACTCAGGGACAGTGAGGGAGGATAGAGCACACACGGGGACAGAGAGGGAGGACAGAGCACACACGGGGACAGAGAGGGAGGATAGAGCACACACGGGGACAGGGAGGGAGGATAGAGCACAGATGGGGACAGTGAGGGAGGACAGAGCACACATGGGGACAGTGAGGGAGGAGAGAGCACACATGGGGACAGTGAGGGAGGATAAAGAACACATGGGGACAGTGAGGGAGGATAGAGCACACACGGGGACAGTGAGAGGGACTGTACACACAGGGGGACAGTGAGGGAGGATAGAGAACACATGGGGACAGTGAGGGAGGATAGAGCACACATGGTGATAGTGAGGGAGGATAGAGCACACATGGTGACAGTGTGGGAGGATAGAGCACACATGGTGACAGTGGGGGAGGACAGAGCATGCATGGGGACAGGGAGGGAGGATAGAGCAAGCATGGGGACAGGGAGGGAGGACAGAGCACACATGGGGACAGGGAGGGAGGAGAGAGCACACACGGGGACAGGGAGGGAGGATAGAGCACACACAGGGACAAGAGCATGCATGGGGACAGTGAGGGAGGACAGAGCACACACGGGGAAAGTGAGGGAGGACAGAGCACACACGGGGACAGTGAGGGAGGATAGAGCACACACGGGGACAGTGAGAGGGACAGTACACATAGGGGGACAGTGAGGGAGGATAGAGAACACATGGGGATAGTGAGGGAGGATAGAGCACACGGGGACAGGGAGGGAGGACAGAGCACACATGGGGACAGTGAGGGAGATTAGAGCACACACGGGTACAGTGAGGGAGCACAGAGCACACACGGGGACAGTGAGGGAGCACAGAGCACACACGGGGACAGTGAGGGAGAATAGAGCACACACGGGGACAGTGAGGGAGGACAGAGCACACACGGGGACAAGAGCACGCACGGGGTCAGGGAGGGAGGACAGAGCACGCACGGGGACAGGGAGGGAGGACAGAGCACACACGGGGACAGGGAGGGAGGATAGAGCACACTCGGGGACAGTGAGGGAGGATAAAGAACACACGGGGACAGTGAGGGAGGATAGAGCACACACGGGGACAGTGTGGGAGGACAGAGCACAGATGGGGACAGTGAGGGAGGACAGAGCACACATGGGGACAGTGAGGGAGGATAGAGCACACATGGGGACAGTGAGGGAGGATAAAGAACACATGGGGACAGAGAGGGAGGATAGAGCACACACGGGGACAGTGAGAAGGACAGTACACACAAGGGGACAGTGAGGGAGGATAGAGAACCCATGGGGACAGTGAGGGAGGATAGAGCACACATGGTGACAGTGAGGGAGGATAGAGCACACATGGTGACAGTGTGGGAGGATAGAGCACACACGGGGACAGTGAGGGAGGACAGAGCACGCATGGGAACAGGGAGGGAGGATAGAGCATGCATGGGGACAGGGAGGGAGGACAGAGCACACATGGGGACAGGGAGGGAGGACAGAGCACACACGGGGACAGGGAGGGAGGACAGAGCACACACGGGGACAGGGAGGGAGGATAGAGCACACACGTGGACAAGAGCATGCATGGGGATGGAGGGTGGACAGAGCACGCATGGGGACAGGGAGGGAGGACAGAGCACACACGGGGACAGGGAGGGAGGATAGAGCACACTTGGGGACAGTGAGGGAGGATAGAGCACAGATGGGGACAGTGAGGGAGGACAGAGCACACATGGGGACAGTGAGGGAGGATAGAGCACACATGGGGACATTGAGGGAGGATAAAGAACACATGGGGACAGTGAGGGAGGACAGAGCACACATGGGGACAGTGAGGGAGGATAGAGCACACATGAGGACAGTGAGGGAGGATAAAGAACACATGGGGACAGTGAGGGAGGATAGAGCACACACGGGGATAGTGAGAGGGACTGTACACACAGTGGGACAGTGAGGGAGGATAGAGAACACATGGGGACAGTGAGGGAGGATAGAACACACATGGTGATAGTGAGGGTGGATAGGGCACACATGGTGACAGTGTGGGAGGATAGAGCACACATGGTGACAGTGAGGGAGGACAGAGCATGCATGGGGACAGGGAGGGAGGATAGAGCATGCATGGGGACAGGGAGGGAGGACAGAGCACACATGGGGACAGGGAGGGAGGGAGGACAGAGCACACACGGGGACAGGGAGGGAGGATAGAGCACACACAGGGACAAGAGCATGCATGGGGACAGGGAGGGATGAAAGAGCACGCATGGGGACAGGGAGGGAGTACAGAGCACACACGGGGACAGTGAGAGGGACAGTACACACATGGGGACAGTGAGGGAGGATAGAGAACACACGTGGACAGAGAAGGAGGACAGAGCACACATGTGGACAGTGAGGGAGGACAGAGCACACACGGGGACAGTGAGGGAGGACAGAGCACACACGGGGACAGTGAGGGAGGACAGAGCACATATGGTGACAGTGAGGGAGGATAGAGCACACACGGTGACAGTGTGGGAGGATAACGCACACACGGGGACAGTGAGGGAGGATAGAGCACACACGGGGACAGTGAGAGGGACAGTACATACAGGGGGACAGGGAGGGAGGACAGAGCACACACGGGGACAGGGAGGGAGGATAGAGCACACACGGGGACAGGGAGGGAGAACAGAGCACAGATGGGGACAGTGAGGGAGGACAGAGCACACATGGGGACAGTGAGGGAGGATAGAGCACATATGGGGACAGTGAGGGAGGATAAAGAACACATGGGGACAGTGAGGGAGGATAGAGCACACACGGGGACAGTGAGAGGGACAGTACACACATGGGGACAGTGAGGGAGGATAGAGAACACACGGGGACAGTGAGGGCGGACAGAGCACACACGGGGACAGTGAGGGAGGACAGAGCACACACGGGGACAGTGAGGGGGGACAGAGCACACACGGGGACAGTGAGGGAGGGTAGAGCACACATGGGGACAGTGAGGGAGGATAGAGAACACACGGGGACAGTGAGGGAGGACAGAGCACACACGGGGACAGGGTGGGAGGACAGAGCACACGGGGGAACAGGAAGGGAGGACAGAGCACACACAGGGACAGTGAGGGAGCACAGAGCACACACGGGGACAGTGAGGGAGGACAGAGCACACACGGGGACAGTGAGGGAGGACAGAGCACACACGGGGACAGGGAGGGAGAATAGAGCACACACGGGGACAGGGAGGGAGGACAGAGCACACACGGGGACAGGGAGGGAGGACAGAGCACACACGGGGACAGGGAGGGAGGACAGAGCACACACGGGGACAAGAGCACGCATGGGGACAGGGAGGGAGGGAGGACAGAGCACACACGGGGACAGGGAGGGAGGACAGAGCACACACGGGGACAGGGAGGGAGGATAGTGAACACTCGGGGACAGTGAGGGAGGACAGAGCACACACGGGGACAGGGAGGGAGGATAAAGAACACATGGGGACAGAGAGGGAGGATAGAGCACACACGGGGACAGTGAGAGGGACAGTAAACATAGGGGGACAGTGAGGGAGGATAGAGAACACATGGGGACAGTGAGGGAGGATAGAGCACACGGGGACAGGGAGGGAGGACAGAGCACACATGGGGACAGTGAGGGAGGATAGAGCACACATGGGGACAGTGAGGGAGGATAGAGCACACATGGTGACAGTGTGGGAGGATAGAGCACAAACGGGGACAGTGAGGGAGGATAGAGCACACACGGGGACAGAGAGAGGGACAGTACATACAGGGGGACAGTGAGGGAGGATAGAGCACACATGGTGACTGAGTGGGAGGATAGAGCACACACGGGGACAGTGAGGGAGGATAGAGCACACACGGGGACAGTGAGGGAGGATAGAGCACACACGGGGACAGGGAGGGAGGATAGAGCACACACGGGGACAGGGAGGGAGGATAGAGCACACACGGGGACAGTGAGGGTAGACAGAGCACACACGGGGACAGTGAGGGAGGATAGAGCACACGGGGACAGGGAGGGAGGACAGAGCACACATGGGGACAGTGAGGGAGGATAGAGCACACATGGGTACAGTGAGGGAGCACAGAGCACACACGGGGACAGTGAGGGAGCACAGAGCACACACAGGGACAGTGAGGGAGGACAGAGCACACACGGGGACAGTGAGGGAGAACAGAGCACACACGGGGACAGTGAGGGAGGACAGAGCACACATGGGGACAGGGAGGGAGGACAGAGCACACACGGGGACAGGGAGGGAGGACAGAGCACACACGAGGACAAGAGCACGCACGGGGACAGGGAGGGAGGACAGAGCACGCACGGGGACAGGGAGGGAGGACAGAGCACACACAGGGACAGGGAGGGAGGATAGAGCACACTCGGGGACAGTGAGGGAGGATAAAGAACACACGGGGACAGTGAGGGAGGATAGAGCACACACGGGGACAGTGTGGGAGGACAGAGCACAGATGGGGACAGTGAGGGAGG
This sequence comes from Taudactylus pleione, assembly GCA_031769625.1. NCBI lineage: Eukaryota > Metazoa > Chordata > Amphibia > Anura > Myobatrachidae > Taudactylus > Taudactylus pleione. The sequence continues at coordinate 425,339 of JAUIMM010000179.1, forward strand.
ACAGAGCACACATGGGGACAGTGAGGGAGGATAGAGCACACATGGGGACAGTGAGGGAGGATAAAGAACACATGGGGACAGAGAGGGAGGATAGAGCACACACGGGGACAGTGAGAGGGACAGTACACACAGGGGGACAGTGAGGGAGGATAGAGAACACATGGGGACAGTGAGGGAGGAAAGAGCACACATGGTGACAGTGAGGGAGGATAGAGCACACATGGTGACAGTGTGGGAGGATAGAGCACACATGGGGACAGTGAGGGAGGACAGAGCACGCATGGGAACAGGGAGGGAGGATAGAGCACGCATGGGGACAGTGAGGGAGGACAGAGCACACATGGGGACAGGGAGGGTAGACAGAGCACACACAGGGACAGTGAAGGGGATAGAGCACACACGGGGACAGTGAGGGAGGACAGAGCACACACGGGGACAGTGAGGGAGGATAGAGCACACACGGGGACAGTGAGGGAGGACAGAGCACACACGGGGACAGTGAGGGGGATAGAGCACACACGGGGACAGTGAGGGAGGACAGAGCACACACGGGGACAGTGAGGGAGGATAAAGAACACACGGGGACAGTGAGGGAGGATAGAGCACACACGGGGACAGTGTGGGAGGACAGAGCACAGATGGGGACAGTGAGGGAGGACAGAGCACACATGGGGACAGTGAGGGAGGATAGAGCACACATGGGGACAGTGAGGGAGGATAAAGAACACATGGGGACAGAGAGGGAGGATAGAGCACACACGGGGACAGTGAGAGGGACAGTACACACAGGGGGACAGTGAGGGAGGATAGAGAACACATGGGGACAGTGAGGGAGGAAAGAGCACACATGGTGACAGTGAGGGAGGATAGAGCACACATGGTGACAGTGTGGGAGGATAGAGCACACACGGGGACAGTGAGGGAGGACAGAGCACGCATGGGAACAGGGAGGGAGGATAGAGCATGCATGGGGACAGGGAGGGAGGACAGAGCACACATGGGGACAGGGAGGGTAGACAGAGCACACACGGGGACAGTGAAGGGGATAGAGCACACACGGGGACAGTGAGGGAGGACAGAGCACACACGGGGACAGTGAGGGAGGATAGAGCACACACGGGGACAGTGAGGGAGGACAGAGCACACACGGGGACAGTGAGGGGGATAGAGCACACACGGGGACAGTGAGGGAGGACAGAGCACACACGGGGACAGTGAGGGAGGATAGAGCACACACGGGGACAGTGTGGGAGGACAGAGCACAGATGGGGACAGTGAGGGAGGACAGAGCACACATGGGGACAGTGAGGGAGGATAGAGCACACATGGGGACAGTGAGGGAGGATAAAGAACACAAGGGGACAGTGAGGGAGGATAGAGGACACACGGGGACAGTGAGAGGGACAGTACACACATGGGGACAGTGAGGGAGGATAGAGAACACACGGGGACAGTGAGGGAGGACAGAGCACACACGGGGACAGAGAGGGAGGACAGAGCACACAGGGGGACAGTGAGGGAGGATAGAGAACACACGGGGACAGGGAGGGAGAAAAGAGCACACAGGGGAACAGGAAGGGAGGACAGAGCACACACGGGGACAGTGAGGGAGCACAGAGCACACACGGGGACAGTGAGGGAGGACAGAGCACACACGGGGACAGTGAGGGAGGACAGAGCACACACGGGGACAGAGAGGGAGGACAGAGCACACACGGGGACAGTGAGGGAGAATAGAGCACACACAGGGACAGGGAGGGAGGACAGAGCACACACGGGGACAGGGAGGGAGGACAGAGCACACACGGGGACAGGGAGGGAGGACAGAGCACACACGGGGACAAGAGCACGCATGGGGACAGGGAGGGAGGACAGAGCACACACGGGGACAGGGAGGGAGTACAGAGCACACACGGGGACAGGGAGGGAGGATAGTGAACACTCGGGGACAGGGAGTGAGGAAAGAGCACACACGGGGACAGTGTGGGAGGACAGAGCACACATGGGGACAGTGAGGGAGGATAGAGCACACATGGGGACAGTGAGGGAGGATAAAGAACACATGGGGACAGGGAGGGAGGATAGAGCTCACACGGGTACAGTGAGAGGGACAGTACACATAGGGGGACAGGGAGGGAGGACAGAGCACACATGGGGACAGTGAGGGAGGATAGAGCACACACGGGGACAGTGAGGGAGCACAGAGCACACACGGGGACAGTGAGGGAGCACAGAGCACACACGGGGACAGTGAGGGAGGACAGAGCACACACGGGGACAGTGAGGGAGAATAAAGCACACACGGGGACAGTGAGGGAGGACAAAGCACACACGGGGACAGGGAGGGAGGACAGAGCACACACGGGGACAGGGAGGGAGGACAGAGCACACACAGGGACAGGGAGGGAGGATAAAGAACACACGGGGACAGTGAGGGAGGAAAGAGCACACACGGGGACAGTGAGGGAGGACAGAGCACACATGGGGACAGTGAGGGAGGACAGAGCACACATGGGGACAGTGAGGGAGGATAGAGCACACATGGGGACAGTGAGGGAGGATAAAGAACACATGGGGACAGTGAGGGAGGATAGAGCACACACGGGGACAGTGAGAGGGACAGTACACATAGGGGGACAGTGAGGGAGGATAGAGAACACATGGGGACAGTGAGGGCGGATAGAGCACACGGGGACAGGGAGGGAGGACAGAGCACACATGGGGACAGTGAGGGAGGATAGAGCACACATGGGGACAGTGAAGGAGCACAAAGCACAGACGGGGACAGTGAGGGAGCACAGAGCACACACGGGGACAGTGAGGGAGGACAGAGCACACACGGGGACAGTGAGGGAGAATAGAGCACACACGGGGACAGTGAGGGAGGACAGAGCACACACGGGGACAGGGAGGGAGGACAGAGCACACACGGGGACAGGGAGGGAGGATAAAGAACACACGGGGACAGTGAGGGAGGATAGAGCACACATGGTGATAGTGAGGGTGGATAGAGCACACATGGTGACAGTGTGGGAGGATAGAGCACACACGGTGACAGTGAGGGAGGACAGAGCACGCATGGGGACAAGGAGGGAGGATAGAGCATGCATGGGGACAGGGAGGGAGGACAGAGCACACATGGGGACAGGGAGGGAGGGAGGACAGAGCACACACGGGGACAGGGAGGGAGGATAGAGCACACACGGGGACAAGAGCATGCATGGGGACAGGGAGGGAGGACAGAGCACGCACGGGGACAGGGAGGGAGGACAGAGCATGCACGGGGACAGGGAGGGAGGATAGAGCACACTCGGGGACAGTGAGGGAGGATAAAGAACACATGGGGACAGTGAGGGAGGAAAGAGCACACACGGGGACAGTGAGAGGAACAGTACACACAGGCGAACACTGAGGGAGGATAAATCACATATGGGGACAGTGAGAGAGGATAGAGCACACACTGGGACAGGGAGGGAGGATAGAGCACACACGGGGACAGTGAGGGAGGACAGAGCACACACGGGGACAGTGAGGGAGAACAGAGCACACACGGGGACAGTGAGGGAGGACAGAGCACACACGGGAACAGGGAGGGAGGATAGAGCACACATGGGGACAGGGAGGGAGGATAGAGCACACATGGGGACAGTGAGGGAGGATAAAGAACACATGGGGACAGTGAGGTAGGATAGAGCACACACGGGGACAGTGAGCGGGACAGTACACACAGGCCGACAGTGAGGGAGGATAGAGAACACATGGGGACAGTGAGGGAGGATAGAGCACACATGGTGACAGTGAGGGAGGATAGAGCACACATGGAGACAGTGTGGGAGGATAGAGCACACACGGGGACAGTGAGGGAGGATATAGCACACATGGGGACAGTGAGGGAGGATAGAGCACACACGGGGACAGGGAGGGAGGATAGAGCACACATGGTGACAGGGAGGGAGGATAGAGCACACACGGGGACAGTGAGGGAAGACAGAGCACACACGGGGACAGTGAGGGGGATAGAGCACACACGGGGACAGTGAGGGAGGACAGAGCACACACGGGGACAGTGAGGGAGGATAGAGCACACACGGGGACAGTGTGGGAGGACAGAGCACAGATGAGGACAGTGAGGGAGGACAGAGCACACATGGGGACAGTGAGGGAGGATAGAGCACACATGGGGACAGTGAGGGAGGATAGAGCACACATGGGGACAGTGAGGGAGGATAAAGAACCCATGGGGACAGTGAGGGAGGATAGAGCACACACGGGGACAGTGAGAGGGACAGTACACACATGGGGACAGTGAGGGAGGATAGAGAACACACGGGGACAGTGAGGGAGGACAGAGCACACACGGGGACAGTGAGGGAGGACAGAGCACACACGGGGACAGTGAGGGAGGACAGAGCACACACGGTGACAGTGAGGGAGGATAGAGCACACACGGTGACAGTGTGGGAGGATAGAGCACACATGGGGACAGTGAGGGAGGACAGAGCACATATGGTGACAGTGAGGGAGGATAGAGCACACATGGTGACAGTGTGGGAGGATAGAGCACACACGGGGAAAGTGAGGGAGGATAGAGCACACACGGGGACAGTGAGAGGGACAGTAAAAACAGGGGGACAGTGAGGGAGGATAGAGCACACATGGTGACAGTGTGGGAGGATAGACCACAGACGGGAACAGTGAGGGAGGATAGAGCACACACGGGGACAGTGAGAGAGGATAGAGCACACACGGGGACAGGGAGGGAGGATAGAGCACACATGGGGACAGGGAGGGAGGATAGAGCACACACGGGGACAGGGAGGGAGGATAGAGCACACACGGGGACAGTGAGGGAAGACAGAGCACACACGGGGACAGTGAGAGGGACAGTACACACATGGGGACAGTGAGGGAGGATAGAGAACACACGGGGACAGTGAGGGAGGACAGAGCACACACGGGGACAGTGAGGGAGGACAGAGCACACATGGGGACAGTGAGGGAGGACAGAGCACACACGGGGACAGTGAGGGAGGACAGAGCACACACGGGGACAGTGAGGGAGGACAGAGCACACACAGGGAAAGTGAGGGAGGACAGAGCGCACACGGGGACAGTGAGGGAGGATAGAGCACACACGGGGACAGTGAGAGGGACAGTACACATAGAGGGACAGTGAGGGAGGATAGAGAACACATGGGGATAGTGAGGGAGGATAGAGCACACGGGGACAGGGAGGGAGGACAGAGTACACACGGGGACAGGGAGGGAGGACAGAGCACACACGGGGACAAGAGCACGCACGGGGACAGTGAGGGAGAATAGAGCACACACGGGGACAGGGAGGGAGGACAGAGCATGCACGGGGACAGTGAGGGAGGACAGAGCACGCACGGGAACAGGGAGGGAGGACAGAGCACGCATGGGGACAGGGAGGGAGGACAGAGCACACATGGGGACAGGGAGGGAGGACAGAGCACACATGGGGACAGGGAGGGAGGACAGAGCACACACGGGGACAGGGAGGGAGGATAGAGCACACACGTGGACAAGAGCATGCATGGGGATGGAGGGTGGACAGAGCATGCATGGGGACAGGGAGGGAGGACAGAGCACGCATGGGGACAGGGAGGGAGTACAGAGCACACACGCGGACAGGGAGGGAGGGAGGATAGAGCACACTCGGGGACAGTGAGGGAGGATAGAGCACACACGGGGACAGAGAGGGAGGACAGAGCACACACGGGGACAGGGAGGGAGGATAGAGCACACACGGGGACAGGGAGGGAGGATATAGCACAGATGGGGACAGTGAGGGAGGACAGAGCACACATGGGGACAGTGAGGGAGGATAGAGCACACATGGGGACAGTGAGGGAGGATAAAGAACACATGGGGACAGTGAGGGAGGATAGAGCACACACGGGGACAGTGAGAGGGACTGTACACACAGGGAGACAGTGAGGGAGGATAGAGAACACATGGGGACAGTGAGGGAGGATAGAGCACACATGGTGATAGTGAGGGAGGATAGAGCACACATGGTGAAAGTGTGGGAGGATAGAGCACACATGGTGACAGTGAGGGAGGACAGAGCACGCATGGGGACAGGGAGGGAGGATAGAGCAAGCATGGGGACAGGGAGGAAGGACAGAGCACACATGGGGACAGGGAGGGAGGACAGAGCACACACGGGGACAGGGAGGGAGGATAGAGCACACACAGGGACAAGAGCATGCATGGGGACAGTGAGGGAGGACAGAGCACACACGGGGAAAGTGAGGGAGGACAGAGCACACACGGGGACAGTGAGGGAGGATAGAGCACACACGGGGACAGTGAGAGGGACAGTGCACATAGGGGGACAGTGAGGGAGGATAGAGAACATATGGGGATAGTGAGGGAGGATAGAGCACACGGGGACAGGGAGGGAGGACAGAGCACACATGGGGACAGTGAGGGAGGATAGAGCACACATGGGTACAGTGAGGGAGCACAGAGCACACACGGGGACAGTGAGGGAGCACAGAGCACACACGGGGACAGTGAGAGGGACAGTACACACAGGGGGACAGTGAGGGAGGATAGTTAACACATGGGGACAGTGAGGGAGGACAGAGCACACATGGTGACAGTGAGGGTGGATAAAGAACACACAGGGACAGTGAGGGAGGATAGAGCACACACGGGGACAGTGAGGGAGGACAGAGCACACACGGTGACAGTGAGGGAGGATAGAGCACACACGGTGACAGTGTGGGAGGATAGAGCACACACAGGGACAGTGAGGGAGGACAGAGCACATATGGTGACAGTGAGGGAGGATAGAGCACACATGGTGACAGTGTGGGAGGATAGAGCACACACGGGGACAGTGAGGGAGGATAGAGCACACACGGGGACAGTGAGAGGGACAGTAAAAACAGGGGACAGTGAGGGAGGATAGAGCACACATGGTGACAGTGTGGGAGGATAGACCACAGACGGGAACAGTGAGGGAGGATAGAGCACACACGGGGACAGTGAGAGAGGATAGAGCACACACGGGGACAGGGAGGGAGGATAGAGCACACACGGGGACAGGGAGGGAGGATAGAGCACACACGGGGACAGGGAGGGAGGATAGAGCACACACGGGGACAGTGAGGGAAGACAGAGCACAAACGGGGACAGGGAGAGGGACAGTACACACATGGGGACAGTGAGGGAGGATAGAGAACACACGGGGACAGTGAGGGAGGACAGAGCACACACGGGGACAGTGAGGGAGGACAGAGCACACACGGGGACAGTGAGGGAGGACAGAGCACACACGGGGACAGTGAGGGAGGACAGAGCACACACGGGGACAGTGAGGGAGGACAGAGCACACACGGGGAAAGTGAGGGAGGACAGAGCGCACACGGGGACAGTGAGGGAGGATAGAGCACATACGGGGACAGTGAGAGGGACAGTACACATAGAGGGACAGTGAGGGAGGATAGAGAACACATGGGGATAGTGAAGGAGGATAGAGCACACGGGGACAGGGAGGGAGGACAGAGCACACACGGGGACAGTGAGGGAGGACAGAGCACACACGGGGACAGTGAGGGAGAATAGAGCACACACGGGGACAGTGAGGGAGGACAGAGCACACACGGGGACAGGGAGGGAGGACAGAGCACACACGGGGACAGGGAGGGAGGACAGAGCACACACGGGGACAAGAGCACGCACGGGGACAGTGAGGGAGAATAGAGCACACACGGGGACAGGGAGGGAGGACAGAGCACGCACGGGGACAGTGAGGGAGGACAGAGCACGCACGGGAACAGGGAGGGAGGACAGAGCACGCATGGGGACAGGGAGGGAGGACAGAGCACACATGGGGACAGGGAGGGAGGACAGAGCACACATGGGGACAGGGAGGGAGGACAGAGCACACACGGGGACAGGGAGGGAGGATAGAGCACACACGTGGACAAGAGCATGCATGGGGATGGAGGGTGGACAGAGCATGCATGGGGACAGGGAGGGAGGACAGAGCACGCATGTGGACAGGGAGGGAGTACAGAGCACACACGCGGACAGGGAGGGAGGGAGGATAGAGCACACTCGGGGACAGTGAGGGAGGATAGAGCACACACGGGGACAGAGAGGGAGGACAGAGCACACACAGGGACAGGGAGGGAGGATAGAGCACACACGGGGACAGGGAGGGAGGATAAAGCACAGATGGGGACAGTGAGGGAGGACAGAGCACACATGGGGACAGTGAGGGAGGATAGAGCAAACATGGGGACAGTGAGGGAGGATAAAGAACACATGGGGACAGTGAGGGAGGATAGAGCACACACGGGGACAGTGAGAGGGACTGTACACACAGGGGGACAGTGAGGGAGGATAGAGAACACATGGGGACAGTGAGGGAGGATAGAGCACACATGGTGATAGTGAGGGAGGATAGAGCACACATGGTGACAGTGTGGGAGGATAGAGCACACATGGTGACAGTGAGGGAGGACAGAGCACGCATGGGGACAGGGAGGGAGGATAGAGCAAGCATGGGGACTGGGAGGAAGGACAGAGCACACATGGGGACAGGGAGGGAGGCCAGAGCACACACGGGGACAGGGAGGGAGGATAGAGCACACACAGGGACAAGAGCATGCATGGGGACAGTGAGGGAGGACAGAGCACACACGGGGAAAGTGAGGGAGGACAGAGCACACACGGGGACAGTGAGGGAGGATAGAGCACACACGGGGACAGTGAGAGGGACAGTACACATAGGGGGACAGTGAGGGAGGATAGAGAACATATGGGGATAGTGAGGGAGGATAGAGCACACAGGGACAGGGAGGGAGGACAGAGCACACATGGGGACAGTGAGGGAGGATAGAGCACACATGGGTACAGTGAGGGAGCACAGAGCACACACGGGGACAGTGAGGGAGCACAGAGCACACACGGGGACAGTGAGGGAGGACAGAGCACACACGGGGACAGTGAGGGAGAATAGAGCAAACACGGGGACAGTGAGGGAGGACAGAGCACACACGGGGACAGGGAGGGAGGACAGAGCACACACGGGGACAGGGAGGGAGGACAGAGCACACACGGGGACAAGAGCACGCACGGGGACAGGGAGGGAGGACAGAGCATGCACGGGGACAGGGAGGGAGGACAGAGCACACTCGGGGACAGGGAGGGAGGATAGAGCACACTCGGGGACAGTGAGGGAGGATAAAGAACACACGGGGACAGTGAGGGAGGATAGAGCACACACGGGGACAGTGTGGGAGGACAGAGCACAGATGGGGACAGTGAGGGAGGACAGAGCACACATGGGGACAGTGAGGGAGGATAGAGCACACATGGGGACAGTGAGGGAGGATAAAGAACACATGGGGACAGTGAGGGAGGATAGAGCACACACGGGGACAGTGAGAGGCACAGTACACACAGGGGGACAGTGAGGGAGGATAGAGAACACATGGGGACAGTGAGGGAGGATAGAGCACACATGGTGACAGTGAGGGAGGATAGAGCACACATGGTGACAGTGTGGGAGGATAGAGCACACACGGGGACAGTGAGGGAGGACAGAGCACGCATGGGATCAGGGAGGGAGGATAGAGCACGCATGGGGACAGGGAGGGAGGACAGAGCACACATGGGGACAGGGAGGGAGGACAGAGCACACACGGGGACAGGGAGGGAGGACAGAGCACACACGGGGACAGGGAGGGAGGATAGAGCACACACGTGGACAAGAGCATGCATGGGGATGGAGGGTGGACAGAGCACGCATGGGGACAGGGAGGGAGGACAAAGCACACACGGGGACAGGGAGGGAGGATAGAGCACACTTGGGGACAGTGAGGGAGGATAGAGCACAGATGGGGACAGTGAGGGAGGACAGAGCACACATGGGGACAGTGAGGGAGGATAGAGCACACATGGGGACAGTGAGGGAGGATAAAGAACACATGGGGACAGTGAGGGAGGACAGAGCACACATGGGGACAGTGAGGGAGGATAGAGCACACATGGGGACAGTGAGGGAGGATAAAGAACACATGGGGACAGTGAGGGAGGATAGAGCACACACGGGGATAGTGAGAGGGACTGTACACACAGTGGGACAGTGAGGGAGGATAGAGAACACATGGGGACAGTGAGGGAGGATAGAACACACATGGTGATAGTGAGGGTGGATAGAGCACACATGGTGACAGTGTGGGAGGATAGAGCACACACGGTGACAGTGAGGGAGGACAGAGCACGCATGGGGACAGGGAGGGAGGATAGAGCATGCATGGGGACAGGGAGGGAGGACAGAGCACACATGGGGACAGGGAGGGAGGGAGGACAGAGCACACACGGGGACAGGGAGGGAGGATAGAGCACACACGGGGACAAGAGCATGCATGGGGACAGGGAGGGAGGACAGAGCACGCATAGGGACAGGGAGGGAGTACAGAGCACACACGGGGACAGTGAGAGGGACAGTACACACATGGGGACAGTGAGGGAGGATAGAGAACACACGTGGACAGTGAAGGAGGACAGAGCACACATGTGGACAATGAGGGAGGACAGAGCACACACGGGGACAGTGAGGGAGGACAGAGCACACACGGGGACAGTGAGGGAGGACAGAGCACATATGGTGACAGTGAGGGAGGATAGGGCACACACGGTGACAGTGTGGGAGGATAACGCACACACGGGGACAGTGAGGGAGGATAGAGCACACACGGGGACAGTGAGAGGGACAGTACATACAGGGGGACAGGGAGGGAGGACAGAGCACACACGGGGACAGGGAGGGAGGATAGAGCACACACGGGGACAGGGAGGGAGGATAGAGCACAGATGGGGACAGTGAGGGAGGACAGAGCACACATGGGGACAGTGAGGGAGGATAGAGCACACATGGGGACAGTGAGGGAGGATAAAGAACACATGGGGACAGTGAGGGAGGATAGAGCACACACGGGGACAGTGAGAGGGACTGTACACACAGGGGGACAGTGAGGGAGGATAGAGAACACACGGGGACAGTGAGGGAGGATAGAGCACACACGGGGACAGTGAGAGAGGATAGAGCACACACGGGGACAGGGAGGGAGGATAGAGCACACACGGGGACAGGGAGGGAGGATAGAGCACACACGGGGACAGTGAGGGAAGACAGAGCACACACGGGGACAGTGAGGGGGATAGAGCACACACGGGGACAGTGAGGGAGGACAGAGCACACACGGGGACAGTGAGGGAGGATAGAGCACACACGGGGACAGTGAGGGAGGACAGAGCACACACGGGACAGTGAGGGAGGACAGAGCACACACGGGGACAGTGAGGGAGGACAGAGCACACACGGGGACAGGGAGGGAGGACAGAGCACGCATGGGGACAGGGAGGGAGGACAGAGCACACACGCGGACAGGGAGGCAGGGAGGATAGAGCACACTCGGGGACAGTGAGGGAGGAGAGAGCACACACGGGGACAGAGAGGGAGGACAGAGCACACACGGGGACAGGGAGGGAGGATAGAGTACACACGGGGACAGGGAGGGAGGATAGAGCACAGATGGGGACAGTGAGGGAGGACAGAGCACACAAGGTGACAGTGAGGGAGGATAGAGCACACATGGGGACAGTGAGGGAGGATAAAGAACACATGGGGACAGTGAGGGAGGATAGAGCACACACGGGGACAGTGAGAGGGACTGTACACACAGGGGGACAGTGAGGGAGGATAGAGAACACATGGGGACAGTGAGGGAGGATAGAGCACACATGGTGATAGTGAGGGAGGATAGAGCACACATGGTGAGAGTGTGGGAGGATAGAGCACACATGGTGACAGTGAGGGAGGACAGAGCACGCATGGGGACAGGGAGGGAGGATAGAGCAAGCATGGGGACAGGGAGGGAGGACAGAGCACGAGGACAGAGCACACACGGGAACAGGGAGGGAGGATAGAGCACACACAGGGACAAGAGCATGCATGGGGACAGGGAGGGAGGACAGAGCACGCATGGGGACAGGGAGGGAGGACAGAGCACACATGGGGACAGGGAGGGAGGATAGAGCACACTCGGGGACAGTGAGGGAGGATAGAGTACACACGGGGACAGTGAGTGGGACAGTACACACAGGCGAAGAGTGAGGGAGGATAAAGCACACATGGGGACAGTGAGAGAGGATAGATCACACACGGGGACAGGGAGGGAGGATAGAGCACACACGGGGACAGTGAGGGAGGACAGAGCACACACGGGGACAGTGAGGGAGGAGAGAGCACACACGGGGACAGTGAGGGAGGACAGAGCACACACGGGAATAGGGAGGGAGGATACAGCACACATGGGGACAGGGAGGGAGGATAGAGCACACATCGGGACAGTGAGGGAGGATAAAGAACACATGGGGACAGTGAGGTAGGATAGAGCACACACGGGGACAGTGAGCGGGACAGTACACACAGGCCGACAGTGAGGGAGGATAGAGAACACATGGGGACAGTGAGGGAGGATCGAGCACACATGGTGACAGTGAGGGAGGATAGAGCACACACGGTGACAGTGTGGGAGGATAGAGCACACACGGGGACAGTGAGGGAGGATAGAGCACACACGGGGACAGTGAGGGGGATAGAGCACACACGGGGACAGTGAGGGAGGACAGAGCACACACGGGGACAGTGAGGGAGGATAGAGCACACACGGGGACAGTGTGGGAGGACAGAGCACAGATGGGGACAGTGAGGGAGGACAGAGCACACATGGGGACAGTGAGGGAGGATAGAGCACACACGGGGACAGTGAGGGAGGATAAAGAACACATGGGGACAGTGAGGGAGGATAGAGCACACACGGGGACAGTGAGAGGGACAGCACACACATGGGGACAGTGATGGAGGATAGAGAACACACGGGGACAGTGAGGGAGGACAGAGCACACACAGGGACAGTGAGGGAGGACAGAGCACACACGGGGACAGTGAGGGAGGACAGAGCACACACGGTGACAGTGAGGGAGGATAGAGCACACACGGTGACAGTGTGGGAGGATAGAGCACACACGGGGACAGTGAGGGAGGACAGAGCACACATGGGGACAGTGAGGGAGGATAGAGCACACATGGTGACAGTGTGGGAGGATAGAGCACACACGGGGACAGTGAGGGAGGATAGAGCACACACGGGGACAGTGAGAGGGACAGTACATACAGGGAGACAGTGAGGGAGGATAGAGCACACATGGTGACAGTGTGGGAGGATAGAGCACACACGGGGACAGTGATGGAGGATAGAGCACACACGGGGACAGTGAGAGAGGATAGAGCACACACGGGGACAGGGAGGGAGGATAGAGCACACACGGGGACAGGGAGGGAGGATAGAGCACACACGGGGACAGTGAGGGAAGACAGAGCAAACACGGGGACAGTGAGGGGGATAGAGCACACACGGGGACAGTGAGGGAGGACAGAGCACACACGGGGACAGTGAGGGAGGACAGAGCACGCATGGGGACAGGGAGGGCGGATAGAGCACGCATGGGGACAGGGAGGGAGGACAGAGCACACATGGGGACAGGGAGGGGGGACAGAGCACACACGGGGACAGGGAGTGAGGATAGAGCACACACGAGGACAAGAGCACGCATGGGGATGGAGGGAGGACAGAGCACGCATGGGGACAGGGAGGGAGGACAGAGCACACACGGGGACAGGGAGGGAGGTTAGAGTGCACTTGGGGACAGGGAGGGATGATAGAGCACAGATGGGGACAGTGAGGGAGGACAGAGCACACATGGGCACAGTGAGGGAGGATAGAGCACACATGGGGACAGTGAGGGAGGATAAAGAACACATGGGGACAGTGAGGGAGGATAGAGCACACACGGGGACAGTGAGAGGGACTGTACACACAGGGGGACAGTGAGGGAGGATAGAGAACACATGGGGACTGTGAGGGAGGATAGAGCACACATGGTTATAGTGAGGGTGGATAGAGCACACATGGTGACAGTGTGGGAGGATAGAGCACACGGTGACAGTGAGGGAGGACATAGCACGCATGGGGACAAGGAGGGAGGGAGGACAGAGCACACATGGGGACTGGGAGGGAGGATAGAGCACACACGGGGACAAGAGCATGCATGGGGACAGGGAGGGAGGACAGAGCACACACGCGGACAGGGAGGGAGGGAGGATAGAGCACACTCGGGGACAGTGAGGGAGGATAGAGCACACACGGGGATAGGGAGGGAGGACAGAGCACACACGGAGACAGGGAGGGAGGATAGAGCACAGATGGGGACAGTGAGGGAGGACAGAGCACACATGGGGACAGTGAGGAAGGATAGAGCACACATGGGGAAAGTGAGGGAGGATAAAGAACACATGCGGACAGTGAGGGAGGATAGAGCACACACGGGGACAGTGAGAGGGACTGTACACACAGGGGGACAGTGAGGTAGGATAGAGAACACATGGGGACAGTGAGGGAGGATAGAGCACACATGGTGATAGTGAGGGAGGATAGAGCACACATGGTGACAGTGTGGGAGGATAGAGCACACATGGTGACAGTGAGGGAGGACAGAGCACGCATGGGGACAGGGAGGGAGGATAGAGCAAGCATGGGGACAGGGAGGGAGGACAGAGCACACATGGGGACAGGGAGGGAGGACAGAGCAAACAAGGGGACAGGGAGGGAGGATAGAGCACACACAGGGACAAGAGCATGCATGGGGACAGGGAGGGAGGACAGAGCACGCATGGGGACAGGGAGGGGGGACAGAGCACACTCGGGTACAGGGAGGGAGGGAGGATAGAGCACACTCGGGGACAGTGAGGGAGGATAGAGCACACATGGGGACAGTGAGGGAGGATAAAGAACACATGGGGACAGTGAGGGAGGATAGAGCGCACACGGGGACAGTGAGAGGGACAGTACACACAGGGGAACAGTGGCAGAGGATAAAGCACACATGGGGACAGTGAGAGAGGATAGAGCACACACGGGGACAGGGAGGGAGGATAGAGCACACACGGGGACAGTGAGGGAGGACAGAGCACACAGGGGGACAGTGAGGGAGGACATAGCACACACGGGAACAGGGAGGGAGGATAGAGCACACATGGGGACAGGGAGGGAGGATAGAGCACACATGGGGACAGTGAGGGAGGATAAAGAACACATGGGGACAGTGAGGGAGGATAGAGCACACACGGGGACAGTGAGCGGGACAGTACACACAGGCCGACAGTGAGGGAGGATAGAGAACACATGGGGACAGTGAGGGAGGATAGAGCACACATGGTGACAGTGAGGGAGGATAGAGCACACATGGTGACAGTGTGGGAGGATAGAGCACACACGGGGACAGTGAGGGAGGATAGAGCACACAGGGGGCAGTGAGAGGGACAGTACATACAGGGGGACAGTGAGGGAGGATAGAGCACACATGGTGACAGTGTGGGAGGATAGAGCACACACGGGGACAGTGAGTGAGGATAGAGCACACATGGGGACAGTGAGAGAGGATGGAGCACACACGGGGACAGGGAGGGAGGATAGAGCACACACGGGGACAGGGAGGGAGAATAGAGCACACACGGGGACAGTGAGGGAAGACAGAGCACACACGGGGACAGTGAGGGGGATAGAGCACACACGGGTACAGTGAGGGAGGACAGAGCACACACGGGGACAGTGAGGGAGGATAGAGCACACACGGGGACAGTGTGGGAGGACAGAGCACAGATGGGGACAGTGAGGGAGGATAGAGCACACATGGGGAGAGTGAGGGAGGATAAAGAACACATGGGGACAGTGAGGGAGGATAAAGAACACACGGGGACAGTGAGGGAGGATAGAGCACACATGGGGACAGTGAGAGGGACAGTACACACATGGGGACAGTGAGGGAGGATAGAGAACACACGGGGACAGTGAGGGAGGACAGAGCACACACAGGAACAGGGAGGGAAGATAGAGCACACTCGGGGAAAGTGAGGGAGGATAGAGCACACACGGGGACAGTGAGGGAGGATAAAGAACACACGGGGACAGTGAGGGTGGATAGAGCACACACGGGGACAGTGTGGGAGGATAAAGAACACACGGGGACAGTGAGGGAGGATAGAGCACACGCGGGGACAGTGTGGGAGGACAGAGCACAGATGGGGACAGTGAGGGAGGACAGAGCACACATGGGGACAGTGAGGGAGGACATAGCACACATGGGGACAGTGAGGGTGGATAAAGAACACACGGGGACAGTGAGGGAGGATAGAGAACACACGGGGACAGTGAGAGGGACAGTACACACACGGGGACAGTGAGGGAGGACAGAGCACACACGGGGACAGTGAGGGAGGACAGAGCACACACGGGGACAGTGAGGGAGGACAGAGCACACACGGGGACAGTGAGGGAGGACAAAGCACACACGGGGACAGTGAGGGAGAAAAGAGCACACACGAGGACAGTGAGGGAGGACAGAGCACACACGGGGACAGGGAGGGAGGACAGAGCACACACGGGGACAGGGAGGGAGGACAGAGCACACACGGGGACAGGGAGGGAGGACAGAGCACACACGGGGACAGGGAGGGAGGACAGAGCACACACGGGGACAAGAGCACGCATGGGGACAGGGAGGACAGAGCACGCACGGGGACAGGGAGGGAGGACAGAGCACACACGGGAACAGGGAGGGAAGATAGAGCACACTCGGGGAAAGTGAGGGAGGATAGAGCACACATGGGGACAGTGAGGGAGGATAAAGAACATACGGGGACAGTGAGGGAGGATAGAGCACACACGGGGACAGTGTGGGAGGACAGAGCACAGATGGGGACAGTGAGGGAGGACAGAGCACACATGGGGACAGTGAGGGAGGACAGAGCACACATGGGGACAGTGAGGGAGGATAAAGAACACACGTGGACAGTGAGGGAGGATAGAGCACACACGGGGACAGTGAGACGGACAGTACACACAGGGGGACAGTGAGGGAGGATAGTTAACACATGGGGACAGTGAGGGAGGACAGAGCACACATGGTGACAGTGAGGGTGGATAAAGAACACACGGGGACAGGGAGGGAGGATAGAGCACACACGGGGACAGTGAGAGGGACAGTACACACACGGGGACAGTGAGGGAGGACAGAGCACACACGGGGACAGTGAGGGAGGACAGAGCACACACGGGGACAGTGAGGGAGGACAGAGCACACACGGGGACAGTGAGGGAGGACAAAGCACACACGGGGACAGTGAGGGAGAATAGAGCACACACGGGGACAGTGAGGGAGGACAGAGCACACATGGGGACAGGGAGGACAGAGCACACACGGGGACAGGGAGGGAGGACAGAGCACACACGGGGACAGGGAGGGAGGACAGAGCACACACGGGGACAGGGAGGGAGGACAGAGCACACACGGGGACAGGGAGGGAGGACAGAGCACACACGGGGACAAGAGCACGCATGGGGACAGGGAGGACAGAGCACGCACGGGGACAGGGAGGGAGGACAGAGCACACACGGGAACAGGGAGCGAAGATAGAGCACACTCGGGGAAAGTGAGGGAGGATAGAGCACACATGGGGACAGTGAGGGAGGATAAAGAACACACGGGGACAGTGAGGGAGGATAGAGCACACACGGGGACAGTGTGGGAGGACAGAGCACAGATGGGGACAGTGAGGGAGGACAGAGCACACATGGGGACAGTGAGGGAGGACAGAGCACACATGGGGTCAGTGAGGGAGGATAAAGAACACACGTGGACAGTGAGGGAGGATAGAGCACACACGGGGACAGTGAGAGGGACAGTACACACAGGGGGACAGTGAGGGAGGATAGTTAACACATGGGGACAGTGAGGGAGGACAGAGCACACATGGTGACAGTGAGGGAGGATAGAGCACACATGGTGACAGTGTGGGAGGATAGAGCACACAAGGGGACAGTGAGGGAGGACAGAGCACTCATTGGGACAGGGAGGGAGGAGAGAGCATGCATGGGGACAGGGAGGGAGGACAGAGCACACATGGGGACAGGGAGGGAGGACAGAGCACACACGGGGACAGGGAGGGAGGATAGACCACACACGTGGACAAGGACACGCATGGGGATGGAGTGAGGACAGAGCACGCATGGGGACAGGGAGGGAGGACAGAGCACACACGGGGACAGGGAGGGAGGTTAGAGCGCACTTGGGGACAGGGAGGGATGATAGAGCACAGATGGGGACAGTGAGGGAGGACAGAGCACACATGGGGACAGTGAAGGAGGATAGAGCACACATGGGGACAGTGAGGGAGGATAAAGAACACATGGGGACAGTGAGGGAGGATAGAGCACACACGGGGACAGTGAGAGGGACTGTACACACAGGGGGACAGTGAGGGAGGATAGAGAACACATGGGGACTGTGAGGGAGGATAGAGCACACATGGTTATAGTGAGGGTGGATAGAGCACACATGGTGACAGTGTGGGAGGATAGAGCACACGGTGACAGTGAGGGAGGACAGAGCACGCATGGGGACAGGGAGGGAGGATAGAGCATGCATGGGGACAGGGAGGGAGGACAGAGCACACATGGGGACAGGGAGGGAGGGAGGACAGAGCACACATGGGGACTGGGAGGGAGGATAGAGCACACACGGGGACAAGAGCATGCATGGGGACAGGGATGGAGGACAGAGCACACACGCGGACAGGGAGGGAGGGAGGATAGAGCACACTCGGGGACAGTGAGGGAGGATAGAGCACACACGGGGATAGGGAGGGAGGACAGAGCACACACGGAGACAGGGAGGGAGGATAGAGCACAGATGGGGACAGTGAGGGAGGACAGAGCACACATGGGGACAGTGAGGAAGGATAGAGCACACATGGGGAAAGTGAGGGAGGATAAAGAACACATGGGGACAGTGAGGGAGGATAGAGCACACACGGGGACAGTGAGAGGGACTGTACACACAGGGGGACAGTGAGGTAGGATAGAGAACACATGGGGACAGTGAGGGAGGATAGAGCACACATGGGGATAGTGAGGGAGGATAGAGCACACATGGTGACAGTGTGGGAGGATAGAGCACACATGGTGACAGTGAGGGAGGACAGAGCACGCATGGGGACAGGGAGGGAGGATAGAGCAAGCATGGGGACAGGGAGGGAGGACAGAGCACACAAGGGGACAGGGAGGGAGGATAGAGCACACACAGGGACAAGAGCATGCATGGGGACAGGGAGGGAGGACAGAGCACGCATGGGGACAGGGAGGGGGGACAGAGCACACTCGGGTACAGGGAGGGAGGGAGGATAGAGCACACTAGGGGACAGTGAGGGAGGATAGAGCACACATGGGGACAGTGCGGGAGGATAAAGAACACATGGGGACAGTGAGGGAGGATAGAGCGCACACGGGGACAGTGAGAGGGACAGTACACACAGGGGAACAGTGACGGAGGATAAAGCACACATGGGGACAGTGAGAGAGGATAGAGCACACACGGGGACAGGGAGGGAGGATAGAGCACACACGGGGACAGTGAGGGAGGACAGAGCACACAGGGGGACAGTGAGGGAGGACATAGCACACACGGGAACAGGGAGGGAGGATAGAGCACACATGGGGACAGGGAGGGAGGATAGAGCACACATGGGGACAGTGAGGGAGGATAGAGCACACATGGGGACAGTGAGGGAGGATAAAGAACACATGGGGACAGTGAGGGAGGATAGAGCACACACGGGGACAGTGAGCGGGACAGTACACACAGGCCGACAGTGAGGGAGGATAGAGAACACATGGGGACAGTGAGGGAGGATAGAGCACACATGGTGACAGTGAGGGAGGATAGAGCACACATGGTGACAGTGTGGGAGGATAGAGCACACACGGGGACAGTGAGGGAGGATAGAGCACACAGGGGGCAGTGAGAGAGACAGTACATACAGGGGGACAGTGAGGGAGGATAGAGCACACATGGTGACAGTGTGGGAGGATAGAGCACACACGGGGACAGTGAGTGAGGATAGAGCACACATGGGGACAGTGAGAGAGGATGGAGCACACACGGGGACAGGGAGGGAGGATAGAGCACACACGGGGACAGGGAGGGAGAATAGAGCACACACGGGGACAGTGAGAGAAGACAGAGCACACACGGGGACAGTGAGGGGGATAGAGCACACACGGGGACAGTGGGGGAGGACAGAGCACACACGGGGACAGTGAGGGAGGATAGAGCACACACGGGGACAGTGTGGGAGGACAGAGCACAGATGGGGACAGTGAGGGAGGATAGAGCACACATGGGGAGAGTGAGGGAGGATAAAGAACACATGGGGACAGTGAGGGAGGATAAAGAACACACGGGGACAGTGAGGGAGGATAGAGCACACACGGGGACAGTGAGAGGGACAGTACACACATGGGGACAGTGAGGGAGGATAGAGAACACACGGGGACAGTGAGGGAGGACAGAGCACACACGGGAACAGGGAGGGAAGACAGAGCACACTCGGGGAAAGTGAGGGAGGATAGAGCACACACGGGGACAGTGAGGGAGGATAAAGAACACACGGGGACAGTGAGGGATTATAGAGCACACACGGGGACAGTGTGGGAGGATAAAGAACACACGGGACAGTGAGGGAGGATAGAGCACACACGGGGACAGTGTGGGAGGACAGAGCACAGATGGGGACAGTGAGGGAGGACAGAGCACACATGGGGACAGTGAGGGAGGACATAGCACACATGGGGACAGTGAGGGTGGATAAAGAACACACGGGGACAGTGAGGGAGGATAGAGCACACACGGGGACAGTGAGAGGGACAGTACACACACGGGGACAGTGAGGGAGGACAGAGCACACACGGGGACAGTGAGGGAGGACAGAGCACACACGGGGACAGTGAGGGAGGACAGAGCACACACGGGGACAGTGAGGGAGGACAAAGCACACACGGGGACAGTGAGGGAGAATAGAGCACACACGGGGACAGTGAGGGAGGACAGAGCACACACGGGGACAGGGAGGGAGGACAGAGCACACACGGGGACAGGGAGGGAGGACAGAGCACACACGGGGACAGGGAGGGAGGATAGAGCACACACAGGGACAAGAGCATGCATGGGGACAGGGAGGGAGGACAGAGCACGCATGGGGACAGGGAGGGGGGACAGAGCACACTCGGGTACAGGGAGGGAGGGAGGATAGAGCACACTAGGGGACAGTGAGGGAGGATAGAGCACACATGTGGACAGTGAGGGAGGATAAAGAACACATGGGGACAGTGAGGGAGGATAGAGCGCACACGGGGACAGTGAGAGGGACAGTACACACAGGGGAACAGTGACGGAGGATAAAGCACACATGGGGACAGTGAGAGAGGATAGAGCACACACGGGGACAGGGAGGGAGGATAGAGCACACACGGGGACAGTGAGGGAGGACAGAGCACACAGGGGGACAGTGAGGGAGGACATAGCACACACGGGAACAGGGAGGGAGGATAGAGCACACATGGGGACAGGGAGGGAGGATAGAGCACACATGGGGACAGTGAGGGAGGATAGAGCACACATGGGGACAGTGAGGGAGGATAAAGAACACATGGGGACAGTGAGGGAGGATAGAGCACACACGGGGACAGTGAGCGGGACAGTACACACAGGCCGACAGTGAGGGAGGATAGAGAACACATGGGGACAGTGAGGGAGGATAGAGCACACATGGTGACAGTGAGGGAGGATAGAGCACACATGGTGACAGTGTGGGAGGATAGAGCACACACGGGGACAGTGAGGGAGGATAGAGCACACAGGGGGCAGTGAGAGAGACAGTACATACAGGGGGACAGTGAGGGAGGATAGAGCACACATGGTGACAGTGTGGGAGGATAGAGCACACACGGGGACAGTGAGTGAGGATAGAGCACACATGGGGACAGTGAGAGAGGATGGAGCACACACGGGGACAGGGAGGGAGGATAGAGCACACACGGGGACAGGGAGGGAGAATAGAGCACACATGGGGACAGTGAGAGAAGACAGAGCACACACGGGGACAGTGAGGGGGATAGAGCACACACGGGGACAGTGGGGGAGGACAGAGCACACACGGGGACAGTGAGGGAGGATAGAGCACACACGGGGACAGTGTGGGAGGACAGAGCACAGATGGGGACAGTGAGGGAGGATAGAGCACACATGGGGAGAGTGAGGGAGGATAAAGAACACATGGGGACAGTGAGGGAGGATAAAGAACACACGGGGACAGTGAGGGAGGATAGAGCACACACGGGGACAGTGAGAGGGACAGTACACACATGGGGACAGTGAGGGAGGATAGAGAACACACGGGGACAGTGAGGGAGGACAGAGCACACACGGGAACAGGGAGGGAAGACAGAGCACACTCGGGGAAAGTGAGGGAGGATAGAGCACACACGGGGACAGTGAGGGAGGATAAAGAACACACGGGGACAGTGAGGGATTATAGAGCACACACGGGGACAGTGTGGGAGGATAAAGAACACACGGGACAGTGAGGGAGGATAGAGCACACACGGGGACAGTGTGGGAGGACAGAGCACAGATGGGGACAGTGAGGGAGGACAGAGCACACATGGGGACAGTGAGGGAGGACATAGCACACATGGGGACAGTGAGGGTGGATAAAGAACACACGGGGACAGTGAGGGAGGATAGAGCACACACGGGGACAGTGAGAGGGACAGTACACACACGGGGACAGTGAGGGAGGACAGAGCACACACGGGGACAGTGAGGGAGGACAGAGCACACACGGGGACAGTGAGGGAGGACAGAGCACACACGGGGACAGTGAGGGAGGACAAAGCACACACGGGGACAGTGAGGGAGAACAGAGCACACACGGGGACAGTGAGGGAGGACAGAGCACACACGGGGACAGGGAGGGAGGACAGAGCACACACGGGGACAGGGAGGGAGGACAGAGCACACACGGGGACAGGGAGGGAGGACAGAGCACACACGGGGACAGGGAGGGAGGACAGAGCACACACGGGGACAGAGAGGGAGGACAGAGCACACACGGGGTCAAGAGCACGCATGGGGACAGGGAGGACAGAGCACGCACGGGGACAGGGAGGGAGGACAGAGCACACATGGGAACAGGGAGGGAAGATAGAGCACACTCGGGGAAAGTGAGGGAGGATAGAGCACACATGGGGACAGTGAGGGAGGATAAAGAACATACGGGGACAGTGAGGGAGGATAGAGCACACACGGGGACAGTGTGGGAGGACAGAGCACAGATGGGGACAGTGAGGGAGGACAGAGCACACATGGGGACAGTGAGGGAGGACAGAGCACACATGTGGACAGTGAGGGAGGATAAAGAACACACGTGGACAGTGAGGGAGGATAGAGCACACACGGGGACAGTGAGAGGGACAGTACACACAGGGGGACAGTGAGGGAGGATAGTTAACACATGGGGACAGTGAGGGAGGACAGAGCACACATGGTGACAGTGAGGGTGGATAAAGAACACACGGGGACAGTGAGGGAGGATAGAGCACACACGGGGACAGTGAGAGGGACAGTACACACACGGGGACAGTGAGGGAGGACAGAGCACACACGGGGACAGTGAGGGAGGACAGAGCACACACGGGGACAGTGAGGGAGGACAGAGCACACACGGGGACAGTGAGGGAGGACAAAGCACACACGGGGACAGTGAGGGAGAATAGAGCACACACGGGGACAGTGAGGGAGGACAGAGCACACACGGGGACAGGGAGGGAGGACAGAGCACACACGGGGACAGGGAGGGAGGACAGAGCACACACGGGGACAGGGAGCGAGGACAGAGCACACACGGGGACAGGGAGGGAGGACAGAGCACACACGGGGACAGGGAGGGAGGACAGAGCACACACGGGGACAAGAGCACGCATGGGGACAGGGAGGACAGAGCACGCACGGGGACAGGGAGGGAGGACAGAGCACACACGGGAACAGGGAGGGAAGATAGAGCACACTCGGGGAAAGTGAGGGAGGATAGAGCACACATGGGGACAGTGAGGGAGGATAAAGAACACACGGGGACAGTGAGGGAGGATAGAGCACACACGGGGACAGTGTGGGAGGACAGAGCACAGATGGGGACAGTGAGGGAGGACAGAGCACACATGGGGACAGTGAGGGAGGACAGAGCACACATGGGGACAGTGAGGGAGGATAAAGAACACACGTGGACAGTGAGGGAGGAGAGAGCACACACGGGGACAGTGAGAGGGACAGTACACACAGGGGGACAGTGAGGGAGGAAAGTTAACACAAGGGGACAGTGAGGGAGGACAGAGCACACATGGTGACAGTGAGGGAGGATAGAGCACACATGGTGACAGTGTGGGAGGATAGAGCACACAAGGGGACAGTGAGGGAGGACAGAGCACTCATTGGGACAGGGAGGGAGGATAGAGCATGCATGGGGACAGGGAGGGAGGACAGAGCACACATGGGGACAGGGAGAGAGGACAGAGCACGCATGGGGACAGGGAGGGAGGACAGAGCACACACAGGGACAGGGAGGAAGGGAGGGAGGATAGAGCACACTTGGGGACAGTGAGGGAGGATAGAGCACACATGGGGACAGTGAGGGAGGATAAAGAACACATGGGGACAGTGAGGGAGGATAGAGCACACACGGGGACAGTGAGAGGGACAGTACACACAGGGGAACAGTGAGGGAGGATAAAACACACATGGGGACAGTAAGAGAGGATAGAGCACACACGGGGACAGGGAGGGAGGATAGAACACACATGGGGACAGTGAGGGAGGATAGAGCACACATGGGTACAGTGAGGGAGGCCAGAGCACACACGGGGACAGTGAGGGAGGACAGAGCACACACGGGGACAGTGAGGGAGGACAGAGCACACACGGGAACAGGGAGGGAGGATAGAGCACACATTGGGACAGGGAGGGAGGATAGAGCACACATTTGGACAGTGAGGGAGGATAAAGAACACATGGGGACAGTGAGGGAGGATAGAGCACACACGGGGACAGTGAGCGGGACAGTACACACAGGCCGACAGTGAGGGAGGATAGAGAACACATGGGGACAGTGAGGGAGGATAGAGCACACATGGGGACAGTGAGGGAGGATAGAGCACACACGGTGACAGTGTGGGAGGATAGAGCACACATGGGGACAGTGAGGGAGGATAGAGCACACACGTGGACAGTGAGAGGGACAGTACATACAGGGGGACAGTGAGGGAGGATAGAGCACATATGGTGACAGTGTGGGAGGATAGAGCACACATGGGGACAGTGAGGGAGGATAGAGCACACATGGGGACAGTGAGAGAGAATAGAGCACACACGGGGACAGGGAGGGAGGATAGAGCACACACGGGGACAGGGAGGGAGGATAGAGCACACACGGGGACAGTGAGGGAAGACAGAGCTCACACGGGGACAGTGAGGGGGATAGAGCACACAAGGGGACAGTGAGGGAGGACAGACCACACAGGGGGAAAGTGAGGGAGGATAGAGCACACACGGGGACAGTGTGGGAGGACAGAGCACAGATGGGGACAGTGAGGGAGGACAGAGCACACATGGGGACAGTGAGGGAGGATAGAGCACACATGGGGACAGTGAGGGAGGATAAAGAACACACGGGGACAGTGAGGGAGGATAGAGCACACACGGGGACAGTGAGAGGGACAGTACACACAAGGGGACAGTGAGGGAGGATAGAGAACACACGGGGACAGTGAGGGAGCTCAGAGCACACACGGGGACAGTGAGGAAGGACAGAGCACACACGGGGACAGAGAGGGAGGACAGAGCACACATGGTGACAGTGAGGGAGGATAGTGCACACATGGTGACAGTGTGGGAGGATAGAGCACACACGGGGACAGTGATGGAGGATAGAGCACACACGGGGACAGTGAGAGGGACAGTACATACAGGGGGACAGTGAGGGAGGATAGAGCACACATGGTCACAGTGTGGGAGGATAGAGCACACACGGGGACAGTGAGTGAGGATAGAGCACACACGGGGACAGTGATAGAGGATAGAGCACACACGGGGACAGGAAGGGAGGATAGAGCACACACGGGGACAGGGAGGGAGGATAGAGCACACACGGGGACAGTGAGGGAAGACAGAGCACACACGGGGACAGTGAGGGGGATAGAGCTTACACGGGGACAGTGAGGGAGGACAGAGCACACACGGGGACAGTGAGGGAGTATAGAGCACACACGGGGACAGTGAGAGGGACTGTACACACAGGGGGACAGTGAGGGAGGATAGAGAACACATGGGGACAGAGAGGGAGGATAGAGCACACATGGTGATAGTGAGGGAGGATAGAGCACACATGGTGACAGTGTGGGAGGATAGAGCACGCATGGGGACAGGGAGGGAGGATAGAGCAAGCATGGTGACAGGGAGGGAGGACAAAGCACACACGGGGACAGTGAGGGAGGATAGAGCACACACAGGGACAAGAGCATGCATGGGGACAGGGAGGGAGGACAGAGCACGCATGGGGACAGGGAGGGAGGACAGAGCACACACAGGGACAGGGAGGAAGGGAGGGAGGATAGAGCACACTTGGGGACAGTGAGGGAGGATAGAGCACACATGGGGACAGTGAGGGAGGATAAAGAACACATGGGGACAGTGAGGGAGGATAGAGCACACACGGGGACAGTGAGAGGGACAGTACACACAGGGGAACAGTGAGGGAGGATAAAACACACATGGGGACAGTGAGAGAGGATAGAGCACACACGGGGACAGGGAGGGAGGATAGAACACACATGGGGACAGTGAGGGAGGATAGAGCACACATGGGGACAGTGAGGGAGGCCAGAGCACACACGGGGACAGTGAGGGAGGACAGAGCACACACGGGGACAGTGAGGGAGGACAGAGCACACACGGGAACAGGGAGGGAGGATAGAGCACACATTGGGACAGGGAGGGAGGATAGAGCACACATTTGGACAGTGAGGGAGGATAAAGAACACATGGGGACAGTGAGGGAGGATAGAGCACACACGGGGACAGTGAGCGGGACAGTACACACAGGCAGACAGTGAGGGAGGATAGAGAACACATGGGGACAGTGAGGGAGGATAGAGCACACATGGGGACAGTGAGGGAGGATAGAGCACACACGGTGACAGTGTGGGAGGATAGAGCACACATGGGGACAGTGAGGGAGGATAGAGCACACACGGGGACAGTGAGAGGGACAGTACATACAGGGGGACAGTGAGGGAGGATAGAGCACATATGGTGACAGTGTGGGAGGATAGAGCACACATGGGGACAGTGAGGGAGGATAGAGCACACATGGGGACAGTGAGAGAGGATAGAGCACACACGGGGACAGGGAGGGAGGATAGAGCACACACGGGGACAGGGAGGGAGGATAGAGCACACACGGGGACAGTGAGGGAAGACAGAGCTCACACGGGGACAGTGAGGGGGATAGAGCACACAAGGGGACAGTGAGGGAGGACAGACCACACACGGGGAAAGTGAGGGAGGATAGAGCACACACGGGGACAGTGTGGGAGGACAGAGCACAGATGGGGACAGTGAGGGAGGACAGAGCACACATGGGGACAGTGAGGAAGGATAGAGCACACATGGGGACAGTGAGGGAGGATAAAGAACACACGGGGACAGTGAGGGAGGATAGAGCACACACGGGGACAGTGAGAGGGACAGTACACACAAGGGGACAGTGAGGGAGGATAGAGAACACACGGGGACAGTGAGGGAGCTCAGAGCACACACGGGGACAGTGAGGAAGGACAGAGCACACACGGGGACAGAGAGGGAGGACAGAGCACACATGGTGACAGTGAGGGAGGATAGTGCACACATGGTGACAGTGTGGGAGGATAGAGCACACACGGGGACAGTGATGGAGGATAGAGCACACACGGGGACAGTGAGAGGGACAGTACATACAGGGGGACAGTGAGGGAGGATAGAGCACACATGGTTACAGTGTGGGAGGATAGAGCACACACGGGGACAGTGAGGGAGGATAGAGCACACACGGGGACAGTGATAGAGGATAGAGCACACACGGGGACAGGAAGGGAGGATAGAGCACACACGGGGACAGGGAGGGAGGATAGAGCACACACGGGGACAGTGAGGGAAGACAAAGCACACACGGGGACAGTGAGGGGGATAGAGCTTACACGGGGACAGTGAGGGAGGACAGAGCACACACGGGGACAGTGAGGGAGTATAGAGCACACACGGGGACAGTGAGAGGGACTGTACACACAGGGGGACAGTGAGGGAGGATAGAGAACACATGGGGACAGAGAGGGAGGATAGAGCACACATGGTGATAGTGAGGGAGGATAGAGCACACATGGTGACAGTGTGGGAGGATAGAGCACGCATGGGGACAGGGAGGGAGGATAGAGCAAGCATGGTGACAGGGAGGGAGGACAAAGCACACACTGGGACAGTGAGGGAGGATAGAGCACACACAGGGACAAAAGCATGCATGGGGACAGGGAGGGAGGACAGAGCACGCATGGGGACAGGGAGGGAGGACAGAGCACACACAGGGACAGGGAGGAAGGGAGGGAGGATAGAGCACACTTGGGGACAGTGAGGGAGGATAGAGCACACATGGGGACAGTGAGGGAGGATAAAGAACACATGGGGACAGTGAGGGAGGATAGAGCACACACGGGGACAGTGAGAGGGACAGTACACACAGGGGAACAGTGAGGGAGGATAAAACACACATGGGGACAGTGAGAGAGGATAGAGCACACACGGGGACAGGGAGGGAGGATAGAACACACATGGGGACAGTGAGGGAGGATAGAGCACACATGGGGACAGTGAGGGAGGCCAGAGCACACACGGGGACAGTGAGGGAGGACAGAGCACACACGGGGACAGTGAGGGAGGACAGAGCACACACGGGAACAGGGAGGGAGGATAGAGCACACATTGGGACAGGGAGGGAGGATAGAGCACACATTTGGACAGTGAGGGAGGATAAAGAACACATGGGGACAGTGAGGGAGGATAGAGCACACACGGGGACAGTGAGCGGGACAGTACACACAGGCCGACAGTGAGGGAGGATAGAGAACACATGGGGACAGTGAGGGAGGATAGAGCACACATGGGGACAGTGAGGGAGGATAGAGCACACACGGTGACAGTGTGGGAGGATAGAGCACACATGGGGACAGTGAGGGAGGATAGAGCACACACGGGGACAGTGAGAGGGACAGTACGTACAGGGGGACAGTGAGGGAGGATAGAGCACATATGGTGACAGTGTGGGAGGATAGAGCACACATGGGGACAGTGAGGGAGGATAGAGCACACATGGGGACAGTGAGAGAGGATAGAGCACACACGGGGACAGGGAGGGAGGATAGAGCACACACGGGGACAGGGAGGGAGGATAGAGCACACACGGGGACAGTGAGGGAAGACAGAGCTCACACGGGGACAGTGAGGGGGATAGAGCACACAAGGGGACAGTGAGGGAGGACAGACCACACACGGGGAAAGTGAGGGAGGATAGAGCACACACGGGGACAGTGTGGGAGGACAGAGCACAGATGGGGACAGTGAGGGAGGACAGAGCACACATGGGGACAGTGAGGGAGGATAGAGCACACATGGGGACAGTGAGGGAGGATAAAGAACACACGGGGACAGTGAGGGAGGATAGAGCACAAACGGGGACAGTGAGAGGGACAGTACACACAAGGGGACAGTGAGGGAGGATAGAGAACACACGGGGACAGTGAGGGAGCTCAGAGCACACACGGGGACAGTGAGGAAGGACAGAGCACACACGGGGACAGAGAGGGAGGACAGAGCACACATGGTGACAGTGAGGGAGGATAGTGCACACATGGTGACAGTGTGGGAGGATAGAGCACACAGGGGGACAGTGATGGAGGATAGAGCACACACGGGGACAGTGAGAGGGACAGTACATACAGGGGGACAGTGAGGGAGGATAGAGCACACATGGTCACAGTGTGGGAGGATAGAGCACACACGGGGACAGTGAGGGAGGATAGAGCACACACGGGGACAGTGATAGAGGATAGAGCACACACGGGGACAGGAAGGGAGGATAGAGCACACACGGGGACAGGGAGGGAGGATAGAGCACACACGGGGACAGTGATGGAAGACAGAGCACACACGGGGACAGTGAGGGGGATAGAGCTTACACGGGGACAGTGAGGGAGGACAGAGCACACACGGGGACAGTGAGGGAGTATAGAGCACACACGGGGACAGTGTGGGAGGACAGAGCACAGATGGGGACAGTGAGGGAGGACAGAGCACACATGGGGACAGTGAGGGAGGATAGAGCACACATGGGGACAGTGAGGGAGGATAAAGAACACATGGCGACAGTGAGGGAGGAGAGAGCACACATGGGGACAGTGAGAGGGACAGTACACACATGGGGACAGTGAGGGAGGATAGAGAACACACGGGGACAGTGAGGGAGGACAGAGCACACACGGGGACAGTGAGGGAGGACAGAGCACACACGGGGACAGTGAGGGAGGACAGCGCACACACGGGTACAGTGAGGGAGGACAGAGCACACACGGGGACAGTGAGGGAGGATAGAGAACACACAGGGACAGTGAGGGAGGACAGAGCACACGGGGACAGTGAGGGAGGACAGAGCACACGGGGACAGGGAGGGAGGACAGAGCACACTGGGGAACAGAAAGGTTGGACAGAGCTCACACGTGGACAGGGAGGGAGGACAGAGCACACACAGGGACAGGGAGGGAGGAAAGAGCACACACGTGGACAAGAGCACGCATGGGGATGGAGGGAGGACAGAGCACACATGGGGACAGGGAGGGAGGACAGAGCACGCATGGGGACAGGGAGGGAGGACAGAGCACGCATGGGGACAGGGAGGGAGGACAGAGCACACACGGGGACAGGGAAGGAGGATAGAGCACACACGTGGACAAGAGCACGCATGGGGATGGAGGGAGGACAGAGCACACAGGGGAATAGGAAGGGAGGATAGAGCACGCATGGGGACAGGGAGGGAGGACAGAGCACACATGGGGACAGGGAGGGAGGACAGAGCACACACGGGGACAGGGAGGGAGGATAGAGCACACACGTGGACAAGAGCACGCATGGGGATGGAGGGAGGACAGAGCACGCATGGGGACAGGGAGGGAGGACAGAGCACACACGGGGACAGGGAGGGAGGATAGAGCACACTTGTGGACAGTGAGGGAGGATAGAGCACAGATGGGGACAGTGAGGGAGGACAGAGCACACATGGGGACAGTGAGGGAGGATAAAGAACACATGGGGACAGTGAGGGAGGATAGAGCACACACGGGGACAGTGAGAGGGACTGTACACACAGGGGGACAGTGAGGGAGGATAGAGAACACATGGGGACAGTGAGGGAGGATAGAGCACACATGGTGATAGTGAGGGTGGATAGAGCACACACGGTGACAGTGAGGGAGGACAGAGCACGCATGGGGACAGGGAGGGAGGATAGAGCATGCATGGGGACAGGGAGGGAGGACAGAGCACACATGGGGACAGGGAGGGAGGGAGGACAGAGCACACACGGGGACAGGGAGGGAGGATAGAGCACACACGGGGACAAGAGCATGCATGGGGACAGGGAGGGAGGACAGAGCACGCATGGGGACAGGGAGGGAGGACAGAGCACACACGCGGACAGGGAGGGAGGGAGGATAGAGCACACTCGGGGACAGTGAGGGAGGATAGAGCACACACGGGGACAGGGAGGGAGGACAGAGCAAACACGGGGACAGGGAGGGAGGATAGAGCACAGATGGGGACAGTGAGGGAGGACAGAGCACACATGGGGACAGTGAGGGATGATAGAGCACACATGGGGACAGTGAGTGAGGATAAAGAACACATAGGGACAGTGAGGGAGGATAGAGCACACACGGGGACAGTGAGAGGGACTGTACACACAGGGGGACAGTGAGGGAGGATAGAGAACACATGGGGACAGTGAGGGAGGATAGAGCACACATGGTGACAGTGAGGGAGGATAGAGCACACATGGTGACAGTGTGGGAGGATAGAGCACACATGGTGACAGTGAGGGAGGACAGAGCACGCATGGGGACAGGGAGGGAGGATAGAGCAAACATGGGGACAGGGAGGGAGGACAGAGCACACACGGGGACAGGGAGGGAGGATAGAGCACACACAGGGACAAGAGCATGCATGGGGACAGGGAGGGAGGACAGAGAACGCATGGGGACTAGGAGGGAGGACAGAGCACACACGGGGACAGGGAGGGAGGGAGGATAGAGCACACTCGGGGACAGTGATGGAGGATAGAGCACACATGGGGACAGTGAGGGAGGATAAAGAACACATGGGGACAGTGAGGGAGGATAGAGCACACACGGGGACAGTGAGAGGGGCAGTACACACAGGTGAACAGTGAGGGAGGATAAAGCACACACGGGGACAGTGAGAGAGGATAGAGCACACACGGGGACAGGGAGGGAGGATAGAGCACACACGGGGACAGTGAGGGAGGACAGAGCACACATGGGGACAGTGAGGGAGGACAGAGCACACACGGGGACAGTGAGGGAGGACAGAGCACACACGGGAACAGGGAGGGAGGATAGAGCACACATGGGGACAGGGAGGGAGGATAGAGCACACATGGGGACAGTGAGGGAGGATAAAGAACACATGGGGACAGTGAGGGAGGATGGAGCACACACGGGGACAGTGAGCGGGACAGTACACACAGGCCGACAGTGAGGGAGGATAGAGAACACATGAGGACAGTGAGGGAGGATAGAGCACACATGGTGACAGTGAGGGAGGATAGAGCACACATGGTGACAGTGTGGGAGGAGAGAGCACACACAGGGACAGTGAGGGAGGATAGAGCACACACGGGGACAGTGAGAGGGTCAGTACATACAGGGGGACAGTGAGGGAGGATAGAGCACACATGGTGACAGTGTGGGAGGATAGAGCACACACGGGGACAGTGAGGGAGGATAGAGCACACACGGGGACAGTGAGAGAGGATAGAGCACACACGTGGACAGGGAGAGAGGATAGAGCACACACGGGGACAGTGAGGGGGAGAGAGCACACACGGGGACAGTGAGGGAGGACAGAGCACACACGGGGACAGTGAGGGAGGATAGAGCACACACGGGGACATTGTGGGAGGACAGAGCACAGATGGGGACAGTGAGGGAGGACAGAGCACACATGGGGACAGTGAGGGAGGATAGAGCACACATGGGGACAGTGAGGGAGGATAAAGAACACATGGGGACAGTGAGGGAGGATAGAGTACACACGGGGACAGTGAGAGGGACAGTACACACATGGGGACAGTGAGGGAGGATAGAGAACACACGGGGATAGTGAGGGAGGACAGAGCACACACGGGGACAGTGAGGGAGGACAGAGCACACACGGGGACAGTGAGGGAGGACAGAGCACACATGGTGACAGTGAGGGAGGATAGAGCACACAGGGTGACAGTGTGGGAGGATAGAGCACACACGGGGACAGTGAGGGAGGATAGAGCACACACGGGGACAATGAGAGGGACAGTACATACAGGGGGACAGTGAGGGAGGATAGAGCACACATGTTGACAGTGTGGGAGGATAGAGCACACAGGGGGACAGTGAGGGAGGATAGAGCACACACGGGGACAGTGAGAAAGGATAGAGCACACATGGGGACAGGGAGGGAGGATAGAGAACACATGGGGACAGTGAGGGAGGATAGAGCACACACGGGGACAGTGAGAGGGACAGTACACACAGGGGGACAGTGAGGGAGGATAGAGAACACATGGGGACAGTGAGGGAGGATAGAGCACACATGGTGACAGTGAGGTAGGATAGAGCACACTTGGTGACAGTGTGGGAGGATAGAGCACACACGGGGACAGTGAGGGAGGACAGAGCACGCATGGGGACAGGGAGGGAGGATAGAGCACGCACGGGGACAGGGAGGGAGGACAGAGCACACATGGGGACAGGGAGGGAGGACAGAGCACACACGGGGACAGGGAGGGAGGATAGAGCACACACGTGGACAAGAGCACGCATGGGGATGGAGGGAGGACAGAGCACGCATGGGGACAGGGAGGGAGGACAGAGCACACACGGGGACAGGGAGGGAGGATAGAGCACACTTGGGGACAGTGAGGGAGGATAGAGCACAGATGGGGACAGTGAGGGAGGACAGAGCACACATGGGGACAGTGAGGGAGGATAGAGCACACATGGGGACAGTGAGGGAGGATAAAGAACACATGGGGACTGTGAGGGAGGATAGAGCACACACGGGGACACTGAGAGGGACTGTACACACAGGGGGACAGTGAGGGAGGATAGAGAACACATGGGGACAGTGAGGGAGGATAGAGCACACATGGTGATAGTCAGGGTGGATAGAGCACACATGGTGACAGAGTGGGAGGATAGAGCACACACGGTGACAGTGAGGGAGGACAGAGCATGCATGGGGACAGGGAGGGAGGATAGAGCATGCATGAGGACAGGGAGGGAGGACAGAGCACACATGGGGACAGGGAGGGAGGACAGAGCACACACGGGGACAGGGATGGAGGATAGAGCACACACGGGGACAAGAGCATGCATGGGGACAGGGAGAGAGGACAGAGCATGCATGGGGACAGGGAGGGAGGACAGAGCGCACACACGGACAGGGAGGGAGGGAGGATAGAGCACACTCGGGGACAGTGAGGGAGGATAGAGCACACACGGGGACAGGGAGGGAGGACAGAGCACAGATGGGGACAGTGAGGGAGGACAGAGCACACATGGGGACAGTGAGGGAGGATAGAGCACACATGGGGACAGTGAGGGAGGATAAAGAACACATGGGGACAGTGAGGGAGGATAGAGCACACACGGGGACAGTGAGAGGGACTGTACACACAGGGGGACAGTGAGGGAGGATAGAGAACACATGGGGACAGTGAGGGAGGATAGAGCACACATGGTGATAGTGAGGGAGGATAGAGCACACATGGTGACAGTGTGGGAGGATAGAGCACACATGGTGACAGTGAGGGAGGACAGAGCATGCATGGGGACAGGGAGGGAGGATAGAGCAAGCATGGGGACAGGGAGGGAGGATAGAGCACGCATGGGGACAGTGAGGGAGGATAAAGAACACATGGGGACAGTGAGGGAGGATAGAGCACACACAGGGACAAGAGCACGCATGGGGACAGGGAGGGAGGACAGAGCACGCATGGGGACAGGGAGGGAGGACAGAGCACACACGGGGACAGGGAGGGAGGGAGGATAGAGCACACTCGGGACAGTGAGGGAGGATAGAGCACACATGGGGACAGTGAGGGAGGATAAAGAACACATGGGGACAGGGAGGGAGGAGAAGATCACACACGGGGACAGTGAGGGAGGATAGAGCACACACGGGGACAGTGTGGGAGGACAGAGCACACATGGGGACAGTGAGGGAGGAGAGAGCACACATGGGGACAGTGAGGGAGGATAGAGCACACATGGGGACAGTGAGGGAGGATAGAGCACACATGGGGACAGTGAGGGAGGATAAAGAACACACGGGGACAGTGAGAGGGACAGTACACAGAGGGGGACAGTGAGGGAGGATAGAGAACACATGGGGACAGTGAGGGAGGATAGAGTACACATGGTGACAGTGAGGGAGGATAGAGCACACATGGTGACAGTGAGAGGGACAGTACACACATGGGGACAGTGAGGGAGGATAGAGCACACATGGTGACAGTGAGGGAGGATAGAGCACACATGGTGACAGTGAGAGGGACAGTACACACATGGGGACAGTGAGGGAGGATAGAGCACACATGTTGACAGTGAGAGGGGACAGCTCGCACAGGGGGACATGTAGGGAGGACAGTATACACAGAGGAACAGTGAGGGAGGACTGTACATACACAGGGGAACATGGAGGGAAAACTGTAGGAATTGGTATGATTTACCACCAGACCCATGCATGGCGGATGAAATCCCAACAGCGGCATCCCGGCAGAGGAGGAAATCCTGATTATCAAAGGTAAGTATATACGAACATATTTTTACCCCCTAACCCTAACCTTCCCTTAGGGTTGCCTAACCCTAATCCCCCCTCTTAGTGCCTAATGCTAACCCCCCCCTTCACCTAGCCTAAACCTAACCTCCCTTGGGGGTGCCTAACTCTAAGTCCCCCCCGGGAACCCTAAACCTAACCCTCCCTCGGCGCCTTCAATCGGGATGCCGGGCGTCGGGCTCCCGGCATATGTCTAATAACAGGCATCGGCATATCAACGCCTGTCTTTAGACCCTTGCCGGGATATCACAGTCGGGAAGCCGGCTGTCCGGATTAGGTCCGCCGGCTTCCCAACTGCATACCAAACTGTATATACATGGAACAATGAGAGAGAACTGTATATACACTAGGGGTGAGCGGGTTCGGATTTCTGAAATCCGAACCCCCCCGAGCCCCCCCGATCCGAGTCTGATCCGAGTCAGGCTCGACTTTTCCCGCCTGACTCGGATCTGAAATCGAGGCAAAACGTCATCATCCCGCCTTCCGAGTCTCGCGGGTTTTGGATCCTATATAAGGTACCCGCGTCGGCGCCATTTTCTCACTCGGCTGTGGACAGTGAAGAGGGAGGGTGGGAGTTAGGGCTGTGTAGTGTAGTCTAGTGTAGTGTAGTGCTGCTGTTGTCCACTACTTCAAAGTCCAGAGGGGCTGGCTGTGTTGTGCTGTGCTGCTGTCGTTAATAGGGGCTGTGTCCACTACTTCAAAGTCCATAGGGGCTGGCTGGACTGTGTTGTGCAGTCAGTTCTCCATAGGGGCTGTGTATACTCCAAAGTCCTGTGCAGTGTCCCAGTCCTAAAGGAGTGCTGTAGTGTTGTCCAGGGGGTGCTCTGTCCATCAGGGGTGCTCCCCCCAAGTGCTAAAAAAATAATATATTTTCTGTGTTTGTGAATTGTGTGCGCAGTAGCCGCACGTGCATCAACAAAGTAGTGCCAAGTGTGCGCCTGTGTCATAAGTAAAGGGCCGGCTGGTTGACCGTTAAAGGGTGCTGTAACCCCCGAAAGTACACTCCAGTCCAAACCTAAAAAAAATTATTTTCTGTGTTTGTGAATTGTGTGCGCAGTAGCCGCACGTGCATCAACAAAGTAGTGCCAAGCGTGCGCCTGTGTCATAAGTAAAGGGCCGGCTGGCTTGACCGTTAAGGGTGCTGTAACCCCCGAAAGTACACTCCAGTCCAAACCAAAAAAAAAATTATTTTCTGTGTTTGTGAATTGTGTGCGCAGTAGCCGCACGTGCATCAACAAAGTAGTGCCAAGCGTGCGCCTGTGTCATAAGTAAAGGGCCGGCTGGCTTGACCGTTAAGGGTGCTGTAACCCCCGAAAGTACACTCCAGTCCAAACCAAAAAAAAAATAATTTTCTGTGTTTGTGAATTGTGTGCGCAGTAGCCGCACGTGCATCAACAAAGTAGTGCCAAGCGTGCGCCTGTGTCATAAGTAAAGGGCCGGCTGGCTTGACCGTTAAGGGTGCTGTAACCCCCGAAAGTACACTCCAGTCCAAACCAAAAAAAATATTATTTTCTGTGTTTGTGAATTGTGTGCGCAGTAGCCGCACGTGCATCAACAAAGTAGTGCCAAGCGTGCGCCTGTGTCATAAGTAAAGGGCCGGCTGGATTGACCGTTAAAGGGTGCTGTAACCCCCGAAAGTACACTCCAGTCCAAACCAAAAAAAAATTATTTTCTGTGTTTGTGAATTGTGTGCGCAGTAGCCGCACGTGCATCAACAAAGTAGTGCCGCACGTGCGCCTGTGTCATAAGTAAAGGGCCGGCTGGCTTGACCGTTAAGGGTGCTGTAACCCCCGAGGGTACACTCCAGTCCAAACCAAAAAAAAAATTATTTTCTGTGTTTGTGAATTGTGTGCGCAGTAGCCGCACGTGCATCAACAAAGTAGTGCCAAGCGTGCGCCTGTGTCATAAGTAAAGGGCCGGCTGGCTTGACCGTTAAGGGTGCTGTAACCCCCGAAAGTACACTCCAGTCCAAACCAAAAAAAAAATTATTTTCTGTGTTTGTGAATTGTGTGCGCAGTAGCCGCACGTGCATCAACAAAGTAGTGCCAAGCGTGCGCCTGTGTCATAAGTAAAGGGCCGGCTGGCTTGACCGTTAAGGGTGCTGTAACCCCCGAAAGTACAGTCCAGTCCAAACCAAAAAAAAAATTATTTTCTGTGTTTGTGAATTGTGTGCGCAGTAGCCGCACGTGCATCAACAAAGTAGTGCCAAGCGTGCGCTTGTGTCATAAGTAAAGGGCCGGCTGGCTTGACCGTTAAAGGGTGCTGTAACCCCCGAAAGTACACTCCAGTCCAAACCAAACAAAAATAATTTTCTGTGTTTGTGAATTGTGTGCGCAGTAGCCGCAAGTGCATCAACAAAGTAGTGCCAAGCGTGCGCCTGTGTCATAAGTAAAGGGCCGGCTGGCTTGACCGTTAAGGGTGCTGTAACCCCCGAGAGTACACTCCAGTCCAAAAAAAAAATTATTTTCTGTGTTTGTGAATTGTGTGCGCAGTAGCCGCACGTGCATCAACAAAGTAGTGCCAAGCGTGCGCCTGTGTCATAAGTAAAGGGCCGGCTGGCTTGACCGTTAAGGGTGCTGTAACCCCCGAAAGTACACTCCAGTCCAAACCAAAAAAAAAATTATTTTCTGTGTTTGTGAATTGTGTGCGCAGTAGCCGCACGTGCATCAACAAAGTAGTGGCAAGCGTGCGCCTGTGTCATAAGTAAAGGGCCGGCTGGCTTGACCGTTAAAGGGTGCTGTAACCCCCAAAGTACACTCCAGTCCAAACCAAAAAAAAAATTATTTTCTGTGTTTGTGAATTGTGTGCGCAGTAGCCGCACGTGCATCAACAAAGTAGTGCCAAGCGTGCGCCTGTGTCATAAGTAAAGGGCCGGCTGGCTTGACCGTTAAAGGGTGCTGTAACCCCCGAAAGTACACTCCAGTCCAAACCAAAAATAAATTATTTTCTGTGTTTGTGAATTGTGTGCGCAGTAGCCGCACGTGCATCAACAAAGTAGTGCCAAGCGTGCGCCTGTGTCATAAGTAAAGGGCCGGCTGGCTTGACCGTTAAGGGTGTTGTAACCCCCGAGAGTACACTCCAGTCCAAACCAAAAAAAAAATTATTTTCTGTGTTTGTGAATTGTGTGCGCAGTAGCCGCACGTGCATCAACAAAGTAGTGCCAAGCGTGCACCTGTGTCATAAGTAAAGGGCCGGCTGGCTTGACCGTTAAGGGTGCTGTAACCCCCGAAAGTACACTCCAGTCCAAACCAAAAAAAAAATAATTTTCTGTGTTTGTGAATTGTGTGTGCAGTAGCCGCACGTGCATCAACAAAGTAGTGCCAAGCGTGCGCCTGTGTCATAAGTAAAGGGCCGGCTGGCTTGACCGTTAAGGGTGCTGTAACCCCCGAAAGTACACTCCAGTCCAAACCCCCAAAAAAATAATTTTCTGTGTTTGTGAATTGTGTGCGCAGTAGCCGCACGTGCATCAACAAAGTAGTGCCAAGCGTGCGCCTGTGTCATAAGTAAAGGGCCGGCTGGCTTGACCGTTAAGGGTGCTGTAACCCCCGAGAGTACACTCCAGTCCAAACCAAAAAAAAAATTATTTTCTGTGTTTGTGAATTGTGTGCACTGTGGCTGCACGTGCATCAACAAAGGAGCAGCGCCAAGCGTGCGCCTGTGTCCCATAAGTAAAGAGCCGGCTGGCTCATTTCTTAAAGGGTGGTGTAACCCACAAAGTGCACTACCGATAAAAATAAAATAGGGAAAGATCAAGAACCACTTCCTCCTAGTGCTGTTGCTGCTGCTGGGAGTTGTTCATCATCCCAGAGAGGAAGTAGGAACATCACTACTTTTACTAAACAATTGACCCTCCAACAGTCCCTAGCGATGAGGATGAAGTACGACAGCAGTCATCCTGAAGCAAAACGTATAACTGAGGCCTTGACTGCTATGTTGGTGTTAGACGTGCGTCCGGTATCCGACATTAGTGCAGTGGGATTTAGACAATTGATGGAGGTAGTGTGTCCTCGGTTCCAAATCCCGTCTAGATTCCACCTGCATCCTCAAAGCAGCAGCGACAAGCGTGCGTCTGTCTGTTAAAGGGTGGTGACACCCTCAAAGTGTGCTACACAAACAATTAAAATATTCTTCTTCTTTTTTCTGTCTATGTGAATTGTGTGGGCTGTAGCCGCACCTGCATCCTTAAAGCAGCAGCGACAAGCGTGCGTCTGTCTGTTAAAGGGTGGTGACACCTCAAAGTGTTCTACACAAACAATTAAAATATTGTTCTTTTTTTTTCGGTCTTTGTGAAATGTGTGGGCTGTAGCCGCACCTGCATCCTTAAAGCAGCAGCGACAAGCGTGCGTCTGTCTGTTAAAGGGATGTGTAACTCTCAAAGTGTTCCAAAAAATAAAAAACTATTTTTTTAATGTGTTTGTGACTTGTGTGCGATGTAGCCACACTTGCATCCTCAAAGCAGCAGCGACAAGCGTGCGTCTGTCTGTTAAAGGGTGGTGACACCCTCAAAGTGTGCTACACAAACAATTAAAATATTGTTCTTTTTTTTTTGGTCTTTGTGAAATGTGTGGGCTGTAGCCGCACCTGCATCCTTAAAGCAGCAGCGACAAGCGTGCGTCTGTCTGTTAAAGGGTGGTGACACCCTCAAAGTGTGCTACACAAACAATAAAAATATTCTTCTTCTTTTTTCTGTCTATGTGAATTGTGTGGGCTGTAGCCGCACCTGCATCCTTAAAGCAGCAGCGACAAGCGTGCGTCTGTCTGTTAAAGGGTGGTGACACCCTCAAAGTGTGCTACACAAACAATAAAAATATTCTTCTTTTTTCTGTCTATGTGAATTGTGTGGGCTGTAGCCGCACCTGCATCCTTAAAGCAGCAGCGACAAGCGTGCGTCTGTCTGTTAAAGGGTGGTGACACCTC
Organism: Taudactylus pleione; assembly: GCA_031769625.1. Classification (NCBI taxonomy): domain Eukaryota; kingdom Metazoa; phylum Chordata; class Amphibia; order Anura; family Myobatrachidae; genus Taudactylus; species Taudactylus pleione. Next base: position 466,502 of record JAUIMM010000179.1, read on the forward strand.
AAAGTGTTCTATACAAACAATTAAAATATTGTTCTTTTTTTTTCGGTCTTTGTGAAATGTGTGGGCTGTAGCCGCACCTGCATCCTTAAAGCAGCAGCGACAAGCGTGCGTCTGTCTGTTAAAGGGTGGTGACACCTCAAAGTGTTCTACACAAACAATTAAAATATTCTTCTTCTTTTTTCTGTCTTTGTGAATTGTGTGGGCTGTAGCCGCACTTGCATCCTCAAAGCAGCAGCGACAAGCGTGCGTCTGTCTGTTAAAGGGTGGTGTAACCCTCAAAGTGTGCTCCACAAACAATAAAAATATTCTTTTTTTTTTTCTGTCTTTGTGAATTGTGTGGGCTGTAGCCGCACTTGAATCCTCAAAGCAGCAGCGACAAGCGTGCGTCTGTCTGTTAAAGGATTACATGGTGACAGCATCCAAGTAGGCATGTCAGACAGTCCGTACCTGTACTGGCAGGAAAAAGAAGCAATTTGGAGGTCCCTGTACAAACTGGCTCTATTTTACCTGAGTTGCCCCCCCTCCAGTGTGTACTCCGAAAGAGTGTTTAGTGCAGCCGGGAACCTTGTCAGCGAAAGGCGTAGGAGGTTGCTTCCACAAAATGTGGAGAAGATGATGTTCATAAAATGAATTATCAACTCTTCCAGGGAGACCAGCCTCCAGAACGTACAGAGGGACCTATGGTTCCAGCAGGGACGAATTAATACTCTGTGAGGATGAGGATGTACACACTGAAGAGGGTGAGGAATCGGTGGATGAGGAGGATGAGGATGACATCTTGCCTCCGTAGAGCCAGTTTGTGCAGGGACAGATAAATTGCCAGCTTGTTTTGTGGGGGCCCAAACGAACCAATCATTTCAGCCACAGTTGTGTGGCAGACCCTGGCGCTGAAATGATTGGTTTGTTAAAGTGTGCATGTCCTGTTTATACAACATAAGGGTGGGTGGGAGGGCCCAAGGACAATTCCATCTTGCACCTCTTTTTTTTCTTTGCATTATGTACAGTTTGGGGCCTAGTTTTTCAATGCCATCCTGTCTGCCACTGCAGTTTCACGCCTAGATGGGTCACGTGTTTGTGTGCACCGGCCACTTTTCGTGTTTTGTGTTTTGGTTTTGGATCTGGATCTTTCTTCGTGTTTTGGATCTGGATTGGTTTTGCCAAAACCACCCTTCCGTGTTTTGGGTTCTGGGTTTTGTGTTTTGGATCTGTATTTTTTTGAAAAAAAGCATAAAAACAGCTAAAATCACAGAATTTGTAGGTTTTTCTGCTCCTATGCTATTATTAACCTCAATAACCTTAATTTCCACTCATTTCCAGTCTATTCTGAATACCTCACACCTCACAATAGTGTTTTTATGTCCAAAAGGTTGCACCGCGGTAGCTGGATGACTATGCTAAGCGACACGAGTGGGCGGCACAAACACGTGACCCATCTAGGCGTGAAACTGCAGTGGCAGACAGGATGGCATTGAAAAACTAGGCCCCAAACTGTACATAATGCAAAGAAAAAAAAGAGGTGCAAGATGGAATTGTCCTTGGGCCCTCCCACCCACCCTTATGTTGTATAAACAGGACATGCACACTTTAACAAACCAATCATTTCAGCGCCAGGGTCTGCCACACAACTGTGGCTGAAATGATTGGTTCGTTTGGGCCCCCACAAAACAAGCTGGCAATTAATCTGTCCCTGCACAAACTGGCTCTACGGAGGCAAGAAGTCGTCCTCATCCTCCTCATCCACAGATTCCTCACCCTCTTCAGTGTTATGTACATCCTCATCCTCACAGAGTATTAATTCGTCCCTGCTGGAACCACAGGTCCCTCTGTACGTTCTGGAGGCTGGTCTCCCTGGAAGAGTTGATCATTCATTTTATGAACATCATCTTCTCCACATTTTGTGGAAGCAACCTCCTACGCCTTTCGCTAACAAGGTTCCCGGCTGCACTAAACACTCTTTCGGAGTACACACTGGAGGGGGGGCAACTCAGGTAAAATAGAGCCAGTTTGTACAGGGACCTCCAAATTGCTTCTTTTTCCTGCCAGTACAGGTACGGACTGTCTGACATGCCTACTTGGATGCTGTCACCGATGTAATCCTTTAACAGACAGACGCACGCTTGTCGCTGCTGCTTTGAGGATTCAAGTGCGGCTACAGCCCACACAATTCACAAAGACAGAAAAAAGAAGAAGAATATTTTTATTCTTTGTGTAGCACACTTTGAGGGTGTCACCACCCTTTAACAGACAGACGCACGCTTGTCGCTGCTGCTTTAAGGATGCAGGTGCGGCTACAGCCCACACATTTCACAAAGACCGAAAAAAAAGAACAATATTTTAATTGTTTGTGTAGCACACTTTGAGGGTGTCACCACCCTTTAACAGACAGACGCACGCTTGTCGCTGCTGCTTTAAGGATGCAGGTGCGGCTACAGCCCACACAATTCACAAAGACAGAAAAAAGAAGAATATTTTTATTGTTTGTGTAGCACACTTTGAGGGTGTCACCACCCTTTAACAGACATACGCACGCTTGTCGCTGCTGCTTTGAGGATGCAAGTGCGGCTACATCGCACACAAGTCACAAACACATAAAAAAAATAGTTTTTTATTTTTTGGAGCACTTTGAGAGTTACACCACCCTTTAACAGACAGACGCACGCTTGTCGCTGCTGCTTTAAGGATGCAGGTGCGGCTACAGCCCACACATTTCACAAAGACCGAAAAAAAAGAACAATATTTTAATTGTTTGTGTAGAACACTTTGAGGGTGTCACCACCCTTTAACAGACAGATGCACGCTTGTCGCTGCTGCTTTAAGGATGCAGGTGCGGCTACAGCCCACACAATTCACATAGACAGATAAAAGAAGAATATTTTTATTGTTTGTGTAGCACACTTTGAGGGTGTCACCACCCTTTAACAGACAGACGCACGCTTGTCGCTGCTGCTTTAAGGATGCAGGTGTGGCTACAGCCCACACATTTCACAAAGACCGAAAAAAAAAGAACAATATTTTAATTGTTTGTGTAGCACACTTTGAGGGTGTCACCACCCTTTAACAGACAGACGCACGCTTGTCGCAGCTGCTTTAAGGATGCAGGTGCGGCTACAGCCCACACAATTCACAAAGACAGAAAAAAGAACAATATTTTAATTGTTTGTGTAGCACACTTTGAGGGTGTCACCACCCTTTAACAGACAGACGCACGCTTGTCGCTGCTGCTTTAAGGATGCAGGTGCGGCTACAGCCCACACAATTCACAAAGACAGAAAAAAGAAGAATATTTTTATTGTTTGTGTAGCACACTTTGAGGGTGTCACCACCCTTTAACAGACAGACGCACGCTTGTCGCTGCTGCTTTGAGGATGCAAGTGCGGCTACATCGCACACAAGTCACAAACACATTAAAAAAATAGTTTTTTATTTTTTGGAGCACTTCGTGAGTTACACCACCCTTTAACAGACAGACGCACGCTTGTCGCTGCTGCTTTAAGGATGCAGGTGCGGCTACAGCCCACACAATTCACAAAGACAGAAAAAAGAAGAAGAATATTTTTATTGTTTGTGGAGCACACTTTGAGGGTGTCACCACCCTTTAACAGACAGACGCACGCTTGTCGCTGCTGCTTTGAAGATGCAAGTGTGGCTACATCGCACACAAGTCACAAACACATTAAAAAAATAGTTTTTTATTTTTTGGAGCACATTGAGAGTTACACCACCCTTTAACAGACAGACGCACGCTTGTCGCTGCTGCTTTAAGGATGCAGGTGCGGCTACAGCCCACACATTTCACAAAGACCGAAAAAAAAAAAAGAATATTTTTATTGTTTGTGTAGCACACTTTGAGGGTGTCACCACCCTTTAACAGACAGACGCACGCTTGTCGCTGCTGCTTTAAGGATGCAGGTGCGGCTACAGCCCACACATTTCACAAAGACAGAAAAAAAAAGAACAATATTTTAATTGTTTGTGTAGCACACTTTGAGGGTGTCACCACCCTTTAACAGACAGACGCACGCTTGTCGCTGCTGCTTTGAGGATGCAGGTGGAATCTAGACGGGATTTGGAACCGAGGACACACTACCTCCATCAATTGTCTAAATCCCACTGCACTAATGTCGGATACCGGACGCACGTCTAACACCAACATAGCAGTCAAGGCCTCAGTTATACGTTTTGCTTCAGGATGACTGCTGTCGTACTTCATCCTCCTCGCTAAGGACTGTTGGAGGGTCAATTGTTTAGTAAAAGTAGTGGTGTTCCTACTTCCTCTCTGGGATGATGAACGACTCCCAGCAGCAGCAACAGCAGCAGCGGCAGCAGTAGGCGTAGCAATGCAGGATCCTCCAGAGGAATCCCGGATAGGAGAGTCAGTCATGCCAGTGACATGGCCTGCAGGACTACTTCCGATCCTGACTAAGGAGGAAATTGACGAGGAGGGAGTTGATGGTGTGGTTTGCAGGCGCTTGGATACAACAGGACAACGGGATTTAGGTGTCCCTGGACTGCTTACGGTCTTAGCCAAAGTTTCTGAACTTGACAGTAACTTTTTATGAACGCGCTGCAGGTGCCGTATAAGGGAGGATGTTCCTAGGTGGTTGACGTCCCTACCCCTACTTATTTCACCTTTACATATGGTACATATGGCAAGACAGTTGTTGTCCGGATTTGGATAGAAATAGAGGTGGAATGTTTGGTCTTCTGCCCAGGCATGACCGTGATGGGCTTTTTCATCCCACGGACAACAACTGTCTCCCCCGGAGCCTGATTTAAACAAACCACATCACCATCAGAATCCTCCTCGCCAACTTCCTCCTCAGCGCCAGCTACACCAGTATCCTCATCCTGTTGTACTTCAACAGTGACATCTTCAATTTGCATATCAGCAAGTGGACTGTGGGTGCTCCTTTCAACACTTGCAGGGGGCGTGCAAATGGTGGAAAGAGCCACCTCTTCCCGTCCAGTGCTGGGAAGGTCAGGCATCGCAACCACCACCACACTTGGACTCTCCTTGGGGATTTGTGATATCTTCTTAGAAAGCACAGTTCTTCGCTGTGCTTTTGCCAGCTTAACTCTTTTGATTTTTTTAGTGGGAGGAGGGCTTCCATCGTCATGTGAAGCTGAACCACTAGTCATGAACATACTAGGGATCGACCTTAGCCGTTCCTTGCCACTCCGTGTCGTAAATGGCATATTGGCAAGTTTACGTTTCTCTTCAGCTGATTTAAATGTCTTTTTCAAGGTCATTTTCCTGAACTTTGCCATTTGGGATTGTATGTGCCCTCTACTATGACATTGGGCATCGGCCTTGGCAGACGACGTTGATGGCATGTTATCGTCTATGTCATGACTAGTGGCAGCAGCTTCAGCACTAGGAGGAAGTGGTTCTTGATCTTTCTCTATTTTATTTTTATCGGAGAAAGTTTGGTCCTCCATTTATGTTATATCGATTTGATATATACGTGCGGCTAAACACAGAAAATAATTTTTTTTTTGGTTTGGACTGGAGTGTACTTTGTGGGTTACAGCACCCTTTAACGGTCAAGCCAGCCGGCCCTTTACTTATGACACAGGCGCACTCTTGGCACTACTTTGTTGATGCACGTGCGGCTACTGCGCACACAATTCACAAACACAGAAAATAATTTTTTTTTGGTTTGGACTGGAGTGTACTTTCGGGGGTTACAGCACCCTTAACGGTCAAGCCAGCCGGCCCTTTACTTATGACACAGGCGCACGCTTGGCACTACTTTGTTGATGCACGTGCGGCTACTGCGCACACAATTCACAAACACAGAAAATAATTTTTTTTGGGTTTGGACTGGAGTGTACTTTCGGGGGTTACAGCACCCTTTAATGGTCAAGCCAGCCGGCCCTTTACTTATGACACAGGCGCACGCTTGGCACTACTTTGTTGATGCACGTGCGGCTACTGCGCACACAATTCACAAACACAGAAAATAATTTTTTTTTGGTTTGGACTGGAGTGTACTTTCGGGGGTTACAGCACCCTTTAACGGTCAAGCCAGCCGGCCCTTTACTTATGACACAGGCGCACGCTTGGCACTACTTTGTTGATGCACGTGCGGCTACTGCGCACACAATTCACAAACACAGAAAATAATTTTTTTTTTGGTTTGGACTGGAGTGTACTTTGGGGGTTACAGCACCCTTTAATGGTCAAGCCAGCCGGCCCTTTACTTATGACACAGGCGCACGCTTGGCACTACTTTGTTGATGCACGTGCGGCTACTGCGCACACAATTCACAAACACAGAAAATAATTTTTTTTTGGTTTGGACTGGAGTGTATTTTCGGGGGTTACAGCACCCTTTAACGGTCAAGCCAGCCGGCCCTTTACTTATGACACAGGCGCACGCTTGGCACTACTTTGTTGATGCACGTGCGGCTACTGCGCACACAATTCACAAACACAGAAAATATATTATTTTTTTAGCACTTGGGGGGAGCACCCCTGATGGACAGAGCACCCCCTGGACAACACTACAGCACTCCTTTAGGACTGGGACACTGCACAGGACTTTGGAGTGGACACAGCCCCTATGGAGAACTGACTGCACAACACAGTCCAGCCAGCCCCTATGGACTTTGAAGTAGTGGACACAGCCCCTATTAACAACAGCAGCACAACACAGCCAGCCCCTATGGACTTTGAAGTAGTGGACAACAGCAGCACTACACTACACTACACTACACAGCCCTAACTCCCACCCTCCCTCTTCACTGTCCACAGCCGAGTGAGAAAATGGCGCCGACGCGGGTACCTTATATAGGATCCAAAACCCGCGAGACTCGGAAGGCGGGATGATGACGTTTTGCCTCGATTTCAGATCCGAGTCAGGCGGGAAAAGTCGAGCCTGACTCGGATCGGACTCGGATCGGGGGGGCTCGGGGGGGTTCGGATTTCAGAAATCCGAACCCGCTCACCCCTAGTTTAAACCTGTTCCGTTGTCTACTCCTGTTACCACACCGGGTCCACAACAAACACAGGCCCTCATTCAGAGCCGCTCGCAATTAGCGCTCGCTCGTTCATAAAAAGGGGGTGGCTATTCAAATGAACCGTTCGCTCTTTGCGGTCTGTTGCCGCCTCCATGTCTGAACAAGCGAGCAAAACATACGCTTGTTTATTTGATAAAAACGCCGCCTGGCCGCTCGCATCATACGTCATGTCCGCTATTTATTAGATTAATCGAGTACATCGAACAGCGTATGAACTGCTCGCTATTCTTGTGGTTGGTTTTTTCAACCACAATATTGCGAGCAGTTCTGACTATAAAATAACCCAGTGACGTGGTGAATGACGCTGCTATATTAATTATGCACACCCATAAAACGCCCGCTTTGACCTTTAAGCACGCCTGCGTTCTGATCTCCACTCCCCCTTTTCAAGCACCTTCCCCTGTTACCACCCACATACGCCTCATTCTGTCACTCAAATTAGCAGGCACTCGCTATATAGCGAACAAACGATTTTCGGCCGCACTGACTGGTTCGCGCATGCATACTAAAAACCGTACGCATGCGCAGATGTGCAAATATCGCTCGGAACGAGCGTACTGCCGCTTACGAGCGGCTCTGAATGAGGGCCACAGACTCTAAAGCTGGCCACACACTAGAACAACTTACATCCAACCAGCCAACTTGTTGATTGGTTGGAATGAAAATCTGGTAAGGAATGTGAGTAACTGATGATCAGAAATTTGCTCCTAAATGCCAGAAAACAGATGAAAATGGTCGTCAGACAAGTTTGTAAAATGTTTGATTTCAACTATTTGTTTATACAACAGTTTTGGTCCATTTTTCAGCATCTGGGAGCAAATTGCTGACTGTATTCCTTACCAGATTTTCATTCCAACCAATCTACTAGTTGGCTGGTTGGACAGATAATCTTTAGATGTGTGGCCAGCTTAACAGTTTGCACTGGCCAAATGGATTCGGCTAATGGACAGGAGTCCAGAACAGATTTAATTCACGGCATGGCTTCTTGCCTGGAAGGACTGGAAACCATGCAACAGAAATTAGCACAGTATGTGCAAGAAATGGCACTCCGTCAGGATACCTTACAAGCTACACTACCTACTCCAAGTATGCCTGCAGTTACTCCTGTCTCCACTTCTGTGGTATCTGCCTCTGGAGTTCCTTCTCGCCTACACCTGGCAAGTTTGATGGCAATCCTAAACTGTGTTGTGGATTCCTCAACCAGTGTCATGTACATTTTACTTTACATCCCTCCAATTTCCCTACTCATAAAACCAAAGTGGCCTATACTGTGTCTCTATTGTCCGGCTCAGCCTTAGATTGGGTTTCTCCGCTCTGGGAGCGATCAGATCTGCTACTGAATAATTACCCAGAATTTTTAACATCATTCAGGAGGATTTTTGATGAACCCAGAAGAACCACTTCTGCTTCTTCTAGTTTCATTATGAATCTGAAAAAAGGTATCCGTCCTGTCAGTCAGTACGTCATTCAGTTCAGACGTTGGCATCAGAGCTCAGATGGAACAAAGAAGCCCTAACATCGGCCTTCTGGCATGGACTATTGGATTGTATAAAGGATGATCTAGCCACTCGAGATTTACCCTCTAGCCTTAATGATCTCATTTCTCTCTGCAACAAAGTGGATATACGCTTTAGAGAGCGCCAAGCTGAGAAGCACAGAGCTGATCGTTTTAGGCCTTATCCTCTACCTGCTCCTACCCATTATCCTCCCTCTCTTACAGATGAAGAATCCATGCAGGTTAATCATACCCGTCTTTCTAAAGAAGAACAACAGAGACGCATTCAAAAGAACCTTTGTCTATACTGTGGAGACACGGGTCACCTGGTGGCCTCCTGTACTCGCATGCCGGGAAACGCCCGTTCCTAACTAGTCCCTGGGACACTCAGGAGTATTAATTCCATCCCCAAAGCAGAATGATTCTGTCTTGTCCATAGCTCTGGACATTAAGTCTAGTCTTGTATTCGTATCTGCCCTCCTGGATTCTGGAGCAGCAGAAATTTTCATGTCCCTTCATTTGACAGATAAATTACAAATTCCTTGCGTCACCTTGGATCATGCTATCGCCTTGACCTCTATTGATGGTAGACATATTTGAAATGGGACTGTGTCTAAAAGAACTCAACCTATTCTAGTTCGTATTGGAGTCCTTCATGTTGAACATATCAGTGTCACAGACTGAGGAACTTGAAGTTGTGTACCCGAGCTGGGTTGTAAAACAGAGACACCTAAACTGAATGGTTTAATGTAGTTTCTGCTCATACAGTAATAGAGGAGACTGTGATATAAGATGGTATAATATAGTCCTCTGTGCAGAGATAACGCAACTAGAAGATACTGAGTAAAACTCTAGAACAAGTCTATGAATAATCACTGGACTTGGGGAAGGAACTGTAGACTAGGATCTGATTGATCTTGTAGAATAGAATTTCACTCCGGACTGGAGAAACGTAGAATGAACTTGAGAGGTTGGAATTGACTTCGGACTGGAGTAATGTAGAATGAACTTGAGAACTTGGAATACGACTCCGGACTGGAGTATCGTGGAATGAACTTGGAACTTGGAATATCAATCCGGACTGGAGTATCGTGGAATGAACTTGGAGCTTAGAATATGACTCTAGACTGGAGTATCGTGGAATGAACTTGGAACTTGGAATATGACTACGGACTGGAGTATCGTGGAATGAACTTGGAACTTGGAATATTACTCTAGACTGCAGTATCGTGGAATGAACTTGGAACTTGGAATATGACTACGGACTGGAGTATCGTGGAATGAACTTGGAACTTGGAATATGACTCCGGACTGGAGTATCGTGGAATGAACTTGGAACTTGGAATATGACTCCGGACTGGAGTATCGTGGAATGAACTTGGAACTTGGAATATGACTCCGGACTGGAGTATCGTGGAATGAACTTGGAGCTTAGAATATGACTCTAGACTGGAGTATCGTGGAATGAACTTGGAACTTGGAATATGACTACGGACTGGAGTATCGTGGAATGAACTTGGAACTTGGAATATTACTCTAGACTGCAGTATCGTGGAATGAACTTGGAACTTGGAATATGACTCCGGACTGGAGTATCGTGGAATGAACTTGGAGCTTAGAATATGAGTCTAGACTGGAGTATCGTGGAATGAACTTGGAACTTGGAATATCACTCCAGACTGGAGTATCGTGGAACGAACTTGGAATATCACTCCAGACTGGAGCATCGTGGAATGAACTTGGAATATCACTCCGGACTGGAGCATCGTGGAATGAACTTGGAACTTAGAATATGACTGCCTGTGCCCGGGTAGCACTGGTAATATACTGAGAACTCAGGAACATAGGTCAAAATCTGGGAATTAGCAAAGCAATGCTAGGAAGCATAGGTTTCACATCGGGAACTCCGGAACATAAGTCATGCAGCGGCAATGGACATTGTTGCACTGGCAACCAGCATGTGTTACAGGAAGGTATTTTATACCATCAGGCTAAAGCGGATTGGCTGATGCAAGTGAAGACTGCTGCTTACTGGATGCATGAGTATCACCTGACCTGGCCCAAGATGGCTGCGCCCATGATCCGGGAAACTTGTATGCTGGCGCACTGTGCGCGCATGGATCTGTGGCAGAGGGACACATGCAACAGCGGGGATGCTGCGGATGATCCTCAAGTGGAGGCCCTGCATCGGAAATCGCTGGAACAGCAGGCCGACGAGTCAGCGGGCAGTGATGGCACAGACGCATGGGAACATGTAGGGGTCTGAGACGGAAGTCTGTAGCATGGTTTGTGACAATCAGCTTCTTAATCATACCCAAGGCATCCCATGAGATTATACTCTGACGCCCCTGGCTGCATAAGCACAACCACCAAATTGATTGGAGTAATATGCAGATTCAGTCATGGAGTGAGAAATGCCAGGGGTTAGAGGTTCCATCTGTACCTACAGAATATCAATCTTTCGCCGATGTTTTCTCAGAGAAAGAAGCTAACATTTTACCACCCCATAGGAAATGGGATTGTCCCATCGACTTATTACCTGTGTAGACACCTCCCCATGGTCAGACCTATCCGTTGTCCTTACCAGAAACCAACGCCATGTCGGAATACATCCGAGAGAATTTAAAAAAGGGATTTATCCGACCATCTACTTCACCTGCTGGAGCAGGATTCTTATTTGTTTCTAAAAAAGATGGAGGCCTGAATGATATCACGGTGAAGAACAGATACCCACTACCATTAATCACCGAATTATTTGACAGGGTCAAGGGATCACTATATTCTCTATAGCTGGCCATCCACTATACAATTTTCTTCAGATATCTGTCCAATTGGCTGGTTGGAATGAAAACCTGGCAATGTATGGGAGCAAATGATAATTGTCCATTTGCTCACAAACACTGGAAAATAGCCAAAAATGGTTGTTCAGACAAATTGGTTAAAACACACAAATTTAACCAATTTGAAAATTTTTTTTGTCCTCTTTTCAGTGTTTAAAACCATATGATTGACTGTCATTTGCTCCCATACATTACCAGATTTTCATTCCAACCGGCCAGATTGGACAGATATCTGATAGAAAATTGTATAGTGGATGGCCAGCTTAAGTTAGATCTCTGAGGTGCATACAATCTCATCCATATCCGAGCAGGTGACGAGTGGAAAACAGCATTCAACACAAGGGACGGTAATTTTTTTAATTTGGTCATGTCGTTCGGGCTGTGCAACGCACCTGCTGTTTTTAAAGGTTTTGTTAATGAGATCTTTAGGGATCTCTTATATGTCTAAGTTGTCGCCTATTTATAAGACATTGTGATTTTTTCATCTTCTCCTGAGGAACACCACAATCATGTCAAAGAAGTCTTGTCTCGTCTGAGGAAGAACCAACTGTATTGTAAGTTTGAGAAATGTGTGTTCGGTGTACCAAGTATTCCATTTCTTGGATATATTATTTCCGTATCAGGATTGGAAATGGACAAGAAAGTAAATCTTGGATTGGTTACGTCCAACGTCTTTGAAAGCCATTCAGAGACTTCTCGGTTCCTCCAATTATTATCAATGTTTTATTAAGAGATTCTCCTCTTTGGTGGCTCCCATCATGGCCTAACTTGCAAAGGTGCCAATCCTGCTCTAAGGCCCCCTAAGGCGGAGACAGCCTTTCAACTTCTCAAGCAAGCCTTTATCACAGTTCCCATTTTGAGACAACCGGATGTCAGTAGGCCATTTTTATTGGAAGTGGATGCTTCTTCTGAAGCAGTGGGAGCTGTCCTGTCTCAGCACTTCGAGGATAACCGGATTCATCCATGTGGTTTATTTTCAAAGAAATTCTCCCCTGCTGCAAGAAACTATGCCTTAGGCGAGCAGGAGCTATTAGCTGTCAAGTTGGCTTTAGAGAAATGGCAGTACCTCCTAGAGGGCGCTAAGTGCCCTTTCACCATTTTCACAGACCACAGGAATCTTCTTTTCCTAAAAAAATATCCAATGTGTAAGTCCTCGTTTGGCCCGATGGGCAATATTTTTTCCCCGCTTTCATTTTACCCTGACGTATCATTCTGGGGCTCTCAACCTGAAGGCCGACGCCTTGTCATGGTCACTGTCCACTGAGATTGGTCCAGAAACACTGCAGTGTACTCCCGTGCTGGAGTCAAAGGTTTTTGCCACTATACAACTACAACCACCTGTTGGGAAGACATTTGTGGCCCCGGAGTTGAGAAAACAGTTGCTGACATGGGCTCACTCGTCTCGTTTTGCCGGTCATTCAGGCATTCGCAAGACCTTGGAGTTCCTGAAAAGATTCTATTGGTGGCCATCGATGAAAACCGAGGTAACCGAGTTTATCTCGTCCTGTACCCTGTGTGCTCAGCATAAATCTCCTCGACAGTCTCCAGCTGGTGAGTTGGTGCCCCTTCCTGTGTCATCTTGTCCGTGGACACATCTGTCAATGTATTTTGTGACGGACCTGCCAAATTCTAATGGCTATACCACCATCTGGGTGGTAGTAGCTTGTTTCTCTAAGATGATCCACTACATTCCATTAAAGAAGTTACCTTCAGCACCTGATTTGGCTCACCTATTTGTTTGGTATACATGTTATGTGGTGCAGTAAAACATTGTTATGTATCATGATTACACATTGTTATGTGTTGCAGAAAACATTATTATATGTTATAGTTACCTAAAATTATGCGTTACAGTGAAACATTATTATATATTAGTTTACATTGTTATGTGGTGCAGTAAAACATTGTTATGTGTCATGGTTACACACTGTTATGTGTCGGAGAAATACATTATTATATATAACAGTGATGTATTGTTATGCGATGCTTGAAAAACATTATTATATGTTACAGTTACCTAATGTTATGCGGTTCAGAAAAAAACATTATTATATATGAGTTATACATGGTTATGTGGTGCAGTAAAACATTGTTATGTGTCACAGAAAAACATTATATAACGGTGATGTATTGTTATACAGTGCAGAAAACATTATTATATGTTATAGTTATATAATGTTATGCATTACAGTGAACCGTTATTATAGATAAGAGTTATACATTGTTATGTGGTGCAGTAAAACATTATTATATATTAGAGTTATATATTGTTATGCAGTACAGTAAAACATTGTTATATATAATGGTCATGTATTATTATAATACAGTATGTTATAGTTATCTAATGTAATACATTGCAGTGAAACATTATTATAAGAGTTACACATTGTTATGTGGTCGGTGCAGTAAAACATTGTACTGTATGTGTCACAGGAAAACATTATTAGTATATAACGGTGATGTATTGTTATGCAGTGCAGAAAAACATTATCATATCTTAGTTATCTGATGTCAATTATCATATCTTAGTTATCTGATGTCATGCATTGCAGTAAAACTTTATTATATATTAGAGTTATATATGACTATGTGGTGCAGTAAAACTTTCTTATATATCATGGTGATGTATTGTTATGCATTGCAGAAAAAACATTATTATATCTTACAGTTATCTAATGTCATGCATTGCAGTAAACATTATGATATATTAGAGAGTTATATATGACTCAGTGGTGCAGTAAACACAGTATTATATGTCATGGTGATGTATTGTTATGCAGTGCAGAAAAGCATTATTATATATTAATGTTATACATGGGTATGCGGTACAGTCAAACATTGTTATGTATCACGATTACACATTGTTAAGTGTTGCAGAAAAACATTATTACATATATCGGTGCTGTATTTTTATGCGGTAGAGAGAAAAACATTATTATTTATTAGTTATACATTGTTATGCGGTGTGATGATGCTGAAATATAACTCTACTTATTTATACACATAAAACAAATAAATGGATTTCAAAGATTAATTGACAGCAATTATCATTTTACTAAAATATTGATGTAAACTAACAGCATCTCTATAGTTCTTCTATATGATTAATTTCTGATATATAAAAGTATTGTTTAGCATTTATTATATTGTGTTTTAATAGACAGATTGAATTGAAAAGGCTGTTGTGATATAATTGGGACTGCTTCCTGATTACTGTATATGGCAAGTAGGGTGAAGCGTACCATGAATTTTACAAGTCAGTATGGAGAAATGACAATCTCAGGCCCCCATTTACTAACTAGTTTTATCACCAAAACAAGTGATAAATATCACTGTATATGATAAATGGTGCTCCAGCCAATCAGCTCCCAACTGTCATTGTTCTAACAGTTGACAATTGGGAGCTGATTGGCTGGAGCACCATTTATCATACACAGTGACATTTATCACTCGTTTTGGTGATAAAACTCGTTAGTAAATGAGGCCCTAAGTCTTTAATTTCATACAGCTGACTGTGACCGGATCCAGCTACTACTTAAGGGGGGTAATAGCCACGCACCATTTACTTCCTGAAGAAGCCGCTGATTGATCTATTCTATAAAATTGATCTATAGGTGGAGAAACGCGTAGAAGGCTCTTGGGGTCACAAGCCGCTATTGTCATCACACTTACTTATATTAGAGTTATATATTGTTATGCAGTACAGTAAAACATTGTTATATATAATGGTCATGTATTATTATAATACAGTATGTTATAGTTATCTAATGTAATACATTGCAGTGAAACATTATTATAAGAGTTACACATTGTTATGTGGTCGGTGCAGTAAAACATTGTACTGTATGTGTCACAGGAAAGCATTATTAGTATATAACGGTGATGTATTGTTATGCAGTGCAGAAAAACCTCATATCTTAGTTATCTGATGGCAATTATCATATCTTAGTTATCGGATGTCATGCATTGCAGTAAAACTTTATTATATATTAGAGTTATATATGACTATGTGGTGCAGTAAACCTTTCTTATATATCATGGTGATGTATTGTTATGCCTTGCAGAAAAAAACATTATTATATCATATCATACACAGTGACATTTATCACTCGTTTTGATGATAAAACTCGTTAGTAAATGATGCCCTGTCTTTAATTTCGTACAGCTGACTGTGACCGGATCCAGCTACTACTTAAGAGGGGTAACAGCCACACACCATTTACTTCCTGAAGAAGCCGCTGATTGATCTATTCTATAAAATTGATCTATAGGTGGAGAAACGCGTAGAAGGCTCTTGGGGTGACAAGCCGCTATTGTCATCACACTTACGTATCGGCAACCCTGCCGAACACCAGCGCTCAGTGATACCGCTTTGGACTTTTTATATGGACTAAAAACCGGAGCCCAAAGGAGGAAGGATTGAGCATAAAACATGAGTGCACCACGTGTTTGCAGCAATAATTACTGTTGACAGGATCAGCTCTCCCGTCTCCATTAACTCTGGAGGAGCTCATGTATATGAGCATATCCCACTAAAAGTCTGATAAGTTATATCATTCAACATTGTCAGTCTTTGTGTCACTAATATTCTATATGACCATACAAAAAACTTTAAGTATGCTACATAAAGACATCTGGTAATACTGGCATGTTAAAGACCAAAAAAACATCTCTGGTCTTGTGAAAGAAAACATTCCTGGTTGCGGATTTCTAATACTGGATATATTTACATCTTTTAATGTTGCAAAACGAGAGTTTTATATTGTTCTAAATTGTTTCAAGAATCATTATTTGGTAAAAGTTACTATTGGAATGTTTTATATGGTCGCAAGTGTATCATAGTGCAATCCAAATTATAGATACAGCTCACAGTTACCATTGTACAATTATCTGCTACATTGAACTTGCCTTTGCATGTACAGTATATGTTATAGACTAGACTTTCTAGATTTTATGGATGTGTTTGAAGTTACTAGGTTATTCTGGTAATATACACCTTTTTTAATATATATTTTTTTATGATTAAATTGTTGATAAATTGTTTAACTAGATAGACAGCGCTTCATTATTCTGTTACATTTCTTTGTTGCATACTTGATAGGTAAGGTATAAAGGCCCCCATACATCAGCAATCGATTGTGGCATTTCTGCAATTTGCAATCGATGGTGTATAAAAATCTGCATTGTATGGGCTTTACAGATCGCAGATTGCAACCAAAAAGTGATTGGAATTGTTAAATCAGATTGTCCAACATGTTGGATTTCACAGATCGATTGGGGCTGTAAATTGCTAGTGTATGGACATGATCAGCAGATTTGCAGACCTTTTCTAGTAAAATGATGGGCCTTTCAAGATTGGCAGATCTGTGTTTGCTGCAATCGATTTGCAAATCACTGAAAAACATCTGTAATGTATGGGCGCAGATTGATAGATTGGGAAATCCTAATATCGGGCAATAAGCCTTCAAATTGATCAATTGTGGTTTTCAGATTGCTGATGTATGGGGACCTTAACCTATCCTGAAATTGAAGCAGCAGTCTAATTGAGGATTTAAAACAGCTGTGAAACTAATCCATTTTCTGTCCAGCACTAGACTGTACGCTGTATTTAATTTGGAGCGAAAAGCCGTTCTCTGCAAAAATATTTTGCCGACGACATAATTTTCGCCGATTCCACTTTTCCCCGTATTCAATTTGGCCAACTTTTCGCCGGTGCGAAAAGTCAATGCCGGTGCAAAAAGTATCACCTAGGAATAGTTGGCAAGAAAAAGTGCAGAATTGGGGTTTTGGGGACAAATAATTAAAAAAAAAAAAAACACCCAGCACCCATGGGACAGTCCCCCTAAGGATAACTGCATGCAATTTAAAAAAAAAAAAAAAAAGACTTCAGGACAACCCAAAAAAGTATTTTAGTTTTGGGGGCAGAAAAAACAACGTTGGGGGACAAACTTAAAAACTAGTGAAATAGACTCCAGGGGGGTCCCCAAGTATGCCCCAGGAGTGTTTTTGATTGCAAGTAGTTGCGGCAGGTGGCTTTTTCACATTTTTTTAATGTACCCCTAATTTGATGGGACTACTTATTTTGCAAAACAAGTTAAAAAACCCCTTAAGGATTCTGTCTTTGAACCTCTATATACCCCTGCCTATACCTTCTAATATCCTGCCTATAAACCTCTAAGGATGACGCTAATTTGCGTACGCAGTCATACAGTAAATAAACACTCCAGACCTTGAACCTGTGGTTCCAAAGCACAAAGTATTATTCAAGTAAAAGTACAGCAGTTACACTCTATGATCCTCATTTAATCTTAGCGCAAAGAGATTATACAGACCCAAGTACAATTATACATACGCAGCGCTCTCGGGTCCAGATGTTAGGCATCAGCAAGAAACCCCTCGTCAATCAGCATTCAGCATGAAGACTAGGAACCCCGGGTCAGAGCACACATATTTATACCCCCTCAAAAATAAACAACACAATAGAGAAGTTTGTTGCTAATACCATTGGTCCTAAAGGAGAGGGCATATGTTACAAGGCATTTAACAGGTTGGTTCAAATAGACACAATCCAGCCTCTAACAACTGGTGGTCTCTGGTTTCCCGCCTTATGCAAATCCTAACAGTTGTTCATATAATGTACATTTTGTTGCTTGAAGTCTCTGCGGTCCATAAGTTGAGAATGCATGTTGCGATCTCTCCATCGATATTACCGGAATACTGTTGAGAGAGTACGCATCAGTACAATACCAAACATGGCTTACTTATCACGTATAAAACCTTAGTTACGAAATAATCTTTATTTCCTAGCAATTATAATAAATGTGCATACTTGAATCTTATACCTTAAAGCTTATGGAACCTTGTATGTGAATATGTAATGTGTGAGTATGTGGGGTTTGATGTAAAGACGCTAGTTAACTTGGGGCAGATGCGTGTGCGTGAAGCTAATATTCAGCGTTTTCATACAGGGTCTTATGCATTCGCTAATATGCGACTAGTTAACAGCGCAATTGTGCGTATTAATGTGTGTATGAGAAATGGTGCACTTAAATCTCACTTAAACTCACAGTGATTACGCAATTATAGCATGAGCCTCTACAGGCACGTGAATTCAATAGAGCACAGAGATAACGCTGATCTGAAGTCTTAGAGAATCTAGGCTTCATTTAGAGGCGGCCGTACAGTCTACGACCGCACGGCCGCCTCGATGTTTGTCCAGTGCGCATGCGCACGAGGGAGCCGGCTCCTTCGTGCGCATGCGTGAGACCCACTACGGCCGACAGCGCCGGTCATAGCAGGTCTCTTTCCAAAGGGGGCAAGCTGTCGATGTTGATTGACAGCTCGCCCCGTTTGGAAGGCAGGCCAGGGGGGTGGCAGCCCAAACGGAGGCGTTCCCATGGGAATGCCTGCCGTTTGGGGGAGGACCCACTGACATCACTAGTGATGTCAGTGGAGAGCTTCCGGCTCTGACAGAGACAGAAGCTCTCCGGGGCTTACGACAAGTGAAACCCTACCCTAGGGTCTCGTCGTAAGCCCCGATGGTCGCGATGGTCTATGACCATCGCTTCCATCACCCTAGCAGTCGTTAGAGCTGTGGGTGTAAACCCACAGCCTAATGACCGAAACAGAGGCGGCCGGTCAGGATGCAAGCGGCCGCCCAGTTTCTGAGCGACCGCTTGCATCCTCCGACCGCCTCTGAATGAGGGCCACTGTGTGGAGGGAGACCACCATAGACCGACATGGGGAGCACTTCTTCACTCTCAGCTATCTCTAGAAGTGAACACCTAGCAGTGTGGAATGCTGAGCATTATAGTTCCATGACTTGCTCATGCCCCAGCAACCCCCACCCTTTTCAGGCTCCAAATACTGGTCTTTGTTCTCCCAGGGCCTGTATAGATGCAAATTAGCACAGCTACAAGACCCAAACCTCAGATAACACTCTTGGCTTTGAAGGTATTTTATTGTAGGAAGCCTGCTAATGTAAGGTGCTACAAACGACCCTCTTGCTGTATTCAAGCAGGGCCACCTGGAGTGAGAGCAGAAGTTATGTCCATGAAGCTTGTCTTCACAGGCTAGTTGTCACGTGGCCATTTGCTCTGTTTAGCTAATGCAATCCAATTTTGACATACTGTACAGCCATTTCTGAAATATCCTAATATATAATGTATATATAATAATATACACACTTTATCCAGAGCACCCAAACTACGTAAAGTCATGAAATGGGGCTTTTGATGAATCACCGTTACTTATGGCGATGGTCACAGATGCAATCGCATGATGCTAATAGTAATATCGCCACATGTACTAAAGTGTGAGTTTATCTAAAATGGCGCTTAAGCGGCCATTCGCAAAATGGCGTCTTGCGGTCTCATTTTAAACTGATCTTGTCTCAGCCAATTATCCAGCTTCGACACCCTCCTAAATGCTATTCTTCACCACCTTCTTAAAAATGCTATATAGCTCCGATTGAGACCATTTAAAAAACCCAAATACATTCAGCAGGGCTATTCTGGGGTATCTAGCAACTTTTGGGGGGGTGTCAGGCTGATTTCCCCAAAAATTACAGGACTTTTCACTGATTTTGAATTCGCCGGGTCCTGTTTTCGCCGATTTCAAATTGAATACCGGGCTATGCGGGGATGCGCGCGATACTTTTTCGCTGGCAAAACCTCCGATGACACCGAAAAGTCCGGCCTCAGACTTTTCGCTCCGAATTGAATTCGGCCTTGTGTGTCCTTTTCTTGTTGTGATATGAACAACTAAAGATTTATGAAGAACCATACATAAATATTATAATGTAGTGTGCTCTATGAAAAAAAGATAACCTCGAGAAATAAAGAAATTCTTTCTTGTCTGTTTAAACATAAGATGCGAGAGAAGGAGATTACTGAGGAGACACCCTGCTACTGAACAGAAGAAAATAAGAAAAATGACATTCACTTTAAAAAATAAATATAAAACTTGCTTTGATTACTTTGATCAATCGTTGCCAGTATATATATATATATAGTTAGATACATAAACACACTATATAATATCAGTTATAGGGGCCTACATATCAAAGCTTGATGAGAGATAAAATGTGAGATATAAATCACCAACCAATCAGCTTCTAACTTAAGATGGTTATGTTTTAACCACTTAACTGACGCTTTTTTTCCCCAAAAATATTTTTTTTTATGACTGAATTAGGTCAAGAACATCTTTTTAAGACTTATCCAACACAATATTATAAAAAATATATATATTTTTTAAACACCGTACACCATAAAAATAGCAATTTTTATGGTATACTGTAATGAGGGCCATTGACAGCTGTAACATCGATGGCTGATGGGTTCAACCATCAATAAAAACCATCGATTATTTGAGGCCACAGCCACCGATGTTTCCTTGCCATCGGTTTGCAAAGCATCGATAATCGGTGGCCATCCCTTGTATACTATATAATATACCATCCCTAATCTGAGGCCCCGTATCGAGTCTTGATTGTACAGGACCGCCATAATAAAAATAAAATTACCTATAACATCAATGTTAAAAATAAATAAAACCGGAATATTTTGGATGTGCTGTGACATCATGACATGACCCGGTGTCATGACGTCACTATGTCACTGTCCAATGACTGCCGGCGTGGGAGTGGCTTTGCAGCCATTCTTTCAACAGCTACTTCTCTTTCACAGCGCTGGAGCCCCCTGCGGACGCAACTGGACCCTTCTACACCCTTTACAGACCCCTTCCCGGACGCTGCTGGATTCCCGCACCCTGCCATGGATGCAGCTGAACCCCCGCAACGCAAGCCAAACGCCGCCACACCCCGCCTATGCTGCCAGACCCCCAGGTATTCTAGATACTGGAGAAAATCCCATATCCAAAATGCTCCTGCTCCCGAGCATTTCGGATATGGGCAACTCTCTACCTGTACATATATACATATATGTGTGTGTGGGAAGCAATCGGGAAGCCGACTGCCTAAATACCGGCAGCCGGCTTCCCGACTGTCTTATCCCGGCAAGGGTGAAATGCCGGGCGTCTAGATGTAGACGCCCGCATTTCCCCGAAGCCGGGAGACCGGCGCCCGGCATCACGACCGTAGTGATGCCGGGCGCCGCGAGCGGACAGCCGCGGGGGGGAGGGTTAGGTTTAGGGCTCCCGGGGGGGACTTAGGGTTAGGCACCCCCCGGGAGGGTTAGGGTTAGGCTAGGGGGAGGGAGGATTAGGGTTAGGCACCCCCAGGGGGGACTTAGGGTTAGGCACCCCCCCGGGGGACTTCGGTTTAGGCAGCGGGGAAGGGGATGGTTAGGGTTAGGCACTTGGGGGGGAAGTTAGGGTTAGGCACCCCTAAGGAGGATTAGGGTTAGGTTAGGTTAGTCTATACTTACCTATCCACGATCTGGATTTCCAGCGCTGTCGAGCTTCCGCTGCTTCGAACTCTGCTCCTGTCGGGCTGCCATGCAGCCGGCGGTATTTCATACCCATTCCGTGTGTGTATGTATGGAACTCTCTGCCTGTATACATATATACATATATGTGTGTGTGTGTGTGTGTGTGTGTGTGTGATATATATATATATATAACAAATTTTCCTAATTCCGGCACTATGCTGGCAGCTGACACCAATGATAACTGAGTGCCTTCCTCCGGGAAGACAAGGTCCCCTGTGATATCCAACAAAAAATAAACAGGTGGCACTCCAAGACTTGTCAGAAAACAAGTGTATTTCAAATCAACATTTCGGGGTCGTTCACCCCTTCATCAGGACATGTCCTGATGAAGGGGTGAACGCCCCGAAACGTTGATTTGAAATACACTCGTTTTCTGACAAGTCTTGGAGTGCCACCTGTTTATTTCTTTCTCTATATACATATATATGGAGATATATATATATATATATACACACACATAATGTGTGTGCGTGTATATATCTGAGTGCTGCCTCTCTCTCATATATATATATATATATATACACACACACACAGAAAGGTAGATGGTGCGGCACTCAGGACACGAAAATACGATATAGACTGGATGATGTCAACAGTTTTAACAACTGCCTTCAGGTTACAACATAATTAAAACAAGTGACATACTTTTATACATGTACTACTCACCCCTCGTGGATCACGCTGGCTTCCCGGAGCGGGACCGCTCACCCGTCCGTGGACGCCTTGCAATGACGTCATCACGCAAACGTGAGTCACGATGACGTATACAATGAAGTCTGTGAATACCATCACCATAGCAACTGTTAGTAACAATGTTAAAGAAAACAATCCTATCAGATTTCACAGATATTAGCTTGCTGTTTCCTTGCAATAATAGGAGAGATATCAATTTAATATACAATAAGTAGAACTAAGAAAAAACTATAAATAACCATTCGAATCACAAGAAAAAAAAAATAAAAAAGAAATAGAAAATAAGAACGATCAACTATGGATAATTAAAGAAAACATCCATATGGAATATTTTCATTTAAACCATTGGGAAATGTGACCAATTTCAAAGCCCGATTACCCCCTCTAAGATTAGGGGCAATAAAATCAATCATCCTATAGCGGAGGCTATTAAGTGGGTGACGAAACTCTAGAAGATGGCGAGCTACAGGTTGCTCGCTTTTCCCCGTTGCAATAGCATTTCTAATAGCAGAACGGTGGGCTGCCATGCGCTCCTTAAATCTACGTTCCATCTTTCCTATGTAAGATGACCCGCAAGGGCACAAAATTTGGTATACAACAAAACTAGAGTTAAAATCAAGTAGATGACGGATTTTGATACTCCTACCCGTCTGAGGATGATTAAAGGAGTCGCCTGGAATGAGGAACTGACATGTAACACATGTACAACGAATACAGCCCAATCTTCCTTTTCCTTTAGTAAACTTATTTGTTTTATCACTATCCGCTATATCAGCTTTAACTAAAAAATCGCTAAGATTACGACCTCGTGCATAACATGGCATAAGTTTTGGATTTGTTAAATTTAGTTTATCATCGGAGGTTACCAAGGGCCAATGTTTCTTACTAATTCTGTTGATCAACGGTGATCTTACATTAAATTTATTAACCCAAGGGAACTTCGTATTAATTTCCGGATCAACAGATGTTTTAGACAGTAATGATTCCCTATTGGACTCCAATAGTGATGATAAAGAATATCCCCTCTTTACAAACCTACCGATTAATGCATCTATTTGTTCAGAAGATTTCTCCCTGTCACTATTAATACGATGAATACGGACCATTTGTGAATATGGCAACCCTCGAATGAGGCTTTTAGGGTGACAACTCTGTACTTGCAGGAGGTTATTGCGGCCGGTTGGTTTAGAATACATCATAGTCTCTATATTACCATTCTCAATGTAAATCTTGACATCTAAAAAATGGATTTCTGATTGACCAATAGAATACGTAAATTTAATAGGACCATCTTTTTGATTATATCCCTCTATCAAAGCACAAAATGTCTCCCTTTCGCCACTCCAAATCAAAAATAAGTCATCAATAAAGCGTGTAAGTAAGATGATCTGGTTACTGATTAAAGGTTCACTGAAAAAAAGTTCTTCCTCTATGGCAAACATGAATATGTTAGCATAGGCCTGAGCTGCGCTAATTTAAAATAATTTCAAAAAGCATCAAAATAATCTCAATCGTGGAATCATCATATGCTCCGGCTGATGATTCCACGATTGAGATTATTTTGCTGCTTTTTGAAATTATTTTAAATAATAATTTTTTCCTCTATGATAACCAATTTTTTATGCAGGTTAAGGGCTGCGCTATGGGCTCTAGCGCAGCCCTTAACCTGGTATCTCTCCTATGATTACAAGGAAACAGCAAGCTAATATCTGTGAAATCTGATAAAGAAAACAATCCTAACATTGTTACTAACAGTTGATATGGTGATGGTATTCACAGACTTCATTGTATAAGTCATCGCAACTCACGTTTGCGTGGTGACATCATTGCAAGGCGTCCACGGACGGGTGAGCGGTCCCGCTCCGGGAAGCCAGCGTGATCCACAAGGGGTGAGTAGTACATGTATAAAAGTATGTCACTTGTTTTAATTATGTTGTAACCTGAAGACAGTTGTTAAAACTGAAACGTTGTTGACATCATCCAGTCTATATCGTATTTTTGTGTCCTGAGTGCCGCACCATCTACCTTTCTGTATTCTACAATTTGTGAGGGCACCGACTACAGTTTTCAATTATTGATGGGAGTGCCGGACCGATGGTAATTATATATATATAATATATATAGCTTATATATACTATTATGGCCCTTATAAATACAGCACCCGATCGGGCATCATGGGGGAGGATGAGGAACTGAGGCTGGAGGGAGTGTACGGGGCACCGCTAGGCTGCCTGGGTACATAGAAGCAGAAGCCAGAGCCGCAACTGCTGCTTCCTGTACATAACAGTGATCACTAGTGTGATCACTGTTGTTCCGGAGCCGCAACAGAGGGTGTCCCGCTAGCGGGCCGGAAACATAGCAGCAGCCGCAGCTACCAGAGCCACGGCTGCTGTTCCTTACTGAAGGGGCTGGGGCCGGCTGCCTGATCACTGCTGGCCACAGTGATTGGGTCACAGCAACAACTGTGGCTATATGAGCCGTGGCTGATGCTTCTATGGCAGTGCGCCGGGAGGGGGGTGCCAACGGTGCCCGATCACTGTGGCCAGCAGTGATCGGGACACGCTGGAGAGGCAGCCATGGTTGCAGAGGCCTCTGATGTAGGTGGCTGCTGGAAGATTAGCTTCCCGCAGCCGCCTAGTGGGCACTTCTGACTGGTCGTTTCAGATACCACCATGTCAAGTAAAGCCCAGCCTGGTGTGGTCGTATCTGATATGACCGTGCCAGGCAAGTAGTTAATAAAAGAATAGATATTGAGGAATGGTAAGATATAGAAATAATGTAAGATATCTCATTAAGTTCTAGAAAGTTATTTAAAATGGCTTCTAGAAACTTATGAAGTTGTAAGTTAAAATGGTCACTGATAGGGTCTCTCGGGAAAAATAAAATGCATATATGCCAAGTGAAGTAAGACACGAGCATAGATCTTCACGTGTTATGTCAAGGTTACTTTCTCATGGATCTATACATAAGTCTTGATGACATCATATGATAGATAAGTATAAATTTTGGAGCTAAAGTGGGCTCAGGGGGAGACTTGGATTGAAGTTCTAGGACGGCAATGCTGCTGGACACATTTATAAATCTTTTCTTTGTATTATCTTGTGTTTGTGCTTATTTTCTGTTCATGAATTGTTAGGTATAAGTAAAAATAATTATCTAACTCTTGACTGGACATTGAAAAATGTAAACAATATCTTCTTTTCTTGTTTATTACAAAGAGTGTTACAACCTTGTTGACCATCGTATGAATGATTGAGTGTATGCGTTTGGGCATGTGTCGCAAAAACATTATTATATATAATGGTGATTTAATGTTAAGCGGTGCAGAAAAACATTATTATACATTAGAGTTATACATTGTTATGGGGAGCAGTAAAACATTGTTATGTGCCTTGGTTGCACATTGTAATGTGTCATTGAAAAAAATAATTATATTTAATGGTGATGTATTGTTATATGGTGCAGAAAAAAACATTATTATATGTTACACTTTTCTAATATTATGCATCACAGTAAAATATGTCCTGTATATTAATATATATCAGTTATAAATTGTGGCATCTAAAGCAATATTGTGTTAAGACGACAAGTGCCCCACTGAGGCCTTACCTGTCTAGCTGACCTTGGTGGGCACAGAGAGGTACCCACCTGTGCTGCTCCTTACCCGTTTATCACTCTCCACTTTATCACTTTCCAGAGCTTCATACATCTGGCCCACTGAAAGGATTCTGAGGCTGGAGCAGCTGTCTGTGTGTGGCTGGAGGGAGGAGGGATCATGCGGGTGCCACGAGGGGGGGGGGGACACGGGGGCGAGGGCGGGGGGTACTTAAACATATACTGATTGTAAAAATCAATGGCCAACAAAAAAAATGTGTGAAGGGGAGGAGCTGGGACCAAAAAGGGGAGGTGCCAGTACAGGAAAGAGGAGGAGTCGGATTTAATCATTAACTCGCCCCCCTAGTAAAACAGTCTAGATTTGCCCCTGCCCATAGCCTCACACACACTCACTACCCCATAGCCTCAAACACACTCACTGCCCTCATAGCCTCACACACTCATTGCCTCCATGATCTCACACATACTCATTGCCCCCATAGCCTCACACACACTCACTACCTCATAGCCTCATACACACTCATTGCCTCCATAGCCTCACACACACTCACTGCCCCATAGCTTCACACACTCTCACTACCCCCATAGCCTCAAATAAACTCACTGCTCCATAACCTCACACACTCCTGCCCCCATAAACTCACACACACTCTCTGTTCCTATAGTCTCAATCTCACTCACTGCCCCATAGCCTCACACTCACTCACTGCCCGATAGCCTCACACACACTCACTGCCCCATAGCCTCACACACACTCACTGCCCCATAGCCTCACACACACATTATGGCTGGTGGCTACGATGATGCGATTTAGTGCGAATCGCGCCATTGCCCCACCTCCTAGTCTGCCCACTTTTTCTCAGTAAGCGAGGGGATGTGGGCAGCTGTGGGGGGTGTAAGAAGGTACCTGCAAGATCCAGGAGACTTGCCTACTCTTCCAGGCTGCCAGGAGTGCCAGATGATTTTTCGGGAGCCTCCTGGTTGTTTCGGGAGAGTAGGCAAGTATAATCTATTCTAGAGTTTGGAAAAGAAACTTTGGGGCCATTCTTATTCAGAAACTGTTACCAGGAAGTGCAGGGGCAAATGCAGAATTTCTGCTGGGATGTTTCCAAATGCTTGATTTTAGAGCAAGTGTGGGCATCACATGAAGAGGGCATACAGTAATTAGCACTTAACCAACTATAATATATATCATACGAAGTATAGTGTATGCAGACCCTGTAACATGACCCCTTCCTCCTGGTACAAAATGCTGTGCTCCTGGACTTGTCTCTTAATTAATGATTGCAGCCACCTGTGGTGAAACACCTGTCTCATCTATTAACTTGCTCAACACAGGTGGCTGCAATCATTAATTAGGTGGGAAGTCCAGGAGTAGAGCATTTTGTCGTGGAAGGGGTCATGTTGGAGGGTAGGGTGTATGTAATAATTCTGACATATACAGGAGCAGCAATCACAGTAAGCCATTATATGCGGAAGTCAGGCCATCCTGCCTGAGCTGAATGCTTTTATTTCAGATGTAGGCTCCATTCCAGAGCATGGGAGAAAGTTTGGGAATCTGATGGGGTAGCAGGAAAAGAACCTTGCACTGCCCTGGACATAGATGTACGGATTGGTCTCTTTATGCACTGCATAGTGTATTATTATACAGTATTAATAATTGACCTTATAGATGCTCTATATCCGTGCATTACTAACAGTGCATGGCTCACACATTTTAGAAGATCAACAGGTTATGCTAATTATTTCATCTGTAATGGGCCCCATACATTAGCAACGGATTGCCGCGATCCCGCGATGCTGCAAACCGGCATCGCAGAAATCCAACATGTTGGATTTCAGCGATTTGACGATCGCAATAAAAAAAGATCGCTATTGTTAAACCGCCGACATTTAACATGACAAATGTCTGCGATCCGGCGATGGATCGCAGAACATCAATGGTGGGGGATGGGGAATTTCCGATGTCGATCGTAAATTTCCGATCACAGCCCTGCATCGAGGCGTTCCATCGCTGATGTATGGGCACCTTAAGGCTGGGTACACACGTAAAGATTTTCTGTCCAACTATACAACTAGTTGATTGGTTGGAATGAAAATCTGGTAACGTATGGGAGTAACTGATGATCAGCAATTTGCTCCTAAATGCCAGAAAACAGATGAAAATGGTCGGTCAGACAAGTTTGTTAAATGTTTGATCTAAACAATTTGTTCAAACAACAGTTTTTGTCCATTTTCCGGCGTTTGGGAGCAAATTGCTGATCGTCATTTGTTTTCATACCTTACCAGATTTCCATTCAAACCAATCAGCTAGTTGGCTGGTTGGACAGAAAATCTTTACGTGTGTATGCAGCTTAACACTGAGGGGATCTTAAAAACATGCAACTTTAGTATTATATGCTATTTGTATTGTGGTTATCAGGGTGTGGGCTTGGGAGGGGGGTTTCCAGGCAACCAGATCCCCCCCCTGCCTTACATTTGCCTATGAAGTGTCACTGTGGGTCTTGTAGAGAAAATTCATATCCCCCTTTAGTAAAGCAGTTTTGTTACCTTACTTGCCAGTGTGATGTTTTCTTGAAAGGTCTATCACATCCTAGGGATCACCAGTTTCTTCTATATGCCCATCTGTTCCTTCCTCTTACAAACCCTTCCTTCAATGCATCTCTCCTGGCAGTTATCATACACACAGGATGAGATCTAACAGCTGTAACTGGCAATGCTGTGACTGTTACATCATAAAGAGTGTCTGTGATGTCACTCAGCTGCAGTCAGGGCTGCATGTGCCCACTGTGTACTCCTCTAATTATATCTGCCAGGTCTAAGGCAAGCGTCATTTATAGCTGAAACAAATGTATTTAAAAACAATTAATGGAAGTACATATAATAATTATTATATATGAATATAAATGCACACATGTGATATATACTGTATATATGAAAACATTGTGTATCACCCTAAATATAAATCTTCATTTATTCATTGTTTAGCGTAATCAGTTCCAATAAAAATGAATTCCACCTATGTAATATATAATAATACTAGAATATGATATAATATAAGGTTTTCATAATATACGTCCCTCCAGCTCATCCCTAGCCACCAGCTGCACAACTGATAGATGGACATTTAGCCTGGTTATATGGATAAAGTGTTTGTGACATACAGTTTAAAACATAGCTATGATATATTATAGAGTGTTTATATTATTTAATAGTAGAATTATATAATATACTAGGATATTATGTAATATAGGGTCAGATGTACTATGCTCTAGAAAGTGATAAATTGGAGAGTGATAAATGACCAACCAATCAGCTCCTGTCATTTTTCAAACACAGCCTGAGACATGACAGTTGGGAGCTGAGTGGTTGGGAGTTTATCACTGTCCAATTTATCACTTTTCAGAGCTTAGTACATTGACCCCCATAGTTATAATATAGTGTATAATACTAGGTTATGT
The DNA here is from genome assembly GCA_031769625.1 of Taudactylus pleione. Lineage (NCBI taxonomy): Eukaryota > Metazoa > Chordata > Amphibia > Anura > Myobatrachidae > Taudactylus > Taudactylus pleione. The sequence goes on from JAUIMM010000179.1 coordinate 496,080, forward strand.
TAAAACTGGCCTGGCGGACAAAAGCAGAGTTCCCGGCAGCGGAAGCCCGACTGCGCTGGAAATCCGATTGTCGCTAAGGTAAGTATAAACTAACCTAACCTAACAGCCCTAACCCTAGCCCTCCTTAGGGGTGCCTAACCCTAACCTCCCCCCCAAGTGCCTAATCCTAATCCCCCCTCCAAGTGCCTAACCCTAACCCCCTCTTCCCCGCTGCCTAAACAGTCCCCCCTAAGTCCCCCGGGAGGGGGGTGCCTAATCCTAAGTGACCCCCGGGGGTGCCTAACCCTAACCCTCGGTCCCCCTAGCCTAACCCTAACCCTTCCAGGGGGGTGCCTAACCCTAAGTCCCCCCCGGGGGCCCAAAACCTAACCCTCCCCCCCCGTGGCGCCCAGCATCCCTTCGATCGGGATGCCGGGCGCAGGTCTCCCGGCGTCGGGGAAATGTCAGGCGTCTACATCTAGACGCCCGGCATTTCACCCTCGCCGGGATATGACAGTCGGGAAGCCAGCAGTCGGTATTAAGGCAGCCGGTTTTCCGATTGTATACTCTTATAATACAAAGTATATAGATGTGGTAGGATGGTAAATGTGACTGCATAGCCAGAACAGCACATCATGGCCATCGATACTGAAATTTTTGAACCGTACCCGATACAGGTCTGGGTGTCTGTAACACCTCACTCTGATGATTCAACCCATATCTGACCTCACTAAGGTTCCTCTCAGTCACTTCCAGATGCCTCTGTGGTTCAGAAGAGCAATTAGACCCTGTACTGGTTGCCAGCTGCCTCCATATCCTCTCTACTTCCTTTCACCCCTCTCTGCACTGTTTCCTCTGTTCCCCTTACCAGATATATGAGGAACTAACAGGGACATCCTCTTGGCCGGTCGGCACCTCAGTACCTCACATCTCCTCTTCCAGCTGTTACCTCACAGACCAACTGTCACTCAGCTGCCTCCTGCTGGTTGCCGTGGCAACTTCCCTTCATATCACCTCATAACTGAGACTGTCACTCTTACATTAATCTCCTCACTGCTGACATTAGAACAAATAGAAGTGTGGATGGGATAACTTCTATCTCAGACCCTCCAACATGACCCGTTTCATTAGGTACAAAATACTCTGCTCCTGGACTTCCCTCTTAATTTATGATTGCAGACACCTGTGCTGAAACACCTGTCTCATCAATTACCTAGTTCAACACAGGTAACTGCAATCAATCACAAATTAGGTGGGAAGTCCAGGAGCAGAGTGTTTTGTACCTAATAAAACAGATCATGTTGGAGGGTAGGCTATCTATCTATCTATCTATCTATCTATCTATCTATCTATCTATCTATTCATTCTATAAACTGACTTTTAGGGGTCAATTCAATTAGATGGGAGTTTACAAAAGAACTCACTTCACAAAACTTGCATACATTGCGGCAATTTGCACACCCGCAAAATGCGAGATTCAGCTACAATTGGCGTTTCACAGGACTTGCGGTGATGTCGCACTTCTTTCTCAACAATAAGCGACCTGGCAGAAGTGCATGAAAAAGTGGGAAAATCATCCTGAACCCCCAAAAAGTTTCAGCTAAGATAGCAGGACTGTATAGGAAGCTGTTAGTGGCCAGAAGTATTTGTGTTTCTTAAAAGTTGTCAAATGATTGATTTTGACATTTTGTAGTAATGGTGGAAAAATGAGAGCCAGCAAGTTGTGAGCAAATTACATTTAGGTCATACTTACCCACTTTCCAAAAATTCTCTCCAGACGCAGCCCGGAGAGAAGATGCTGCTGTCAGCTTTGGGGGGCGGGGCATGACTGTAGACGTCATTAGACCCCACCCCTTTTACAGGGAAAACCCGCAATTCATGGGACCATGAGGAGGGGGCGGAGCTAAATGACGATATTTACCACATTTAGCCCCGCACCCTTCCTACGGACCCTCAAATTCCCGTTAAAATCTCCCCATCCTGCCCACTTCACTAGGAAGTGGGCAGGGTGCGGGAGATCTGCCTATTCTTTCGGGGGTGCAGGGGGCTACCCGAAAAATTGGGAGCCGCCCGCAACTTCCGGGAGCGTAGGCAAGTATGATTTAGATCCCTCCAAGTGCTTGATTATTCATTGGGAATGGTGTACCAGAGGCTCTGCACTGTGGGCCTGAATCATCATGAATTGTAAGCGTGCGCAGATCCGCCAATGGTGCTTATTGCGCATGCGTATACACCACAGTGTGCGTGCACAGGTCAGCATTGCAATCACGCTGCTGTCATGAATGCAGAAACAAAGCCATCACAGAGTGAGTGATGTGACATCAGCGTTTGGGGGTGGTTACGCGGGAGTGGTCGGAGAAACACAGGTGTGTAAGGGTATGGGGGCAGCAAGTGTGTATGAGGCTATGGGGGAAGCAAGTGTGTTTGAGGATATGGGAGCAGCATGTAAGTGAGGCTATGGGTGCAGCAAGTGTGTGTAATAGTATGGGGGCAGTGAGTGTGTGCCCTGGGCTCCACTTGGTCTAGAACCGGCACTGGCTTTCATGAATATGTAACACACAAGGTATACCATATGGTCACGCAGAATGGCTGCCTGAACTGAGCAGTCGGAACCACTTTATCTGCATGCGGAACCGCAGATGCAGGCTACGACATGTCCTGAAAATGGCCATGACACACCTGCGTTCTTTGCCACCACTCTACGTTATCTCCCCCAAACGGTCCCTGGCTATCAATCACTTTGCAAAGGGTCTTGAATCAAAATCTAATAAAAAAAATATTAAAATCTTTTGATATCAGACTGTAAAATAATTTCATATTTTGGAATGTTCCTCAAAAATCTGAGTCTCTTGCCATCCCTCTCCTCTGCTCTCCTTCAGCTAGCTCTGGGCCTGATTCAGAGCCGGATGCTATTTGCGGACGGTCGTTCTAAAAAAGGGGCTGGATATTTAAATTGAGCGCTCGCTCTTTGCGGTGTGTTGACGCCTCTATGTCTGAGCGAGTGTTCGAAAAATGCGCTCGCTATTTTGTAAAGACACCCCTTTGCTGTCGCATCACACGTCATCTCCAGTATTTATTAGATTAATCGAGAACATCGAAAGGCACCAGAACTGCTTGCAGTAATTGTGGTAGGATTTTCTTACCGCAATCACTGCGAGCAGTTCAGGCTAAAAGACAACCAAGTGACGTGGTCGATGACGCTCCTTTACTAATTATGCACTCAAATTAAATGCCCTTTTGACCGTTAGGCACGCCTGCGTTCGGATCTCCACACCCCCGTTTTCAAGCACCTTCCCTTGTTACCACCCTCAAGCGGTACATTTTGTCAATCAATTTGGCAGCTCCTCGCTGTTTTACGAGTGCACGATTTCTGACCGCAATGACTTTTTGCGCATGCGCATTACGACCCATACGCATGCGCAGTTGTGCGAACATCGCTCAGAGCGAACAAGCGGCCGCTTACGAGCGGCTCTGAATCAGGCCCTCTGTCCCAACACCAACCTTAATGCAACGATCCCGTGTCCCATACCTCTGGAGACTGACTTCAGCCTGTTTCCAGATGTTGTCTCTACTTTGCCTGTTATCCAGTTTTCCAGCCAATGGAAACCAATCTGCACAATGGGCCCCTATTTTCTAAGTGTATTTGAGGTAAAATCCCCGAAAACGTACCTCAAATACTAAGAAGTCCCGTATATATGAAGGAGGGACCACAGCAGGTATCTCCAATACCTGCTGTGGTCCCTCCATTGCCGCTGGCAGCCGTCTCCCTCATAGGTTTCTATGGGGGATGTGATGCTGCCAAATGTACCAATATCCAGAATGCGATGCATTCCAGATATTGGGACCCACAGCTAACGCCATCTGAAGGTGGCGTTAGCCGCGGTAGCCTATGGGCTACACCGCGCACTATTAGCCGGTGGAGGGATCCGCCGAAACCCTACACGGCTATGACGGATGTGCATGTGCAGTCCACGGAACTGCGCATGCGTAGCACCCCCTGCACTGGCCGGCCGCTCTCCGGAGACATCACTGGCAGGGCCAGATTACGGGGGGGAAGGGCACTGGGGGCATGTACCCCCGGGCCCCCCTCTCGGAGAGGGCCCCCTGCCACCCACCACTGATCAGACTGGTTCCCGCGATCCACAGCGCAGGCGCAGCCAGTGCTGTAGCAGCCGCTGTCTAAGACATCAATAAGAGTCCCCACCGGCGCCGCAGAGCAGTGCTAGGTTGCCGGGCCGGCGGTGGACCAATGAGATGACAAGTTGCAGCCTGCGGCTCTCAGTGACTACATGGCGCGCAGGCTGCAGGGAAGAAGCCGGGAAATAGAAGGAGGGGGCGGGCGCCGGGCACGCCACACACACAGCCACATATGGAGACAGAGAGGGTGGAACATGCCGCGGTGAAGCTGAGGGCGGCTGTGGCTGAGGCATTGTGTCACAGCATCATAAAAGAAAAAAGTAAGACAGGATTTACATTTTTTTTCTTTCTTACTACATAAAATGTAACTAATGAAAGGCACTGGGTCCTATAGCTTTGCATGTGTATGTGTGTGTACATGTGTGTGTGTGTGTATATATATATATATATATATATATATATATATACACACACACACACTATATAATATATCTGGTATAGTTAGAGGTGTTATGCTTGTACTTTAACACAATAATTGGAGATGGGGTTGTGTGTCCCTATGGCCAATCCCTATTTTATTTTACCCCCTGGACGAAATAGTCTGAGATATCTGCCTGGATTATACAGGTTTTTTGAGCGCTTATCCCTGCTTCTGTACCGAGATTGTGTATTTATCGTGTTGCATAGCAATTCTCTTTTGAAGCGCCCATTGGTTAACAAACACTGGTCACATGCGCAGGGGTTTGCGTGCAGAGAGTGGAACGCATCGCTGTTCAGCACGCAACAACCGCACTGTGTTATACAATGCCTATGATGCGACAAAAGTGACTTGGCTTCAGTTGGCTAAATGAGTTGGAGATGTAAGTTATCGGTAAGTCACGGCTTTTTTTACACGTGAATTTTGGCACTCTGGAAAAGAAACAGTATGCTGTGGTGCACTCCTACTTTAGTAGAAGCAAATAGGTACAGTGGGCCTGATTCAGACCCACTCGAGAGCGCTCGCAAGCTGGTCGATGTTGGGCAAGTGCGCATGTGCACGACGGAGGCTGCTCCATCGTGCGCATGCGCGAGACCCGAATAACGACGGGCAAGCCGTCGTTATGGGTCTCGCACCAAAGGGGGCGTGCTGTCGATGTTGAGTGACAGCACGCCCCCTTTGGTGGGCGTGCCGGGGGCGTTGCTGCCCAGACGGAGACGTTCCCATGGAAACGCCTACCATCTGGGGCCGGCCCCACTGACATCACTAGTGATGTCAGTGGGAGTGCTTTTGGCTCCAAAAGCACTCCTGGGCTTGCGGCAGACGAGACCCTACCGCAAGGGTATCGTCGCAAGCCCGATGGTCGCGATGGTCTTGACCATCACGACCATCATCATGGATGCTCGCATAAGCTGTGGGTGGTAACCCACAGCTGTGCGAGCGTCCAAGAGGCCGCTACAAAACGAGCAGGCGCTCGTTCAGAGCGACCGGCTCTGAATCAGGCCCAGTGTCCTGTAGAAAGAAAGAAGGATCACTCCACATACTTTTAAATTAGTATAAATATGTACCCTGAGGAAAAGACTCATAGAGGTCTTGAAATATCGGTAACTATTTTAAACAGATTTGAACTATTTTAAAAGTTTGTGGAGTGCAGCTTTTTCCTTTCTACAGGATACCTATATTCTATATATAATATTAATATTTACCACCGAATTGTACCGTAATTCTCTCTCTAGTGATTGACGATTAATGATTTTAATTTTAGACTTTAGGGCCCCCCTGTCTTAAGTGCCCCGGGCCCCCCAAAGTCTTAATCCAGCTCTGATCACAGGGACGGGTTCCCTTCGGAGCCAGTGTCCCTGCATGTCACGGATGATACATCCGGCCGAAGAGATCGCTTTTTGCAATGCGATCATGGGCGTTACTGGCATGCCCTGAATGATAAATGGGCCCAATAGGAGCTGATTTAATGGGCAATATGACGTTTTCTCACTTTGCACAGTAAATGACAGTAATCTTACTCCTGGCCTTAGCTTGGGGAAGATTAGTTGAGTAGTATTACAATGGTTCTTATACTTCTGTAATCTCTGCAATTACTGCATCAAGAAAAATGATTTATTTGAATAAAGCATTTTTGGAATGTGAATTTTTTTTCTTTTTTAAACAAAATTTTTGTAATGTTTTTATTTATTTTTGAACTCATACGCTGTGCACACACTTGTCGATATAGGTCGTTTGTTCGGTCGATGAACGATATATCTCTGATGCATCGGTGGGTGTGTACACCCGATATATCTTTGAGTGCAGATATATGCAGATATATTGGTACATCTGCTTGTGTGTTACGGGTGACCCTTAGACTGGCAGGGGGGACTGCTGACACTGGCATCACAACTGGCCAGGCAAATTTAAATGCCTAAAAAACAAATCAAAACTATGGCGCAACACTCCAAAGCAGCACAGTGACCAAAATAGAGTCATCAACTCACAAATACATGTACAAGAATTGGTCACCCATGCGCTAAGAACTGTCCCAGCATGTGGTGGGTCACAAAATATGGATGCAATGTTTCAAATCCAAATGGCTCTCCTTCAATGATGTAGCAGAGGGATTGTCCTCCAATAATAGAATCCAAACTCACATAAAATACAAGTAGAAATAAAAACAATGATGTAATACCAGTATTGTCTCAAATGTTACACCCGTGTGTAGATCATGGATGTGATTATAGATGAATCTTAGTAGGTTTTCAGATAAAACAGTAGTAACGTAGACTGCAAGTCACCCAAATGAGATAAAGGATAGGACAAAATAAAAGAGGACTCTTACATAAATGCTGACATAAACATCACAGGAGAGAGACTCAAAAAGGTTTTGTTCGCAATTATCCCATCTCTGGGGAATGGTCTCATGAGGATGAAGTTTCATTCTGGAAATAAAACATAATGGCCACAGTGTAATATATAAAAAATAAAATACATAATAAAATGTATTTATTAAAATATAAAGGTACTCAGCACAGTATTCATACCAGATAAGGAGGTAAATGTCTTTTAACACACTCAGGGCCTGATTCGGAGCAGGATGCTCTGACAGAGCGCTCGCTCTGAATCAGGGCCGGCCCTCTGGTTTTTTAGAGCGGCCTCCTGGCCGCTCGCATAGCTGTGGGTGACCACCCACAGCTATAGCGAGCGGCCAGGAAGATGGTCGTGATGGTCAAGACCATCGCGACCATCGGGCTTGCGACGAGACCCTTGTGGTAGGGTCTAGTTGCCGCAAGCCCAAGAGTGCTTTTGGCTCTCACAGAGCCAAAAGCACTCCCACTGACATCACTTCTGATGTCAGTGGGGCCAGCCCCAGACAGTAGGCTTTCCAATGGGAACGCCTCCGTCCGGGTAGCCACACCCCCGGCCCGCCCACCAAAGGGGGCGTGCTGTCACTCAGCATCGACAGCACGCCCCCTTTGGTGCGAGACCCAGAGCGACGGTTTGCCCATCGCTATCCGGGTCTCGCGCATGCGCGCGACGGAGCCGGCTCCGTCATGCGCATGCGCACTGGGCCACCATCGACCTGCTTGCGAGCACATAGGGCTCGTGAGCGGGTCTGAATCAGGCCCTCAGTCAGAGAAGATGGAACCCGGGTATCCTAGCACTGAGTAGCTACAGACAAACTGGATGGGACACTATCGCCTTTGTCACCAGCGCGTTTCACCGCTCTGCGGCACCTTTTTCAAGGTGACACTGACACCCTTTAAACAGGCTCTGTGTCCGGCTGGCACACGCTGATTACATGCTTACTAGAAACTGAGTGTCCCGGCACCGTTCCCTCTCCAGCACCCTATGCTGTGCGCATTATAATGTAAATAGTAGTTTCATATTGATCTAAGCAATGGCAACCACCCGCCACTAGACAGCACGTGTGGCGCTAGCTGTTATTGAGGATGCTTAGAGTCCTACATACTGCTGCACATTGCCCGAGTTACCTCTCAGCAGTCCTGCACAGTGTGACCCTGCCCCTGTTTCACTTACAAAGGAATCATGAAAGACAGATGTCAAAGAATTTGCGACTATTTCTTCTAGCTCTTCTAAACATCCTGCCAGGTCCTGTACTGAGTGACAGCCTCATCATGTACCCGCTGCCTTAGGGTGTGCACAACCATGAAATAATGCATCCTACAGCCGCTTATCTTTTTTTTTTTTTTTTTTGTAAAATAAATGACTGTTGCAGAGGTAACACCCTGTGGACAAAGAGAAAGTAAACAATTGCAATCTGCCACCACTCCCAATAGTGATTCATTCTGTTAACTCTGCCCCAGAACACAGGTCTCCTGCCAGACTTTACTCTGGAAGTACAGAATAAACATAGGAACAAAGTGCATGTAACTGCTGTATACACACACAAGAGGTTGTACACACATACGAGAGAATGTACACATGCACACGAGGAGTTGTAAACACACACTAGAGGTTGTACACACACATGAGAGTATGTACACACGCACACAACAGGCTGTACACACGCACACAAGAGAATGTACACACGCACTCGAGGGGCTGTACACACACATGAAAGACTACACACGCACACAAGAGAATGTACACACGCACACGAGGGGTTGTACATACAAATGAGATGATGTATACACACACAGGGTTGTACACACACACACACACGAGAGGTTGTACACACACGAGAGAATGTACACATGCACACAAGAGAATGTACACACACACACAAGAGGTTGTACATACACACACAAGAGGTTGTACATACAAATGAAATGATGTACACACACACAGGGTTGTACAAACACACACAAGAGGTTTTACACACACACACACGAGACTGTACACACACTATAGGACAGTTTGGTGCTGTGAGAGCCCTAGTTACAAGGTGTATACTACTTTCCAGGTTGTCGGCTAAAGGAGCCCACTAGTAGGGTAACAGAATTTACTCTTTGTAGCCACAGGGGTCACAGGACTGATAACGTAACTAAGAAGTAAGGCCCTGATTCAGACCCACTCGCGAGCGGCTGTCCGCTCGCAAGTGGGTCGATGGTCTGCACTGCGCATGCGCACGACGGAGGGAGCTCTGTCGTGCGCATGCGCAAGACGCGACGAGCGAAGGACTTTCCTTCGCTCGTAGTGTCTGATCAAAGGGGGCGTGCTATCGATGTTGATTGACAGCACGCCCCCTTTGGTGGGCGTGCCAGGGGCGTGCCTGCCAGACGGAGGCGTTCCCAAGGGAACGCCTACCGTCTCAAGCCGGCCCCACTGACATCACTAGTGATGTCAGTGGGAGTGATTTTGGCTCTGATAGAGCCAAAATCACTCCTGGCCTTGCAGTTGAGAAACTCAACCGCAGGCTTCTGCTCGCAGTGGCGATGGTCAAGACCATCGCGACCATCATCCTGCACGCTCGTATATGCTGTGGGTGGTGACCCACAGCTATACGAGCGTCCAGCAGGACGCTCCATATTTATGGAGGTGGGCCCTGATTCAGAGCGAGCGCTCTGGTCAGAGCGTCCGGCTCTGAATCAGGGCCTAAGTTGGAACATAGGATTAGCGTAATATATTTAGAAAAACATTATCTGACCAGAGCTATCCATCACTATTATTTGGTAATAATAAATAAATATATAGATAAATCACGTTATCCTATAATAATTTATAAACTAGTTTTATAATCTCTACATTAGGCCTTTATTTTTTTCTAAGCTGTAGCAGCTAACATATATTTTGACTAGGGTTACCACAATTGCAACTCCAAATTCCAGGATAGGGGACATGACCAGGAGGTGTGTCCAGGGTAGTGGCCAAAACTGCAATAGAGTTACAGCCATTTTATTGATTCAGATTTCAAGCCATTTCTTTACTAGCCCAATAAAAAGCCCCCTCGTGCCCCTAATATGACTGCCCAGAGCCCCCTCATACCCTAATGTGAATGCCCAGACCCCATAATTTCCTAATGTGACCTCCCAGATCCCCATCATGCTCTAATGTGAACGTCCAGAACGCCCTTATACCCGAATGGCTGCCCAAAGCCCCCTTATGCCCTAATGTGACTGCCCAGAGCTCCCTCATGCCTTAATGAGATTGCCTGAAGCCCCATCATGCCCTAATGTTATTGTCCAGAGACCCCTCATGCCTTAATGGGACTGCCCAGAGCCCCCTCATGCCTTAATGGGACTGATCAGAGCCCTCTTGTGCCCTAATGTTACTGTCCCGGGCCCCCTAATGTGTTTGCCGAGAGTCCCCTCATGCCTTAATGTGACTGATCAGAGCCCTCTTGTGCCTTAATATGACTGATCAGAGCCCCTTCAAGCCCTAATGTGACTGCCCAGAACCCCTTATCTACAGCTATACCACTGAACTCGAAGTTTTTTAAAGGCTCCTCTCCACGGCTCTCCGGCTAGTCTCTACTGCAGTGCATTGCACACTGTCACGCACACTGGCTCCACCCCCCACGGCCGAAAGGAACATCGAGTACCTACATAAATATTCAATTTAACATTCAGTCGCTGCCCGTAGCCACTGAGAGAGCGAGTGATTAGTCTACTCACTCTCTCAGGATTGGAAGAGGAAAGTTGTGTCTGGAGCGCCGCGTCGCACACTGATTATTGTGGCAGTGGTGGCTACAGTCTCGTGAGAGTCGCAAGCTATTAATCTCGCAAAAGCCAATGCCTTACAGGTCCTAACGCCTGGCGGTTGTCTTAATTCTCAGATATGTACTGTCTGAGATTACCATCTGTCCAAGATTACTCTGGACAGTCAGAAAATCCGCGCCAGACTGTTCGGAATAATCCCGCATGGGTGTTAACCTTTATTTTTACAAATATGCGGCCCCAAGCATTAAATAAATTGACAACACTACAGTCTACCGATTCTCTTAACCTATCCTGAGTTGCATTGTGAGCAGCTAGCAGCTTCATATGGCGTAAAATAAAAATAACATCATACATAGTTGTCAGCTGTTCCTAATTATTCGAGAGGCATGGACACCATTCAGCCTGAATGAATGAATCTTATGCTGGGTATACACTATACAGATATATCTGCAGATGATGGTCATTCATACACACTAAACGGCCATCATCTGCTTTTGGCTGCGGGTCCCATGGGCCAGGGGGCGGGGGCATGTCCACCCCCCTCCCCGCGGCCTCAGCTGCATGTACTGCCTGTACACACCGGCCGATGGCCAGATATATCTGGAGATAAATCTGCCATCGGCTGTGCAGCACAGCCGACGCAATATGTCTGTGAACGACGCCGTTCACAGATATATATTGCTGGTACACACTGGCCAACGGGCAGAAGATATATTGGCCAATCAATTGATCGGCCAATATATCTGTCAGTGTGTACCCAGCTTAACAGTAGTAATTAACGGTAATCTCAAAGAGAAGTGTGGCGTGAGATTATTTGGCCTATTGGGAACCCCGGCAGATGAGATAAACCGAATGTCCAAGAATTGTATGCATGTGCCTAGTATTATGAAACTGTGCAAGGATTTGATGAACTGATCAGGTTAAATGGAATATATTTGTCATGGAAAATGCTCAATGATGTGAATAAGACCATTTGCAACTATCCCAGAAAATGAATAATTAAATACATATTGGGTGAAATGTCTTAGCATGCGAGATGCAGGAATCAGTGCAATTCTGGCGACTCTGAATTTTTTAAAGTGGCAATAATAACCTGGTTTTGCCTTTTAAATTATTACTGCCTTAGAATAAAATGGGCAGACTCACTGGAATCACACTAATTCCTACATCTTTCAGGCTATTTGTTATGGAAAAGTGTCTCACCAGATAAGGCAGGAAAACTTGGTTTGTAGAGTAGCCTGTGAGGAGGGAGGATAACTTGATTAGATGAGTTGCCTGCCAGGATGGCAGTATTTCTTGGCTAGATGAGTTGCCTGCCGGGAGGGCAGGATTTCATGGCTAGATGAGTTGTCTGCCAGGAGGGCAGGATTTCTTGGCTAGATGAGTTGCCTGCCAGGAGGGCAGGATTTCTTGGCTAGATGAGTTGCCTGCCAGGAGGGCAGGATTTCTTGGCTAGATGAGTTGCCTGCCAGGAGGGCAGGATTTCTTGGCTAGATGAGTTGCCTGCCAGGAGGGCAGGATTTCTTGGCTAGATGAGTTGCCTGCCAGGAGGGCAGGATAACTTGGCTAGATGAGTTGCATGCCAGGAGGGCAGGATAACACAGGCTGAAAATAGTTCAGGTGTAAATGTACAGTTTGATTACACACAGTAGGGCTGAGAAAACTGTAGCTGCTGATTATACAGAGGAAGCACGGACCTAAAGGCTTGGGCCTGCATACACTGAGCACAGCATGTGGATAGTGAATAGTTCAGGTGTAAATGTACAGTTTGATTACACACAGTAGGGCTAAGAAAGCTGTAGCTACTGATTATACAGAGGAAGCACGGACCCAAAGGCTTGGGCCTGCATATACTGAGCACAGCATGTGGATGGTGAAAACAGACAGCAAGCTAACAGCAATCAGGGCAGAGTGGAACAACAGTCTTGAACAATTGAGCTACCTGCTGAAGCCTGGAAGGCAGCATGGAGGGAGACGGAGAGTGGTAAATAGAAGAAGCGGCTGAAGTGTAGACAATCACGGAGGATAGCTGGAACAACCAGACCGAGCTGTAGGAGGAAACTCTATAACCAGCGAGGGGGAATGAATCTGGAAGCTACAAATAGGAGGAGCAGCCAATCAGCAGCATATAGAGTATGAGTCACTCTCTGCAGCATCCCCGGTGCTTGGTAATCAGCGGAACCGGATTCTGAGTCAATGTAGGTCCCGAGCCGGTGGGAAACAAGCCGCTGCCACGGCTTGTGACACTATTACATTTCCCCCACAGGTATATTGCATACTTGCCTACCCACCCGTAATGACCGGGAGCACCATCACCGGACCCTCCACACCAACATGAAACACCCCGGCAGCAGAGGGGCCGATGACAAGATTCACGCTGAATCGCATCATCATGGCCCCACCCCCTGCTCCACGATGCCAATAATCTCTGCATTGTATAGTGGGGGGCGTGGCCTTGATGGCATGATTACACGGTCACTCCCCCACACCACCCCTAATATTAATGCTGTCCCTGCCACCTCCCCTATAGAGCACCACGCCCATCCCACTATGTTGACCTGGCTGCCCCCTCCCTGAGGTAGGTAGTACTTTGGAGTGGCTGTGATAAAGAAATTAGAGATCTTGGGCCCTGATTCAGAGCCGGACACTCTTTTTGAGCGCTCGCTCTGAATCAGGGCATTTCCCCCCCACCACCACCTCCAGGCCACTCGCTAAGCTGTGGGTGACCACCAACAGGTTTATCGCGACCATTCGGGCTTTCTATGAGACCCTTGTGGTAGGGTCTCATCCACCGCAAGCCCCAGTGAACTTCCTGCTCTATTAGAGCAGGAAGTTCACTACTGACATCACTGGTGATGTCAGTAGTGAACCATGTCACAGGCTGTTTGAAAAATGGTAGTTAGGAGCTGATTGGCTGGTACCTTATCACCCTATCTCCTAACACAGCTTAGTAAATATACACCTTAAATTTTAGTGGCTTAGAATTTATTATTTATTAGCAGCTATTTATATAGTTCACACATATTCCGCAGCGCTTTACAGAGAATAATTGACCATTCACATCAGTCCCTGCCCCAGTGGAGCTTACAATCTATATTCCCTAACACATGCTCACACACGTACACAATAGGGTTAATTTGTGTTGGGACCCAAATAACCTACCAGTATATTTTTGGAGTGTGGGAGGAAACTGGAGCACCTGGAGGAAACCCACGCAAGCAAAGGAAGAATATACAAACTTCACACAGTTAGGGCCATGGTGGGAATTGAACCCACAACCTCAGTGCTGTGAGGCAGTAACGCTAACCATTACACCATCTGTGCTGCTGAAGAAACTTAACTGGACTTTGGGCCTGATTCAGAGATGTACGCTATCGCTGCCTCAGCAGATATTTGCACAGCTGTGGATATGCAAAAAATATGCTACTGGGACAGCAGCCAAGACTAGTACTGAGACCCCCACCAGAGCCATCGCAGCTGTCCACAACTGCGTACACATACGTAGCATCGGATGCAGATCATGCAAATATCGACTCATTGAGTGAGTCGTGGTTACTCAGAATGGCCGCTGTAACTGAGACGCCGGAACCATATTTCCTATGTATGAAATCGCAGATGCAGGATGTGACGCCCCCAACACGGTCAAGACGTTTCTGTGTTTTCAGCAGACACTCTCCTTTGCCACCCACAATCACTCCCTGACTGCCAAGCACACTGCGATTAAAGAATTGCAGTGTGTGTACCTTGACGCATGCGCAGTGACAAAAATCGCTCCATTTGCGAATACATAGGAATAGCGTATAACTCGGAATCAGGCCTTTCGCTCACTAACAGCCTGATTTACATGTAATGCGATTCCATACGCGTTCAGTGATCGGGAAATCCCATATGAAGATCCATACAGCCCTTTGCTTGTGACAGCAGCTGTCATCATTATCATCAGCGTTTACTGCAGGATATCTGCTGGGGGAAATTGGACGGATCTCTGCATACGCTCGCCTGTGAATAACCCGCTACTTTGGCTGCATGCCCATGACCTGCACACTGGATGCTTTCTCTATGTGTAAGCTCCCCATCGTTAGCCTCTATGTGAAAAGCTGCCAAGATGTGGTTGGCTCCGGAACACTTGTGAATGTTCTAAGTTGCGTATGCAGGCCGCAAAGTATGACCGGATTACCTAAGATCCCAGAACCCGTCATGTCACATGAGGGGGGCGGAGCTGCCAGCAGGAGAAAGTGTAGAGCTGCCCGGACACGGTGAGCTGCTCTACACACTGCAGGGTGACTGACCTCCTTTGGATACAGCAGCACTTCTGGCCACAGGGGGCAGCCTGGTTGGCGCTGCAGGGAGCGTGGCGGTGGCAATGGTGGGAGGTGCGGGGGCTTGGTGGTACGATCATGTCATTGCGGCTCCGGCCCCTGCTATACAATGCTAAGATGTCTGGCATTATAAACCAGGGGGCGGCGCTAAGATAACCCTATAGCTTTGTTTCAAAAAGTTAACAAAGGGACGACTAGACCTGATTGGTACAAAAGCACCTCAATCGTGAATGAAAGAGGATTAATGCCTTATAACTGAGGTTCCCAAACTCCGCCATTACAGTCCATGTTTAAAGGCTGTCCATGCTTGAGCACAGGTGACTTAATTAGTACCTCAGTCAATTTAATTTAACCATCTGGATTCAAGCATGGCTATCCTTAAAACCTGGACTATAGAAGGGGTGGGATCTCGGAATGAATAAATAGGCCAGGTGTCTAAGGTTACTTCCTCGTTCCTTTTGGATGCTCCCCATCCGACCATGCTTTATTTGTAGTTAATATGGGTTGTTGCATGGCTTATGGTTATGGTTATTTCTCTTTGTTCTGGACTCTGTTTTGTTTTTCTTGTAGAGGAGGCACAGCCATTGCTCGTCACATCCACTAGGGTGCATGAGGGAGCTGTAGGGCACCTGACCTTTCACAGGGCTGCTTGTCTCTGCCCATAAGGGGGGACCTGGGCTTTTTATTAGAGGTTGGGCTAAGTAGTGCTAAGCCAAATAAGGAGGGTGGTGCCTTCACAACCGAAGTTGCATCAGGGGGCGCATGTCCAACCCCATTTGTTACTGACATTTATGGCTAGAGCTGCGAGTTGCAATTCTTTCTTGGCCACACATTAAATAATTAATTAGTTAATTCATTAATTCATTCATTATAATTATAATACAAGCTGAGACCTCATAATTCCACTCACTGTGTCTGTGTTTATTAAAAGTTGGAGGTTTTGAGGGGATAGTTTTGGTTGAGTGGGTTATGGGACAAACAATAGATTTAGTGAACATTTAAAAGAATATGCATTTAACAAATGTATGCCTGCCATGTAATTTTGTTATGATGCATTTGTACTTCTAGACCTGTCCACAAGGTGGCACTCACTAGTTTTGCTTTACAACCTGCAGTACCAAAGATATCGCTGAATAGATTTCCCTCCAACTTTCTGTAGTGCAGGGCAAACGATTTTGGGTGTACACATACACACTGATAGATATCTATGATAGATATTTCAGTGAAATCATGTCTTTACAGGCAAATCTTGACAAAATCGTCCAAGTTGGCCTGCATGTACGGTCGACCATAGATATCATTATTGTTCATGTGGGAACGCGCATCGTTGGTCGATCATTCACTGCATAAAAATGAACGATATGAACGATTTAGCGCTGAACGATATCGTTATCGTTTATATCGTTCAGGAAAATTGTCACGTTTCTATGCAGAATAAGAAGACAAGTACAGCTGGTGAGGCTGTTATAGTCATTCCCATAAACCAATGATGCTAACCCTTTTTTATCTGTGATCTCAGGGTGCTGTTGGATTGGCACCATAAAGAGTTTTACACATCTGAAAATCAGGAGCCCTCAAAAACAGATTTTGGGATTCCATTATTGGTCACGATGCACAGGTTCAGCACATAAGACTGACACGTGAATGAACAACCCTGTAACTGATGACTCAAAATGTTCTTTATGTTATATTACGAGTATATTCTTAATTTCTTTACTGTTTTGAAAATGTAATGTAAACCTCTATATCATGCTATTTCTACCTGTTAAGCGCCTTGAGTCCTATTTGGCGAAAGAGCGCTATATAAATAAAATTATTATTATTACACATATTTTATGTGTGCACACTTCTTTTGAGCAGTATACTGAATTACTTCCAGCCATGCCACAGGCACATAACTTGTAATAGGTGATCAGTAGATTAGGTCTGCATTACCCACAAGCCACCAGTGAATGATTATGTATTGTCCACATGCCACCAGTAAATGGTGTTTGCATTACCTACTAGCTATCAGTAAATGGGATTTACATTTTCCTTTAGCCACAACTAAATGGGGTCTATATTGACCATTGCACAATTTTACAACTTGCGGTCAGCTGAATGGTTACAATCACCCCTAATGATTATGGGAAAATGTATCACACCTTCTAAAGAGGGCAAGTGATGCTGTCCCCATAGCAACCAGCTTATTCTATCATTAATCTATACAATGATAGCTACTGTAGAGCTGATTGGTTGCTATGGGCATCACCTAGACTTGTCCTCTTTGCAAAAGTTTGATAAATTACTAGAGATGTGCGGGTTCGGATTTACTCAGTTCTTATCGCCATTTTACCGCAAGTTCGGATTAGTTCGGATTTATTTTATTGGCTATCCAAAACACGTGATAGCCGATAACCAGTAAAATGCCGTTTTGAGATCCGAGTAAATCCGAGTAAAACCGAGTAAAGCCGAACCCGCTCATCTCTATAAATTACCCATATTTACCTACTCTCCGGTAAGGGCGGTGAGACTCATGATTTTTCGGGTAGTCCCTCCGCACCCTGGTGAAGTGAAGTGGCAGGATGGTGGAGATATCACCAGTTTGTAGGAAGGGGACAGCTATAAAATGACAGTAAACAAAGGTGTGGCGCTACTGTAACTGGAAAAGTGCCCAGGTGTTTAGTCACATGTAAACTATTAGACTGGATAAGTATTAAAACACCTCACGTCTGCAGCTATATTCAGGAGGCGGTTGCCTTTACACCTAAAGAAAATATATAACCAGAAACAGACAATAGAATATCTGTGCTGGAGTGTGGTGTTAGAAGACAAAGATTTTCTCTAAATATATTACATATAGACCATAAAATATTGTGTGTGTTGTCACATGATTTATTTATACAATTTAAGCAATTGTGCTAAAAACATACAGAGAAACACATAAAAAAACACAATTGAGAGAAGACCTGAAATATTTGAAGTATTCCTTAAAGTAAAATAAGAAATCCAATACAGAAAAAATACATAGGGGTCTATTTACTAAGCAGTGTTATGAGACAGAGTGAAAAGTGATAAGGTGCCAGCCAATCAGCTCCCAACTGAAATCTTACAGGCTGTGTTTGAAAAATGACAGTTGGGAGCTGATTGGCTGGCACCTTATCACTTTTCACTCTGTCTCCTAACACTGCTTAGTAAATAGACCCCACAGTTAGAATAATTATTGCAATCTCTTCTACGATAAAGAATTTTGCTGAATAATTATTTCAATAAAAAGTTTGTGTCTTTGCATAAATAACTAATTAACCCCAAACCTGCAAATCTGCTAATCATGTCCATACACTAGCAATCTACAGCCCCAATCCATCTGTGACATCCAACATGTTGGACAATCTGATTTAACAATTCCAATCACTTTTTGGTTGCAATCTGCGATCTGTGAAGCCCATACATTGCAAATTTTTATACACAATCGATTGCCAATTGCAGAATTGCCACAATCGATTGCTGATGTATGGGGGCCTTTATATGCTTCTGTAGCACTAGGCTATTATTAGCAATTTTGTTATTTATGCAAAGACACAAACTTTCTATTGAAAGTTATTCAGCAACATTTGTCTCTATTGTGGAAGAAACAGATTGCAATCATTATTCTCCTTATGTATTTTTACTGTGCTGAATTTAGGTAGACTTCAAGCGTTCTCGGTCTTCTCTTGTATGTGTATTTTATGAGTTTCTCTGTAGGTTTTTTAGGACAATTGCGTAAATTGTATAAATAAATCATGTGACAATACACACAATATTTTATGGTCTATATGTAAAAATATATTTAAAGATATAATAAAAAAATATATTTCAACACCACACTCCAGCGCTGATATTCTATTTTCTGGTTCTGGGTATAAAATGACGCCAATCGTGGGGCCTAATGATGTACAGAGCCCGGCCTTAGGCCCAAAGCAGCCAGCCGCATGTCCTCTCCGGACTTCTCCCGGAATTTTAAAGCAGGCAAGAAATATCTGTAATAACTATATAAGGTAGTCAATTTCTTAATCACACATGGCACATACCACACTTTTACCACAGATCTGAAGGCAGTGTGAAATAGCCATACGTAACAACGCGTTTCATGCGTGTTTTTAGCTGCATTGAGTTTCTGGGCACATAAGTGCTAGCAGTGTTTGTGGTGGGTGGTAATTTGGATGTTAGTTGTATTGAATGCACAAGTCTCCCATCTCAGCTCCCAGCTCCTGGCAGGTTGTCACTGGCAGTGTCAGCTGCCAGCTCACTACATGATGTTATAATCTCGCCTGGGGTTTGTGGAAATCCTGCCTGCTTTGAGGCTATGACAGTACATGTAATATCTTATTACCCACCAAGTACTGCAGCAGGCAGGGAGAGTCATTTGCCTACAGACATTAGTGATATTAAAGGATGACAGACAAACACGGTTCTGGTGATTAGTCATTTTATGAATTGCTTTTATTGTTGTGGGTTTCTTCTGTTCACAGAAATTATGAGATATGCCTGAACGATGACGTCTTCTCAATTTACAGCCTAGGAGACCCTTGCCCTTCTCACTGATACTGGCATACACACTGGTGAGCGTGCCAGTGTCAGTTACCATGGTAAGTAACCCCTGTATCATGATAACCACGGGTATCATGTTTACAGTTGTAAAGCCGTTACAATGCTTTATACCACATTAGTGCCAGGTTCCACATCATGCTGCCCCCACTTCTGGTTGACGACAGTCTGAATGTTGATTACACATATCCACCCCATTTGTTATTTATTAGTCATTTATAGTCCCTAGGGGGGAAATGTATAAGCCCTGGAGATAGATAAATTGAAGAAAGTGCCAAAAGCAACCAATCAGCTTCTGTCATTTTTCAAACACAGCCTGTAAAATGTCAGTTAGGTGCTGACTGGTTGGTACTTTACCTCTCTCCACTTTATCACTCTCCAAACTTTGATACATAAACTGATTGGTTGCTTTGAGCAATTACTCCACTTTATTTCTCTTCAAGGCCTGATACAACCCCCTGTAGGTGAGAAGTGGGCCACCTGTGGGTAAGGACCCCAACTGGGTTGCCAGAATCTATTCTGGGGTCCCCCCAATACCCAGCATTGTCCAGGCCTGCAATATATTGTATCAAGAAACATTTGTTTGGTGTCCTAGGATGCTGGAGCACTTTGGGTTCCCAACTGAGACACACAGGTATTAATCCTGCTAAAGATTGGAGAACTTGCCCATAGCAACCAGCCAGCTTCTACTTATCATTGTATACAATGCACTAGACAAATGCTAGCTAGATGCTGATTGGTTGCTATAGGCAACACTTCCACTTATCCGCTCTTTAGGAGGCTTGATACATCTCCCCTACAGTCTGTAAGGCATCATGTGGGGTAATAATAATATGGTGGACATTTTGCATACTAATCATCTCTAGGGTATCTACAGTATAATGGGTGCAGAGTGTGCAATGCATATGGGCCCCAAGTGGGACTGCACTCTATGCATTCAGAATAGGCTCCACTGTGTGTCAAGCACAGGATGCCCTACAGGGCCGGAGTAAGGTCTGTGGGGTCCCCTGGGCAACAAAGTTGTGGTGGCCCCTATCAGTAAAATAATCAAAGTGTATATGTACTGTATGTGTATCACTATATATATATATATATATATATATATATATGTGTGCATGCATTCGAACACCCCTGCACTGAATGGGATGAAACCAATGTGAGGTGGTTCAGTTGGATACTGGTCAGGTTTTAGGAGGGTTAGGGTCCCGGTCGGACCTCCAGTTGGTGTATGCTGGGCAGAACTTTGACCTGGAGAGCCTGTTCTGAGCCTTCCACTGGATGGATTTGGACAAAACCTTCACAGAGTGGTAACTTTGGATCCCAGAAGACATACTAGGGGTTGAAGTCCTGGTTGGACCTCCCGTTGGTGTACACTGAGCAGAACTTTGACCCAGGGAGCCTGTTCTGGGCCTTCCGCTGGATGGATTTGGGTGAAAACTAATGGAGTGGTTGGGGTCCCGATCGGACCTTGCAGCAGAGTGTGCTGAGCAGAACTTTGACCCAGGGACCCTAACCCTCCCTCCCTGGTGCCTAAACCTAGCCTCTCCCTCCCCACACCCTAAACCTAACCCGCCCCCTACTGCCTAACAACAACCCTCCCCCTAGTGCCTAACCCTAATCCCAGTACTTACCATCGTGATGCCGGCGCCGGGATTCTGACAGGAGCGGGGATTCCAGCACCGGCATTCTAAGTGCTGGCCTCCCAACTGTCGGGATTTTGACCGGATCTCATGTATATATTTATATACTGTGTGTGTATGTATTCTGTATATATATTACACAGTGATTGTAATGAAGCTTCTCAGTGACAGGTATAAGGGAACAGCTGACTGCAGAGAAGGACCGCAGCAGAGACAGCTAAATGCTGTACTCCAGTTTTAATTAGTAGTAGTGTCCGGGGGCCGGGGACAGTGTCTTGGGGCCCCCTAAGTGTGGGGGTCCCAGGGCGACCGCTCCTTCCACCCCGCCTATAATCCGGCCGTGATACACCATACCCGCTGGCAGCAGCCATTTTTCGAGTGATATATTTGGAAAGTTGGCACTGGAGAAGTCACTGTGCCAGCGCCTGTGCGATCTTCTGCGTATGTGCCATCTTTCTGTAAATATCACATTGAAGATGGCAGCCTGTAGAGGGTATGGTGGGTCGGCTGCACAGAGTAAGGAAGCACTGCACACAAGACCCCCGGCTGTTACTACACCTCCTCCTGTTATATTTTATCCTTTTAGCAATCATATTACCTTAATCTCGCCCACCATATTAAACATTTTTCTTTTCACAAGGTGGTTTATTTATTGTACCGTTTTCACAAAACCACTTTCACAGCTCTAAAATCATATATAATCCTTTAATCTGATAATTTAGGTACAGCTACTGTATTCACAATTCATAGTTACCTCACACATCTGGCAGTAAACTGGTTTCCATGAATCTCCTCGGTTCTCACACTTTTAGCTGCAACCCACTAAATGCTAAAGTTGCATTAAAAAGTAAAAATATAAAAATTGTTTTACAGGAAACATCGTTGTGGCTTCTACTACATCTGGCAGTTGGCCTGAGGGCTCTTAGCGATAAAGAGGAACACAGCATCACCTTAGGACAGTGGTGCTCAAACTCGGTCCTCAGGACGCCACACAGGTCACGTTTTGCAGGTCACCCAGCAGGTGCACAGGTGTATTCATTAACATTTTAAAAGGTCCACAGGTGAAGCTAATTGTTTCACTTGATTCAGTGTGGAGACATGGAAAACATGCACTGTTTGGGGTCCTGAGGACCGAGTTTGAGAACCTGTGCCTTAGGATGTTTTACTGCACTTCAGCCATTTTGCTTTTTGTAACTTACCTCCATACTATCTACAGCATGTAATCCATATACCCTGACATTTGGGAGTTCCACAAAAGGACATGTTAATAGCAATTAATAATAAACTTTAATAATCCACTGCTATCAACTTTGCATAATGAAACCAAATAAATTCAGAATAGCAAATTTCTTGGGCCCTTGTGCAAAATATGAGTCTCTCTTAATTAGGGATGGCCATCGGTGGTGTTACCATCAATGGTTACCATTGATGGCGATAAAGTAAGTGGTCATCGATGGTCATAAACTATGCAATTGATGACCATCAATGATTTCACCAACCTATGGTCATCCCTGTTGTTTGACTGACTGGCCCGTGGGCCAATCAGAACCTGGGGTGGGGCTTCGTGGGTGCCAGGACAGCATTAGATATTTAGCATATTCCTAATTGAGTGCAACGTTCAATTCATAGGCACCATAAAGCATCAAAGCCTTTGAAAGTACCAAAACATTTTTTTACATCAACATTCAGGTAAAATGTTTTTTTCTTCCAGCTCTCACCTCCATAGCCTGCAAGCAGAAATGTGGTGAGAGGCACATTCTCCGAAGCCGCCGGAAACTATTCCAGCATCAGCTCATGGGTAAGTGTATCGCCTACAGAGTACTTCATTTTCAAGCTGCAAAACAGTTGTGCACAATCCTCCTCTGTTGTGCCATCAGCCCCGGTTTGAACAAGTGCACCTAGCTTTATTTATACCTATTTGTATCACAGAGCAAAATGGATGTGAATTTGCGGAGGAGCAGTTTTTTGCACCAACCAATTGGTGAGTCTGTGAAGCCACATCAGTTATACAGAGGGGAACTTCAACTCTGATCTGGCAGAGATCCAGTCTCATTCTCTATGTTTAGCAGAATGCATTTTGCACTTTCCAGTTGCTCACATATAAAACAGGAACTATTTTTAATATAAACTGTATTTTAAATATACACAAATGTCACATAATTAACCAGTGCTGTTGGTTTATTGATAGATTGCAGGTTACAGCAGTACTCACTGTTCCATGCACACTGGTGATGCAGCAGAGCTTGAGCAGAGTGGGGGTCCATACAGCTCACCAGTCAGAGGGTGTATGCTGCAAACGAGTAGCGGTGCAGGATGCTGGATCAGCGTCGGGTATTAGCTAGGTCTCTAAATGAGCTAAGCAGGAGATTTCTGTCTCCCGCCATCTCACTCTACACAGCAAAGACAAGATGGCCCCTGTACATACTCAGTAGTTACCTCATGGCCATGTTGGAACAGGGCATGAAGGCATGAAGCCTTACTGGAGGGACAGTAAGACTGGAGTTTGCACACTCTTTCAACAAGGCCATCCAGGAGCACCAATGGAATATCAAGTCTTCAAGTGTGCGCCAAATAAAGAATCCATTTATAGACTCATGAGACATACTTTTGTAATTCTGCATACCAAAAGCCGTTATCACATTTCATTTTTGGATATTGAACCAGCTATTTATAAAATTCTTAAATATCAAGTATATTTTATATACAGTAGCTTGCATGCTAGTTCATATATTTTCTTTGATTGTATATGCTTATGTATGTTTAACTTATTCACACCAACTGTTGTTTGAGCAGGTGAGTAATCCATGCTTGATTATCGCACCAATGATTAATAGGCGATGTGTTTGAGTTTAAACTTTACATGTGAGATCATTGTGTGTATTTTATTAGCAACTGTATAATTAAGGTCATTCTCCGTTCAGAACACAAGTTTGTGTGTGTGTGTGTGTGTGTGTCAGTACTGTGCGTGCAGAGCAAATATGTGACATTATCCTGCTAGAGTTATAATGATTATTAAACTTTATTTATAGGGTACCACAAGTGGTCCACAGCTCCATACAGAGGGAAAACAAAAGTGTACAGTAAACAGTATACAGATGTAGTGAAGAGACCGGCGGCCTCGCCGCCACCGGTCTCCATGCCGACGCTGAAATCCTGACAAGGGAGTTAAGACATACATGCCGATGTTTCACTCCCTCCTTCCGGGAGGGAGCTGTCGGGCTTTCTCGGCGGGGGGCGGGTCGCGGCGAAAAGGGGGCGTGGCCCGGGGGTGACGTGCATTTTTGGGCGGAGCATGGGGGCGTGTCATCGCGATCGCATCATCGCGGCTCCACCCCCTCTTTACAATGCCGGTTTTAAAGGCATTGTGAGGCAGGGGGCGGGGCCGTGATGATGCGATTCAGTGCAAATCGCGTCACTGGCCCCTCCGCTGCCGGGATTTTTATAGTAAGTGCAGGGGGGGGCGGACGTGTCGCTGACAGCGGGAGGCTTGCCTGCTTTCCCGGGAGGTCGGAAGCGGCACCCGATTTTCGGGAGGCTCCCGACCAAATCGGGAGGGTAGGCAAGTATGAGTTAAGATAGGCACCAAAATACCAATGCCTATCTTGATCCCAAGGCCGGAATCCAGGACAATGCGTGCCCAAATGAGGCAAGTCCGGGGCGCCCGTCCTGTTAGCCATGGGGGGAGGGTTAGGCTTTGGGCAGTTATCGGGGTTAGCGTTAGTTTTTTTTGGGGGGTGTTAGGGTTAGGCACCGCTGGGGGGGAGGGTTAGGGACAAGCACCACTGGTGGAGGGGGTTAGGTTTAGGCACTAAGGAGGAAGGGTTAGGTTTAGGCACGATAACATACAGGATGCTCCGGGCAGCTCCATAGACTGCAGGGTGCCTACCTTGAGATTCCCTTGGACATTCAGGTCGGCTCTATGGTAGTGGTAGTGGCTGTAGGGTGCTGTTTACCGCGCAGGTAAAAGCTTCGGGTTTCAGGCCTGGATCTATTCAATTACAGTATTTAGCTTTTTCCCCTGGTAACGCACAGTAACCCACTGATTCCCAGAGCGTCTATTACCAGCGGTGCATTTTTATGCTGACTTTTCCTCGCAGTGCACCGTCTGGTAATTAATGAGCGCGGTATCGGACACTGATTGAATTGTTCAGGGCCGACAATCAATTGGTTAATTGGATATGCCCATAATACAGACAAGTAAATACATTTGGATAGATCTATAATTATTAAATTACAATGTACAGTCAGAATAATTTTATAGAGAAAATAAAGGGTAGGGGCCCTGATCACATAAGCTTACAATCTATCTTTCCCTCATCCCCTCCTGCACGTCCACCTTTTCCTTCTCTACCCAGTTGTTTTCCCTCTTTCCTCCTCATCAGTCTTCTTTCTGTCCTTCCCTATTATAAAATATATTTCAGGTATATTTTTTATTCAACTATTATATATTGTTGGGCTGTATAATAAGGTAATGCCCACAGTTTTGCTTGCTCAATAATGGCAGATGTCTCTGAAAAAATCATATTGTGGACTCACTTTATTTCCCTGAGATACAGGACCTGGTTCTGATGTGGGAAAAAAATAAAGCAAAGCATATTTTTGCATGCAGGATAAATACTGGCTGCTTTTCCATGTAGCCTAGAGATGGCCATCAGCCATCGATGATTAGAAATCATCAATGGTCACCACCCGATGTGAAATAGTTTTACCACTGATGTCAGAAAACCAGATAGTTTCCAGCCATCGATGGTAGCCATGGGCCCGATGTTTCCTCCCCACCCCCTTACACAGTGCTGTAGTGTATGCTCAGCTGTAAGTCAGCAGCTTTGCACCACCCCCCAGCTCCGTCACTCACACAAAGTGTATTGGGATGCTGACCAAGACTCTTCCCCGGGTCCTGCGTCAGAACTTGTTAGCTGCCCGGCCACTGTGCATGATCAAAGGAAACTGCCCAGCAGAGGCATAACTAGGGTTGATGGCGCCCAGGGCAAATAAGAAAATGGCACCCCGACCCGAAGAGACCAGAGAGAGAGATCAGGGGCAGAGAGAGCGACCTGGGGCTGAGGGCGGGATGCAGCAACCTGAGAAATGTGATCAAACCCCCCAAATGCGGGTTTCACCGCATTTCCCATATGCACCAAGCCCCAGAATGCGATGCACTCCGAGGCTTGGTTGCAGTGGGTAAAGCCATCTTCCTCACGGTGTTACCCATAGAAGCTTATGGGCTTCTTTCCGCAGAGTGCCGTAAGAGGGTTCCCAGCACCCCCCATGGCACACGCGTCCTACTGCTGGAGGAACTTCTGCGTCCAGGGGCGGATTGGGTCACCAGGAAAGCAGGAGAGTTCCCTCTGGGCCAGTCCCAAGAACCTGTCTGCAGGGCTGGCTGAAACTGCCGGCCTGGCTGGGTCGGCACTGCTTTGCCTGCTGCCGCTCTTCCGTGATTTGCGTTCCACTATGGAACGCAAACCGGAAGCTCCCAGCTCCACCATCACTGTGTGGTGTCCTCTCTCCCTCAGCCTCTGCCGGCGGCCATCAGTCCCCTGTCTCTGTGGTGTGGTCGGAGCCGGAGCCTCCACTGGGGCTGCGGGAGGCAGGTTGGAGTCAGACATTGCAGGAATGAAAGGGGCATGTGCAGAGCGCAGCTGTATAGCTGGGACAGAGGAGGAGCGGGACGTGGGTGGCAGGAGCTTTCCACTCACTCACTGTGCAATGTGCAAACTGGCTGCTGTCAGCGGGAGACAGGGACAGTGATCAGAATACATGCAGAGAGAAGGTGACCCCAGTGGAGGTGATTCATGTTCATCTTACCTCTTCCCAGAGAGTCCCTTCCACTCCCATCCTACCCACTTATTCCCACCACTACTCCCACCCTGCCCCCTGCTACACTACACTACTACTACTACTCCCATCCTGCCCCTGTTTTTCCACTATTACTCCCATCTTGCTCGGAACTACTACTACTACTACTACTCTCAGCCTGCCCCCTGCTCCACACTACTACTGCTTAAAGCCTTCCCCGCATTACTATTACTTCCATCTTGTGGAGGCCGATGTGTTTTATTTTTCTATGGGGCCATGGTGTTATATTTTTTCCTGTGGGGGGTAATGTGTTTTTTTGGCCTTGTCAGGTGTCAGTGTGTGTTTTGTTTTCCTGTGGGGGCCATTGTGTTTTATTCTTTTCTTGTAGGGGTCAATATGTTTTATTTTTTCTTGTGGAGGTCAATGTGTTTGTTTTTTCCTGTGAGGGCCAATGTGATTTATTGCTTTCTGTATGGGCCAATGTGTTTTTTTTTTTTTTTTAATCTGTGGTGGGCTAATGTGTGTTTTTTTTTCCTGTGTTTTATTTTTTTTCTTATGCATTGTTTGTTTTTCATCTGCACCTGTGTGCGCTTTACCCTGCTTATGCGCCCTGATGGTGTACGTACAGAGTTGCAGTACGTATTCAGACGCATGCACCAATAAGGGGATGTAGTTAAAATGCCGGCGGACGGGATACTGGCCGTCGATTCACCGATGCCGGAATCCTGACCACCGGCAAAATGCCGACGCCACTATCCCGAATGATTTCAGTATACCAGCATCGGCATCCCGAACTACGGAATGCCAAATGTCCAGACGGAGGTAACTCCAGCACTGTCCCCAGGGATGGGTGGAGGGTGTGGCTTAGGTACCCCCGGGGGAAATTTGGGTGAGGAACCCCTCGGGCAGGTTAGAGATAGGCTTCAGGGGTGGGTTAGGCAACACCGGGGGGAGGTTAGGCTCTAGGGGGGGGATTAGTGGAGGAGAGGGTTAGGGATAGCATACTTACCACCCCTGTCGGGATCTTGACTGTGTGGGGTTCCGGCATTGGGATTTCAACCTGTGGCTATTAAGCCACCGGTATTTCATACCCATCCCCCCAAAAAGTGTATTAGAAATGTGCTGGGCATTCCTAGGCAGTTATCGGGGCTTGGCTAATCAGACGCAGATGTAACATGCACAAAGCATGATTGCAGCGTCTGTAGACACTGACAGCGCACGTCTCAGTCTGTGCATTTCATAAGCACAGATGTGTACCAGGGAAGGGCTGCAGCAAAAGATGCAAGGATGGCCTCAACTGCGTACAACTCGGAATCAGGCCCTATGAGGAGGGATCCCCTCGACAGACCCCGCCCCCTCAACAGAATCCACCCCCATTAAGGCTGCTTCCATAAATTTCCCGGGCTGGTTTTCCATCCCAATCCACCCCTGTCTGGGTCCCTGACCCGGAAGTCCCTCCATCGCAAAGCGCCGCTCTTACAGAGAGTATGCCCCAGTATGCTTTGAAACTTTTGCCTGGGAGAGACCTTGCTGATGCAGTATAACTACCTTGTGTCTTGTTGCTGTGCTCAGTCTTGCCATGGTGTATGACCTGTGTCATGAAAAGGTCTTCCATGACCTCATCTTTGTAGCAGACTTTGGCTGTTCGTCACCCAGTTTTAAGCCTTCTACACAGCTGTTTCTGTTTCAGGTAATGACTGTGTTTCAAACTACATATGAAAATTATGATCATTTTCACCTGTTTGGAATGACTGGTTACTCACAAGGCCGGCTCCAGGGGTCGGAGCACCCTGTGCCTGCCCTTAACAAGGTGCCCTTACATCGCGTGCACCGAAATTGGGGGTGTGGCCTAATTACCATAGGTCATGCCTCCTACATGATGTTATTTGGAGGCGTGCCCGCTTGGCACACCTCCAAATAACGTCAGGCTGGGAGTAAAGCCCAGCACTCCGTCACTGGCTGGGCTTCCCCCAGCCCTCTCCCGTCAGTGTATGGATGCCACACGCATGCGGGCGGCATCCATTCACACTCCGGGGGTCCGGCCTCGCCGCACAGCTGCAACGGTGGGGGATTCCCAACCTCCCGATTTGACCACCCGCGGGCCACTTCGGCTCATGGATGGAACAGCTGAAATCGGAATGCTGGGGAGGGGTGCGCCTTCTACGGGTAGCACCCCTGTGCGACCGCACTGGTCGAACACCCCTAGAGTTGGCCCTGGTTACTCATACACAAGACTATAATACTACAAAATCCCTGACTTTGTGCAAGTATACCTAGAATAATCAATGCTGTTTGAAGGCAAAGGGTGGTCATGCCAAATATTGATTTGATTTAGATTTCTCTTCTGTTCATTCACTTTGCATTTTGTAAATTGATAAAAATAAACGGTACTTGTGTACTTTAAGGACTAATTGCAGAGAGAACCCAAGTGTCCTACACTCATTATTATTATCAATCAAGGTAATGTTTAAATCCCCTTCATGGAGAGGACCCTGACGTCATCAGCCAGTGTCCAGCGTCATTCACTACCATCCAAGCGGGCATAGAGGGGGAATATAACCTTTCGATGAGCGTAGAGAGCCACCGAGCCCGAAGCGTGGCGAGCATAGCGAGCAACTTTCTTCTTTAGGTGGGGACAACTTTTGGTACTTGTGTACATAAAGTACACAAGTACCATTTAAAACATTCATTGGGTTCTCTCTGCAATGAGTCCGTAAAGTACACAAGTACCAAATAAACTATTAACACTTCCATTTTTGAAAGCATTCTTGGCAGAATTTTTTCCACGCCTGCCTAAAACTTTTGCACAGTATTTTAAATCTCTCTGCACATTTGAAATCCGGCCCACAGCAAAATATAGGGGTCCACACTGCCCGGCGCCATTTGTAGTTGTATGGCAGGTGCAGTGCAGCTGCTTGCCGGGCAGTCATCAAGGCTGTGACTGAGCCGGCCGGAAGCTAAACGCAGATAGGACCAGGGCACAGTGCAGTCAGGCTCAGCACTGCAGTGCACTACTGGGTAATATACTCCAGTAGTCTCTGCAGTTGGGTCAGAGGAGCATGTGTTGAGCTCTTATTGGAGGAGCCCATCACATGCTCCTCTGACGTGGAGTTTATCAGCAGCGCAGCCTCATGGGAGTGACTCATTGTGAGGCTGTGACTGCTGCTCTGCCGGCTGCCTGAGGATGCTGCTGGTGAGTACACTGTGTGGGCACTCACCCGCACACGCAGGGGGGGTTCCGAGTAACTAGAAACCCCCCCTGCCCAATCCAGCGAGCAGCGCTGAACAAAATAATTTTTTATTTTTTTTTTGCACGCTGAGACTGCCTAAGCCGGCTGTAGGGGGAGCTGCAGCACACAAGCCCCTCCCAGTCAGTTCCCATAGGCCAGGCGGATGAGAGCGTTGCTGCTGCCGGGACACTGCCAGCGCTGTGTAGTTCTGGTGCTCAGCCGCAAGAACCAAGACGTATGTGGCCGGGTGCCGCCCGGTGGGATAATACTGTATTTAGCTGCCAGATGACTCAGACAGCTCTATGTGGGGGGAGTCTTGTGGGTGGCGGCGGGGGGGAGGAGTATTTCTTAAATTATGCCATTCTGCTGTGATGAGTATGGGGGGGAGGTGCGGGCGGCGTGGCGGGGTAGGGAAATAATATGTATTAAATGATACCATTGCATTTCGACTGCTCTGTATTTGCGGTGGGGGGTGAAGGGGGGAGCATAAAATTTATTAGATGATGCCAGCTCAGCTGTCTGCTGTATGTTATTCCCGGTGGTGGGGAGATGGGGGATGGGAGGATAATATTTATTAGATGATGCCAGCTGCTGTCTGCTGTATGTTATTCCCAGGGGATTGGGGGGATAATATTTAACAAAAGATGCCAGATTCTGGCATCATTTATTAAATATTATCCCCCCACCCCTGGGAATAACAGACAGCAGCTGGCATCATCTAATAAATATTATCACTGCTGTATGTATTTTGGCTCTGCATTCATGTTTTTTAGGTGAGCACTGCGGTGTGTGTGTATCTGTCCTGTCAATGTGTGTTATGTGTATCTGTCTGTGTCAGTGTTGTGTAGTGTGCAGGATAAGGGGGAGGGGTTATTTTGATTGTGCAGTATCAATGCTGGGGCATACATGCCAACTTTCTGGCAGCCCCTTCCGGGAGGGGGCTCCCAGGCCGGTCCAGCAGGGAGGGTGCGGGCGGCTGTAATGGGCAGAGCAGGGGTGTGTCTGTGCGTTACCGGCATTACAAAGCAGGGGGCGGGGTTACGATGATGCGATTTAGCGCGAATCGCATCATTGTCACCCGGACCGCCCACTTTTACATGGGGTCGCGGGGGTTGGCGGACGATGTGGGAGACTTGCCTCCTTTTGCAGGGTGCCAGGAGTGGCACCTGATTTTCGGGAGGCTCCCGACAGTCCTGGGAGAGTAGGCAAGTCTGTGCTGGGGGTATCGTTGTGTGATCGCTCTGCACGTGCTGGGGGTATCGTGTGATCGCTCTGCATGTGCTGGGGGTATCGTGTGATCGCTCTGCACGTGCTGGGGGTATCGTGTGATCGTTCTGCACGTGCTGGGGGTATCGTGTGATCATTCTGCATGTGCTGGGTCGAGCATCCAGCACATGCAGCAACCCCCACACTACTGTTGATCACGGGTCCCTATAGTAAACAGGTTAACTTGATCAATATCGACCATGTTGTCCTGCATGCATGGGCGATGGTAGATATCATTATCGACCATTCGTGCCCGCTCATCGACCATCGTTTGGTCGTTTGAGGGGGCATTAAAGTGTACAATTTGAGCGATAAGGATCTGATAGTTATCATTTAAATCGTACACTTTATCTGACCGTGTGTACGCACCATTAGTATGTGGTAGGGATGTGTTTTGTTTTCATCCATGATAATACCATTTTTTTTTTTTACATATTTTACTTTAATTGTATCTTATAGAAAAGTCACAAGTTGTTTCCGACATAAGAACAATGTCAAAGCGGCCATGTAAACAAAAGGGTGCAATCCAGAAATATTTTAAAGCAGCTTCAAAAGCTACAGCGCTGCCATCAGTGATGGCTTCCACTGCTTCTGAAAGCTGTTTGGTAGAGCACACTGGCACGGTTCTTTTGGAGGGAGACTCTGAGAGTGAGGCAGGAGCATCCTCTGCGGAAATAACCACATCAATAATAAACTTAGACAAATGTCCAGGTCTTTCAGAAGGATGCTCAGAGAATGAGACACACAGGGAATGCACGGAGCGTTCTACTTGTGGAACAGCTTAATCCATCTCAACTGGACATCAGCATTGCCCTATATCTCATTCCCTGAGTGATGCAGAGAAGTTCAATGTTCTAGAGAATTTTTATAAACCCCCAAAAGATTTTACATTTCCAAAGAAGCTGATGTATGGAAAGCAACGCAAGTTCCAACATAACTATCTGTCACAATTGAAATGGCTGGCATATTCCAAATCCCTTGATGCTGGACAATGTGTTTTCTGTATTCTTTTCTCTCCGCCAAGTGGTGCAGCAGAAACCTTTTTGTCTGTGCCATATTTTAACTGGACAAAAATGGTTAGCGCATTAAATAGGCACCAAGCGAGTTTGACCCATATGAATGCTGTATCACTAAGCACAGAGTTTAAAACACTTAGAAGGGACTCCAGAAGCCAGTGGACCACTAAGTGCAGGAAGGGGTAGGAATTTTGAAGAAAATCGAGCAAAGCTTAGACCAATAATTAGCACCATGATTCTATGTGGGCGACAAAATATTGCTCTAAGAGGCCATAGAGACAGGCCATAGAGACAGTTGCCTTTGCTAACAAAGGCAACTTTAAAGCTGTATTAGATTACAGAATTGAAGGAGACTGGAATGCGAGCGCCCAGTGGGCCACTTTTGGTAAGCAGAACTGGCGCTGCGGGATGAACCGAACGCCGGCTTAAGGCGCCCGATGCCGACGCTCATATATAGCTGTGAGTGACCACCCACAGCTATAGCGAGCGGCCAGGAAGATGGTCGCGATGGTCAAGACCATCGCGACCATTGGGCTTGCGACGAAATCCTTGTGGTAGGGTCTCGTTGCCACAAGCCCCAGAGAGATTTCGGCTCTATCACCTCTTCCAGTCACCCTCTCTCTGCCACACACTCCCTGTCACCCTCTCACTGTCACCCACTGCCTCTCCCTATCACCCTCTCCCTGTCACCCACTGCCTGTCACCCTCTCCCTATCACCTTCTCACTGTCACCCACTGCCTCTCCCTGTCACCCACTGCCTGTCACCCTCTCCCTGTCACCCACTGCCTGTCACCCTCTCCCCATCACCCTCTCCCTGTCACCCACTGCCTTTGCCCTCTCCCTGTCACACACCTCCTGTCACCCTCTCCCTATCACCCTCTCACTGTCACCCACTGCCTGGCTCCCTATCACCCTCTCCCTGTCACCCACTGCCTTTGCCCTCTCCCTGTCACACACCTCCTGTCACCCTCTCCCTCTCCGTCACCCACTGCCTGACACCCTCTCCCTGTCACCCACTGTCTTTGCCCTCTCCCTGTCACACACCTCCTGTCACCTCTCCCTGTTACCCACTGCCTGACACCCTCTCCCTATCACCCTCTCCCTGTCACCCACACACTGCTTTTCCCTGTCACTACTGCCTGTCACCTCTCCCTATCACTATCTCCATCACCCACTGCCTATCCCCTCTCCCTTTCACCCATTGCCTGTCAACTATCTCCCCCCTCTGTCACTCACTGCTTCTCCCTGTCTCCTTTCACCCTCTCTCCCTGTCAACCACTGCCACCTCTCCCCGTTACCCACTGCTTCTCCCTATCACCCACTATCTCTTCCCTGTCACCCACTGTCTCTTCCCTGTCACCTCTCTCTGTCACCCACTGTCTCTTCCCTGTCACCCACTGCCTGTTACCTCTCCCTGTCACCCACTGTCTCTTCCCTGTCACCCTCTCCTTTTCACCTTCTTGCCTCTCTTTGTCTACCTCTTGCTTCTCCCTGTCACCCACTGCACTTTGAACTTGGAGTAGGGTAGTGGAGGGGGGTCCAAAGCAAATTTTTGCACCTGGGCCCACCACTCAAGTCCCGCCACTCCCAAAATGCATAGTTACTGTACTTGCTCTTTTCTGCTTTACTCCCACCTCAGAATCAGGCCCACAATATGTGTTGTAATATGTGTTGCAAACATGTAGCCTTAAAGCATTTGGAAGGGGGAGTGTGGTCTGGGGTAATAAAATGATCCAGGGCTGACAAAATGTAAATCCAGGCCTGTGTGTGGATAACTTTTAAAGTCTGGTATATAACATCACACCTCACGACTTTCGTTCCGATGCAATGAAACGGCCAGATCGTGCAAAATATCGTACCGTGTGTGGGGGTCTTAGATTTTCGGCAAACAAACACCCACAGAGGCTTGCGAGGCCTCCTATGTTGGGAGGTACAGTATAATATAATGTCTTTTTTTAGTATGGCTAGTTATATCTGAGGTACTGTATATGTATAGCAGGATTCAAAGAAACCACAAACATTCCGAGCTCTGAAATATTTACATTTTCCACATTAGTGAGACCTCAATGACACCAATCTGAAAATATTTGAACATTCTGGACAAATACATGATGCAGTAAGAAGGTCAAAGGGCAAAGGGCAAAGGATGACATCATTGCCTCTTATTCTGCTTCTTGTAAAGATGGTGCAAACAATTGTGGGATAGAAATCAGGAAAGTTAATGTCAATTATTAGTTTCATTAGGTTTCCCTGGGGGCTGCAAAGTTGTCAGATTTACCAAGCTCTGGAGTGCAAACTATTCCAGAGTTTGCCCCAGCAGCTAACGCCATCTGAAGATGGCATTAACCGCAGTAGTGTTACGAATTCCGATGCCTACTCCATGTGACACCACAAGAACCCAGCTAGTGAGATCTTCCGCTAATAACAACCCCCCATTGTTCCCTTAGATCTAGGATACGTTCACCGGTACTTAGGCGGCCGCCTGGACTTATGCTCGAGGTAGTAGTGGCTCACATGGAGATACAGGGGAATTCAATAGGTAAATAATGTACAGTTAGGACTGACACAGTTGATGATGATAAGGATATCGATGGTCCAGATGTTGTGAGAGTACAGTTTGGTTTTTTGGACAATAGCTGGGGAGCCAATGGTGTGGCAGCTGTGCCAATGGTGCAGCAGTGATGCCGATGGTGCGGCAATGGTGCTGATGGTGCGGCTATAGTCGTAGATAAACAGTCTATGGTTTGATAATGGCTTTGAGAGCCGATGGTGCGGCAACTGTGCCGGTGTTGCAGCGATGGTGCCGATGTTGGGGCAATTGCCGTGGATAAACAGTCTATGCTTTGATGATGGCTTTGAGAGCCGATGGTGCGGCAGGTGTGCCGATGTTGCAGCGATGGTGCCGATGTTGGGGCAATTGCCGTAGGATGAACGTTGGCAGCACGGGAGCTGCTGGATACGGCTAGGAAGCCATTTGGAGATTGGTGGTAGCACAGAAGCTACTTGGAGCGGCCTAGAAGCCATATGGTGAATGATGGCAGCACGGGAGCTGCTAGATGTGGCCAGGAAGCCGTTTGGAGATAGGTGGTAGCACGGAAGCTACTTGGAGCGGTTAGGAAGCCGTGTGGGAGTTCAGTGAACCGGAGAACAGGAACAACCTGACTCTGCAGCCAGGCTGAGGGAACTCACAGACACTCTATTGTCGGCCTGTGTCGCCCGGTTGACACATGCAGCTGAGATGGTCTAGGCAGGGGCCTAAACAGCAGACAGATGGATTCAGATGCTGCAGTAACACATAATGGAGGCAGTGAGGTTGAAACACTGCAGGTAACAAGATAAATGCAGACAGACAGGACTGTGGTGTAATACTACAGGGCTGAATGGAGACAGGATCCAGATTCAAGTACTCAGTAGACCGGCAAGCACTAGGAACTGAACACAGCAAACATACACTGGTAGTGACACAGTATAACCGGCAATGAGGTCAGGGCTGGGTGTATACTTATGAGATGCAGGATCCAATCAGAGACCATTCCTGGAGAGTGATTCCTAATTAAAAGGCATGTGTGTACCTGCTCTGCAAGGAGAGAGCTAGTTAATTAGTGAACACATGAAACAACACAAACACAGACAGACCTGAATGACAGGCAATGAATTGACACAGACAAGACAGGATTTCCTGCTTCTTGCAAAAAGCCAGAACAAGGATAGGACCTTATGCAGAATCCCAGTAACAACTAAAGGTGCATACACACACAACGATTTAGTTAATGAACGATTTTAGTAAACGATTTTCTACCTTGAAAAAATGAACTAAAATCGTTTACTAAAGTTGTTCATTTACTATGTTCATTTAAATGTAATGAACGATTTTTATGAACTACAAACGATTTTTGCATATTAACTTAATGAAAATCGTTGAGTTGACAAGTCTGACTGAACTACAAACTACAAACGTAAACGTGCATGAACAATAATCATTCATCGTTTGACTCAGAAAGTGAACGATTTTTTCAAACGATTATCGTTAAATGATATCGTTTAACAATAATCGTTCAAAAAATCGTTGTGTGTGTATGCACCTTAAGACTGGGAATTGCCATCAAGATGATTTGCTAACCGCAAATCCTAACAAGTAGCCTATGAACTACATAATGTAGAAATTACCAGAACCCTCCCCGGAAATGGTTGGTGTACATGCATGGTCAGTAAAATGCGCTTGTGCAGAACGGCCCTGGCTCCCAAAGGAGAAGTTATCACTTTTGCAATCATTTCACATCTAAAGGGGCACATCCACTTGCAGACATAGAAACGACTGCACGATTACAACATTGTAATCGTGCAGTCGCTTCACAATCTGGTGCTGTGCCTACATTGAATGATCAATCATCCCCTACCATGCTCAACCTGAAGTTATCGTCAGGTTGACCAGCATGTTCGGGCGATGCTTGATGTCGGAAATGACCAGGGGGAGCGCGCATAGCTGGTCATTTCCGACATTTACATCCCGATGTGTGCCCGATTACTGAACGATTGCTGTCGATGATTGATGTCGTAATCGTGCAATTGCTCTATGTAATTGGGTAGTGGATACGCAGCCTTACAAATCGCTCCTTTCCCAACCCATCTCCCTGGATGTGATTACTAGTAGTACATCCAGGAGATCTATAATTTCTTATTGAAACAAATGGTCTAAAGCTGGATATTTAGTAAATATGCCCTCATACTTACCAACTTTTCAAAACTGCTGCTCCTGGAGAGGCAATGCTGCTGACAGCTTTTGGGGGGCGGGGCCGGACTGTAGACGTCATTAGGCCACACCCCCTTCAATGATAAAGATCCTGATTCGCGGGTCTGCGAGGAGGGCGGGGCTAGATGACACAATACATGTCATTTTAGCCCCGTCCCCTCCTACGGACCTGCAAATTCCCTGTAAAATTTCCCCATCCTGCCTACTTCATTAGGATGCGGGAGATCTGCCTACTCTTCCGGTGGTGCAGGGGGCTACCCGAAAAATCAGAACCCTCCCGCAACTTCTGGGAGAGTAGGCATGTATACCCTTAGTCCTTTTCTCCTAAATCAAACTGAAGTCAATGCAGCAAAGACATTATATTATTTTACCAAAATACAAAAGATATTTAACAACTTATTTCTGTGTCAAGAATGCCAACTACTAATTTCACTCATCAAATCGGGATTTTCATATGGAACAAAACCACTGTGCATCATTTCCATGTGAGCAAAGATAAAACAGCAGAGGTTACTCCTTTGCTACAAATGTTTTAGTCCCTCCATTAAATCACCTCTAAGCATGAAGATAAGAATTAATAGTGCTCTAGATCTCTTGTTAGAAAGTCTGTTGTGATATCCCTAGCAGCTCCACCACAATAGAAGTATCCCACCTCTACATAGACATAAATTATAAACACAGTGGTGCTGCGCTCTGGGTTATGCTAACTGGGTGGTGTGTGGTGGAGTCCCAAAAGTTCCTTAATGTCAATCTGTTGGTGGAATGTTCTTTAGCAACCGAACAACCACTAATGTCTCAAAAATGTTCCTTTCCCTAACCGGGAGATGTCTATAATTATGTCCACAATATTTGATCAGTCCTCATGGGAATCCAAACATGAGGGGTCCTGGAGGAATGTCTTAATAAATCTGTGGGATGTGTGTTCTTATATAGGACAGTCTAAAAGTAAATGTCTTTCTTAATTCTGTAGGATGGGTGTTCTGCTTTAAACGTGACCTCTTCTCTCTCCTCTCCACCTCAAATGTAATGCATAGGTACAGTATCAGGAACAGAGTATACATGATAATGCAGGTAGGTAAGTGATGGATGTACTTACCAAATAACTTGTTCCTGCTGGTATCACTCGTCTCGGTGCTTGAAGAGGTCGCGATGGAGAGAGGGGTAATATGTATAGTATAAAGGAGACTATGAACTCCAATGGAAATAGAGATACTTTTATTCCATGGTAAAAATTGTTGAGACTCACAGGAGTCTTGAACAACAAATAATGGGTATGGTCTCGTCTGCCGCAAGCCCTGGAGTGATTTTGGCTCTATCAGAGCCAAAATCACTCCCACTGACATCACTAGTGATGTCAGTGGGGCTGGACCCAGACGGTAGGCGTTCCCACGGGAACGCCTCCATCTGGCAGCCACGCCCCCGGCACGCCCTCCAAAGGGGGCGTGCTGTCAGTCACCATCGACAGCACGCCCCCTTTGGTGCGAGACCCATAGCGACAGCTTGGCTGTCGCTATGGGGGTCTCGCGCATGCGCACGATGGAGCTCCCTCCGTCGTGCGCATGCGCATTAGGGCACCATCGACCCGCTTGCGAGTGTCCTGCGCTCGCGAGCGGGTCTGAATTAGGCCCTCTGTCTGTTATACATGAAAGAGTGGAAATCCATTCATTAAGGCAAATGCGATGCTTAGTACATCCCGCTCTAGATCTGGATTGTACCGGTTCAAACACAATTGAGCTTAAGATGATACATTTTAGCCTTTTCAATTGAAAAAAAAAATGGTGTAATAGTTTCTTATTTATTTATTTTTATTTCAATTGATTTTCAGTATTGAAAAATGCAGCTTAAATAGTGTTTAAATTAAAAAAAATTGAATTTTGTAGTTTGTCTTGAGGTTTGCTTCTGCTGTCAGTAACCAGCCTCACCGACGGCGAATGCCAACTGCACACTGCTTAAACACATCCCAGCATGCCCTGTCACAGTTTTAGCATGCCCAAACACAGCAGCTGGAGTGCCACATGTTGCCTACCCCTAATATAGCATAAACCACAGTAAATTTGGGTGAATCCAAACAAACAGACTTTACCAGGTTATATAAAGTATGTAGGAGAAATTATGTTGTTGGAAGTTAAAACTAAGGCCCTCATTCAGAGCCGCTCGTTAACAGCAGTACGCTCGTTGCGTTCCGATGTTGAGAAACCGCGCATGCGTCGGTGTAACACTGCGCATGTGCGTACGGCATATTGCGAGATTTTTTTGTCAAATTGCGTACAGGAAGTGACATGTCAAATGTGATTGACAGAACAAGGCGTTTTTGGGCGTTGACGGGGGTGGAGATGGAAAAACGCAGACGTGGCGAGGCGTTTTTTGGGCGTACATACATTATCTGATGTGAACGTCAAATGTGGTCGTACCAAGTCATACGTCACTGGATGATCCTCTTTCCGTTCAAACTGCTCGCACAGCTTGGGGTCTGGATTACTCGACCACATTGGCGATGGCCTTCTCCGCCGTCCCGGCCCTCCACGATGTTTCATCGATTAATCACGGATTGTCAGAAAATCAATCAGTTTTGAATTGAAAACCAGCTTGTAATGTGTTTTGCAAACAGTTTTTTTGGTTAGCACAAAACCGTACGCAGGTGGAAATCATAGCTGCTAATTTCAGGATTACACAATCAATTAGCGTACATTTGTAGGTATGTTTTTTTTGGTTTGTATTTGGTTTTTGTGCTGTTGTAACAATAATGTCATCATGTTTGTGTGTATTTTTCCATTTTGCTTTTGTCTGGAGAATTTGCATCCTTATGTAAATTTTAAAGTGTTCAGTAAAGTGCCCTTTTTTTTTTTTTTTCGTTTTAATTATTTGGGAGGTCGTTTTTGCCTTGTGGGCCAGGATTAACTGTAAACCATTTCTAAAATAATGTCAGAATACAATGTCGAACATTTTTTCAAATTTTATTGGAAACTAAAAACATTTTCTTGCACATTTTTGGCCCAAACATTTTTGGCAGTGTTATTCCAATAAAAATTATAATTTGTGCAAACATAAAAGGTATGGAAACTTAAATCAAAAAATTAAAAACAATTCACAAGAAAGGAGAGGGAAGTTTTGGCCAGAAAGGAATATGGGGCAAGCACAGAAGGAGTGTGGGAAAAGTAGACAGTGCTGTCAACGTTTTTTCCCCCGTTTGGCTGGGGGAGGGTGGGCGCCAGACCGGGACCGGGATGTCATCGGGCTGGCCCGTCCAGAGGCAGATGTTGTGGCCTCTGGATTAGGCACAGGGCTAGGCACATTTGGAGGATTGGCTGATGTTGTGCCAGAGGTGTAGGATCCTGATGTTCCAGCAGGAAGGGAGGTCGGCTTCACCATGTGCTGGCGAACGAGCTGCTCCAGGGCATTGGCGATGCGGATGTTGGCCCTGGTATTTTCCGCCAGGGCCTGACCAATGGTCACGTTGGCCGCAGCATTTTGCTCCAGGGCCTCAGCCACCCGTACCAGACTGGCGTCCATCCTCTGCAGAATCTCCGTATGGAAATCCGATTTTAAATTGAGTTCTGTGAGGAGGGACACTCCCTGCGAGGGGGATTGCCCTGGACTGGCTTCTGCAGGGTCCTCAGCCGGATGTACTGGTTCCTCCCCTGCAGAGCCAGCAGAAATTCTGCGGCCAAGGCTCCCCTCTGGAGCAGACTCATCCGCCTGTGTCTCTGTTTGAAAAATGAGAAAAGAGTCACATTAGAATCTACATATTGGCACAATAACATTTCAGAGTTGGTTACATCACAATATTTACCTGGGACAACATGAGGAGCCGCAAAGTCTGGCATGTCCGTATCCATGTTGGACACCCCAAACACCTCCACAGCCTGCACACACCCCTGTGCCAGCTCTTCTAAATCATTCAACTCCAATGACACAGGGGTGGGACCCCCACCTGTCCCCCTTGCATGCCTAGCCCTGTCCGCCATTTTTTGTTTCAGGCGATATTTGAAGTCTTGCCATCTGTGGGTGAAAAAGGAACCATTATTCCGTTTTTTTTTTTGGTTTTGGTTCTAGGGGGGTCAAGTTTTTACTTACCGCCGTTTGACATCCCGGGCTAGATGGACATAATCACCCACCCTATTGACAGCACTGGCTACCTCCTCCCACATTCTCCACTTCTGGCTTGCACCCATATTCCTGTCTGCCTGTGGCAGGATGTCCACACACTTCTGAACCAAAACCTCCATCTCCTTTCTTGTGAATTGTGGCTGCCTTTTCTTTTTCCCTGCTTTGGCCGGAATACTGGGCCCAGCAGCCTCTTCCATGTCATCCTCCTCACCTATTTGTTTAAACGTTGAGAAATTTAAGCTTGCAAACTTGCACTATATTATGTTTCAAAATAATCCTTGTTTGGAAATGCATGAAATACTTACCGGCAGACTCTTGGCCATTGTTTCCCTGGTCTGTAGCCATTTCTTACCTCCAAACAAGAAATACACCAGAACGTTTTTTTTGGGTCGTGACGTATTTATACATGCGTCCTTATTTTTCGTCTGCGTCATTGATTGTGCGTTCCTATGATCCCTCCTTAATTTGTGCGGGAAAAAAAACACTATTTATGGCTTGGGGCGTCTCAAGTCGAGGTGGCGGGTGTTGGTTGTTGGAGGTTACGTTGGTCGGAGTGGATTGTTGGCGGGATCTGTATTTGGCGTTGTTTGGAGTTGTTTTTGGTTTGTCTTTTTGGAGTTTTTATTTCCGTTCGCTTTTTTTGGTGTGGTTGTTTTCTTTGTCGTGTTATTTTTTGGTAAGTTTTTGCCCGTCTTACTTTTGTTCACTTTGTGTCTCCTTCTTTTTGTTAATTTTGGGTCGTTAATTTAAAAAAAAATCTCCTTTGTTAGGTTTCTTTTGGCTCTGCCCCAACGACCTTTTTATCCGGTGACTTATATATCCTCTATTGGTACGTTTATTTTTTCACTTGTTTATTAAATGTACATGTTTTTTTTACGCAACTTTGTTTGACCTTACACTTTTAACCTTTGGTTTTGTGATTCCGAAATGTATGAACTAATTTGCGCTTTTATATCTGCTTATTTTTTGTCTTGTATTTGCGAACTAATTAGTGCTTTTTTATCTGCTTATTTTTTGTCTTGTATTTGCGAACTAATTAGCGCATTTTTATTTGCTTATTTTTTGTCTTGTATTTGCGAACTAATTAGTGTTTTTTTAGCTGCTTATTTTTTGTCTTGTATTTGCGAACTAATTTGCGCATTTTTATCTGCTTATTTTTTGGCTTGTATTTGCGAACTAATTAGTGCTTTTTTATCTGCTTATTTTTTGTCTTGTATTTGCGAACTAATTAGCGCATTTTTATCTGCTTATTTTTTGTCTTGTATTTGCGAACTAATTAGTGTTTTTTTATCTGCTTATTTTGTTCCGTGAAATTGGTTGTGATTTCCCTTTAGCAATTTTTTAATAAATTTGGGCCCAATTTGAGGTAGTCTGCGCACTGTCATTTTGCTCTTTGCCCAAATGTGTGTTTCTCCCCTTTTATGTTTTGTCTTGCACCCAATTTAGATTCCTAAATGCCCACCCTAAATTGTTGCATTGTTTATTTGTTATTATTTATAGGTTGGGAACATCATGACAATACCCCGACATGTAAGCATCATTGGATTGTATCGTCAAGCTAAGTAATTTTTCAATTATTTTTGGCCAAAAATACCTTACATTCAATTCTTGCCATTTCAGGTTGATCTTGGTCGGATTGTTCTGGCCATGCTCCCGGAAGCCGACCAACCTCAATCTCGTCCCAGGCGTAGGCATCGTAGGCGTGCAAGGCCCCAGATATATCGAACATGTGTCACCCTTTTTGGAATGCCCGATGATGAGGTGTTAAGACACTACCGTCTTCCGCCCCAAATCATCATAGACACTCTCTCATTAATAGAGAGTGATCTTGAGCGGCAAATTGACAGTCCTATAGCAATACCACCACTTACGCAATTTATGGCGGTGTTACATTTCTGTGCCTCAGGATCGTTTCAAACAACGGTGGGAATAGTGGCGGGAATCTCCCAATCCTCCTTTTCCCGGATCCTGAGGGCAGTGATGGAGGCACTTTTCAAGCACCTCCATCATTTTATTCAAATGCCTTTGGATATGGGTGCCCTTAGTGTGGCCAAGGGAAATTTTTACCAAATAGCTGGCTTCCCACACATCATAGGGGTTGTGGATGGTACTCACATTCCACTTCAGCCTCCAGCACGGCTGGAGGCCATATTTCGCAACCGCAAACACTATCACTCCCTGAATGTAATGGTGGTATGTGATGCCTCCCTCCAGATCCTGTCCCTGAATGCAAAATTACCCGGAAGTGCACATGACTCATTCGTCATCCGGCAATCAGGGATATGGCACAA
The DNA here is from genome assembly GCA_031769625.1 of Taudactylus pleione. Classification (NCBI taxonomy): domain Eukaryota; kingdom Metazoa; phylum Chordata; class Amphibia; order Anura; family Myobatrachidae; genus Taudactylus; species Taudactylus pleione. The sequence continues at coordinate 539,769 of JAUIMM010000179.1, forward strand.
ATTAAACAACCTACAAGCTGGTGATGCGTGGCTTCTGGGTAAGTGGAGACCTTTAGTACATAACAATGTTAAGCTTGATACACAGTGATCCTGATGTTGTCACTTCTTTTTCACAGGAGACAGTGGCTACCCTTGCACGCCCTGGCTGCTCACTCCTTATTTGGCTCCCACACCAGGGCCACAAAGTAATTTTAATTCCACACTTACAGCCACCAGGCAAGTGGTGGAGCACTGTATTGGCCTTTTAAAAGGCCGATTCAGACGCCTCCACCGCTCTGGTGGCGAGCTCATGTATTTGCCGGATATGGTTTCGAAAATTGTGGTCCTGTGTGGGATATTTCACAACATCGCCATAAGGAGTGGTGTCCCAATGCAGCCAGAGGATGCCTTGCCTGAGGATGGCCCCCCGAGGTTGGTCGGAGGTCAGTATGTGGGGGGGCCATACGCGATGATGTGGTGGCCAGATATTTTAGGTAATTATTGGCACCAAAGAAGTTCTTTGACACAATGTGGTAAGGATTTTTGGAGACCATCTAATTAATTTGTTTTTTGTTTCCCATCTTCTGTTTGATTTCATAATCTTTGGGACTCAAACGATGACTACTTCCTGCTACCCAAAACAAACCTTCATGGGGACACATTGGATATATATTCTGGAACCAATATTGAAATGCAACATTTGTGGAATCATGTTGGCATGCTCATTCGTCAACCAGTTCTTGATTTTTCTTTACTTTTTTCATATGGTGTTTGATGGGTTTTTTTTTTGTTATCACTGTGTGTATTGTTTGTGAGCCAACACTTTGGTTTTTTAGTTATGTTGTGAATAAATGTTTTGAGAGTGTAATTTTGCTAATTTTATTGACCATTGCAAGCAAGTGTAACCAGGTTCACCCACGTTAAAATTGCTTAAGGGTTAATCCTGTAATGTCGCAATTTGATCTAAATTTAAATATGCTTTCTGGGTCAAAACCAACACCAAAAGGTATTCTGTACAATCAGTAGGCTTTGTAATCTCGGCCTAAGCAGGTTGCCCCCCAAATTGGAACATGTCAAATGTAGTAATATATAAATTGTCACACACCAAAAAAGCCCAAGCAGATTGTTACTGTTAGCTGTTTCATGTGCCTGTTTCCTAAAAAACTACAACACACAATCTTAGTGACATTAATTGCAAATACTTGCTGGAAGAGTCTACTTATGTCAGTGTAAACAATATAAGATTTGGAGACAAGGAATGAGACAGAACGCTAAGTTTAAATTTTTTATTAATACAAATATTTGAAAATAACAAAAATAAATTAGGAATGCAGGATCCCAGACATACGGTCAAGGACCACCAGCAGCCTGATGACGTGGCCCCGCATCCTTTCGACGCACCCGGCTAGGTCCGCCAAATGCCTCTGGTCCTCTGTGGGTTAGAAAAGTGTGGTGCTTAATACATAATTAATTAAACCCACTGAAAAAACAAGCCAAACAAAGGTATCCAAAAATGTCAAGATTGTGACCAAATGCACATTTAACCCAAAAATGGACACCCAAAAAATTGCACAAAAAAACAAAAAATATTGACAGATGGGATATGTGTATGGGGAAATCAGCAGTAAAAGGTAAAGACAAACAGAGATCTACCCCAAATTCTGACAAACCAAAAAAAGGAAAAGGCACAGACACAGGATTAGATCCAAACATTTAAAAACACAAAAAAGGATAAAAGGGAAACATACCGTTCAAAATGACGCCTGGCCCCGAACCAACTCCCTCGTCCTCCTCGGAGGTGGCAACATTCCCCAACGAGGTGGGAGGGGTGGTTTGGGATTCAGGGGAGGGGGTAGTTACGAGAGGGGTGGTTGGAGGGGAGGGGGAATTGGGATGGAGGGGAAGGAGCCCCGACGCATGTGCCACAGGGTCTGTGCAGGCTGGGGAGGAGGGGGGATTTAGGGAATTTTGGGGTGAGGATGTTTGGCTGGGGGTTGGGGAGAGGGGCCGAGAGCGCCGTCTTTGACGGCGATGACGCCGTAGTCTTCGCTCTGCCCCTAAAAGATGGAAAACAAATTGTGGTTATTTTAGAACATGACCTTGTTAAACGCTAATTTTTTACACCACAAATATGTAAACATGCCCATGCAGATATGAGTACAAAGAATAAATAGGCCATACATGAAAACATGCACATGCAGATATGAGTACAAAGAATAAATAGGCCATACATGAAAATATGCACATGCAGTTAGGGCCACAAAGATAAACATGAAAACCACAGTCAAAAAAACATACTTTCCGCGATCTGCATGCGAAAGCATGCCAGCAAGCGGGGCGTCCGCCGTTGCAGGTCGGACCACCTGCGCTCCGGCTGGCCGATCTGGCGGCATGAGCCGAAGGAACGCAGGCGGCCACGTACCTCCGCATATGCGGAACGCTTTTCCCTATTGGTGATGGGGGGAGGCTGGCTGGTGATCCGCCTGTCCATCACCTCGGTTAACACCATCAGCTCGCGCCTGGTGAATGCCGAGGCTCTCATGATGGCAATGGTGTATTTTATAAAAAACAATTTTAATAAAGACCCGAAAAAAAATTTGATTGGCTAATGTATTTGGGTAATTAACAGGACAAATTCTATTGGTTAGTGTATGAGTCATGTGTTCGACAGGGCCACAAATCTATTGAGAGTTATGATAGGCTTGATGCAGTGACATGCGTAAGCTAATTTAAATAAAGAAATGAACCCAGTAAAATATGCGTGGTTAAAAACAAAGAAAACAAATGGATAATTGGCTCAAACATGGTATTTATTCTGGGACATGCTTGAATAGATATATGTATCTGTAGATAAATGCAACACAGAAGTGTTAAGTTATTTAAGATGACAAAAAATCTGGAATGTGTGCACAATCTCCTTCATCATATAGCTAATACATCTCCAAAAGCCCATTTGAAACATTCACAGAAGATTGATAATGTGTCTAGAAAATGAACTGCTATAGTGGCAACATTCTACTGACTGTAATACAAACAGTAATGATAAATACTCTAAACAGATTGATAGATAAGTCTGCCAATATAAAAAAGGTTGAAAATAAGGCTATAAGTGTATGTAACGTGTGTCCGGGGGTAAATGCGAGTGGTGCTGCCCTGAATACAGCTTTTGCATGTGCATGCTTTCTAATACCTCTTTTCCACCAAAAACCAGGGTCTGACCTGGGTTTTTGGACATGGGCCCTGATTCAGACCCACTCGCAAGCGGCTGTCCGCTCGCAAGTGGGTCGATGGTCTGCACTGAGCATGCGCACGACGGAGGGAGCTCCGTCGTGCGCATGCGCCAGACGCGACGAGCGAAGGAAAGTCCTTCGCTCGTTGTGTCTGATCAAAGGGGGCGTGCTGTCGATGTTGATTGACAGCACGCCCCCTTTGGTGGGCGTGCCGGGGGCGTGCCTCCCTGACGGGGGCGTTCCCAAGGGAACGCCTCCCGTCAGAAGCCGGCCCACTGACGTCACTAGTGATGTCAGTGGGAGTGATTTTGGCTCTGATAGAGCCAAAATCACTCCGGGGCTTGCGGTTGAAAACCTCAACCGCAGGCTCCGGCTCGCAGTTTCGATGGTCGCGATGGTCACGACCATCACGGCCATCAAACTGCACGCTCGTATAGGCTGTGGGTGGTGACCCACAGCTATACGAGCGTCCAGGAGGACGCTCCATTTTTATGGAGGCCGGCCCTCATTCAGAGCGTGCGCTCTGCTCAGAGCGTACGGCTCTGATTGAGGGCCATGGTTCCAACTAGGGATGTGAGGGCTCGGATTAGTTCGGTTTTGCACGCCAGGTTCAGATTTTTTCCCTCCAAAAAACGGGACTCAGAAAGAGGCAAAACTTCATCTTTCATGGACAAACATCATCATTCCTGGTTTTGTCCAGGAATGATGATGTTTGTATATGAAAGATGACGTTTTGCCTCTTTCTGAGTCCCGTTTTTTGGAGGGAAAAAATCCGAACCTGGCGTGCAAAACCGAACTAATCCGAGCCTGCACATCCCTAGTTCCAACCCAGGTCTGACCCAGGTCAGACTCCATTTACACTGCACCTTCGACCTGGGTTACTCCCATATCAGCCCTGTTCACACTGAACCCAGGTCTGCCCTGCTAAACCTGTGAGGTAATAAAAAGTGGGAGGTGACTGCTTCTCAAACACCAATCAGCTCATTTTAGGCATGACAATGGTCGGATAACCTGGGTTGCACCGTTTACACTGCACCTTTACATGGGTCCAACCCTGGTAGCTACCTGGGTTGGATTGCTGGGTCACTTGACCCGGGTTATTTTTCAGGGACCCTTTTACACTGAGCTGCAACCTGGGTAGACCCAGCAAAAACCCAGGTTTTTGCTCTGGTGTAAAAGGGGTATAACATTTTTTACACCTGTGATTTGGGGCAGCCGATACTGCATATTATTGTTTTTAAAGAAATCTCACATTCAGCAGGTTGTTGCGCTCTCTATGCCTACTGTTAGTATTTCTATACGTAGACTCTACACAACTTTGCTGGACTTACTGATCATAGTGGACAATACCGAGCAGTGGCGTAACGTGTGTGTGTGTGGTGGTTGTTGAGCTGGGCACGTGCCCTGGGCACCATCACCGGCCGCAGTCCAGTCCGCGGCTCTATACACTAAAACAAACACGCTGCCGCCAACATGAAATGTATGAATTTTTGACAGGTGTATTTTGTACAATTATAAATTCTCCAGTTTACCCTTTGATGTTACTATTGTGCGCAGGTTCTGATACATAAAAATATATATTTTTTTATATTTTTTTTACTCTGAGCCTGCTACGTATACTTTACACTCTATAACAGGTAGTCCTCTGCGCCAGGGGCTTATTTTTTATTTTCATTTTGTTCATTACAAGAATTTTACAGTTGCATGAAACAGCGCTCCCTAGCCCTGGCTAGCAGAATCACTATGTTAGTCAAATATATTTGGTAGGGCATTCGGTATGAATTACCACCGGCAGCCCGACAGAGGAGGAAATCCTGATCGTCCTAAAGGTAAGTATAAACTAACCTAATTCTACCCCCTAACCCTAACCCTCCTTTAGGGGTGCCTAACCCTAACTTCCCCTCCCTGTCCCTAACCCTAATTTCCCTCTAAGTGCCTAAACCTAACCCCCCCTTCCCCGCCGCCTAAACCTAAGTTCCCCGGGGGGGGGGGTGCCTATCCCTAACCTCCCCCCGGGGTGCTTAACCCTAACCCTCCCTTCCCCTAGCCTGACCCTAACCTCATTGGAGGGTGCCTAACCCTAAGTCCCCCACGGGAGACCTAAACCTAATCCTCCCCCCCAAGGCTGTCCGCGCTCGGCGCCCGGCATCCCTACGATCGGGATGCCGGGCGGTAAAATGACAGGAGTCTAGATTTAGACGCCTGTCATTTAACCCTCGCCGGGACTAAGTAGTCAAGAAGCCGGCGGTCAGCATTGCGTCCGCCGGCTTCCTGAACGTATACCGTGGTAGGTGGTACTGGAGCTTTAAGCACCAACCAATTCAGAAAATCAGAAAGATTATCTTTAATACATCAAGAAGAGATCCAGAGAGGAGAACTATTATTTAATGATTAGGATGGGCAGAAGCTTCTGACTGTGGGGCTGGAATACAAACCTGTTGTCATTAATATAGTTATATGGATGGCAACTAATCAAGCTTTTCTCTACTTGCCAATAACATATAATGCCAGCAGCTGATGACGTTATGCTTACTTACATGCCTGATGCTGAATCCGGATGCTCTTGCAGTTGTGTTCACACAGTTACACATAGCAACATTTCAATACAGAGGAACAGAAATCACCGGAGGGGTGAGTACTCATGACACCTCTACAAGGATTCTCGTTTTAATACAGGGCCCGATTCACTAAAGCCATGGCAGAATGAGAAACAGGCCGCGAGCATTTGGGGGTGGTAATGGGGCAGTGGTTGGAGAACCACAGGCGCGCCTGTCCGATTGAATGCCATTTCCTGGGAGTGCATAAATTAACCATTGCACGGCATACGCAGCTTGTGTACTCACTGCGTGCAACGAGAATTGCGATTTCTGAGTAAGGTCAGAGCTGCTGTAATTCTGCGTGAGGGGCCGATGTTACTCGATGTTAACAATGTTTTAGCTGTAGTTGGCGTCTCCATACTAGGTAAGCAGTTGCAGACATCAGCTTATTTTTGCAGCTGCGATCGCAATAGCTTTCTGTAGAGAATCAGGTCCATATTCGGATGCTAAGTCATCCTGTCTTGCTACGATAAACAGCGAAGTAGGATGTCTGCTAGCGCAGAGATAAAGCATACTTTGATACATTAACCCCAAAATGAGGACTGTGACATTCGTGAGAGGATGTTAGAACATGTGACATACCATACTGAAGACTAGAGCAAACAATGGGCCGGATTCAGACCCGCTCGCTAAATACGTTCTCACCTAGCGCATGCAAATCCAGCAAAGGCAGGCAATCGCACAGCAAGGCATTAGCATGCCCACTATGTCTTGGCGTGCGATCGCGGTGTGCATGCAGATGCCCACTAGTCTGTCTTAAGACTCCCACTTATGCACGTCATCTCCAGGAAGTGTATGCAACCATCGGTAACATCAAGTACCATCGTATGCGATCGCAGCACTTGTGGTTGACCATACCCCACTGCAAGCACTGCGAGAGCTTCAATGTGTACTTCAGCCATGTGACGTGTACTATGATGCTCTGTAATAATTATGCACGCCTTTGAAACGGCGTTAAGAGTTAAGACGCTCAGACACGCCTGCGTTCGCACCACCACTCCCCCGTTTCCATCAACCAACCCCTGTTACCACCCACAAACAGCTCATCCTGTCACTCACTGGAGCAAGCTATCTATGCGCAGCGAGCGAACGCTTCCTGATCGCATGGACTAGTTCACGCACTGCGATGCGTACGCATTCTCCCATTGCGAACCATTGGCAGCTACGAGCGAACGCAGCCTAGCGAGCGGGTCTGAATCGGGCCCATGGGTACTTCTTCTTTACTGGAGGTTTAGCATATAACAACAATCTATGCATTAAATGAATACATCCGTCATGTCATGCCTCTGGCACCCCCCTCCTTCCCTCCCTTTCTCAACAGCTCCCACTGCCAACAAGAAATGACAGACGTGGAAGCCACTGGGCCTGGGATGGAGCACAGTGACGGAAAAGCGGGCAGAGGAGGAGTGGGGTGAAGGTGGTATAGAGGACAGGGGTGAAGGATGGAGGCAGGAATGAGGGCGGAGCATGGTCGGACCTGGACCGTTGTAGGACGGGTCCAAAACTACCTGTACAACTTTATGAATAGAACAGATTCATAACAAGAACGAGGAAGTAACAGTAACAAGTAAGAAGTTCTGGCGTATACATCTGCTGGACAGTCTAATATAAATAGTGCTACAAACTCTACAAGGATAGCAGATTTCTGATGATGAGAAATAATGGATATTGCACACTTACTCTCCCAGAACCTGCGGGAGATTCACGATTTTTCAGGTAGTCCCCTGGGCTCCTGGAAGAGTGGGCACTCCTCCCGCATCCTGCCCACTACCTAGTGAAGTGTGCATGGTGGGGAGAATAATACCTGGAATCGAAGTCCATAAAGAGGGGGCGGAGGCTAGTGATGCAGTTGTATGCGAATCGGGGCATTTTGGCCATGCCCTATATTCATATAAGCCATGACGAGACGAAGAGAGGGGCGCTGTGAGCCTCTCAGCCAGGGGCAAATCCAAAGGGGGCATGATTAGTGTGATTGCGGAGGGAGGGGAGGAGACTGCAGCAGTCTCCCTGGTCACATTGCAGCCCAGCACACAGCAGCGTGTGCTGGTGTGCTGACAGGTAGGGGGGAGGGAGAGGGTGCAGCATCAGACCCGGGCCACTCCAACAAGACCTGGTACGGGCAATTTCCCTCTCGTACACCCTGCCCACATCACTGGCCACCTGTATCAACTCTCCGGTCTTCTCCCAGAGGAAGACTTGAGGAAGAGAGCTGATATGGGGATAGAATAGTGCACACAAACTCTGTGATATTCTGGTGACCATATAGCATATACAGTATGTGACTCTAAACATCCATCAATCACATCAAACATCTCAAATTGCAATTGAACTATGACTACATATTCAGTGTATATGTATGACCACATCAACCATGCCTCGTTAATATACCTCCCAACATGACCCTCTCCAGGAGGGACACAATGCTCTGGTCCTGGATTTCCCTGGTAAGTTATGATTGGTGGCGGCTCCAGGGGTAGGGCTGCAGTACAGTCCAAAATTCAAATAGGGGAGTCACACCAACTGCCAGTGACGTTTGGCAGCGTGTGAAATGACAGTTGGTGTGGCTCCCCTATTTGAATTTTGAACTGTGCTGCAGCCCCACCTCTTACCAGGGAAGTCCAGGACATGTTGGGAGGTATGTGTTAATTACATATCACATCCTGGAACATTGTACCGATCCCTTGCAATCCATATTTTCAGAAGTCAATGAGGCTCTCCTGCAGGCTGCAACCTAAGTTACCTGCCCTTCCTGCATGTTTAACTATTACAAAATATAAGGACAAGTTTGAGTGTCAGTCCAAAGTGTGCTCATTGCAAATAAAGTAAGATGAGGCTTTCAGTCCCCCCCCTGTTTTGCAAGCTTGTTCCATATTATCATTCTTAAGATCTTGCTGGGTTGCCTGGCACTCAGTGAGCATGTCACACAGAAGGCAGGCACATGTGTGACTCATTGTAGCTATACCTGTGGATATAGAGATGATTTCACTACAGACTGCAAGCCGCCCACAGAAAGTTACAAAGAACAACGTGTTTGGGAGCTGAGTCCTATAAACCAGACAAAAAGCTTCTGTGCAGGGTGTGGTAATGGGTGTTGGCAAGTGGAGCAGCGTGGTACCTCGGTTACCATGGAAACTAAGAAGTACAGTATTACACACGCATAATTACATGCCTTGCAGAAAGAACATGAGAGTAGGGGAAATGTGTAAAACACTTCAAGATACAGATTATTATGCTTGAATTAATAGTTATATTATATATGGATGATGGTTATCATAATATTAATGTTTTGCAAATGTGTAGGTTTAATTGTTTTAGGGAAGAAGCTTTAGGTGTTAATTTTTTTATGTGTTAGGGGTCTATTTACTAAGCAGTGCTAGGAGACAGAGTGAAAAGTGATAAGGTGCCAGCCAATCAGCTGGCACCTTATCAGCTCCCAACTGTCATTTTTCAAACACAGCTTGTAAGATGGCAGTTGGGAGCTGATTGGCTGGCACTTTATCACTTTTCACTCTGTCTCCTAACACTGCTTAGTAAATAGACCCCTTAGCCTTTTAACTGAAGCAGCGACACGTACTTCAACTGCATATTAACGCTCTGAAATGGGCAACTGCCCTCTTTAAAGATGTACTCCTTAGGTATGATCTACTTTCACTTATGTTCTTGCTGCATTTATGTGTAGCATATTACTGCCGGCAATGGGGACTTCTTGAGCTAAGGATGAATGGGTTCCTGACATGGCTGGGAACTGGTGGGAGGGTTCTCTCTGACTGGTCATGTGCCCATCTGAGTTTACGTAGAGTTGAATTTAAACGGCAGTGTGATATTTTCTCCACTTCTCCATGTTGGAATTGTGGGGACCATCCTTTCTGAAAGTCCCCATTCTTCTGTGCTGGCCTTGCCTGGAAGATGGGCAAACGAAGCATGTGAAGGAACTGAAAACCCGAACAGAAATCCACCACGCACACCTTTTCATCCATAGATTCTCTAAGGAGAACATAGCTGGCTCATGTGTGGAGTGGTAAGTAGATACACGTCACTGTTCACAACCCCCCATATTGTTTTCCTGTGGAGCCAGTAACTAATATTTGTGCCCAGTCTTTACCGCTTGGTTTAAGTTAAAGTTTTTAGGATGTCTAGTTTAGTTGGTGATACTGGGCCTAATCTAGGGGTGGACGCTAAGCAATAGCAGCTGCGACTTCTGCATTTCTGTGACCCCTGAATCAGGTCCAATATGGTGATGTCTGTCCCATATCATATAATCAGTCTTTTATGGCGTTGGCTAGCTTACTATTTATCCTGGCTTGGGGGCTTAGCAGTTAATCTTGTGTTATATAAGTACTTTGAGGTGTTGGTCTTGTATAAATTAAAATTGGATCTCGTATGTATACATGTTGCCTGAAAAATGGAGCCGCCTGTTCTTTATGTTAACATGAGGCCCTGGCATCCCTCTGACATTGGCTAATGCAACAACTACCTCTTTATAAGCAAGAGGCCTAGAGTACTTGCCTATCCTCCTGGAATGACCAAGAGGCTTCCGAAAATCAGGTGGCACTCCCGCCCACCCAGAAAGGTGGACAGGTGTCCTGGGGGCTGGGGCCACCTGGCCGTGGCCGCCCACTTCCCTAATGAACTCGGTGGCACGGACGCCCAATGATGTGATTCGCGCTGAAGCGCATCAGCATGGCTCAGCCCCTCGCTCCACAATACCGGTAATCTCTGTGTTACGGGGTTACAATGATGCAATTGCATTGTCACGCCCCCGGACCTGCCCACCTCAGCTGAGTACCACCCATCGTCAGACCCGCCCGCCGCAGTGCCCACCTGGCAACTATAGAGATCATATAAGCAAATAGAGAGATCATATAAGCATACAATGTGTTCTGATTAGTATATTAGGGACTGCACCCTTTTTTTCCAGTAAAAATCTTGATCTCACAATGCATAATAATAAGCCTTATACATAAGAGTTAATTAATAAAGATTTATATTATTTGACTGGTTTCAATGTTGTTGCATTTTTACAATGTTTATTATACACTATACTTAAAATAGCCTTCGGTGCCATAATGGTAACATGAGAATTGTCACAAATCTTGGCATGTCTCCCTTCTGCAATGAAGCAAGGGATGGTCGCAGTCTGTGGCAGGTGGCGCATAGCTACTGAGGTCTATAGTAAGACAGATGGTAACAATGAGAAAGTTACGATTTTACTTGCAGAGGCTCCGTGTTGTCGCAGCATATGGCCAGAGACGTTTGCAAAATAGCTGCCTAAAATATATTTGTTAGCGACCCATCATCTACTGTATCTGGCCAGAAAGGCACATGATGGTGAGTAGGAAATACAGAGAGATTCAAGTTATACTGTACATTGTATTCGGTTTACCAGAAATTAAAAACAACGGAGGTTATTATTTTTTTTTTAAATACATTTTTTATTGAAACACCATGAAAATAAGATTTACAATATTAATTTGCAAAATGAAAACATTACAAAAACATTAGGGATTGTACATTACTGTGAGTAACTTCCAGTTTATATAACTTCAAGCAGAGGATGTCCAATGTTCATAGGAGGAAATCAAATAGTATAAATGTTAGGAGAACAAAATTAAAATCTCTTTTCACGAATAGAATATTCAAACAGCCGTTCCATACTATTCAAAGTCCTATCAAATTCTATATCACAGCAAAATACACTACCCAAACAGAGGATAAAAAAAAAATGGAGAGCGGAGCCGCGGGACCAGGGAACCAACCAAAACCCCAAACATAAGTGAGCAAAAAGAGATTTCGGGGTGGAAAGAGAGAAGGAAAAAATTTTAATAAAATAAAAAGAGGAAGGGGGGTGCCCCTTAAGAATCCAAAAGAATCAGAGGGTTTTCCATTATTACCAGAATACAGTAACATTGAATTAACTTCATTGACTCATAAGGTTGAGATATTGTAGCTTTCCCATGTTTGAATATATTTTGAAACTTGGGTTTCTTTCTCAAGTGTAGTCTCAATCAGGGGCACCGAGAGGGGGGGGAGCGGGTACAAATTACCCTGGCCCGGGCTTGCTTGAGGGGCCCGGTGGGGGCCTGGGTCCGGCACCGCCCCCCTCCCTTTTACATCACAACAGCCCAGCACACACTGCTGTGTGCTGGGCTGCAGTGGGAGACTGCTCGTAGCAGCTGAAGCAGTCTCCTATGCCTATGGGGGGAGCGATCACCCTGATCGCGCCCCCCATTGGCTGTGCGCTGGGCTGAGGGGCTCACTGTGACCCCCTCCAACCGCGAAGCGGCTCTGCTAAAATGTTTTTCTTTCTGTGTTTTTTTCCTAAGGGGGCAGGGCCACGCCTCCCACAATTATGCCATGCCCCCTGTCACCCGGGCCCGGAACAGCTCTTGGCAGCCCTGGTCTCAATCCAGTCCATGTTAAAGACACGGAAGAGCTTCTCTTGAAATAGCCACAATGTAGGAGGTGTAGCATCAATCCATGTCTGTAATATTGCCTTACAAGCTACTGCACTAATAATAATAAAAGCCATCTGCAACCTTTCACCACTTGCTGATCTTCTGGCAGAATTCCGAATATCACCCACACATCCGTGAAGGGTATATAATTCACCAGGTGCTCTAAGGCATATTTTCTGATCCGTAGCCAAAGACCCTAAGGAGAAAGCAACTCCAAAAGTAATGGTATAAATCTGCCACGGGGGACTGACAGCGAGTGCAGGAGGACATTCCCGCTAAAAACTGACAATGAGGGGAGAAATACGCTTTGTGAGAAATGTTCAAAAACATTTCTTTATATTGGATCGCTGGGAGAAGATTTCGAAAAAGTTGAGGGGTTTTCAATAAAATATCACATGATAGAAATGGTATGGTCCAGTGGTTCCAAACTTTATGAATCACGGTGCCCTAGAGTATCAGCATTGTTGTCACGGCACCCCTAAGCCAAAATGTTGTTATTGAGAAATTCAGACAAAAATGTAATAAAGTGAAGAAAATAGTGCTTACCTGTCATCCTGTCATTTTTAGGGTCAGTTATGTAGTGGGTGACAGGTTTGTACTTCTGTTTGTCTACATATTTACATTACATTGACCATAAATAAATTAGATTCAGTACTGGACCACCAACCTGAGGCACCCCTGTAAGTGTCCCGAGGCACCCCAGTTTGCTGCGGCACACAGTCTGGGAACCACTGGTATAGTCTGTACTCTGTACCCATCTACTAATCCCTAAATGCACCTCCTCATGCTGCATCTGTTGTCTCAGAAATGAATAATGCAATGAAGTAGCCTATTTAGTTGTCGGTTCCGTTAGAAACATTGTGTTTAATGAACTATCCCAATCTGCCTCAGAGGACCATCTAACTACAGAATCAACAATGTTTAGCTTGCATAAAAGCAAAAGGATATGTTCGGAACAAAAGGTATCGTTCAGATGCCTCAGAATATTTAAGGGAAGTATTGAGGAGCATGCCTATATTCATCAAGCCTTCTTCATAGAGTTTAGTAAATGGGAATTACACTACAATGGAGGTTATTTAAGAAGTGCCAAACGACCGCGGTGCATCGCGGAATCCTCTGTAGTAGTGCTGTCTCCATGTACACAAGTGCGCCAAGATTTCAGACAAAGTGAGACATTTACAGAGCAAGAAGGCACAATAAAGGGTATTAGCATAAAGTCGCATCTGTGACTCTATGCTAATGCTAGTATCAGACCTTCCGCTGGTGTACAAGCGTTCGCCTGAATGTGCAAAGGCTGAGACGCCCACTTTGAGCATCTTCATACACTTTAATACCACTTGGTGCATCTTAAGATGCCAACATAAGTCGCACCATCGAAACTTGCACCAACCCTATGGTAGGTGCAGATTTTCTGCCTGAATAGCCTCCTCCCAGTCACCGCCCAGCACATTTCCAATACATATCTGATATCGTGTGGCTCAAGCTGTTTGCAGCTTGTGGCGTACATGCAGAGGCGGCCCACGACAGAGAAAAGCGCACAGCGTGTTCTTAGCATGTGAACGGTGCCCATCTTCCTGCTACGCAAAGGGTGAGGGGACAGGGGGTCAACCAAGGGAGCCACTGCGTCCTGCTGTAGCACTGAGACAAAGCTTCAAACACAGAAAGTGCCACAAATACTAAACACAATGCCGACATCCTCTTACCCTCATGAGTAAAGAAATATTTTAGCAGAAAAGATAATGAAGTTTTATTTAATGAAATTGGGTTATCCAGCAGGAAAATTACCCAGTACGTGCGCAGCTGCGCTTTGCGCGGTGATAGGATGGAAACACGCACTTACTTGAATCTCCCCTTAGTGGAACATTTATACTTTTGAATACGCCAACTCCGCACACCTAGGCAGACTTTTGTGTAGCACGGATGGTGTAATGGTTAGCATTGCCGCCTCACAGCACTGTGGGCCTGATTCAGAGGTGGAGGCAAGTGCCATCGTAGCTGTGATCTCTCACTCCGGGAGGGGGCAGCCAGGTCGGCACAGCAGCGGGCGTGGCAGTGGTGTAGGTGGGAGTTGTGGGGGCCAATGGCGATGCAAGCATCATCTTGGCCCCGCCTCCACTATACAGTGGTTGCAGCCATAGTAATGTGGGGGCGTGGCTACGATTGCGGGATTCAGCACGAATCGAATAATCCCCCCACTTGGACTGCCCAAGTGTACTCAGTAAGTGGGTGGCTGCAGGGGTGTGGGAGGGGTGGGCGGATGCGGGAGGGGTGGTGGGGGTGGCGGCTTGCTCCGGCAGGCTTGCCCACTCTTCGGGGCAGCCGGGAGTGCCACCCGATTTGGGGAGCCTCCCGGCCATCTCGGTAGAGTAGGTTGGTATGTTTTACTATCTGCTGACTTTGCCCAATGTTTTTCAAACGGCAATAGTGTAGAAATTAATTATAAACAAGCCTGATTTAGCTTTAATTGCTATTGCCGTTTTAAAACCATCAATCAAAGCCAACCATCAACGGCTTCAAAAACCCTGCTTTTAATAACTATGCCCCTTGGCCTCATAGTTAGCATATTTAAAATTTCAACATGAGAAATTCTTTATTGACACTTTCCAGGTGTGATTTGCCAAGACCTACTGAATTTGTATCTGTCTGAGCTGAAGAAAAAGTCACACCCATGAATCTGTATCACCCATCACCTTTAAAAGAAGATTTACTAGTTGCAGCCCATGTGAAAATTTCTGGTGAAGTGTGGTGGTTCCCTAATACGGATGATACTTGTGGTATCATGAAATATGTCAGCAAAACATAAATTGCATTTTATAAATGTATAACGGCCTGATACAGAGCCGAGCGCAGTACAGACGTTTGCATGCGCGAAAATCCCTAACAACTCCAATGGTGCATACGTTGCACAGGGTTCTATTTATCAAGCAGTGAAAAGTGTGGAGAAGTGGATCAGTGGAGAAGTTGCCCATTGCATCCAATCAGCTTTAAAGTAGCATTTATCAAGTACAGTCTATCAAATAATAGGTAGGAGCTGATTGGTTGTTATGGGCAACTTCTCCACTGGTCTGCTTCTCCACACTTTTCACTCCTTGATAAATAGACCTCACAGAGTTTGCGCTTTTGTGATTGAGACCCACGGTATAAGAAATTACTTGGAAGAGTGCTGGGCGTGACTGGGAGGTGGCTATGCAGGAGCACAGAGATAGTCAGTGTTGTGGGCGTGTTATGGGCGTGTCGCTGAAATGTACATAGACGCTCAATCATTCACTTTAGAGGCCATACTCAGACTGGAAATCCGCACTCGCCATAGGGCTGGTGCAAGTTTCAATGGCGCGACCAATGATGGCATCTAAAAATGTACCAGGCTGTTTCACAGGGTCTGCAGTCCTTGCACATTTATACTCACGATTGTATACCTGGGAAGGAATTTGCATACATTTCGCATGCGGGCGACTGACAAAAGATGAAAAAAAATTAAACATATGCAGCGCTAAAGTGAGGTAGAAAACATGGTTCATTAGTAAAAATCCATTTATTCAAAAAATTACCTCAATATAATCTATCAAAATTAGTTAATCCTCCCGGGTGTACCCTGTCTCTGTAGTGGAGATCCGGCACTTCCTCTCACAAAATCAGTTAATCCAACAAACATCTACTTATCTGAGCTGAATAAATTACGTAAAACATCTAAATGATGAAATCCTTGTAACACCAACTTGGCGACGTTGATCAGATTGTACTGAGGGATATATATTATGCAGACAAGCAGTAATTGCTTTATATTTGTAGCTTGTTGTAAATTCCAATTATATAGTAGAGGCGTTACTACAATGTTGTAATTCCAAGTGAATATAATTGATTATTCCCATTCATCTGCCCAGTAGAAAAAACTTGTTGCCTTCACTACACCAACAAGTGGCTTTTGGAGAGGTTGGGTATGCGATCCCGGCGGTAGGGATGCCGCTGGCCAGAATACCGACAGCAGCATCCTGACAGTCAGAGGCCCTGATTCAGACCCACTCGCGAGCGGCTGTCCGCTCGCAAGTGGGTCGATGTTCTGCACTGAGCATGCGCCAGACGCGACGAGCGAAGGAAAGTCCTTCGCTCGTTGTGTCTGATCAAAGGGGGCGTGCTGTCGATGTTGATTGACAGCACGCCCCCTTTGGTGGGCGTG
Organism: Taudactylus pleione; assembly: GCA_031769625.1. Classification (NCBI taxonomy): domain Eukaryota; kingdom Metazoa; phylum Chordata; class Amphibia; order Anura; family Myobatrachidae; genus Taudactylus; species Taudactylus pleione. The sequence continues at coordinate 556,204 of JAUIMM010000179.1, forward strand.
CCGTGGGCGTGCCTCCCTGACGGGGGCATTCCCACGGGAACGCCTCCCGTCAGAAGCCGGCCCACTGACTTCACTAGTGATGTCAGTGGGAGTGATTTTGGCTCTGATAGAGCCAAAATCACTCCGGAGCTTGCGGTTGAAAACCTCAACCGCAGGCTCCGGCTCGCAGTTTCGATGGTCGCGATGGTCAAGACCATCGCGGCCATCAAACTGCACGCTCGTATAGCCTGTGGGTGGTGACCCACAGCTATACGAGCATCCAGGAGGACGCTCCATTTTCATGGAGGGCGGCCCTCATTCAGGGCGTGCGCTCTGCTCAGAGCGTAAGGCTCTGAATGAGGGCCAAAATCCCTACACCAGGCCTGGCCAACCTGTGGCTCTCCAGCTGTTGTGAAACTACAAGTCCCAGCATGCCTTGCCAGAGTTTTAGCATTCCGTAATAGCAAAACTGTGGCAAGGCATGATGGGACTTGTAGTTTCACGACAGCTGGAGAGCCACAGGTTGTCCATGCCTCCCCTACACCCATAAGGAAGAAGGTCAGTCTAACTCTTACCCCTATCTCTAACCCTCCCTCCCCGGTGCCTAACCCTAACCTCCCCCCCAGTGCCTAATACTAACCTCCCCCAGCCCGTACCCTAAACGTAGCACTCTCTCCCCGGTACCTACACCTAATCTCCCCACAAGCCCTAAACCTAACATTCCCCCCTAGTGCCTAACCCTCCCCCTAATGCCTAACCTCGCACCCTAATTCTCCCCCTAACACTTACCTTCGGGATGCCGGCGGTCGGGATTCTGGTGCAGGAGTCTTCGCTCTGTCTGGATTTTGGCGCCGGTATTTTGGCCGTTGGTATCCCGCATGACGGAATGCTGACTACATCCCTTTTTGGAGCTCTGTGAGGAATTTAAATTCTGCAAACTCTGGCGATTCTGGCTATTGGTGTCAACATGAGGCATTAACTCCTGCATCACACTGCGAGTTGTTATTGGTACCGTAACTATCTATGGTGAGGTATACCACCTCTATAGCCGGCTGCATGCTGACAGGTAACTCCCGTGCCTAATATATTTAGAGCTTTTTGAACATTATTATTGCTATAGCTCTCTGCACTGTAACCACTGTATTTGCAATTGCGGTGCATCTGGAGATAACACCGGTTCTGGTAATCTGTTGTATTGTACCACAGCTGTGATTTCATCCACCTCAACGGCTAACTGCAGGACACTACGTCAGCACCACTGATATTATATAATATATTGGATAGTACATACCTACCGTCTCATTTGAATCATTCCTTCTTGCTGCCAGGACACATCCTGATATTTGACAGCGCCTATCCTGGATTGTGCGCTATTTTATTACAACATCGTACAGCACAGTATAATAACAATCATTACAGGCTTCTTTGTTTCTGGGAAGGAGCAGACTTTTATTCATCATTCAGTATGTGCAATAGACTCGCCTTATATGGAATATTTATAGTAAGAACTACATAGTGGTCTATGACTGGGAATTGTTCCTTATATTCACTTGGAATTGCAACATTGCAGTAACATTGTATCTACTATATAATTGTCATTGACACAAGCTACAAATATAAAAGAATTACTGCTTGTTTGTATAATATATATCCCTCAATACAATTTGATCCATGTCTCCAAATTGGTGTTAGAAGGATTTCATTATTTAGATGTTTGAACTAATTCATGTAGCTCAGATAGGTGGATGCGTGTTGGATTGACTGATTTTGAATATTATATTGAGGTAATTGTTTTAATAAATTGATTTTAATTTATGAACCATGTTACCTACTCCCCTTTCACATCTCAAACCCAGCTCTGACCCAAGATTTTGAACACGGGTCCAGCTGCGACCTGGGTCAGACCCCTTTCACACTGGGTTGGCCCTATTCACACTGAACCCGGGTTGGCCCTATTCACACTGACCCAAGATTTTGAACACGGGTCCAGCTGCGACCTGGGTCAGACCCCTTTCACACTGGGTTGGCCCTATTCACACTGAAGCCATGTAGAAACCTATGGATGCCATTACAAAAATGACCTTTTCAGACTCACAAAGTTAAGGTCACAAAAGGGAACAAAAGGGAGGGGTGGGGACTGCTCACAGCATTGCAGGAATCATAGCTGATGGATTACCACTGTGTAGCCCTGAGTTCATAAGTGTTTGTGCTTTACTGCTATTTGATTCAGCCAGTGAGAGCACAATACAGCTTCTAGCAGCATAATGTACAGTCACTTCTTCATCACTCCAATTAGCCATCACTGTAATGACAGTAGTGGTATTAACTGTTGGAATGCTGCCTCTGCTGTTGTCTGCAGTGTGCTGCATGTGTGTCTGGCTGCTGACATCATCAAATGAGACCCAGGAACAACCAATCAGCATTGTTTGCTGAGTCCCGGGTTGGATAACCCAGGTAGGGCCTGTTCACACTGCACTTTAACCCGGCTTGTTCCCATGTTCAACTGAGCTCGCTTTCAGCTCGACCCGGGAATTTTTTTGGTGGCACGTTCACACTGCACCTTGACTCGGGTCAACCCAGCAATATCCCGGGATATTTTTGTGATGTGAAAGGGGTATTATCTACCTCATTTTAACGTGGTATATTTTTTGAGTGAGTTTTATCATATGCAACGAGTTTTAAAACTTTGTATGGGGTTGGCAGCCCTCTCAGCTGCTTCAGTCAGGTAGTCAGGAGTAAATCCAAACTCAGCGCCGGGTTTCTTCTATTTTGGACCGCCAAAAGATGAGGCTGCGTCTGCATCAAGCCCTGAAAGTTTTAAAAGTTGAGGTCATTTCATCTTTGAAATAATATCTGTAATAAAAGTACTATTTGCCAGAGAGGGTTAACTTTTTTTTTTTTTTTTCTACTATTGTAACTATAGAAATACATGTAAGAAGGAAGGCTGAGGCAGGATACTACATCTACCATCATGCATCACAGCAGCACAGTATCTGTCTCTCCACAATGACATCATCACAAAGATACCTGTAGGCTGGTTGGATAAGTTGGCCTGAGCCAACAGTTACAGACAAGAGAACACAGAATCAAGTTTGAAGTGTGAAAGGGTCGGTCAGTTGATACCCATAGCAAGTAAATTAAGCAAGATTACTCCACAAAAGGGCCAGGAAATGATGTATCTTGTAAACTAAATCTCAGAGGTAGAGTGCCAAGGCTATCATTAGATGAACCCATGCATGGGGTGCCATTGGTTAGGTGGCTATCTTAAGCACTGAATGAGGGATATATTACTTACCAATGCTTTAAATGTCACCAAAGAGCCCTCACATGGAGGGCCAGGGTTATCCTTCCAAGCTGTCGCAATCGATGGTCGATGGCAGGTGCCCATCATTGGCAAACCATATGTGGTTTGACCTTCAATATTTGAAGGGAAAGGAGACCCAGAAGAAAGAAAAAATAAACCCGCAACATTCGATGGCAAATCCTTTGACTATCGGACGTGGACCATCGGTAGTTGCCAAACATTGATCATTGATAGATAGCTCTAAACAACCCTCATTAAAAAAATATGTTCATGCACATTGAGACTTTGAAAGTAAAGTCAGTTTCAAGAGGCTCTGTTACTATCAGTCATAAACATCTGATCACCTGGTCAGTGGCCCTAATCATTGAGTGGATACCATTCCTTTATATAGTTTTCTGGCCCTCTCTCATATGCTAGTGATAAAGTTACCTTGCTTCCTGGTTGTTTCTCCTGTGACGGGAGATGTACTAAGTTCTGGACAGTGATAAATTGGAAAGTGATAACTACCAGCCACTCAGCTCCTAAATGCCATGTTACAGGCTGTGTTTGAAAAATTACTAGTTAGGAGCTAATTGGTTGATAGCTTATCAGTCTCTACTTTATCAGAGCTTAGTACATCTGCCCCATGACCTGTTAGTTACTGGTTCTGACCCCAGCTTGCTCTCAAATTCTCCGACCAATTACTGACCCTGACCTTGACTTGCTCTTACCTTTCTCAGATTGATTATTGGTTCTGACCTTGGTTTGCTCTCACCATGCTTTACTGTCTCTGAACCCATTGTATACTTCTACTACACACTGTAGACCTTGGATTACCAAGCTGTCTAATTGGTGCTGAGCTGTATACAAAGAACTACCAGCAACTTCATAAAAATTCATAAAAGTCTCTAAACCACAACTGCCAAGTGCATGCTGCCCATTGAGGTCATCAGTGACTCTATTGGGGCCATTGTGGCCCCATCTCACCGATTCTGACCAATTTTCTGTCGGAATCAGGTAATATACACATTTTTCAACATGGTGATTATCCCTGATTCCCCAACCCTGCTGTTGGCAGAATGGGGAATTGCGGCAATCAGTCGTAGATGTATGAGCCCCATTACTTATCACCAATACCTGTTTGGGGGAAATGTACTTATGTGACTGGCTGAAAGAAAGGCCCCTAAATTCAGTCCTAGCGAGCTTAATAAGTCCTGGACTGCAGGCATCACATACAAAGGTTGTGCTTTTTCTTGAAAAATGAAGATAGGAAATTATAAAAAGCGATAAATGTGTGATCAAAAGCTCTGAACAGCTCTCTATAGTGTTGTAAGATGCTACAAAATTTCTACAAGAAATAATAATGTGTTATTTACTTTGTTTCCTTTAATCTGATTATTACAATAAATCTTCTGGCATACCACAGCACTATTTCTGCTTAAAATGGATTGCGGGTTAGCCATAAACTAAGGTGAGTATTGTGAGGTGATACTGGGGGCAGAGAGGAAATCCCAGTTATGTAATGCCTTAAGTTTGACCCTATTGAGCTATCTTTAATCACAGGAGACTGCTCATCAACTGTCCAAGATGACCACTGCTGCACTGTTATAAAGGGCACATATGACCAACATGCAAGGCCACGCCCTGAGACCATCTGTATTGACCCGTTGCTGATGCTTTTCTCAGTGCAGATGGTTCTGGTGAATACCTACAGCACAGCGAGTGTTCTTGTGTCCAGCTAGGACATTCGCAGGCAGCATGATGTACCCCCAATACCAGGATATTTTATGCAGTCAATCCAATTAGGTGCGAGTTTGCAAGTGTGAGTTTGCTTAATAAAACACACACCACATGGATGCTCGCTCCCGAGAAACTGTTAATCCCATTAAAAATGGCAACTTGTGCATCTCGCAGGGAGGGTGTGCGAATCTTCTATAGCATGTGACTAGGGAGAAAGGCATGAAAAAATGGGGAAACTATTTTAGACTGAGAAAAGAATGGCAATGTCGTTAGCACACAGGTTCTCAAACTTGGTCCTCAGGACCCCAAACAGTGCATGCTTTCCAGGTCTCCTCACAGAATCACAAGTGAAATAATTAACTCCACCTGTGGAACTTTTAAAATGTGTCAGTGAGTAAAAGCCCCCATACATCAGCAATTGATTGCAGCAATCGTGCAATGTATAAAAATCTTTCCCTTTTTCAATCGATTGCAGATTTCAGTTTTGCCACAATCGATTGAAAAAGGGAAAGATTTTTATACACAATCGATTGCAAATTGCACAATTGCTGCAATCAATTGCTGATGTATGGGGGCCTTAATGAATACACCTGTGCACCTGCTGGAAAACGTGACCTGTGTGGGGTCCTCAGGACAGAGGCCCTGATTCAGACCCAGTCGCAAGCGCTGAGCGCTCGCAACTGTGTTGATGGTGGCCCACAGCGCATGCGCACGACGGAGCCGGGCCTGTCGTGCGCATGAGCGAGACCCGGCTAGCGACGGGCACTCCTTCGCTCCGGGTCTGGGGCGAGCTGTCGATGTTGAGTGACAGCTCGCACCGGTTGGTGGGCAGGCCGGGGGGGGGGGGTGGCTGCCCAAACGGAGGCGTACCCATGAGAACGCCTGCCGTTTGGGAGCGGCCCCACTGACATCACAAGTTAGAGCCGAAAGCTCTCTGGGGCTTTCGATGAACGAGACCCTACCACAAGGGTCTCGTCGCAAGCCCGATGGTCTCAATGGTCTTGACCATCGCGACCATCATCATGGCCGCTCGCTATAGCTGTGGGTGGTCACTCACAGCTATGCGAGCTGCCAGGAGGCCGCTCCAAAAAAAAAAGCCCGGCCCTGATTCAGAGCGAGCGCTCTGTCAGAGCGAGCGGCTCTGAATCAGGCCCAGAGTTTGAGAACCACTGTGTTAGCAGAATCATACAGAAGGCTGTAAGTGGACAATACTGGAGGTTTTTAAATTTGCTGAATCCTGCATTTTTAAAATAAAATATGAAAAAAATGAGAAAAGACAAACTCTTTCATTTAATCTCAAACAAATTAAATGGAAAATGCAAAAGAAAGGTGATTTTGTGCAATTGAGGCCACTTTAACTTTTTTTTTTTTTTTAAAGTTAATTAATGGTAAAAAGCAATTATTTTTAATTAAATAAAATACAGTAATTACATTTGGGGTGCCTACACTAACAAAAAATGATGTAGTTATTGGGCCAATTAAGCTAACTGAAAACTTCTAAATGCCTAATTAGTTATTAGTGGGGCTGTCCAAGGGGTTCTGCGCTGTGGGCCCGATGCATCAGTGCACGTCAGTCAACTGGTGAACGCAGATTCCAGACTATAGGCAATCAGCGCCTGTGCAGGACCCGTTCTGCACATAACGGGTTTAGACTCAGGCCCCCGTATTCCTCTGCCTGATTTAAAAGCAGAGGCATTAACGGGGCAGTACAGGGGCGGGGACAGCCTGCGTTACCGGAAATGGAGACGTGTCGCCCCCGTTTTCCAGGAATTGCGAGGCCAGAACCTGCGTCCATGGATGCAGATTCCTGGCCTCGCAAACCGGCCAGCCTGCTTAAGCTGAGGCTTACAAAGCTGGGCGGCGCTAATCAGCATCGCGACCGTTGGTCGTGATGGTGATCACAGGCTGTGACCTCGGTCGCAGTGCCTGGATCGCAGATGCAGCAGGTGGAGTCAGACACCTCCTGCTGCATTTGCATTTTAGCAAGGACGGAACTGCAAACCTGCTTGTGTGCGACTTTGCAATCCGTCCGCTGCTGAATCACCCCATGTCCAAACATTTTTACCTTAAAATAAAGATTTTTCCTACCATCTCACACCCTCGGGGGTGCGCACAAAAAACTGAAATTTTTCTCTGAAAAAAAGAATGCGAGTTTGAAATGGGATTGCAACTGCACAAGCCAACTCGCACCTAATTGGATTGACCCCCTATGATTTCCCAGTTTGCAAAATGGAGATACAGCTCTAGGCCCTTCATATAATCGGCCAGCAAATGCTGATATTTTTGGCGTTGTTTGAATCAGTAATAAAATCCTAATTGCCTACTCACCTGGAAGTTGTGGAAAAACTGATGACTTTTCAGGTAGTCCTTCGCACCCCCGGAAGAGTCGGCGGATCTCTCGCATCCGACGCATTTCCTAGTGAAGTGGGCAGGATAAGAAGATTATACAGGGAATTTGCGGGTCCGTATGGAGGGGCGGGGCCTAAGGACGTGGAGAGCCTGTCCCCGTCCCCCTAAACTGTATCCTCTCCCTAGGCTTCTCCCTGGTGAGGAGTTAATTAAAGTCGGCAAGTTGGCTATCCCGCTCCCCCCTTAGTCCTGTCAGAGCAGCAGCGGTCTCCTTTGCCTGCGCCTGACAGGAGATAGGAGAGCGATAGAACTGATCAAGCTCCCAATTCCACCACCCTCCAGCACAACAGTGCTGCTGATAATGTTTTTTTTCTTCTGTTTTTGCAATGAGCCTTGGCCAGTGACCACCCCTCCTTACATTAGTTCACGCCCCCTTGCCATTACCTGGGCCAGATTAACAAGAGGGTGGGACAACAGCTCCAGGCCTCCACGTAAAAATATGTCATCATGACACATGGTCGTGTTTTTATGTATTCAAATCGTTTATCTATTTTCCTAACAGAATGATGCGTTTTGTTATACTTTTACATATTTAGGTAGGCATTGGCAGCGGGATGCAGCAAAGCATATTGCAGTCAAACCTCCGAAAATGCAGTTTTCTGAGGTTTGGCCATTTACCGCATATGCACCAAGCTTCAGAATGCAATACATTCCGGGGCTTGGCATTACCCGATAGAAGCCTATGGGTTTCTATTCTATTCGCAGTTCCCCCTGAGAGGGATTGAATCAGATTCCTCCCAGCAGCGCGTGCGTCACTTGAAGCATGTGCAGAAAGACTCCTGGGTCCTAAACCTGGGAATCCTTCCATTGCAAAAGACAGCTCTTATCGAGAGAGCTGTTCTTTGTGATTTTCTTCAAGCCTACGACATTAGTAAATGCTTGTGATAAGTCTCAGGATGCATCGGACTCAAAATGCATCCTGTTCTGGGGCTGATAGTGTAAGGGGTGTACACGCCCACATAGCACTGGCCACACCCACACAGCACCAGCCACACCTCCTCCTCTTCTCACAGTAAACCCATAATCTGACCCTGGGCATGAGGCCTACAGATATTCATGAGCTATAATATATCTTGACTGAACGCATTGTACCATTTCCAGGGCAGTGACATCATCTGGGAAAGTCCTGCACTTCTGATATATGTGCATTTGCATTCTTTACCTGTACGGTTATGTGTAGAAAGTCTCTACCTGTAGTACTTCAAAACCAAGAATGTTAAAAATGTCTCTCTCTGCCATGAAGCAAATATAATCCTGTAGGATGCGAAATAGGCAGCATAAAGTAAATGTTGCAAAACATGCTAAAAAAGCAAAATATAAATCCATCTGCCCCCTAATTACTGCCCTTGTTCCTGAATATTGTATTGTAAGAAGATATAATTGTCAAATTATACCCCTTTTACACCTAAATTCCGGGTCTGACCCGGAGTTGGAACAAAGTTCCTATCCGGATCAGACCCGGAATTTTGCCGGCGCTGACTGGGGATATTCCCGAGTCAGCGCCGCTCACACCGCAGTCAGGTCTGCATAGACCCGGCTTTTGCGGAGTGAAAGTGGACGCTTGGAGATGACGTCATCTCCAAGCGCCACTGAAGCCGGGCCAATCGGCCGGCTAGCAGCACACTCCAGGTCTTCGTGACCCGGAGTGCGCTGTTCCCATAGCAGGGTTTCACGGGCTAAGCCCGTGTTAAACCCTGCTAGTTACCTGGGTTGGATTGCCGGGTCACTCGACCCGGCGATCCAACCCTCTCCCCTTTTACACCAGGGAGCTGCCCGGGTTAACCCTTCAAAAACCCGGGTTTTAGCTCCGGTGTAAAAGGGGTATAAGAGTGCATAGAGGTCTATTGTTATTTATTTTTAGAAATAAAAATTGCAGATTTTTCCAATTGAGGGCTTCAATAAATGGGTGTCATCTGTTATATAATGTGGTATTATGTGTGTCCAGCGCATGCACCCTAGGGACCGTACACACGGGCCCCGCAACAGACACCATACCACATTACAAAATAGAGGCATCAGACACCATATCACATAGATTTGCTCACCCCCCCTCCCTTCCCAAAATCACTTTACGTTATTTCTGGGGAGCAGGGACCACAAGCACACTGCCCCCACAATACCCCGTGGCTTTCCATGCACCGGAACACTGCCACTGGGCCTGGAGGCATGCAGCCCCACACACTCCCGAGGGCCAGACTGGAGTAGAGGAAGGCACCTCCAGCGGTCAGCAAGACTGGGATCCAAACAGTCACGGGAGAAGAAATGTAAATAGACAAGGGAATTGGTGGAGTCAGCAATTCCATAGAAATCCAAGGAGGGGAAGGGTTAGGAGAGAGAGAGAGAGAGAGAGAGAGAGAGAGAGAGAGAGAGAGAGAGAGAGAGAGAGAAAGAGAGACAATGGGGGAAAGAGAGATAGATAATGGGGGGAGGAAAGAGAGACAATGGGAGGAATAGAGACAGAGAAGGGGATAATGAGAATAGGGTAGAACTGGGGAGGGGGAGAGAGAGAGAACAGGGGGAAGGCAAAGAGAACAAGGGTGAAAAAAAGAGAAAAAAATGGGGGAAGAAAAAGAGAGAATGAAAAGGGGGAAGGGAAAAGAGAGAGCCCACTGCTACGCCATCACACTAGCTAACAAATGATGGGTCTAAAAAACTTGTATATAATAAACCAATTCCAAAATTCTGTTCCAGCTAATGGACAAAAACAGATTCTCGGTGACTATAAAATGCAAAAATCCAAAACCTCTATAAAATGTTGTCCCTCAAATCTCTGTTGATTCTAGAATGCAGACCCCGGCTCAGATCTATGGTAATGGGACAATGCAGACCCAAGATCTTGTCTGTAATACCATTTATACCCCAGGTCAGTGTCAGTAACACAATGTGGGCCTCTGGTAGCCACTGACTCCAGACTCCAGTAGTTTACCTACCCATCCCTAGGACTGGTGCTTTACAGTTAATGGTTTCGGTTTTCCTTAGGGAGAGATTTCTTGTTATTTTCATTTAAAACAATGAGAAACAACACAATAGGTTTTACTGTTCAGTTTAAGTACTGTTGCAAATGCAACATAAAGAGGAGCTCTACAGGGAAACCATTGGCAAGTTATGGTTACTGTATATGCTCACTGGTGTTTTTTGAATGCATTAATGCTAGAAACAGATTTAGAGGTCAGGACGCCCTTAGGCACAATATAATTTCATTGGGCATCAACTCCCCTCTAGTCTCCCCCCCCCCCCCCCCCGTCTCCATCCTAACGAGCTACCAACTTTTTGTCTTATGTGGGCTCCTAGACTGCACAGGCTTCCGCTGAAGCATCTTGTGGATGTAGCCTTTGTTCTGTGTCCAAATAACTGCAGCTGAATTGGGGAACTGAAAAGCTCTGATGCAGGAGGACTGCTGTGCCACCGCCAGATAGTGGCGCTCCTAGGCACATGCCTCACGTGCATAGTGAGAAATCCAACACTGACTAGTTCATTGTTCCTATTATAATCCTTCATTGTTCCTATTATTACTATATGGCACCAGCAAGCGCCATACAGAATGTTACTATAACCATTAGCATTCTTACGTGCACGTGGTGTTTGTTGGAATGCAGCTTGTTCCATATCCATGCATTTCCACACACTGTAAAGCATACAAGGGCTGGTCAAAATTTAGATCAAACAATCGACTACATTCGCATTTCATGGTCACTTTCACTTACACATACTTACCAGTGGGGCAAAAAAATCAAAGCAAACGTATATGAAAAGGGACCAGGTACAACTCTACATAGCCAATATGTGCTTTATAGGGCTGGATTATCGGAAAGTTGAGTGTGTGCAGGACCCATTCTGCGAGTGTGCAGAATGGTTCCTGCTCAATCTCACGCAAGCCCTTGAATGCCTCTGCCTCATTGACAGGCAGTGGCATTTAAGGGGCGGTGCGTTGCGGGGGGCGGCCGGCATTCCCGAAAATGGGGGTTCTCTGCCCCATTTTCCAGGAGTGACCAGCCCAGAGATGGCGTGGACTTTCGCAGGGCCTGATTCAGCATGGATCGCAATTGCAAAGCTGCACGCAGGCTATAGATATATGATATATGCACGCAGGCAGCCTTGCAATTACGATCCTTGCAATAATGCAAATGCAGCAGGACGTGTATGACACCCCTTGCTGCATTTGCGATCCCAGCACTGCGACAGAGGTCGCAGACTGGGATCACCATCGCAAACATCACGTCCATCGGTGGTCGATGGTCGCGATGGTGGATGGTGTCGGGCGGCCGGACAGCTGAGTTAGCCTCAGCTTTCTCAGGCTGACCGGCTTAAGTGCCCAGAAGACTGCGTACGTCAACGCAGTCTCTGGGCTGGTCACTCTATGGGAATGCTGGCCGACCCACCCTCGCACCAGCCATTAAATGCCTCTGCCTATCAATCAGGTAAAGGCATTCAAGGGCTTGCGTGCATTTGAGCAGGACCCATTCTGCACACTCGCAGGATGAGTCCTGCGCACGGCAGATTTCCAATAATAAAGCCCTAAATGCACATACTGGCTCACTTGCCTGCACTGCTGAATCTAGCCCTGAGCAAGCTGTGGCTTACTCAGCTATCCGGCCGCCCGGCGCCATCCACCATTGCGACCATCGACCACCGATGGTCTCGATGGTGATCCCAGCCTGCAACATCCGTCGCAGTGCTGAGATCGGAAATGCAGCAGGGGGTGTCATACACCTCATACACCTCCTGCTGCATTTGCATTATTCCAAGGATCACAATTGCAAAGCTGCCTGCGTGCATATATCATATATCTATAGCCTGCGTGCATACATCATATATCTATAGCCTGCGTGCATACATCATATCTATAGCCTGCGAGCATACATCATATATCTATAGCCTGCGTGCATACATCATATATCTATATCCTGCATGCATATATAATATATCTATAGCCTGCGTGCATATATCATATATCTATAGCCTGCGTGCATACATCGTATATCTATAGCCTGCGTGCATACATCATATCTATAGCCTGCGAGCATACATCATATATCTATAGCCTGTGTGCATACATCATATATCTATAGCCTGCAGGCATATATCATATATCTATAGCCTGCGTGCATATATCATATATCTATAGCCTGCGTGCATACATCATATATCTATAGCCTGCGTGCATATATCATATCTATAGCCTGCGTGCATACATCATATATCTATAGCCTGTGTGCATACATCATATATCTATAGCCTTCGTGCATATATCATATATCTATAGCCTGTGTGCAGCTTTGCAATTGCGATGCTTGCTGAATCAGGCCCTTAGTCCGTTAGGTTAGCACACATCTCCGATGGCCAGTGCTGCGCATGTGTCTGCGATCCCGCCCGCAGTCCGGCAGCTGACTGTCAGTGATTGATAGTCTGCTGCCGTTTCTGGGCGAGGAGGGAGCGGCGATGGCCAGGATTTGTATCTGTGGCGGTCGGCTAGAGTGCCCCTATGGTCACTCAGCCGGACGAGGATCACGCAGATCATCCGATGCTGCGCCCATGGATGCACCTCGGATCAGCAATGCATGTAGGAGGCGTGACGCCTCCTGCTGCTTTACCATAACATGTGCTATCGCAGTTGCTACCATGTTAGTAGCTGTGCTAGCATTACCGTCTGAGGCTGAATCTCCCCCAATGTTTAGAACTGTGATACTTGTATGTTAATAAAATAACCATTAAGCTGGGTACACACGTAAAGATTTTCTGTCCAACCAGCCAACGAGTTGATTGGTTGGAATAAAAATCTGGTAACGTATGGGAGTAACTGATACTCAGCAATTTGCTCCTAAATGCCAGAAAACAGATGAAAATCGTTGGTCAGACAAGTTTGTTAAATGTTTGATCTAAACAATTTGTTCAAACAACAGTTTTTGTCCATTTTCCGGCGTTTGGGAGCAAATTGCTGATCTTCAGTTACTCCCATACATTACCAGATTTTCATTCCAACCAATCAACTAGTTGGATGGTTGGACAGAAAATCTTTACGTGTGTACCCAGCTTTATACTACGGATTTTTGATAACTGCATTGACACATTTGGAAACCAATTCCTACAATCGCTCTTGTCTGGACAATTTCTCTTTACCCTGTACATTGTCTGGGACGCTGCATGCTATTTGCCAGTACTTTTCTGCTCTATCACCTGTGAGCTTGCATCATACTGTTAAACTACCTGCATGAAAAACATTGAATCCATTCCATGCTGAACTGCAGATTCACATTCCTATCAGCTCCGTCCTGCTGGGCTGTCTCACACAATTCATTTCTGCTCATGCTGTGCTACTGCATCAAAAGGATACATCAATGGGCTCCCTAAACACTGCCCTTCTCCTTATATCATACATGTACCAAGCAAAAGCCTATTTCACTGCTAATATAGAGTCTGTGCACACTATCCATGACTGCTGCTATTATCCTCGCCTGTCTGACACGCTAGGTAGGGTGTGTAAGTTCCCCCAAGCAGTCTCCTACCAGACCTTAATTTATTTCATTAATCTTTAGTAAAAGCAGCTGAACATGTTCTACTCATAAATTAGCATATATTAAAAAATTAAAGTTACATAGTGCATCTGTAATACTCCATTTCATTAGGTTCCAGTTACTGGTATATTTTTACAATGGCAACCAATCAGTTTTTCAATCAATACAGCAAATCTGTCATTACCACTTCCCTTCGTAGGAGCTCCATAATCTGGACACATGGGTGGTGCTTGCACAAGGGCTGGTTGGGTCTTTCGGTTGGAGGTATAGATTGGAGGGGTCAATTTTTGTATGTCATTCAAAAATTCATGTTTATATTATTGACTGGCTGTACAGAAGCTCTCCCACGAGCAGGGGCGGATTGGGAACTTAAAGTGGCCTTATGTTTGAGGGACCAAACATGAGCCGGGGTCACCACAAAAGTAGCTGGAGTTAAATACATTATCCCTATCAGTGTAAAAAAAAAAAAAAATTGACAATATCTGTGCCATCTTATAGCCTAAACTATGAGCATTCTAGTATAAAATGCAGATAGCATCCCATTGACTGCCATACAACACAGAGATCATCCTAGTGACTAACACACAATACAGAGTGCTTCCTTATGACTGCCATACAATACAGAAGGAATTTTCATGGCTGCTAACAGTACAAAAGACATCTTAGTGATAGCCATACCATACAGACAGCATCCTAGTGACCGCCACACAACACAGAGGGCATCTTAGTGACAGCAATAAAATTCAAAGAGCATTCTATTGGCTGTCAAACAATTCAAGGATCATCCTAATGACCGACAAACAATACATGGACATCCTAGTGACTGCCATACAATACAGATAATATTCATATGGCTGTCATACAATACAAGAATACTCCGTGTTTTATTTATTTGCAATATTAAGAAAAACACTAATACCATTAATTTTGCTTGATGTCCTCAGTAATTCAGAGTATGCTTTTCTATAGGCTTATACAACTGCACACAGCCATATTTATTATTATCTGGCATTCAGCTATCAGAATCTGATTACCATCCATAACTATGGACAAGGTACAGTATGATACCATGACAATGACTCATTTGGTAGTGGAAACGCGTTGGAGGTGTTGTACAGCGAAGGAATCCTCCTACCTGGAATACAGCCTCCCTTTCCATCGGAGCAGTCATCTGTATGGAATTGCGGACACCTACATGTGGCTTATACATGCTGTTTTGTACCAACTTTCCGGTACCATCCCTCTGGTAGGCAGGGTTGTCTTAACAGAAGTGTGGGCCCTGGGCAAAGCAATGCAGTGGGGACCCTTCTCATCCATTCACGGGAAATAAATGTAAATGGTCAATAAAATTAAACTCTCCTGCATGCCCATCAGACCTCCCACACATGCAGAGAGACTCTGTCTGACTGGTCTGAAGCCGGCGGATGAAGTGAAGGTGAGTACTCATCACGGGGGGGGGGGGTTATTAGATCAGAATACAGTGCACCGGCGGCCGTCTAATAAAAATATCACAAATTTACCAACTGGCACGGCTGTAGGGGGGCAGGTTGGTGGGCCCCTACAAGCTTCAGGCCCTTGGGCAACTGCCCAGCAAGCCCAGTGGAAGAGATGGCCCTGCTGGTAGGCGGACTTTTCCCCACTTGTATTTTAAGCTGTCATTATGCTAAGTTTGTTTCTATCCATGATTGTTGTTTTGTGCATTAAAAAATATCTTTTAAGCGATAATGTACTAGATATCCTTTTATTTTGTTATAATGCATCACTGGATATATCATTGTTTGGATAGTGTTTCCATTAATATCCACTCCATTTGAATTGTGACCGGGGATAGAAATATATTCCTGAGAGATGCTGAAAATGTAAAAAGTCAACTGTTTTGTTCCTTTCTCCCTCTTTCCATTTTCCAGGGATTTTTTGCGTGCAGTGTCACAGTTGCTGTTACTATTTATATGATTGTTCATATAAGTATAGTTATTGATTTTTACTATGTTTTTTCTCTGCCATTTTTATTTTATGAGCAGATTGGGAGAATGGATTATACCGCTTTTGTGCTGTAAACAGAAGAAAGCGCCAAGGACTCTGACATACTTATCTTATGTCCCACAGCTTTTAGTGTCATCACCATCATTGTACATCCTTATATATTTGTTAGTATTTAATGCCTAGTACAATATATGTGCTTGTGTCAGCTTAGGAAAGATGTACTGTATATTCATGTGTCCTGGATGGATCTGCTTTGTATCCAAAATGGAAATGATATTACTACAAGTCCTTCTGCTTTTATATATTTGTGGAGCATATAATGCAAATAGTGCTCTAGAGTATATGTTAATATATACTAGAATCCGGACCTATTGCAGCTTTATTTCCCCGGCTCTCATCTCTGTCACTCATCTTCCTGTCCCCCCATCTCCCTGTCTCTCATTCACCACCCCATCTCCCTGTCTCTCATCTCTATCTCACTACCCCTTTACTAGCCATTTCCCATCTCTTTCCCCACCTCCGTTCCCTGTCTCTCATATCTGTCCCCGTCTCCTTGTATTTCATCCCTGTTCCCTAAAACAACACTTGTGAACATTATTAGGGCTCTATTTATTAACATTATTTTTACTAAAATAAAGTGAAAAAGGGTGTTTTCACACCCTTTTCACATTATTTTAGTATCACCTATAGTTATTACAGGGCAATTGGAGTAGAATTCGTAAAATTCTACTCCAACCCCTAATTATCACTTATTTTTAATTGTAATTGTAATGGGAAATGTGATCTGGCCAAAGTTACTAAAAATAAGGTGGCGTTATCCAGGGTCTCCCCCGGTTACCGGACTCCTGCTCCACTCTAACGGGGAGAGCAGAGCCCGGAGTCGGTCCCAGTGAACAGCTGTGTGGTCTAAACAGACCGCAAGCTGATTACTGTAAAAAAAAAAAGGAAACAAAATTGTCCAAAATTTTTTTTACTTACCTGACTCCAGGGACCGGTGATCGGGCCTCCGGTGATGTCTCCCCTCCAGTCAGCTGGTCTCCCATAGTGCACTGCAGCCCGGTCATCAGGTGATCGGGTCCCAGTGCAGTATGGGATATCACCTGACCGGACGCATGGAGGACATCACCAGAGGCCCAGATCATGCAGGTAAGTGCTATTAGGGGAGGGGGGGTCGCGGGATGTCCGTGATCGTGGGGGGAAGGGCTTAGCGCCGGGGGCGGGGTTTAGCATCGGGGAGGTGGGTAGCTGCGGCAGCCGGTCGGCGCATGCGCTGGCACTTTGTCACAGTATTTTTTCTGAAAATACCGTGATAAGTGTGCGGAAGGGATTCGCAGGAACAGAGCTTTATCGCAAGCTCTGTCCCTGCAAGGGATTTGTAGTAAATCCCTGTGATATTGCCTGAATTCGCAATGCGAATTCAGTCGATTATATCACACTACAATCTGCATTCAATATGCGGATTGTAGTAAATAGAGCTCTTAGTGTCTTATCCTGGCCACACTTGCTGCAATTTTGGCAGCACTATCGTCCAGTTGCTATGATACTGTAAATTGTGTTGCCACAATATAGTTGTCAGTGGCCTGTGTCCAGGGCCGGCTCCAGGGGTCAGAGCACCCTGTGCTGGCCCAGAACAAGGCGCCGCGCGCTACCAAAATTGGGGGTGTGGCCTAATTACCATAGGCCACACCCCCTATGTGACGTTATTTGGAGGCGCGCCCGCATGGTACGCCTCCAAATAACGTCAGGCTGGGGGTAAAGCCCAGCCCTCCGTCACTGGCTGGGCTTCCCCCAGCCCTCTCCCGTCAGTGAATGAATGCTGCGCACATGCTCGTTGTATCCATTCACACTCCGGGGGTCCGCCGCACAGCTGCAGTGGTGGGGGTACCCAACCTCCCAATTTGACCACCTGCGGGCCACTTCGGCCCATGGGTGGAACATACCTAGAGCCGGCCCTGCCTGTGTCATACTCCAACCACACTCACAGGTCCTATTCTTGTAGGAAAAAAAACGGGCTTGGGTAATTAGTAATATCCCCCCCTCCCACTCGGCGCCCCTGCTTGTAGACCCAAACACGGTCGCCATGACCTTCTTTGCTGTTGGAGTTGTTTTAAATTTCTTTGAAAGTGGAGACAATGGGCCTGATTCAGAGCCGGACGCTTTGAGCAGAGCGCACGCTCTGAATGAGGGCCGCCCTCCATAAAAATGGAGCGTCCTCCTGGACGCTCGTATAGCTGTGGGTCACCACCCACAGCCTATACGAGCGTGCAGTTTGATGGTCGCGATCTCGCACATATTTCCCCTGCATGTGTTATATGTGTAGTATGATATATATAATATGACAAAAGGACCGGAGTGTCCTGAACTGTTGTCTAGATGGATGCACATTGCGTTATTTTCCCCTGCTTATATATAGATATTTAATATATTCTATATATAGCGTGCAGAGGGTCCAGCACTCCCAACAACTTAAATAACTTATAGATGTGCCCTCACAAAAAAATATAAAAGCATACAAGGATGCGGCACTCTCAGTAAATAATACAGATGACACAGCAGTGTATAATCAACGTTTCAGTACTTTATCTGTACTAATCCTGAAGATAGTACAGATAAAATACTGAAACGTCATTTATAGACTGCTGTCATCTGTATTATTTACTGAGAGTGCTGCACCTTTCTATTACATATAATATATATATATATATATATATATTAAAGCACACACACATACATACATTTAAGAACAATGGACCCAGTGCCTTTATTTAATTAATTTTTATTTGGTTAAAAAAAAAATCTGTTCAATACTGTCTCTTACTGTTTTTTCCTTTTGTGATCAGATGCTGACAGCCTGGCTTGTCCTCAACAGCTGAACTGCTGCATGTTCCACCCACAGGCACCCCTCTACCTTCGTCCATATGCAGCTGTGGCTGCACGGCGCCCACCCCTCCCTTTCAAGTCCTGCCCTCTTCTTCCCTGCAGCCTACGTGCGGCGCCAGCCAGTCACTGTCACTAGGAGGCACAGGCTGCAGGCTTTTCATTGGTCCACCACTGGCCCGGTAACCCAGAACTGCTCTGCGGCGCCGGCGGGTGTTGTTGAAAGAGAAAATGGCTGGCTGCTACTGGGCTGGCCTGGCTGCCGCTGCACTTGGCTGGTGGTACTTGCCCCCCCCCCCTTAATCTGGCCCTGGTTGGGAGGTGGCTATGGTCCCGGTGGCTGCGGCCACGTTTTGTGCCTGTCCGGTCCTCGGGGCCCCTCTAGACCTCGGGGCCCTATACGGGTGTACCCTTAGTCCTCCCCTGTCGCTGGGCCTCGGAGAGGGCACCCATTTTTTAAAAGTTTGCAGTCCTTTATACAAGAGTGGTTCCATAAATAGGGTAATAAGGTAACAAGACCTCTCATTGCGTAAATTTATTCAACTCGTACATATACTTATAATCAATAATATGGCCTTGGTGCAGATTACTTTTCCACATAATTCCATAATTCTATACACTTGTTCCAACGGTACACCAAGGCATCTATCCAGACATAGAAGAAATCAGTGTCAAGCTCTTGAAGCCAGGACATGACAGCTTGCTGAACTTCATCGTCGGTTGCAAATCGCCTTCCACCCAGGTGCTTCTTTAATGGTCCAAAGAGAGACTGGCTCAATGTGTCATAATACTGTACAGCATTCACAGTATCTCACTTGGGGTGCTATTTACTACAATCCGTATATTGAATGCAGATTGTAGTGTGATATTATCGACTGAATGCGCATTGCGAATTCAGGCAATATCACAGGGATTTACTAGAAATCCCTTGCAGGGACAGAGCTTGCGATAAAGCTCTGTCCCTGCGAATCCCCTTCACACACTAGTCACGGTATTTTCGCAAAAAACACTGTGACAAAGTGCTCGTGCATGCGCCGACTGGCCACCGCTGCTACCCCCCGGCGCTAAGCTCCACCCCGCCGCGATCGCGGACACCCTGCGCCCCCCCCTTTCTCCCCCGCGCCCCCCACCCCCTCCCTTAATAGCACTTACCTGCATGATCCGGGCCTCCGGTGATGTCCTCCATGCCTCCGATCAGGTGATCTCCCATACTGCACTGGGACCCGATCACCTGATGACCGGGCCGCGGTGCACTATGGGAGGCCAGCTGACCAGAGGGAGAACATCACCGGAGCCCCGATCACCGGTCCCTGAAGTCAGGTAATTAAAAGAAAAAGTTTTTCTTTTTTTTACAGTAATCAGATTGCGGTCTGTTTACACCACACAGCTGATCACTGGGGCCGGCTCCGGGCTCTGCTCTGCCCGTTAAAGCAACCGGGGGAGACCTGGATAACGCCACCTCCAGGTGGCGTTATTATCACAGGGCTTTCCCCGATATTTTTTTGCAAATTATTTTTAGTAACTTTGGCCAGATCACATTTCCCATTACAATTAAGGGAAATGCGATCTGATTACTAAAAATAAGTGATACCTAGGGGTTGGAGTAGAATTTTACGAATTCTACTCCAATTGCTCTGTAATAACTATAGGTGATACTAAAATAATGTGAAAAGGTTGTGAAAACACCCTTTTTCACTTTATTTTAGTAAAAATAATGTTAATAAAAAGAGCCCTTGGTGAGGAAATCAACAAGAAGCAGGCCCTTGTGGTCCAAAAGCATGGTTGCCTTGTCCTTCTTGCCGATGGAGTTGTTTTAAATTTCTTTGAAGGCAGGGACGATGCGTGTTTCCATGTGATGGATACTTGCTACATCACTGGTGTCACATGATGCACCCACGTTTCCCGCAGTGGGTGATGGGAGAGACATCATGACGTCTCTCCCATTGTGCAAAGTGGGAGAACAGAGGAGCTGACGGCGGCGGGCGCAGGAGCGGGGATTCAGGTAAGTGTGTTTTTTTTTCTTTATGTGTGTGTGTTTGTCTTATATATGTAGGGGGGCACTACTGGGAGCACTGTATAAGGGGTGCTACTGGGGGCACTGCATAGGGGACCACTACTGGTGGCACTGTATATGGGGCACTACTGGGGGCACTGTATATGGGGCACTACTGGGAGCACTGCATAGGGGGGACCACTACTTGGGCACTGTATAAGGGGCACTGCATAGGGGGGACCACTACTGGGGGCACTGCATAGGGGGGACCACTACTGGGGGCACTGCATAGTGGGACCACTGCTGGGGGCACTGTACATGGGGCACTACTGGGGGCACTGTATATGGGGCACTACTGGGAGCACTGCATAGGGGAGACCACTACTGGGGGCACTGTATAAGGGGGACATATACTGGGGGCACTGCATAGACAGGACTACTACTGGGGGGCAATGAATAGGGGGGACTACTACTGGGGGCACTGCATAGGGGGGACCACTTCTGGGGGCACTGTATAAAGGGGACAACTACTGGTGGCACTGCATAGGGAGACCACTACTGGGGGCACTGTATAATGGGGACAACTACTGGGGGTACTGCATAGCCGGGACTACTACTGGGGGCAATGAATAGGGGGGACTACTACTGGGGGCACTGCATAGGGGGGACCACTTCTGGGGGCACTGTATAAGGGGCACTACTGGGAGCACTGCATAGGGGGACCACTACTGGGGGCACTGCATAGTGGGACCACTACTGGGGGCACTGTATATGGGGCACTGTATAAGGGGCACTACTGGGGGCACTGCATTGGGGGCATATTCTTGCACCTGGACCCACCACTCTCTAGTTCCACCACTGCTTTAGATGGAGAAATCTGATCACATTGAGCACCTCAATGTTTGACTATGTTTCCACCAGCCCCGCCATCTTACAAAGGATGTTGGGACAGTATGACTGATATGAGGCGCAGTCTAATGCCCGTGAGGGGAAACAGTGCTCTACCTGCTCTGGCCTGGCGGGAAATTAGAATGAAATAGAGAACACTATACATGTGAGATGTCTTGTTACCTTACTTATTGAACCACTCTCGTAGTTTATGTTACTTGGGATAGATTTATCAAACCTTGGAGAGAGATAAAGTGAAGAGCGATAAAGTACCAATCAACCAGCTCCTAACTGTAATTTTTTTAAACAGTCTGTAACATGGCAGTTAGATGCCGATTGGATGGTACTTTGGGGAAGATTTATCAAAACTTGGAGAGAGATAAGTAGAGAGAGGTAACAGTCTGAATGCATCCCGCCAATCTACGCATGCATGTCGGCGTTAGTTGCGCCGGGATGCATGAAGATAATCACAAAGGACAGCTCTCTCGGTAAGAGCTGTCCTTTGCGAATGAGGGACTTCCGGGTGCACAGAAGGACGCACGCGCTGATTGGATCCCTCTCACAACACTCTCGGAAGAGAAGCTCCTAGTGACGCCATTAGGAGATAGCGTTACCCACCGCATCCACCTACCGTGGTCAAACCCGCATTTCTCACATTGATGCGTCCCATTTAATTTATTAACCAATCAGCTCCTAACTGTCAGTTTACAGGCTGTGTTTGAAAAGTGACAGTTAGGAGCTGATTGGTTGGTGCTTTATATCTCTCCACTTTATCTCTCTCCAAACTTTGCTAATTCTCCCCCTATATCCCTCTCCAATGCTTAGTACATCTACAGTTTGGTGCTCATACCGAGCAGCAGAATTAGCCCCTGTGCAGCCGGCTTCATATAAACCATCTGTATTTTCGGTTCAGTCGTCCTTTAAGAGATTATAATCATAAACTAATGTTAGAGATCAGTATTATCATGAGTGGGATCAACATGACTGTATCAGGGACTATTCAGTTTAGGACAAGTCATTTGCCTGCAATGAGGAAGTAAGCAGATCTAAACACTGTTAGCTATCAATGTAAAATGTACCGATATTTGTTTTGCTTATTAATGGCTGAGCCTCTACATTGGTGCTAAACATGGAACAACACATCAAGTATATGTGTGTAACATGGAACGACACGACAAGTATATGTGTGTAACATGGAACGACACGACAAGTATATGTGTGTAACATGTACAGTCTCTAGAAAAACTCACAAATATTTTTGCAGATCTGTGAGAACCAAATAGGCTACATAGTGAAAGAATGTACTAGGAATAGGATACAAGCTTGTAAAGGTGCCAAATTTTTCACAATTTCGCCAGAGGAATTTTAAAGTAGGGGTGAGCCGATTCGGTTCTACTCGGTTCCGTTCGTTTTTTTTAACCGAATCTTATTGGCTATCCAAAACTCGTGACAGCGGATAGCCAATAAGATTCGGTTTAAAAAACCGAACGGAACCGAGTAGAACCGAATCTGCTCACCCCTATTTTAGTGGTGGTTTTGCCATTAAAAAAATACTGCTTTAAATCCCTTGGCAAAATCGGCAAAAGATTGTCACTTTTACAAACTTATATCCTATTAAATTCTGAGAGGCATGGATGAGACCAGCATTTGGGAGGGTGTGCTGGTTTCTGTAGTGCAATTTGGCGGTCTCTGGGGTACCTCCTAGGTGAGTTGGCTCTCAGCTTATATATCTATGTATGTGCTGTTATCATGTGGTACAACAGTAAGATTATTATTATTATTATCCTTTATTTATATGGCGCCACAAGTGTTCTGCAGCATCTTACAAAGTACATAAACAAATAATTTGACTAAGTGACTTATAGTACAATATAGGAAAAGGACATGTATAATATACATTGCTACATTAGTGACCATAACACCTAGATATGCAACAGAGCATAAGCAACCAAGTGTTAGGTGCCCTGGTGGGTGGTAAGAAGTAGATGAAAGTAAAGTAAGGAGAAGCACAAGAGGGTCCTACTCATAGGAGCTTACATTCTAAAGGGGGGGGGGCACAGATGGGGTAAACAGGGAGGAAGGAGACTGTTGCAGCAAGTTAGGATGGGAGCTGGAAAGCATTGATAAAGTAGTGGGTCTTGAGAGCCTGTTTGAAGGATTGTAGAGAGGTGGAAAGTCTGATAGGGAGAGGGAGAGAGTTCCAAAGGTCGGAAGCAGCACGGGCAAAATCTTGGAGGCAGGAGTGGGAGGAAGTAATTAGTTGGCATGAGAGACTGCGTACATTAGTTGAGCAAAAGGGGCGGACAGGAGAGTGGAGGGAGATGAGGTCAGAGACGTAAATGGGAGAGGAATGGGTGAGGACTTTGTAAGCGAATGTGAGAACCTTGAATTGGGTTCTAAAAGGGAAGGGGAGCCAGTGGAGGGCTTGTAGGAGAGGAGAGACAGATGTAGAACATTTGGAGAGGAAGATGAGTCGAGCATCAGCATTGAGGACAGACTGGAGAGGAGAGAGATGGGAGTTGGGGAGGCCAGATAGGAGGAGGTTACAGTAGTCCAATCTGGAGATGACCAGTGAGTGTATGAGGGTTTTGGTGGCATCCTGGGTGAGAAAGGATATGCAATTATGACCCAGAGTGGGTGCTATTATTAAGTAGCTTTAGGGTCGTCGGTACAGAGGAGCCTTGACGCAGCCCGGCGGTTCACCATATATTTGCAAATATATGCAACAAAGACCTCTGAATTTCTATTATCATGTAGTATTCAAGCCTGTTTGCTGTTTTTTGCAGTGTGCCGGAGGGAATCTTTTTTCTGTAGTCCAGCGTAATCCCCGCCCTTTACCAGCACCTGTGAAAAACCATTAGGTTGATATGAGCAACCACTATTTTGTGACCCGATTACATTCCAGCAAAAGCTGGAATTAGACAGCATTTTCTCTTTGCAAATCAGGCTTCCTAGAGTGCACAGGAATCAGAACACTGTCACATTGTTTGATTGTTCCTAAAGGTTAATACAATAAAAGAAAATCTCACTTTAAGGGGCATATCCAATTGCAGACGAGCTTTTTAAAAAACCCTCCAACGCAAGGTTTTTCTCGCAGCCGCAGGGTTTTGCTATTCAGTTAAGTGACTGAAAATGGGACTATACAAATCACTGCATCTTTTTTCTCACACTTCCAGAGCAAGTGTAATATTTTCTAAAATCATTAATTTTAGGAAAAATTAGCGGGACTTGCTCTGGGACCCCGGTGACACCCCCCCCCTAATGACTAATAAAGCAATTGGAAGTTTCCAATTAGCTTAATTAGTTATTAATTACTCAACTTCGGAAGCAGAGTCTTCTGCATCCAGCGTCGGGAGCCAGCTCTTCTGCAGCATGGTGATTATGTGAGTGTTTGCAAGTGTGTATGACTGTGTATGTGTGAGTGACCCCCCTGTGTGTATATAGCTAGTGCTGGGAGAACTACATCTACCAGCAGCCCTTGTACCTCCCTCCAGCCCCATGGAGCCTCCCAGCAGCCCTCGGGACTCCCAGCAGCCCCCTCTCCAGTGACAAGATGGAGGGAAGGCAAGCGGGAGCCGTGGAGACCACCAGACAGGTGATCATACCTCCCAAACTCTCCCACATTCAGCCCTTTTACTCGAAGCCCCATCCCCTTTTTGGGCGCGCGTGCCTACGGCACGCAAACTGTCCCTCTTCAAGGAAATTAGAAGTTGGGAGGTATGCAGGTGAGTATCTTTTTTTTTTTTTACTGAGGATGGCAGGTAAGCACAATCTTCTATTTTAATTATTATTATTCTACATAATGCTGCTGTCGCTGGCGAAAACCCTGGACAGCAAAGGTGTTATGGCGGTGCTTGTATTGCCACAACACCTGTTCTTTCAGCAGTTTTAAATAATTAAAAAAATGTTTTATTTCTTGCAGAATATCTTTAGTTTATGTCACATTTTTATTTCTTTTTTCTTTTAGGGGCGGGTGGCGGGCCCCATACCAGTAACTTGCCTAGGGCCCCATGAAGTGTAAATCCAGCTCTGCCTAGTTCCCACTAATGGTGATAACTTATAGCAAACCAAGACAGTTGTACCGTCAAAACATGTTGGTGTAGTGCAGGGAGAGTGGTTTACTTCCTTACAAAATGCCCAATATTCATAAACTGGACACCCCTACCCGGGTTCCATCAGGAATCTCTTACACCGAGACGTGATTTATACCCTCTGATGCTGTGAGGTCTGGTAGGAAGTAATTTCGGCTGTGTACCTTTCTGCTATTTTTATTAAATTGTTGCGTAGGTAGTGATTTCTTTCTTTCTTATATTTGTTTCTGTGGCTTATTAAATGCCATAACAAAATTGACATACTCAGGGCTTTATTTACTACAATCCGCATATTGAATGCGGATTGTAGTGTGATATTACCGATTGAATTCGCATTGCGAATTCAGGCAATATCACAGGGATTTACTATAAATCCCTTGCAGGGACAGAGCTTGCGATAAAGCTCTGTCCCTGCGGATCCCATCCGCACTCTAGTCGCGGTATTTTCGGAAAAAATACCGCGACTAAGAGCCCGCGCATGCGCCGACCGACCACCGCTACTACCCCCCCACCGACGCTAAGCCCCGCCCCTGGCGCTAAGCCCCGCCCCCACAATCGCGGACCCCCGCGACCCCCCTTCCCTTCATTACACTTACCTGCATCCTCCTGGCCTCCGGTGATCTTCTCCGGGCTTCCCGATCAGGTGATCTCCCATACTGCACTGGGACCCGATCACCTGATGACCGGGCCCCAGTGTACTATGGGAGACCAGCTGACAGGAGAGGAGCCATCACCGGAGGCCCGATCACCGGTCCCTGGATTCAGGTAAGTAAAAAAAAAATGTTTAATTTTTTTTTTCTTTTTTTTACAGCAATCAGCTTGCGGTTTGCTTAGACCACACAGCTGATTACTGGTACCGGCTCCCGCCTCTGCTCTCCCCGTTAGAGCAGAGTGGGAGCCCGGTAACCGGGGGAGACCTCCAGGTGGCGTTATTATCACAGGGCTTCCCCCGGTATTTTTTTACAATTTATTTTTAGTAACTCTGGTCGGATCACATTTCCCATTACAATTAAGGGAAATGCCATCTGCTTTACTAAAAATAAGTGATACTGGGGGTTGGAGTAGAATTTTACTAATTCTACTCCAATTGCCCTGTAATAACTACAGGTGAAACTAAAATAATGTGAAAAGGGTGTGAAAACACCCTTTTTCACTTTATTTTAGTAAAAATAATGTAAATAAATAGAGCCCCATGTGAGTTATTTCTGTTTGATCCCATGCATATCCTTTGAGGATCTATTCTGGAGATTCAGGGGCCTATTCATCAATACTAAAATAACGGTTTTAAGGATATTTTCCTTAATTACCGTTATTTTAGTATTAATGAAGACACTTAACACAGGAGATATCACTGATATCTCCTGGTTAAGTCCGCCTGCGTTAATTTCCACACTCCCCATACATTAGTACATTAGTATGGGGATATGGAAATTAGGCTATTCATCAAATTCCGTAAATTATGTATTTTCGGAATTTGATGGTGTTACTATACGGTATACGCCACTCTGAGGTGCATACAGCGGGTTACACTTACCTTCTGTCAGTGTGAGCAGGTCCTCCTCGGCTCGCTCTGTCGCTCCCTGGTCCCTTCTCCGGCTCCGGCTGCTGCTCTGACACTGTGTTCTCCCGGCAGAACACAGTACAGTTTAAACAAATGTTTTTTAAATAAAAAAAAACTTTTCTGTGTTCCGCCGGGAGAACACTGTGTCAGAGCAGCAGCCGGAGGTGGAGGGGGCTGCAGCGGTCAGGTTAGGTGGGGGACAGGGAGGTGAGCGGAGGGGGGGTTGGGGGGGACAGAATTACTGCAGCTGTAGTCAGTGTTGCGCATGCGCTGCTTTTGTGAATGTAACGGCTAATGCGCAGCACTGATTACAGCTGCGGTAAGGTAGAGTAGAGAG
This sequence comes from Taudactylus pleione, assembly GCA_031769625.1. Taxonomy (NCBI): domain Eukaryota; kingdom Metazoa; phylum Chordata; class Amphibia; order Anura; family Myobatrachidae; genus Taudactylus; species Taudactylus pleione. The sequence goes on from JAUIMM010000179.1 coordinate 583,857, forward strand.
GGAAAAGTATTTATTTCCCGAAAAGTGGTCATCGCAATGACAGCTTTTCGGAATAGATTATTATGGAGATGAGGAATTATGAATTCCTCCGGTAATTAGGTAGAACTCCATGCAACTTCTAAACCTAATTACCTCCAGAGAATTTTAGTAATGATGAATAGGCCCCTCACTGTTTATTCCTGAAAGGATATTTGAGAGGCAAATCATTAAGAAATGGCTGTGTAAGCAACACATTCAGAGGGGCTAGGGTCCCAATTACCTGTGTATATGAACCCTTCTTTTATCTATAACATGTTTCTCTGGGGATCGTTTAGAGAGTTATAGAAAGACACTGAGGGCGAATTACTAAAGAAAATTTGGTGTAAATGGACTCACTCATGGGGGTTTCTATCTGTCTCCATCTGCCGTCTGTGTCTGTGGTTTAATGAGGGTATCATTCATTTATCTCCATCTATTCACATATTGAGGGTGAAATGAAATCACATTTGCACAATTACGCTGTTGCAATCTTTTTCTGTTGTCTTGCAAATGTTGGAGATGCCACATGTGTCCATATAAGTGATGCTACAAAAAACTTTGGACTCATTTGGTATTGGGACTCAGGGGCCGGGTATCTATAATGGGTGCACATCCTGCATCCATTTATTCAATACTTACCTCTTCAGAGACCCACATCTGCAGCAGCAGTGTTGTACAAATCACCGGTGAAAGGGTGCAGCTAACATTTTCTCAGTGTTTTGCGCAGCACAGTAGGGAAATCGCCGGGAAAATGGCTGCTGCGCCATATCCCTGGCGACTTGCACAGTAGACTCTAGCACAGTGCTAAAGTCTACTAGTGCCCAGAGTCTACTGCCCAGCTCCGTACACTGCCAGCCGCTGGGTAGAGAGGAGGGGGGCCCGTGTTCAGTCTCCTTACTACACCCCTGGTGGGACTACATATAACTTATATATGCACCATATCTTGTATATTTTTGTGTATTCAGAGTTGTGAATTGTCTCTAACCTACACAAGTGGAAGTGACAGCAATGTAGCCCCTTAGGAACCAATCTCTTGTTCTGGTTTTCATTGGAAGAAACTAACATTATGCTCAAACAGTGATGGAGAAATTTGCTGCATAGAACAGCTGACCGTGGTCACAGTGGAGGAGCCGGGAGACCAGCTGACCAGAGCCCAAGAGGTCATCACTGGAGCACCGATCACCGAAGGTAAGTGTGACTGAGCGGAGGGGGGGTCACAGGGGAGGTCGAGAGGGAGGGGGTTGCTGTATCCGGCGGCGGGCGCATGCACACACTCAGCCTCCCTACATATTATTAAAAAAAATACAGGGAGAAGTGTGCGGACTGAAGGACAGAGCTTTATCACAAGATAAATCCCTGTGATATTTCCTAAATTTGCAGTGCAAATTTAGGAAATATCACACTACAACTGCATTTTAAATGCGGATTGCAGTAAATAGAGCCTTAGAACCTACAGGTAGGGATGGTAAATAAAAATAATCTACATCATTCAATATAGATAGTAGATACTGTGCAGCTGCTTACAGATGAATAATAACTAGGAGATATATAGTGTAGTAATTATGCTCATGAGAACCCTCCCCGGAAGCTGAGTACATGATGTGAAGGCAGAGAAACCCATCGATTCCTATACTGGCCTGCAGCCAGGTGAGCCGCGGCATGTCACACAGGCTGTGCAGTAATGGTGATTAATGCTTTATTTCTGACCATGAAGTCAGTGTGTGAGAACATAGGTGCCGGCTCGTCATGCAGACACTTTTTTTTTTTTGCAGACGTGTCCCTGCTTGAATTCAGTCCCAAATGACTCATACAGTATATAGCATTAGCTAACAGGAGAGCAGCAGCAAGGCATTTCCTAATGTATTACAATATGCCCAGAGACCTGTGTCAGTGCCCTCTCCACTGACTTCACCGGATCACAGTCGGAGTGTAAACCTGATTCAAGTTATGATCATAGGTGACTGTGTGTGTTGAAATCGTAATTCCGTAATAAATATGGTGACTTGTCAAAGATAATGTACAGAAACAGTTTTTATAGTATATTATTAACCTTTTATAAGTTTACATAGGGATTGATAATAATTGAAAATTGCTCAAATCCATTTATTGGTCCACTACAGATGCTAATGAGAAGAAAAACACAGAATTCCCCCAGCACACTATAATGGACCAGTAAGTGACATGTACATAGTATAAGATAGTAGCATGCAGATATCTCTGTTTACATATATTTGCAAACATATGGCTAAGCCACTACAAGGCGTCTCTGTTATGGTGGTCCTAACACTACATGATAATAACGGAATGGTATTGAAATACCAACGGCTCTTTAGCCGGTGGTTCAAATACCACCTCCGGAACCCCGACAGAAGGAGATCCTGACGCGACTAGGTATGTATTCTAACCCTTCCATTCCTCACCTAACCCTACCCCACCCTTAGTGGTGCCTAAACCTAACCTTCCCGGGGGTTGCCTAACCCTAAGTTGCCTCCAGTGGTGCCTAACCCTAACCCCCCCTTTCCGGAACCCTAAACCTAAGTCTCCCAGGAGGGGTGCCTAACCCTAACCTCCCCCCGGGGGTGCCTAACCCCCCCTCCCTGCACGCTAACACTCCTGGGGGGGTGCCAAACCCTAACTCCCCCTGAAGGTGCCTATTTCTAACCACCTCCATCCCCAGCTTACCTTCATACTTACCCGCCGTCTGTAGTTTATGCTGAGCCTTGTAGTGGCATTTGGAGGATATTGCGTTCCCTCAAGATGAGTTACGACCCCCATACACGCTGAGATACAAAGTTGGTAAGATCAGTTATATGATATCGCTTTAAATTCTTCCCTTGAAATTCTTAATAAAATGTGGTCAAATGGTGTATGATTGATCATTAAGATCGAAGGATAAGATGCATAGAAGTGTATCACATCGTACACGATCAGTTGAGATCTCTCTGCAAAACCATCTGATCTGCAATCCAACTAGACGACGGCGGGGACGTGCATCGGGGTCGCAGAAAACTCAAAATACAACTATTTTCAAACGATTGGTCTGTCCAACCTGTAGAAACTGCCAAAATCGTGTTAAAAATCGTCCTGTGTATGGGCACCTTTATGCTCTCAATTTAAAATATATAAATGTATGTGCTATTATCCTGTAGCTTAACAAAATACACAAACGTATGACCCAAACTGGTGCTATTATCATGTAATGTTAGGACCACCATAATCAGAGGCGCCGTGAAGTGACTGGTGGCTTAGCCAAATATTTGCAAATATATGTAAAATGAGACCTCTGCATTTGTACTATCATATACAGTATGCTGTATATCTCATTTACTGGTTGTCATCCAATTTGGATAACTTTATTCATGTCTATGGTGTGAGAAAGGAAACCGGCCTAGAAACTAGGGGTGTGCACCGGCCACTTTTCGTGTATTGGTTTTGGATCTGGATCTTTTTTCGTGTTTTGGATCTGGAATGGTTTTGCCAAAACTACCCTTCCGTGTTTTGGGTTCTGGGGTCTGCCTTTACTTATGACACAGGTGCACGCTTGGCGCTACTTTGATGCACGTGCGGCTACAGCGCACACAGGCCCTCATTCAGAGCCGCTCTCTATTTGCGGTCGTTCGTTCTAAAACAAGGGGTGGCTATTCAAATGAACCGTTCGCTAATTGCGGTCTGTTCATGCCTCTAAGTCTGAACGAGCGAGCAAAACTTGCGGTTGTAATTTTGAAAAATACGCCCCCTTGCCGCTCGCACCATACGTCATGTCCGCTATTTATTAGATTAATCGAGTACATCGAACAGCGTATGAACTGCTCGCTATTCTTCTGGCTGGTTTTTTCAACCGCTATTTTGCAAGCAGTTCTGAGTAAAAAAAAACCAAGTGACGTGGTCAATGACGCTGCTGTATTAATTATGCACTCCCTTAAAATGCCCGTTTTGACCTTTAAGCACGCCTGCGTTCGAATTCCACACCCCCGTTTTCAAGCACCTTCCCCTGTTACCACCCACATACGCCTCCTTCTGTCACTCAAAATAGCAGGCATTCGCTATATAGCGAACAAACGATTTTCGGCTGCACTGACTGGTTCGCGCATGCGTATTAAAATCCGTACGCATGCGCAGATGTGCGAACATCGCTCGGAACGAGCGTACTGCCGCTAGCGAGTGGCTCTGAATGAGGGCCAAAGTGCTATGGATTTTAGAGAACAAAATATGTGAACCTTTCAGTAACACATTTGTCTAGCCTCCTATAATGTCCAGGAGACTCCCACATTTTGGGGTGCTTGCCCTGGTTCCAGAGAGAGTAGACAACCCTCACACATCCAGTCCACTTCCTTAGAGAAGTGGGTGGTCAGATGCATGATAACATGATTTGCTGGCTGTGCCTTCCACTGCAAAATTATGCAATTCACTGTATCATGCCCCACCTCCTTCCAGTTGATACCTACCCATTCCAGAATCTCCTAAAGACATAACTCCCAACTGTCCTGCATTCAGCATCTATTCACAGTACGGGAGGAAGCCAGGGGGCAGCTCAGCATCTCGGAGTTGCTGGGCACGCCCCTTAGTGATTAAAACGGGGCGTGTCGCTAGACCACTCCCCTTTTGTGATAGGCCACACCCCCTTTTCGGGAGCGAGCGCGTGAATGTCCCGATCAGCCTTCCTCAAATGTTGGGAGGTATGTAAAGAGGAGTCCCACAAAGTCGCCAGCTAAGATCTATAATACAGATGACTTGGGACTGAGGGCCTGATTCAGACCCGTTCGCTAGCAAGCGATCGCTCGGAGCGAGCAATGTTTTGCAAAGTGCGCATGCGTATGCATCGCAGTGCATGTGCGCGAACTAGTCCGAGCGCACGTGCGCAATTGCTCCCCCAGCAAAGGCAGCACAGCTGAATGAGTGACGGGTCAAGCCGTTTGTGGGTGGTAACAGGGGCAGGCCACTGGAAACGGGGGGGGTGGAGGTGCGAACGCAGGCGTGCCTGAGCATCTTAACGCCGTTTCAGAGGCGTGCATAATTAACAGACAGCGTCATAGTACACGTCACCTGGTTGAATTATACACTGAAGTGCTCGCTGTGCTTGCGGTAGGGTACAGTCAACCGCAGGCACTGCCGTCAGCTCCGATGGAACCCGATGTACCGATGGTTGTATATACTTCCTGGAGATGACGTGCGCTAGTGGACGGCTAAAGACAGGCTGGTGGGTGTCTGCATACACAAGTGATCGCACGCCAAGACATAGTGGGCGTTCTTATGCCTTGCTATGCGATCGCCTGCCTTGACGTCACTTAGCTGAATTTGCATACGCTGGGAGCGAGCGTCAGCATCTAGCGACCGGGGCTGAATCAGGCCCTGAGACTCATCTGCTCAGTTGCCTAAAATATACTAAATTACATTTAAAAAAGACCCATGTCTTATCCCATGCTTCCCTTGGCTTTTATCTCAGCATTGAATTGTTTAGCAGTGCTCCTCACAGTTACTATAGGTAAAAAAATATTTCTAATACTGGTTGTATATGACAGAGCAATATGGGGTATGCATATAGGGCCTGATTCAGTATGGATCGCAACTGCGAATGCAATAATGATTACGCACGCAGTCTCACTGCAAAGATAGGCTAATCCACTGTGATCGCTATGCCGACATAAGGACGCCCACCTTACCTTACACACATCCGTAATTCTTAGCAAGACTGCAAAATCATCGGTATCATTGAGTACCATCGCAGCCTCACGCACATCTGCACAAGCTCTGACCTTACACAGGAATTGCTAACCTCATCGTACGCAGTGAGTACACAAGCTGCATTTGGCATCGCAGTGCCTAATTTATTCATGCCCCTGCAACGGCGTTCAAATTAGGGATGTGCAGGCTCGGATAGGTTCGAGTTTGCACGTGGAGTTCGGATTTTTCCCTCCAAAAAAACGGAACTCAGAACGAGGCAAAACGTCATCTTACATGGACGAACATCATCATTCCTGGACAAAAGACCAGGAATGATGATGTTCGTCCATGTAAGATGACGTTTTGCCTCGTTCTGAGTTCCGTTTTTTTGGAGGGAAAAATCCGAACTCCACGTGCAAACTCGAACCTATCCGAGCCTGCACATCCCTAGTTCAAATGCACTGGCACGACTGCGTTTCGCCAACCACCCCCCATCACCACCCCCAAATGGTACTTCCTGTCAGTCACTCTGCGATGGGTCTACGTAGTCACTGCGATCACAGTACCGATCACAGTGGCTGGTTCGCGGACGCGCTCTGTGACGCCCGCAGGCCGATTGCGCGCGTAATCACAGTTGCGATCCTTGCTGAATCAGGCCCATAGTTCCTTAAATCATTGCATATTGTTATTCTGCACTCGAGCATGACTGGTGGGTGCGGTGATAGTCAGCGTGCTGATGATTCACATGTCATAAAGGCACGATAACATGTACAGGAGGAGAGAACATTGTGGAATCTCCTAGCAACATAACAGACATAAATCATGGGCTGCATGCACTACAAGCGTAACATTAACTCACACACTGGACTTTGCTTCTGTTGCCATAAATAATTAGATTTACTTCATCATTCTAGTAGGGTGTGGCCAGCGCCAGGTGAGCACACAGAGTCGTGCTCATGTTCCTGGCTCATTGCATTAAGAAGACCTGTCATTTATATATTCTCCTAGGGTAAAGGGCAATCTTGCAACTCTTCAGGATAAGATATTTGGCATTCTTAGTGTAAGTTGAACGTGAATATATTTCACTTCCTCAGCAATCAGGAGAAAGGTGCCTACTGACAAGTGTCATTTTGGGTTGCTATTGAGAACGGGAAAACAATGTACCATGGTTTGGAATTGATCTGATCTTGGGCCTGAAACTGAGTAAGACGCATCTGCAGATGTTTCCCATATGGCCATAGCAGCCTGCTTATACGTTTATGCTAATGCAAGAATCCGCCTTTGTATACGACAATTGTGGGCAGCTGCAAGTGGAATCCTGTCCCGCCCACTGTTCTCACGTCCGCAGCCGCAGGGACGTTTCTAGAGAGAAGGGGGCCCGTGTGCAGTCTCCTACACGGGCCCCCTCCTCTCTGTCCGGCGCCCGGCAGCGCACAGAGCTGTGTGTGGCCAGCGCCGGAGTTATAGACTCTGGGCACTAGAGTGCACCCAGAGTCTATAGCTCATGCACAGGTCCCCGGGAAAATGGCCGTGGCGGCCATTGTCCCTGTACTGCGCATGTGCAAACAATGGGAAAATGGCTGCGGCGGCCTTTTTTCCATTCATTTCTAAAGCACCGAACCCCCGTTCCGACATGGGACTCCGGAGAAGTAAGTATGCTATGGGTACAGGGTGTGCGGTGCGGGGCCCCCCTGTGTGCCCCGCACACCCTGCACCCATTATAGATACGCCCCTGCGCAGCCGTCATCATTAGAATCATTAGAATCAGGACTTTGCAATTACTGAAACAGACGTCCTGTGGTGCCCCGGGTGTTGTGGTGGGCACAGATAAGTTAGATCTAGATGGTACCTTACAGTAGAGATGGCAGCTCCAGAGGAACTTCCCGTTCTCTCTCTGACAATTACTCCACGAACTTGTCCTAAGGGCCTGATTCAGAGCCGCTCGTAAGCGGCCACTCGTTCGTTCCGAGCGATGTTTGCCCAACTGCGCATGCGTACAGATCGTTATACGCATGCGCGAACCAGTCAGTGCGGCCGAAAATCGTTTGTTCGCTAAATAGCGAGTGCCTGCTATTTTGAGTGACAGGAGGAGGCGTATGTGGGTGGTAACGGGGGAAGGTGCTTGAAAACGGGGAGTGGAGATCAGAACGCAGGCGTGCTTAAAGATCAAAACGGGCGTTTTATGGGTGTGCATAATTAATACAGCAGCGTCATTGACCATGTCACTGGGTTATTTTATAGTCAGAACTGCTCGCAAGATTGCGGTAGGAAAAACCAACCACAAGAATAGCGAGCAGTTCATACGCTGGTCGATGTACTCGATTAATCTAATAAATAGCGGACATGACGTAGGATGCGAGCGGCCAGGGGGCGTAGTTTCCAAAAAACGACCGCATGTTTGGTTCGCTCGTTCAGACCTAGAGGCATGAACAGACCGCAAAGAGCGAACGGTTCATTTGAATAGCCACCCCTATTTTCTGAATGAGCGAGCGCAAATAGCGTCCGGCTCTGAATCAGGCCCTAAGCCCACACAAAGTAACAATGATATAATGTGACAACCTTGATAAGCAGATTAATCTGGTAAATTTATTAAAGGGAAGTAAGAGAATATGGGCCCGGAGACCAGGGCTGGAAGAATATGATGATCAGAATAAAAATGACATTCAACAAGACACAAATAAGATGCTTATACATATGCATTAATTCCCTTATCAATATTGTAATGAGTAACCAGCAAACTACGTTTCTCTCAGCAATGCAACACAATGTAACTTATTTTAGAATACAATATTCTATTTAAAATAGTAAAAAAAAAAATTATAATAATACTGTATATATACCTCATAACTCATATGCTCAAAAATGGAAAGTCATTAAACTGTAAATACTTAAGTGTGGAGGTTACAGAGGAAATACCGTACATAGGGCCTGATTCAGAGCCGCTCATAAGCGTCCGCTCGTTCGTTCCGAGCGATGTTTGCACAACTGCGCATGCGTACGGATCGTAATACGCATGCGCGAACCAGTCAGTGCGGCCGAAAATCGTTTGTTCGCTAAATAGTGAATGTCCGCTATTTTGAGTGACAGGAGGAGGCGTATGTGGGTGGTAACAGGGGAAGGTGCTTGAAAACGGGGAGTGGAGATCAGAACGCAGGCGTGCTTAAAGGTCAAAACGGGCGTTTTATGGGTGTGCTTAATTAATACAGCAGCGTCATTGACCACGTCACTGGATGATTTTATAGTCAGAACTGCTCGCAAGATTACGGTAGGAAAAACCAACCACAAGAATAGCGAGCAGTTCATACGCTGGTCGATGTACTCGATTAATCCAATAAATAGCGGACATGACGTAGGATGCGAGGGGCCAGGGGGCGTAGTTTCCCAAAAAACGACCGCAAGTTTTGTTCACTCGTTCAGACCTAGAGGCGTGAACAGACTGCAAAGAGCGAACGGTTCATTTGAATAGCCACCCCTTTTTTCTGAACGAGCGAGCGCAAATAGCGTCCGGCTCTGAATCAGGCCCATGAACCTGTGTTCCTGCAGTTGCACCAGTATACTGTATATAAATGCTGGTTCTCCCAGCTTTCCCACTTCAGTGCGACAGTCCTGATATGAGGATTTGTGAATCACCCACATCGCTGAGCCTATTCGCAATCAGTGTGGGAGGTCCCATCTCAAGTCACTTCTGCAGTTTACCATTTACAGGTACCATGACATTTTCAATGCATGGCATCTCTCTTTTTGCATCTTTGGGGCACTGTGACTGGCATTGCAGGACTAGATCTGCACATGTGCAATGTGGCTCCTGGGCACGTGCAAATCAGGAGATTTATGGCGATATCAAATTTCTGTACATCTCTAAATTGTGCCCACTGTTCACAGCTATCAAAGAAAGAATTTACAGCCAAAATAAATACAAGGCACCAGTTGGGCACCTTTACTAGATACAAGCATCTGATTGGTAACTTAATGCTCCAGAACTGGCAAGTGTTCCCTCATCCAACACTTACATCCCCCTGAAGATGTCCATCCATATTATATATATCATGTAATCAGGCCGGTACAAGGTTTCTTGGCACCCTAGGTATTTCTTCAGTCTTACGCCCCCCACCCTCGATAGCTACACAAGCCCTTATACAATGCCCCCAGTAGTGCCCCTTATACAGTACCCCCAGTAGTGACCCCCCTATGCAGTGCCCTCAGTAGTGCCGGCAGTGGTGGTCCCCCCTATGCAATGCCCCCAGTAGTGGTCCCACCTATGCAGTGCCCCCAGTAGAGGTCCCCCAAGCAGTGCCCCCAATATAGTGCCCCTTATACAGTGCCCTCAGTAGTGCCCCTTATACAGTGCCCCCAGTAGTAACCCTCCTTATGCAGTGCCCCCAGTAGTGGTCCCCCTGATGCAGTGCACCCAGTAGTCGTCTCCCCCCCAGCAATGCCCCCTGTAGTAATCCCCCCAGTAGCAGCCCTCCCCCAGCAGTGCCCCTAGTAGTAGACCCCCCCAGCAGTGCCCCAGCAGTAATCCCTCCCTATGCAGTGCCCCAGTAGCAGCCCCCCCCAGCAGTGCCCCTAGTAGTACTCCTCCCCCCAGCAGTGCCCCTAGTAGTAGTCCTCCCCTATGTAGTGCCACCAGCAGTAATCCCCCCTATGTAGTGCCCCCAGTAGTCCTCCCAGCAGTGCCCCCAGTAGCATTCCCCCCAGCAGTGCCCCCAGTAGCAGTCCCCCCCAGTAGTGCCCCCAGTAGCAGTCCCCCCCAGTAGTGCCCTTAGTAGCAGTCCCCCCCAGCAGTGCCCTCAGTAGTAGTCCCATCAGCAGTACCCCTAGTAGTAATCCCTCTCTAGGCAGTGCCCCCAGTAGTGGTCCCACCAGTGTGCAGTGCCCGCAGTAGTCCTCCCAGCAGTGCCCGTAGTAGTAGTAGTAGTCCCCCCCCCTCTCCCCGGCTAGACAGAACACACACGCAGAAAAAAAAAAAAAAACCTCCACTTACCTTAATCCCCGCTCCGGCATCTGCTACTCCATCCGGCGTCCTCCCGGGCCAGCCCCGCTCTGCATGATGGGAGAGACGTCATGAGTGAGCTCCAGCCCGGCTCCGGCAGTGGGCGCAGCAAATGATGAGAGTCTGTCTGACTCTCCTAGGCTGCTAAAACAAACACAGCTGGCGGCTGTGTGTTTGTTACTAGTAGTGTAGTGCGGGCTGCACTTATGTGTGGTCCACACTACACATCAATCCAGGGGCGCCCTGCATGTAATCACCCAATAGGCATATTGACAATTGGTCCAATGTTGGGTTGCCAATATTTTTTTGTGGCAATTTTGTAAACTGCACTGACAGCCAATATTGTTTGCGTATCCGGACTATAGATAGACAGTTAAAAGGCCAAGATGTTAGAAGGGCAATAGGTCGACAGGGACAAAAGGTCGACAAACCAAAGGCCGACATGTATGAATGGTTGACATGGTCAAAAGGTTGACACTATAATGGCCCACACATATATGGTCAACACGTTTTATTTTTAATAAAAAGTGATAAAGTGCAGAGTGATCAACCACCAGCCACTCAGCTCCCAGCTGTCATGTGACAGGCTGTGTTTGAAAAATGACAGTTGGGAGCTGATTGGCTGATTTATCACTCTCCAGTTTATCGCTTTTCAGAGCTTAGTACATCTGAGCTCTCTGCATGTCAGGAGAGCCGCAGTGTTTAAGGCAGGTCAGACTTGAATTAAAAACTGATTGGCTGCCCGTGGTGCATCAGTGTTACCGATGTTTTCGCTGTTGTATGTCGCCGGACGGATATGAGATGGCAGCATTGGGCGTCCCTATTCTCAAGTAAGCTTTGGACGGCATTGGCATATCTTAGCAGCTGCGATCCATAAGAGATTGCAGTTGTGACTGCATTAGGTTACATCTCTGAATCAGGCCTAGCGTGTATTATTTCCTCACCGCTGAGACACCCAGAGCTTTCTATATGACACAGCAATAATCACTGATATGTTATAACTTGCTGAGTATTTCACTTAGCTCAGCAAAGCCAAGTTTGGTTGGAGAAGAAAACTACAGTACAAGTAGAGAGTCTACACCCAGCTAATCACGAGGCACAACTTAAACAAAGGACAGCTAATTAGCACTGTATAATGTCTACGACGTCATCTCTAGTTATGCTGTATGACATATATCTTTCTGCACATCCTAATAGATGTGAATCAAACATCTGGACGAGCAGGAATTGTCTGCTTCACTGCAAATTGTCACAGGCAAGAATTGCTTTGTTCAGATAGATCAGTGGGTGGGAGGGGGAAGGGGGCACAGATGGCCGGGGTCCTTATACGGCCCTCCACGGGCTTACATACAGTGTTTCTGAGTCATCGCCAGAGTGATTTCAGCATTTTAGAGGATGTTATTGATTCTGATGTCATAGAGTGAGTGCCATACATTCACCAAGTCTGCTCTCCAGCTACACTACTTAGCGGTGCTGCAAGTAGAACATCTTATTTTATAGGTAAGCTGTGCGGGCACGCTCGCAAAAATGGGTGTGGCCACAAATCACAAGGGCAGGGCCGAAACTAGGGTATTTGTCACCTGAGCAAGGCCAAAATTTGGTGCCCCCCAAAAAAATACAACATAGGGGACAAAATGGTGTGTGGTTTTGTGACACATTAATGACCCTTATAACACATTATACCACACAGTAATGTTCCTTATAACACATTATGCTACAGTAATGTCCTTTATAACACATTCTGCCACAGTAATTCCCCTTACAACACATTATGCCACAGTAATGCCCCTTATAAATTAAGCCACAGTAATGCCTTTAATACATTAAGCCACAGTAATGCCCCTTATTCATTAAGCCACAGTAATGCCTCTTATACATTATGCCACAGTAATGCCCCTTATACATTAAGCCGCAGTAATGCCTTTAATACATTAAGCCACAGTAATGCCCCTTATTCATTAAGCCACAGTAATGCCTCTTATACATTATGCCACAGTAATGCCCCTTATACATTTATGCCACAGTAATTCCCCATATACATTATGCCACAGTAAGACCCCATATACATTATGCCACAGTATGGCTCCTTACACATTATGCCACAGTAAGGCCTCTATTACATTAAGCCACAGTAGGGCCCAATCTCCCTACTCTTACCTGCCAGGGCCGTGCAGTGGGTGAGCTCGGGTGGCGCAGGACGGGGCTGCAACACGATGGGGAACTGTCAGTACTGCCACCATTGTAATGCGGCGCCGATCGTGAACCAATTGGAGCTTGCGGGTCGGCAGCCTCTGCTTATTGGCTGCCGGTCCGCAAGCACTGATTGGCTTTCAACCACCACCACATTAGACTGGCAGTATCTCTGTGCTTCTCAATTCCGGGATGCGGCTCCAAACCCACAAGAGCAGCAACTTAGCCTCCCGGCAGCCTCTCCCCAGCACCCCCACAAGTCTGGCACCCAGGTCACATGCCCCTTTAGCCCCCCTAGTTGCATCCCTGACAAGGGGCATGGCCACATGTCACAGGGGCATGTCTGCACGACATGCCCTAGTTTTTTGGCACACTGAGGGCGTACAGCCAGGGCAGGGAGCATGGCATGATGTCAGAGTCGCTCTCCCGACAGTCTGTGACTTGCTCGGTGCCGCAGTGTGCAGCTATTGGCGGTGCCGAGGCAGTTAGGTGGTCAGGCAGTACGCTATATCGGCTACTCCTTTCTTAATAGTACACCGTACCGGCCCGTATCACCTTACTTTCACTACTGCTAGTTAGTCACAGCTTAATCTGCAGTTTGGATTTGAGCCCACAATCTGAATATTTTCCAGAAAGACAGATTTCTAAAATCGGCAAGTCCAGTGCGAGACTGCCCGATGTCTTAAAGTAGCAGTTATTTCACAGGTAAAATCAACATGGTTTTGCCTATTAAATAACTGATACTTTAAAACATCGGGCAGTTTCGTACGGGACTCGCCGATGTCAGAACACTGACATTCACCCCAATGTGTCCCCCAGTTGTAGGACCAAGGGCCACTTGTGAAACCAAAGCAAATCTAATGTTAAACTGGCTATTATTGCTCTGTTAAAGATAAAGCTTAAGACTAAATGAAGGCTGTATAAGCATGAGACTACATAAGAGTCCTCAATTGTTTGTGATTGGTAGTTTTAGGGAATCTGTTGCTAGGCAGTTTTCTATTTTGTGAGGCCTTTTTTCATTAGTTTGCGGTCAGCCAATTAGGGTTTATAGGGGCGGGTACATTTAGGTTTTGCTATTTAAGGCCGAATCTGAATAGGCTCAGCCTCTTTTTCAGTTGGAAGCCAGCTAAGTAGTATATGTGTATTACTGTGGTCACCTCAGGAGCTTTCTTGTGCTTACAATTTATTTCCAGAACTAGAGATGAGCAGGTTCGGTTCCCTGAGAACCGAACCCACCCAAATTACAGGGATCCGAGGCAGATACGAGTTAGCTTGGGTTTTCCCACCTGTCTCTGATCTGAAAATGAGTCAAGCATCATCATCCCACAATCGGATTCTCACGGATTTTGGATTCTATAAAGATCCGGCGATTTGCCGCCATTTTTCATTCCAGCTGTGGAGAGTGAAGAGGGAGAGGAAGCTGGGAGCTGTGCTATTGTGTTGTGTTAGGGGCTGGATACTATTGTCCATAAGGGCTGGCTATTGTCTTCTATAGAGGGGCTGGCTGTTGTCGTGTCCAATGGTGGTTGTCTGGCTGTCGTTGCCCTGTCCATAGGGGCTGTCTGGCTGTCATTGTCCTGTCCATAGGGGCTGGCTGTTGTACTTGTCCTGTCCATAGGGGCTGGCTGGCTGTAGTGCTGTGTGTTGTCCAGGGGGTGCTCTGATCTTCAGGGGTGCTCTTCACTCACCCCCAGTGTGAAAAAAAGTTAGTGTTAGCCACACATTTGTCATCAGTGCAGGGGTGCTGTGCTGCTGTCTGTTAAGGGGCTGCTGCCTCTTCTCAGGGGTTCACGCCAGTGTTAAAAAAAAAATAAATAAACAATTTTTTTATGTGGCGTGTTAGCCACACCTGTCATTGGTGTAGGTGCGCAGGGGTGCTGTGCTGCTGTCTGTCAAGGGTCTGCTGGCCAAAAATGAAAAAAAAAAAATATTTGTGTGCATGTCACGGTGTCAGCCACACCTGGCTGTCACTGTCATCGGCGTAGCTGCGCAGGGGTGCTGTGCTCCTGTCTGTCGAGGGGCTGCCGGCCAAAATAATTTAAAAAACTAATTTTTTTGTGTGCGTGTAAGCTACACCTGGCTGTCACTGTCATTGGCTTAGCTACGCAGGGGTGCTGTGCTGCTGTCTCTCAAAGGCAGCTGCCCAAAAAATAAATAAACATTTTTTTTGTGTGTGTGTTAACTATCAAATTGGAAAGGGTATTTCAAATTCTAAAACTTTGGGGACAAAAAAACGAACAACAATGAGTCCAGTGTTACTTAGCTGCTCCCTTCTATCTGGATCCAAGTACCTGCAATCTCCACCACCAACACCTGCATCATCATCAACATCCTCATTCGGGATAGGAAGTAGTCCTGCATCCAATTTCATAAGCATGACTGACTCCTCTCCTATCCGTGAATCCTCAGAAGAATCCGTGAGTGCTACGCCTGTTGTTGCTGCTGGGGGTGGATCTTCATCCCAGAAAGGGACCAAGAAGACTACTACTAGTAGTAATTTAAAAAAAAAATTGACTATTAAACAGTTCTTTGGTAGAGGAAGTAAGTATAACAGTTGAAACCCAGTTTGGCGCCATGACGGCTGTGCTAGTATTCGATGGTGAAATAATAAAAAATGAGGATGATTGTGTGGAGGAAGTGCAAAACGAGGATGAGGGGGAAATTTGTGTCCTATCTGACATTAATGAGGATGTTAATGATAAGGATGTGGTTTGTGTAAATCAGCCACCAGTGCAGCAGTTCTTGCTCATGATAAAAAGAAAGCCAGAAAAGCCACGTCTTGGGTGTGGAATTATTTTAATCTAAATACTGACAACAGTTGTAAAGGCATCTGCTCCATTTGTAAAGTCAAAGTTAGCAGAGGAAGGGATGTTAACCATCTAGGCACCTTCACCCTGTTACGTCATTTGCAGCAAGTTGTAATTTGTAAATTAATAACAAGCAGTCCAGTATCAGCTACCAGCAGTTTGGACCAGCACAGCCAATCTCCACCACTAATTGAAGGTAGTCCTTCCAAAAATGTTTTGTGGGGGCCCAAACAAACCAAGGAGTTCAGCCATGAAAGTGTCAGTCCTAGTGGCAATAAGTGCTTGGTTTGTTAAACTGTGCATGTCCTTTTTAATATCCCACATAAGAGAGGGTGGGAGGGATAATTCCATCTTGCACCTCTTTCATTTACATTTGACACAATTTGGGGCATTGCCGACTCACTTTATTATAGTTTATTAAACTGCCATCCTGTCTGCCACTGTATAGATGTCTGATATTTTTTTAAAACTGCCGTGCATTTGTGCTGCTGCTCTGTTGCTTACTTTAGCCAGCCTGCTCACTGCAGCCGTTGTCCTGTATTGGTGAAAAATAGTGAAATCAATATTATGAGGTGGTTAAAAATGCTAGGAAATCCCTGAAAATGATCGTATGAAGGTTAATATTACTGTAGAAACAAAAACAGGCCCAAATTATGTGGTTTTAGCTGTTTATATAAGTTTTTGGAAAAAATACAGATCCAAAACGGAAACCAAAAAAACAAAACACCAAGGTATCGAGGTCGACACCGTGGCAGGATGCTGCCGCCTCCCGGAAAGAAGGTTCAGAAGATGTTAGGGCAAATTGAAGAAAGTTTGGAGCTGGACAGGCTCAGGTTGAGGCAAGTGCAATCCCTTTTAGGCTCCTTTAATTTTGCATGCTGGATCATTCCAATGGGGCAAGTTTTTTGCCGTAAGTTGGAGAAATCAACGGCGGGGGTGGTTAAGCCGCGTTATACCGTCCGCCTCTCTAGACAGGTCAAGGATGATCTTCGGTGTGGTTTTCCTTTTTAAAAATTTTGAATTGTGAGCTTTTATGGCCCTCTATCACTGTTTTTAATTCCACTCTGCAATTATTTACCGATGCGGCAGGTCTCTGTTTGTTTCTATGTGTTTTTATAGGGGGAGTGGTGCGTTTCGCATTGGCCACCATCATGGTTTGTCCAGGGTTTCACGGCCAACCTATTGTTACTGGAACTTTTTCCAATAATTGTGGCTGTGGAGCTTTGGGCCAATAGGTTGGCAAATCAGAGCGTGGTATTTCGGTGTGACAATTTGGGAGTGGTCCACGCGGAATCAGTATGAAATACCGCTGGCCGCATGGTCGGCGGTTTCGATTCCCGGCAGCGCCTGGCAGATAAAAGCAGAGTTCACGGCAGCGGAAGCCCGACAGCGCTGGAAATCCTGATCGTCGCTAAGGTAAGTATAAACTAACCTAACCTAACCCCCTAACCCTCCTTAGGGGTGCCTAACCCTAACCTCCCTCTAAGTGCCTAACCCTAACCCCCCCTTCCCCGCTGCCTAAACCTAAGTCCCCTGGGGGTGCCTAACCCTCCCTCCCCCTAGCCTAACCCTAACCCTCCCGGGGGGGGGTGCCTAACCCTAAGTCCCCCCGCTCGTAAGCGGCCGCTCGTTCGCTCTGAGCAATGTTCGCACATCTGTGCATGTGTATGGGTCGTAATGCGCATGCGCGAACCAGTCGTTGCAGTTGGAAATCGAGCGCTCACAAAATAGCGAGTGCCTGCTAATTTGAGTGACAGCATGAGGCGTTTGTGGGTGGTAACAGGGGAAGGTGCTTGAAAAAGGGGAGTGGTGATCCGAACGCAGGCGTGCTAAAAGGTCAAAACGGGCATTTTAAGGGTGTGCATAATTAACAAAGCAGCGTCATCGACCACGTCACTTGGTTGTTTCTTAGCCTGAACTGTTCGCATGATTGCGGTAGGAAAATCCTACCACAAGCACTGCGAGCAGTTCAGACGCCTTTCGATGTACTCGATTAATCTAATAAATAGCGGAGATGACGTAGGATGCGAGCGGCCAGGGGGTGTCTTTACAAAATAGCGAGCGCATATTTTGTTCGCTCGCTCAGACATAGAGGCGTCAACAGACCGCAAAGAGCGAGCGCTCAATTTAAATAGCCGGCCCCTTTTTCTGAACGAATGAGCGCAAATAGCGTCCGGTTCTGAATCAGGCCCTGAATGTTTATCATCGGACACCGCTGCTGGAGAAACCATAGTGACTTGTATGCATGTCTCCATTATTATATTTTTTGTACTAGATTCTATGATTAATTAGTGACTGAGTTCATTTTTCAATCATCACTTAAACAACTCAGGCTAATTTTATATCCTAGAAATGGACGTGGCCATCAGTTCCCAATATTAATAGGATTTACTTCAGACTCTTTAAACATCCCCGTCAATACTTTGTTTCAAATGAGAGACTTCCTATACCAGCTACATTTTTGGATACAATTGATCTGTTACTGGTAACAGCTACATTGTGGTCTCCTTGAGATTGATTTTTACACATTCTGTTTTATTGTGAGTCTGATCAACTCCCTCTAATTCAGTCAATTGTGGTGTATATACCATTTATTATTTTTATATATATGCTACTTTATCTGCTGCAATTTTTGACAGTATATCACTGCTGTATGGTTCATTTATTTTTAATATATTGTTTATATATGTGTATTTATTGTTTGCAATTGATTAAATTATTTTTATTGATTCGTTTGCCACACTGATGTCCCTATCTGAATATTAGAGCGCAGTCATTTTTTTCTGATTAAAAAGGAGTCAGTCATTTGCAAAATTCACCGTTCTAAAATGGATTAGACGGGCCGCGGGAGGTGGGTTTCCCTTAAATCCCATGCCATTCTTGACATCTGCCCTTTGTGCCTTGCAGCCCTTTACAGTCAATCAAAGCCCGCAGGGGGTTTGCAATTTTTAGTTCATTTAGAGTCTTCCCCTATTACAAAATTCCAGTTTAAGGGCAATTTTTAGGCAATGTTTGCTTGGTTTAGGCCTTAAGAGTGAGGAGTATGGTACTCACGCATTTCGCATTGGCGCTGCTATGTGCGCCGCGGCTGAAGGATTGCCAGAAGCTGCTATTCAGGAGATGGGGAGGTGCGTTGCACCAACCCAGAAACGGTGCTTACCTGTCAGTTTTTGAATGATTAGCATTCAAAAACTGGGAGTGTGAAGGAATTTATTTTTTTCCTCCGAGGGGGCCCTGATTACAATTGGCTTTACAAGTGGTCCACGGGAGGTTTTTTAATTTTTCTTCTTCACCTGGGTTTCTGTATTAATATTGTTTTTGCATGTTTTCATTCATTTACATGGTTTTGGGGTACAGAATACTGACGGTTAGGAATTTTTCTTTTTCAGCATCCACTGGCTCTGCGGAGCAGCTGTGGCTTGTGGGCCACTCCTATCTGTTTTGGGATGAAAGGCACCCTTTGGCTTAAAGCGCAGTTATGTTGATGGGAGGTTGCAAAGTTAGATGGCTTGGAATCCGAGGATTACGTTGTGCCGCCCTCTTGGTTTTGCTGTTTAAGCAAGAACAGCAATGGGGCTGTCCCGATTGGCTGATTTTGCATTTAGGGTACAATGATTTGGGTCAGATTAAGGACATGGACCTGATCCTCTGAATAAAAGAGGATTTAGATAGGGTGTTGACCCATTGGCTGGGGGTGCATATAGTGTGGTCAGAGATTGTACCCTGTTTTGTTTGGAGAAGCTCCAGGGATTTAGTGGCTTTAGACAAAGTTAGGAAAAAGGTAAACATTGTGGTGTCTCGGTTCGTGATTTCTGCCGGGGGTGTTGTGGTCAAGCATCCACTGTTGGTTCTTGAGAGTCCAAATTATTTTAGACCAGATGGAGTGCATTTATCGTCTTTGGGGTTGCGAGTTTACTTAAAGGAAATTTTTCGGCTTTTGATTAGCTGGCTTCGGTGTTGGGTAGCAGGCTGCGGTTCGTTGAACCTGGCTTTGGCGGGAAGGCGCTACTAGCCAGCGGCCACATGTGGCGTAAGCGGTCGTTGTGGGGAACTTGCCCCTTTGAAGGATGGCGAGTGTGTCCTACCTATGCGGGTTGGATGATTGGGCGCTTTCTTTGCGGAAGCATTTGGACAGTGCCAAAGTAAGGGGCGGTGAGACTCGCACAGCACAGATTCCGCATATTGAAAGGGGGGGCATTTAAGTCATCCCCCATTTTTGTGGTAAGAGGAATTTTGGCTGGAGCTGGGTTGTGGTAGCACCTTCTTTTGCCACCCTCTTTTATTAAAATAAATATACAATTAATAAATGCATTCATTCTTATTTGAACCAACGCTGTTGTTGTCAGTGTCGTTATTTCTTTTAGAAGTTAAGCTTAGCATAAGAGGTTATAATGTTTTTTCACAATAAATGAATGGACGCCTTATAGAGTACAGTTCTTCTTACCCACTGACAGACAGCTGAGCTCCTCCCCTAATCTATATGTAGTCCTACCTACAAGCACAACCCCCAATGCATGAATCTATCCATGCACACAGTGCAGAACAAGTTTACAAGGCAGACACTCTAATTGCTGACAAATGATCGGCGGGTAATGAGGAGAATGGGTATATTTCATTGAGAATGACCATTTTACTTCTTTCAGATGCATTTTTCAGCTCAGTAATATACAGCCCTAGATTTGTAGTAATGTGAGAAATCAGTCCCAGCCCATTTCCCACTTCTGACTGTAGTAAGAAAATAACGATCATTGTGGATG
Organism: Taudactylus pleione; assembly: GCA_031769625.1. Lineage (NCBI taxonomy): Eukaryota > Metazoa > Chordata > Amphibia > Anura > Myobatrachidae > Taudactylus > Taudactylus pleione. Next base: position 604,283 of record JAUIMM010000179.1, read on the forward strand.
TAACTGTATTTCAAAACATTACTAGAGAGCTACACTAAAAATTGTGCACACCAACATTTTTATCATGTACTGTAAATCAGTAAACAAGACACATTGAGCATGGTATATAATGTATGGTGTTCTGATTGCTAGAATGACGCTAGAAAATAATGTCCATAACACATTCTAATTCTCTCTAGCACCTGTACGGCTTGGATCCCACGATACGACTCTGCCCTGGAGGGAGCCTATCCTGTCAGTCACTTCATTACAAACATTACAGTATGCATGAAGCACTGTTCCCAAGTTCCAAGACCCTATAGAGTATTGGCAGTACGGAGAGGGCGGGAGGGAGTATGTAGGGAGATGAGGTTACAGATGTAGGGAGCAGTAGAGCTGGAGAAGGCCTTATACGTGAGAGTGAGGAGTTTGAAGAGGGTAGGGGACGGAGAGCCAGTGTAGGGCTTGGCAGAGAGAGGGGAGGCAGATGTGGAGCGGTGGGATAAGCAAGATAAGTTTTTCTGCAGCATTAAGTACAGATAGGAGAGGATTGAGACAGGAGCAGGGGAGGCCAGTAAGGAGAAGGTTGCAGTAGTCCTGGGAGAGGTAGGGTCAGACGTAGTTGTGGCTGCTGCAAAAGACGCAGGAGCTCTGGTCAGTGCCGCACTTACCAGTACTGACGTCCCCGGTCTCCCTGTGCAACATAATGACGTCATGTGCTCAGGGGACGGAGGCGGCACAGGGCGCAGTTGAGCCCTTGTCTGGCACTGTTTGGACAATATAGAAAAAAAAAAGTTTTAAATACACAAAAGCCTCAAATTAGACTAAACCGCGTTGTAAACTTTTGTCGCCTTATGTTTGGTATTAAATGTGCAAAATAGACCCAATGGCTGTATTTTGCAAATTCAGGGGCCTATTCATCAACACTAAAATAATGTTTTTAGGACATTTTCCTTAATTACCATTATTTTAGTATTCATGAACACACTTAACACTGATATCTCCTGGTTAAGTCCCCCTGCGTTAATTTCCACACTCCCCATACATTAGTACCAGAGCCGTAACTAGACTTTTTGGTGCCCTGTGCCAGAAAGAGCATTCGCGCTCCACTCATTTTTCAAAGGGACATAATGCACCCAAAAAAGGGCCATGGCTTCATGGGGAAGGGCCAGGGAAGAGATAGGAGAGGCCAGAAGATGCTGGGGATGAAATAAGAGGAAGCTACAAGCAAGAATGATAATAAACAGAAATTTGACAGGCCCAAACAGCGCCCCCTGACCCGTGGTGCCCTGTGCGATGGCACCACCCGCACTACCCTAGCTACAGCCCTGATTAGTACATTAGTATGGGGATGTAGAAATTAGGCTATTCATCAAGTTCTGAAAATTACATATTTTCGGAATTTGATGGTGTTACTATATGCCACTCTCAGGTGGCATATAGCGGGTTACACTTACCTGCTGTCAGCTGGACAGGTCTTCCTCGGCTCCCTCCGTCGCTCCCTGGCCCCTCCTCTGGCTCTGGCTGCTGCTCCGACTGTTGTTCTCCCGACAGAACACAGTAATGTTTAAAAAAATAAAATATTTTTTTGGTGTTGTAACTTTACTGTTTTCTCCTCTTCAAACGGGAGGTCAGGGTCCGCGGCTGCAGCGGCCAGGTAGGTGGGGGACAGGGAGGTGAGCGGAGGGGAGGGGGAGGGTTTGGGGGGACTCACAGAATTTTACCGCAGCTGTAGTCAGTGCTGCGCATGCGCTGATTTTGTGAATGTAACGTTGCATGCGCAGCACTGATTACAGTTGCGGTAAGTTAGTGTAGAGAGGGAAAAGTATTTATTTCCTGAAAAGCTGTCATCGCAAAAATGACAGCTTTTCGGAATAGATACTGATGGAGAGGAGGAATGATGAATTCCTCTGGTAATTAGGTAGAACTCCATGCCAGTTCTAAACCTAATTACTTCCTTCAATATTTTAGTGTTGATAAATAGGCCCCACAGCCTCAATTTTATCTAAGAGTTAGTGCTTAACCAGCATCTTTTCGGTCTTGGGGCCTGATTCAGCAAGGAACGCAGTTGCTTATATGCAGGCAATTGGTCGATTGTTGCGCACTGAGCATGCTTTGCGCATGCGTGAACTAGCAATTGCGTTCGGAACTGCGATTGCAGGGGCTACGCAGACCCTGAGCAGAGTGATTGACAGGAAGTGCCGTTTGTGGGTGGTGACGGGGGTGGTCGGTCGAACGCAGGCATGCCAGTGCGTTGCAATACCGTTGCAGGGGTGTGCATAAATTATCCCATGCACGCCCATAAGCAGCCATAGCACTGATAGCGTGCGTGGCTGTTAGCAATTTCTGAGTAAGGTCAGGGCTTGTGCAAGTGTGCATATGGGTCCGATGTTACGCAGAATTGCGATCCGTAGTGAATCATGCCCTTGGATCCTCAGTGGGCAGTGCATATGCCATAAGTCTTTATCCCACCACTATGTCTTCTTACTGATATTGGTGACTTAAAATGACCATCACTAAAAGCCTTTCGAACAACTCCTGTCATTCACAATGACATCAGGAATGTGATTAGGCAGCGGCCATCAGACATGTGCATAGAATTATAAGGGCCAGATTACGGCTTGTGGGGCCCCAGGGCAACTAACTTGTGCAGATCCCTAACAATAACATTGTCAAAGTGATATGCCGGTGTTGTTATTACAAAGTTATGTGTAAATACTCCCAGCTCCACACATATTTGAACTCCCTTGTAGTGCCCCGGTTCACATTATGCCAAATAGTGCTCCCAATTCACATGCCACAGTGCCCCTAGTTTACATTGTCACAGTGCCCCCAGTCATCATTATACTACACTGTAGTGCCCCCAGTTAACATTATGCCATGCAGTACCTTCAGTTCACATTATGCATCCCCTTCTGCTCTCCTCCCTGTCATTCAAAATCATGGAACCTGCAGGCTGCAGCAAGATATTTGAAGGAGAGTCTGCTATGCAGCGGCCACACCACTGGTGCCACACAGAACCTACTTGTTCTTCTCCTTGTCCCTGCCACTTCACTCCTCCCGTCCATGCTGACAGTCTCACCTATGGCCTTGTCATTTGTTACAGCTTGCACCCCACAGGGCCTTTTGGTGCTGGTGATGTAGCTGTGGGGGCCCCTGGGTGACCTCCCTGGCCGCCCAATTGTTATTCCTGAACTGCACATTACCCCCAACCCCCTAAACAAACAAACGTACAGTATGGGATGATGGATTTATCTTTTCAATTCTGTTTTGTGAGCATTCCCCAGTCATGTTTTCTGCATCATTGCGTTTACAGTCAGAGCCAATTATCTGAACACCAGGCAGTATCCTCACATTACTCTCATGTGCAAGTCTCTTTTTGGGACTACCTAGCAGATGGCTGCACAGTTACAATCCACCTGTTCCCTCTGTATCCTCCAAGGGAAGTGCCTTATTGACAGACACCTAACAGAGAGTGTAAAACCTTCCCAATCAAACTGTTGTTGTATTAGATTTAACTCAAAACTGTTGTTTGTATTTTCTTTCTTCTATATAAATAAAGCAAAACCCTTTCAAAATAATTTGTTCACCAGTTTTAATTTGTAGATATGTTTTACATCTTAAATTGGTATTTATCAGCAGTGAGGGTCATCTATGACCTAGAAACACAAGTGTATTTGAAGTTGGGAACCATACACATATTGTTAGTGTTATGCCTTGTTGAATGTGAGCGAGTTGTACTCATGAGCCTCATATTGGGCCCTATTTATCATCGGGAGCCGTATGGGCCCCAATGATTACGTATTCACCTCGCAGCGGGGGACATTTATCACTAGAGCAACTCATCATTGCTCCGGTGCAAGGACAGCAGTTTTCCATGCGATTAGCAGACAGCAGTTTTCCCCGTGATTAGTAGACAGCAGCTTTCCCCGCGATTAGTAGACAGCAGCTTTCCCCGCGATTAGTAGACAGCAGCTTTCCCGTGATTAGTAGACAGGAGCTTTCCCCATGATTAGTTACTTACCTGTCTCTCATTGACGCTTCCATGCATGTGCGGCATGAGGTCACAGATGTGCAAAGCCGACGGGAAGTTAGTGATGAGGCAGCGGAGTGACCTGCTCGGATGCCTCTACACAGCCCCGGAACTCCTTCCCATAGGAAGGAGTGCGGCTACGAGAACAAGCACCATCTGAAGATGGCACATGTTCTTGGGGGCAAACTCTGATTACTTTCAGTTTTTGGAGTTTGCTGAATATCAGGTGGTCCTATTCGGACCCCTGATGATGAATGGCCCAGTAACTTATTTATGCGGAACCTAGAATTTCTGCATGAGTAATGGGCCATTTTCCGTATGATGAATAGGCCCCTTTGTCTTCACATGTAAAACAGGATTCAATTTGCTGGTCAATATATTACATGAGAATAAAGAAGTGAGCACAGTCTGGCTCGGTGCGCTGTGTTCTGCGGACTCAAAGTTTTCCAAAGCCCCATTTCCCCCACTGTAAACACCACTAATCTGCCCCCAATGTGAAGGTCTTCGTACATTGTACCTGCCCCTTTTCTCAATACCCATATCCACTTTTAAAGTGGAAAAACAAAATTTTTATTTTGTGCAAGGGGACTATTTAAATGGGGTGTTTAGAGATATGTCCCCCGTTTTACATGTAGACACAAAGGGCAGAGTTTATGAAGCCGCTGCTTCCCGGTGGGTTGCAGGTGAATATTTTAAACAGCACTCGGAGTCAGTGTAAAGCTCGCCGGGCTGTACACTGACTCCGGGTACCATTTCAAATATGTACCTGCAACCCGCCATCTTTTTACCTGCAAAAAGACAGAGGGGTCTATTTACTAAGCCTTGGATAAAGATAAAGTTAACAGAGATAAAGTACCAACCAATCAGCTCCATACTGTTATTTTTCAAACACAGCCTGTGACATGGCAGTTACAAGCTGATTAGCTGGTACTTTATATCCGTTAACTTTATCTCCATCCAACGCTTAGTAAATAGGCCCCTTAAATATATCAGTGGTGTCCAGCTCAGCTGCTGGAAGCTCAGCCTCTTTATTATTATTATTATTATTATTATTATTATTAATATTATTATTATTATTATTATTACTATTATTATCCTTTATTTATATGGCACCACAAGTGTAATGCAGTGCCTTACATAGTACATACACAAATAAGTGACAAGAAGCCGGTGACTTACAGAACAATACAATGCTGGACAAGGACATGGTTTATACACATTGATGCATTAGCGATTATAACACTCAAAATAAGCAGTAAATAAGGAGAAGCACATGAGGGAAGAGGGTCCTGCTCGTGAGGGCTTGCATTCTAAAGGGGAGGGGCAGACAAACAGATGTAACACAGATGGGGTAGACAGGGATTAAGGAGCATGTAGAAGTGGGTTAGGATGAGAGCTGGAAGGCTATGATGAAGTAGTGGGTCAGGAGAGCCCGTTTGAAGATTTGTAGAGAGTTGGAGAGTCTGATAGAAAGAGGGAGAGAATTTCAGTGGTAAGGAACAGCAATGCATTTGTTTAGCGAAGTGGGTGGGTGGGAGTGTAAAGCATACCTCCCAACATTTACATTTTCCAAGAAGGGACAGCTCCCGCGGGTGGGACAGCGGGACAGTCCCAGAAAAATGGGACTGTTCCGCTGGATGCGGGACAGTTGGGAGGTATGTGTAAAGGGAGATGAGGTCAGAGATGTAAATGGGAGAGGATTTAGGCCGGGATGTACCAACCTTGCGGTGTACATCCTTCCGGTCACCGCAAAATTACTGATCGCATATGCGCTAACATATGAGATTAATATCGCAAAGGATAGCTCTTGCGATAAGAGCTGCCCTTTGCGAAGCTGCCAACGCTAGGTGAGTGGGTCTCCGCGTGTCTCCCCCCCCCCTCCTAGGCCCGGGAGCTTCCTGCTGGTGACCTCTGCAGGAAGTCCCGGGCTCCTCCTCTTCCCTGCACCTGGAAAAATAGGAGAAGGAGTCGGGGGACCCAGGAGGAGCCCGCAGGAGGCTGAGGTAAGGAGAGGCCAGCAGGGAGACGTGCTGGGTGACTGCGGGGCGGCAGGGTGCGGGATGCAGTAAGAAGCTCATAGGCTTCTATAGGGTAATGCCAGAAAAACCCTCCGCATCGAAGATCAGGTGACCGGGACTTGGTACATATGAAAATGCCGGGTTTTTTACCGCATTTTTCCTTTAGTACATCCCGGCCTTAGTGAGGGCTTTGTAAGGGAGTGTAAGGACTTTTAATTGGGTTCTAAAGGGAAATGGGAGTAAGTGTAGGGCTTGAAGGAGAGGGGAGGCAGATGTAGAAGGTTTGGAGAAGAAGATGAGCTGAGCAGCAGCATTGAGGACAGACTGGAGATGAGACAGGTGGAAGTCGGGGAGGCCAGATAGGAGGAGGTTACAGTAATCCAGTTTGGAGATGACCAGTGAGTGGATGAGGGTTTTAGTAGCATCCAGGGTGAGAAAGGGTCTGATTCTGGAAATATTCTTGAGATGTAAACAGCAGGGCTGCGAGAGGTACTGAATGTGTAGTTTGAGGGAGAGGGAGGAGTCCAGGATATCTCCAAGACAGCGCACTTTGGGGCTAGAGGAAATAATTGTGCCATCAATTGATAATGAAATTATAGGAAGTGAGGTTATGCAGGAGGGTGGAAATATGATCAGCTCAGTCTTATACCCCCTTTCAGACATACTGAGATTCCCGGGAATTTGGAAGGCCAAATTCCCGGGATCTCGTGTATGTCTGAAAGGTACCTACCGGGAACACATTCCTGGGTAGCCGACCCTCCAATTGACCAGTGAATTTCCCAGAAGTTAAGTCCCGGGAAATTACCCTGCTCATATCTGAATGGTGCTACCCGGGAATTTACTCCGGGCTGTGCCAAGCAGCTTTTACATTGAGTGGGCAGCGTAGAGCATCCTATAGGACGCTCAGCGCTGCCACTCACCACCCCTCACGCCAGTAGCTGTGTCACTGTAGATCACCAGCCGGACGCTGGGGACACCTGCCAGTGCTGGAGACCGCCAACAGGTCTCTGCCACAGCTGGCCGCCCGCACTCCTGCTGGACCACCAGGGCAGTACATTTACAAAAGAGGTTCTATCTCTTCCCCATTAGGGGGGGAGAGGTGGGGCCCAGGGGGGGGGGGTGGCAAATAGGGAATAAAACAAATAATTTATTAAGAAAATAAAATGAAAAAAAATGGCTGGATTGGGATTGGCTGGCTGCCTGCTGCGATTTGATGACCTCATCAGCGGCAGCCGGAGAGGGGATAGGCTAGGAGGGGCAGACAGCAGAGGAGAGGCAGGTAATCTAAAAATCCCAGCTTATGTCTGAAAGGGGTCTACCTGGGAATTTCGCTGTAGTGTGAAAGGGGGGTCTTGACCAAATACCCGGGATTTTGCACAGGAGAAATTCCCGGGTCTGAGCATGAAATTTCCCGGGTCGTATGTCTGAAAGGGGTATTAGACATGTTAAGTTTAAGAAAGCACTGGGACATCCAGGAAGAGATAACAGAGAGACAGTTGGAGATACGAGTGAGGAGAGCGGGGGAGAGGTCAGGAGAGGAGAGGTAGATCTGAGTATCATCAGCATAGAGATGATAATGGAGGTCAAAAGAGCTGATGAGTTCACCTAAAGAGGACATATATAGGAAGAATAGTAGGGGTCCAAGAACAGAACCTTGGAGAACATCTACTGTTAGTGGATATGGGGGTGGGAAGAGGAGTCATGAGAGGAGACAGAGAAGGATCGGTCAGAGAGGTAGGAGGACAGCCAGGAGAGGGCAGTGAAGGAATTGCAGGAGGAGAGGGTGGTGCACAGTGTCAAGAGCAGCAGAGAGGTCAAGGAGAATGAGCAGAGAGTAGTATACTCATCAGTATACTTTTAATGGACTCATTTGAGCTTTAAAGACGATGCACATTTCTAAACGTATAGATATATCTTCATACATCATATACCGTTTTCTTTAAATTTTGCATCTTATTCGCAGCACAAACACAGCAAAACACCACTCTCAGGCCCTGATTCAGAGCCGGACGCTCTAAAAGAGCGCTCGCTCTGAATCAGGGCGTTTTTTTTTTTTTATGGAGCGGCCTCCTGGCCGCTCGCATAGTTGTGGGTTACCACCCACAGCTATTGCGAGTGGCCAGGATGATGGTTGCGATGGTCAAGACCACCGCGACCATCAGGCATACGACGAAACCCTTGTGGTAGGGTCTCGTGGCCGCAAGCCCCAGAGAGCTTCTGGCTCTAATAGAGCCGGAAGCTCTCCCACTGACCTCACTGGTGATGTCAGTGGGGCCGCCCACAAACGGCAGGTGTTCGCATGGGAACGCCTCCGTTTGTGAAGCCACCCCACGCCACCCCCTCGACAGCTGTCCCCTTTTGGTGCGAGACCCGGAGTGACGGAGCGCCCGTCGCTAGCCGTGTCTCGCACATGCGCACGTCGGAGCCGGCTCTGGCGTGCGCATGCACAGTGGCCTAACATTGACTCGCTCGCTAGCGCATAGCGCTTGCGAGTGGGTCTGAATCAGGCCCTCAGTGTACTAGAGACGCTCGGCTGCGACTTTATACGCACAGAAATTAATTTTAGACACGTACAAGTGTATAGTCGCAGATGAAGCACAATGGAATTTAGGGCCTGACTCATCATCGTTCGGTATTGCAACAGCGTATGCAGATCAATCCATTTTCTGCACATGTGTATGCAGCGCACGTGAGTGAGTTAGCATTGCAATCGCTTTGCAATCATTCAAGCAGAATAAAAGCCATCACAGAGTGAATGACAGGAGGTCAGTGTTTGGGGGTGGTAACGGGGGAGTGGCCGGAGAAACGCAGGCGTGTCTGTCCATTTGTATGGGCGTGCATAAATTTGTCACTGAGACGGCATAAACGGCTTGAGTAGTCACTGCGTACAACAAGACTTGCAGTTTCTGCAGCAGCTCAGACCTAGTGTAATTGTGCATGAGGGTCCAATGTTACTTGATGTTCCCAATGTATACATAGGACTGCAGGGTATTACGGATGTAAGATAGCGGTAGTGGGCGTCACTATGCTGGCTGTGCGACGGCTTTGCGATTGCATTTATTAGCATATTTTTGCAGCAGACCTCTGTGCGGAATCACAGCTGTGATCGCAATAGCGATACGTAATGAATCAGGCCCTTAGTGTGAGAACAAGCCGTGACCACTGCATCGTAGCACTTCTTACACATATTCAGACTCATTCGCACACAGATGTACAAATGTTGCCGAGTCACACAGGACCTGGTGCACGAGGAGGGGCTGTTTGGCGCTACTGAGTGTGAGGACACATCTGTACTTTGCTTCAAACTGACTAAGGGCGGGATGCAACATAGCAAGAAATGCGGTCAAACCCCTAAAAATGGCGTTTTCGGGGGTCTGACCACATTTCTCGTGCATAAAGCCCCGGATTGCGATATATTCTGGGGCTTTAATGCGGCGAGCAACGCCATCTTCAGATGGTGTTGCCCAATAGAAGCCAATGGGCTTCTATTGGTGACGCACCCCATGGGAGGGATCCAATCGGAACCCTCCCAGCATACCCCGCGTCACATGTACTTCTACGCATGCACAGAGGACGCCAGAGGGACTTCTGGGTCATAGACCCAGAAGTTCATCATTCGAAAAGGACATCTCTTACCAAGATGGACGCCCTTTGCGTTTTCATTCATGCATACTCGTGTAATTAATGCCGGCAAAGAGTGTGTCATGCATCCCACCTAAGGAACAGTATTACATGTAATAAAGAAAATCCTAATTACCCTTACTCCTGATCAATTTAAGACATAAATGAGTTAATGCCAAGCAGTACTTGAGAAGAATAATGGAAAAGTTGAATTTAATTATAGAGGTGGTTCCAGAGCTGGTGCTAGTACTCATTCCCCCCCTCTTCAGAAATTGTGCTCCTAAGGCTTAGCACCCCTGCTGCTTTCATACCTTAAGAGGCATCATCTGCTGCTTTCATACCTTAGGAGGCATCATCTGCTGCTTTCATACATTAGGAGGCATCATCTGCTGCTTTCATACCTTAGGAGGCATCATCTGCTGCTTTCATACCTTAGGAGGCATCATCTGCTGCTTTCATACCTTACTAGGCGGGCATCATCTGCTGCTCCTCAGAGTTGCCCTTGGCTGTCATATATTGTCAAGCGCCAGACGCCTAGTCCATCACCTTAAAATAAAAAATAATAATAAAAGTAGTTACACCTGAGCGCCCCTATTCTAAAAGTAGTGTGAAAGAAAAATTACTTATCTTTAATAGCCAAATACGTAGGTATTCTTCTTAAATATCTTCCACATATGTTGTAAATAATGTAATACAAGCATATAGCATGTAAGGAAAGAAAAAAAGAAAATCAAGGCAAAGAGAAAGAGAGGTAGAGGTAGAAAAGTGTTGGCTATAGAGAGGGAGATCTTGATTGGCGTCCTGCCCGAATCAGTGTGGAGAACATCCCTGCAAGGAGGCTGAGGTGTATCCCGGGTATTACATCTATTCTTCAGCTTACTACAGGCTCAGTTGTGACCTGATTCTGGTACGAAGCCAACTTCACTAAATGTTGGTGTTTTTATGTATTCCTGTGTGAATATTTAAGCCCTAAATGTAGGGGCTTTGTATTGTATATTTTGTGATAGAAGCACTGGTAAAGTGGTCAATGGCAGGTACGTTTGTCCTAGGTTTTTGGACTATGTGTTCTAAAAAACCCCAGGAGAAGTCTGTTTTGTAAACAGACCAGAGTATTGGCTTTTGGAAAAGCCGGTTTGGATCCTGGGGGTGTGGATGTGAGGAGAGGGAGGGCTCCATCCACAGGCCATTCCAGGTTTTTGGACTTTCAGCCTGGTAGCAGGCTCATTAGGGCTTACACCTGGAACTGGCTGATTTAAGCTGTGTTTAGTTGTAGCTGAGTGTCTCATACCTGGGAGAGCAGGCCGCAGGTTACCTTGCTCTGAGACACTCTTGGCTGTAAACCAGAAGGTACTGTACTGTGGACGGGGATTTTGTTCAGCGTTCTGACAGTGAGGGAACTTACTGTCTAGTTAGAACCCAGACGGGTTAGGTTTTTGTTTATGTTTTGTTTTATTTATGTACCTGGCACAATAAATACTGTCTCCGACCAGCTTGTACGAGAACCCCAGAATTGTGTCCTGTTTCTCCGGCTGCGGTGTGTGTAAAGAGGGAGTCCGTCTACCCCAGGAGGGGGACCCCTATCCCGACTGTTTCACAATATGTATTAAAATTTGTCTAACTTTCTGAAAACTACAATCTAACTTATCTTATAACAGTGTTGTGGAACTATCTGCACTAGATTTTCTTTTTCTCTTTCCTTACATGCTATATGTTTGAATTACATTATTTACAACATATGTGGAAGATATTTAAGAAGAATACTTACGTATTTGGCTATTAAAGATAAGTCATTTTTCTTTCACACTACTTTTAGAATAGGGGCGCTCAGGTGTAACTACTTTTATTCTTGTTTATTTTAAGGTTTTTGGAGAGGTGAATTAGGATACCTCCTCTTTTAAAAGAGTCTAACTAGAGCAGACTAGGTGCAACCACAAAACACCACTTGTACTTTTTGTTCCTAGTCCATTACCGGTAATGCTGGGTATACACTGACAGATATATTAGCCGATCAATTGATCGGCCGATATTTCTGCTGCCTGTCGGCCAGTGTGTACCCGCGATATTTCGGTGAAGGTCGTCGTTTACCGACATATCGCATTGGCTGTGCTGCACAGACGATGGACAGATATGTCTGCAGACATATCTGTCCATCGGCAAGTGTGTACGGGCGGTCTGTAGACCGCCCGTGCACACACAGCGGCAGCCGCGAGAAGGGGGGTGGGACACGCCCCCTGCCCGCCGGGACACACCCTCTGATTGCCGGGACCCGCAGCCAGACACAGATGATGGCCATTCAATGTGTATGAATGACCATCACCTGCAGATACATTTGCAGATCACTCAATCTGCAGATATATCTGTCTAGTGTGTACCCACCTTAAGAATCTGCCTACTGATTCTCCTAAATGTCAGCAGAAATGTGGGGACAATAAAAACACTGGATGAATGACATTATTGCTGCTGTTTATGTATTTGCACAGAGCGTCTCTTGAGATTTTCCCACCTGACCACAAGCCCCGGCGCACTTCTTGTGTGCTGAGATGTGTCCTGATAGCGTAGAGGAATCATACACCTTGATATTAACGAGCACACCATACAAGTGCGGCGGAACAAGTACAATGCAGATTGTGGTGCACCTCAGGTGTACTAGTAACTAGGGATCAGTGAATAAGGGCCCTATTCATCATTATAAAAAATTCATGAGTGATATATTTTAGTTTTGAACTCGCCACAAGTTCATTGTTAAATTGAATCCTATTCATCATTCCTGCATTACAAAAGTGTCACTTCCGAAAAGATGCTTTTTCTTTAATACACTTTTTCCGAAATGTGATACTTCTCCCCTTCAACTGACCTGCTCTCCTCACTGTATTTACAGTTTAGCTGTCATCTGTCCCCTCTCTGACTCGCTCTCTGCATCATCTCCACAGTGCCCCCCCTGATGCCGGCATCCTCTCCACAGTGCCCCCCAGCCGGCATCCTCTGTACAGTGCCTCTATCCCCCGGCTCCTCTCTACGGTGTCCTACCACCCCCGCTGCCAGCTCCTCTGTACTGTGTCCCCGATGCCCCTGCTCTGTCATTAACCCACTCTCTCCTGCAGCTACCGGTGTCTGTCCCGATCCCCTTACCCACCTCCGCTGGTGTCCGTCCCAGCTCCAATGTGGCTGCTGCTGCTGCACAAGCTCCTGCCAGCACCTGTGTAGGAGAGCACAGGAGGGAGCCAGTGATGCTGGAGGTAAGTAAACACAGCTGGGGGGACCTGTATAGATCCCTCTGCTGCACAAGCTGCCGTGTAATCAGCAGCTTGTGCATGGTATCGGGTGCTGTACACCATCTCAGGATAGCATACAGTATCACTCACAATTTTGAAAAAATTGCTTTTTGGGGGAGAATTGTAACCAGGAGATATCTGTGATAACTCCTGTGTTACATGCTTAATGAACAGGGCCGTAGCTAGGGTAGTGCAGCCGATGCCATCGCACAGGGCACCACAGGTCAGGGGGCGCTGTTTGGGCCTGCCAAATTTCTGTTTATTATCATTCTTGCTTGTAGCTTCCTCTTATTTCACCTCCAGCGTCTCCTGGCCTCTCCTATCTCTTCCCTGGCCCTTCCCCATGAAGCCATGTCCCTTTTTTGGGTGCATTATGTCCCTTTGAAAAATTAGGGGGACGCCAATGCTCTTTCTGTCACAGGGCACCAAAAAGTCTAGTTACGGCTCTGTCAATGAATAACCCTGTAGGGGAAAATTATATTTTTCACCCACTTTTGCAGATATCAAGGGATGATGAATAGACCCCTGGGTGATGAGGGTAAATGGATCACAATCGTTATGTGTATGAAAATGAGATAGCAAATTTTGTAAGGCTTAACCTTTTTTGTATTTTGAATTTCACTAATACTAAAGATATGTACTAACACCAGATGGATTTTTAATTTTCTAAAAGTTTTGCCCATGCATTGGTGGCCACATCAGCAAGGTCGAAAATAAATAATGAACTGACTTTGACATGGAATATAAGAAGAAGAAGATGTATTGTGTTGTGCCTGCCGCCTTATCGTAAGATACAAGAATAAAATAAAATCACCCAACTCAATCTTGCACCAGCTACACCAGCGTCAAGACTCATTCCGGGAACTTGGTTCCAGGCCTCCACTTATTGTGAATACTGTGTGATTTCTTACTGTGCTATTCAGGGCTCCAAATTGAAAAGGTATTACACGTACATTGAACTGTGAAAAATTGTTGGCCTGACTATTACACGACTGAGTGCTCAGAGCTTATTGCAGCTGCAGAGTTTATATAGATAAGTGAATTTATGCTTTTCAGATGTCTAGATGATGCTGTCCCTTCTACAGTATTTACCAACCAGAAAACAAAGGATATTTGTGACATACTGTAATGTACACGCTGCTGCTGTACAGAGGACGGTAGCCACGCAATTTTACTGTCGCCAGCTTTGCCAGACAACGGCTAATGCCCAGATAAATGCATTTCTAACCGGCTTGCTGGGTTTCCTTCGTACCCTTCAAGCTTCATTTGTTTTGTCTGCGCTCAGGACAGCTATAGAAGATTACTACTTCAGGTCTTCACACATTTCCCAATTTCCAGCTAACTAGCAGCTGTCCAAGAGCATCCACAGTCTGGAGGGGCTTTACCTGTGCCGATTTGACTCATTGGACCTGATGCAGATTTCAATGTAAGGCAACTGTAATTGCTGTCACATTGCGTGTACGGATTCCCTGAACATATGTATTTGGTTAGATCGCCCCATCTATATACTAGCTTTGATACCCATCATCACTATCAGTGCAGGCTTGAACCAGCCCCATCCCTAGTATAAAACATCTGCCTGAAAACAGACATAATTACTCGTACGCCCAACTCTGCAGAGCCAGCAATTCCGTGTACATGCCCTCCTTGAACCTTGCCTACGTGCAAATGCACCGTCACCACCAAGTTACAATCCTTCCACCATGATTTAGTTCTGCAGCATCTGTACTTGCGTAACCTCTGCACCTGAACCTGCGCGCAGTGTGAGCGCAAAACCGACTTGTGTTCAACTATGCACCAGCCCCTTTATCTTTTCTAGCATTGACATTTAGCTTTAATCAGAATACTGTATTCCCAGTTGCCCAATTGTCTTCTTTTTTTAAAAATAAATTCTTTATTTCGTACAACAGAATATTAAACAAATAAACAAAATCCCGTATTTGAGTTGTTATTGGTGTGAGTAACAAAGACACTGGATTGATTATTGTGCTCCTGACAGTGATCTAGCTGATGTTATGTGATGCACTCTGACTTCTGTCCTCCTCCTGGACTGTCCCCGTCTTGCCACCAACTTCTCCTCTGACTCAACCGTTCATACTGATTTGCTTAACTGTGTGCAGTGCCATCCCTATATGTCCCTGACCTTTCCTGATTCCAGCAGACCTATATCGATCTATATCTCTGTCCAGCTGATTCTGACTCCGACCCGTTACATTAACATCAATTATTAGGGAACAACATGAAGGCTGGTAACAGGAAAGTTTAAGGATAGCGAGAGGGGTGAAGAGAAAGGCTGCTAGTTCATGATGCTCAACATCTCCATAGAGAGCCCCATAGAATCAGCGATTATTGCAGCTGTAAATCTATAGGATAAAACATCGGAAATTGCTCCAGTACCTTCAACTCACAGGCTATTACATAAGGTCCAAAGTGTCATATCATCCAAGAGTGGCGTAACTTCATCCCAGGTGCCCAGAGGCAAGATAAATTTTGGTGCCCCCAAAATTAAAATTTACCACCCCACCCCCCAGCTTCTGCCGCCCCCCTATGCAGTTCCTTTTATACAATGCCCCCAGTAGTGGTCCCCCTATGCAGTGCCCTCGAAGTCCCCCTATGCAGTGCCCACCTATGTAGTACCCCCCAGTAATGGTCCCCTTATGCAGTGCTTCCAATAGTGTTTCCCCTATGCAGTACCTCCAGTAGTTGTCCCCCTATGCAGTGCCTCAGTAATAAGGCCCCTGTAGTGCTCCCAATAGTAAGGCCCCTGTAGTGCCCCCAATAGTAAGTAAGGCCCCTGTAGTGCCCCCAATAGTAAGGCCCCTGTAGTGCCCTCATATGATGCCCCCAGTAGTAATGCCACTGTAGTGCCCTCATATGATTCCCCCAGTAGTAAGGCCCCTGTAGTGCCCCCATATGATGCCACCAGTAGTAAAGACCCTGTAGTGCCCCCAGTAGTATGCCCCCTGTAGTGCCCCTAGTAGTAAGCCCCCAGTATCAAGCCCCCAGTAGTAAGCCCCCAGTATTAAGCCCCCTGTAGTGCCCCCAGTAGTAAGCCCCCTGTAATGCCCCCAGTAGTGCCCCCAGTAGTAAGCCCCCTGTAATGCCCCCAGTAGTAAACCCCTTGTAGTGCCCCCAGTAGTAAGCCCACTGTAGTGCCCTCAGTAGTAAGCCACCTGCAATGCCCCCAGTATTAAGCCCCCTGTAGTGCCCCCAGTATTGTGCCCCCCTGTAGTGCCCCCAGTAATGTGCCCCCTGTAGTGCCCCAGCATTGTGCCCCCTGTAGTGCCCCCAGTATTGTGCCCCCTCTAATGCCTCCAGTATTGTGCTCCCTGTAGTGCCCCCTGTAATAGCTCCAGTATTGTGCCCTCTGTAATGGCTCCAGTATTGTGCCCCCTGTAGTGTCCCCAGTATTGTGCCCCCCGCACGCGCACACACACTTATACAAAAAAGAAAAAAAATTACCTTCAACCCCGCTCCCGTGCTGCTGCCATCCGTCAACGGCGCCCACTCCTCAGAACTATGGGAGTGACGTCATGATGTCACTCCCATAGTGCACTGCGGGACCCGGAGCTCAGTAGTGAGCTCCGGCTGCCGCTGGCACCAGGGGGGGAGGGGAGAGAAGGAGTGTGGTAACACACTCAGTGGGCGCCCGGCAAATGGAGGGTGCAGGGGGTACACCCCTTGCATCTGTAGTTACGTCACTGGAGGTGGAGCGCTGATCAGCGGCGCTCCTTCTCCATGCAGCTCCTCCTCAGCAGTGGCCGGCACAGATGACAATGGAGCCAGGTGCCCCCTTCAGGGCTGGCGCCCGGCGGCAAATGACTCCATTGTCTCTGGGAGTTCCGCCACTGTCATCTGTGCGATATGTAAGACTGTGGCAGTGGCATCTCTCCATGTGGTGTCCCCTGGGGTGGGGAGGGATGCTGTGTGCGTGGCTTAGCCGGGCGTCGTCAAAAATGGCCTCGTGGGCAGGGGCGTGGCCTTGCGGCCAAACCCCCAGTGTCCTGTTATTACTGGGGGGGCAGGGGGGGTGCCGGAGGTGCGGACTGCCATGTGTGCAGTGCCGGCCAGCTCCCTCACAGTGTCAGGAGCCGAGTGCTGCACTTAATTATACAGTGCAGCACCTGACTCCTGCCACTGAGGTGGAGTCTGCACCTTGGTATCACCGCTCGGCGGGTGACACCTGGGTGCAACCCGCACCCCCCTTGTGATGCCACGTGACTGTGGTTACGGTTAGGCTGCGGTTAGGTTTAGGCTGCGGTTACAGTTAGGCAGCAATTAGGGTTAGACTGTGGTTACGGTTAGGCTGCGGTTACGATTAGGCTGCGGTTTTGGTTAGGCTGCGGTTACAGTTTGGCTGTGGTTAGGGTTAGGCTGCAATTAGGGTTAGGCTGCTTTTAGGATTAAGCTGCGGATGGGCTAGGCTGCTGTTAGGATTAGGGTTAGGTTGCCGGTAGGGTTAGTCTGCTGGTAGGATTAGGCTACTGTCAGGAATGGATTAGGCTGCTGTTAGGATTAGGGTTAAGCTGCCGGTAGGATTATGGGTAGGCTGCTGGTAAGATTTGGGTTAGGCTGCTGGTAGGATTAGGCTGCGGTTAGGGTTAGGCTACTGCTAGGAATGGATTAGGCTGCAGTTAGGGTCAGGCTGCCAGTAGGATTAAGCTACTGTTAGGAATGGACCAAGGCTGCTGTTAGGGTTAGGCTGCTGTTAGGATTAGGTTGCGGTTAGGATTAGGCTGCTTTTAGGATTAGGGTTAGGCTGCCGGTAGGATTAGGCTACTGTTAGGAATGGATTAGGCTGCGGTTAGGGTTAGGATTAGGGTTAGGCTGCCGTTAGGATTAGGCTATTATTAGGAATGGATTAGGCTGCGGTTAGGGTTAGGCTGCTGCTAGGATTAGGCTACTGTTAGGAATTGATCAAGGCTGCAGTTAGGGTTAGGCTGCTGTTAGGATTAGGCTGCGGTTAGGGTTAGGCTGCTGTTAAGATTAGGGTTAGGCTGCCGGTAGGATTAGGGTTAGGCTGCCGTTAGGATTAGGCTATTATTAGGAATGGATTAGGCTGTGGTTAGGGTTAGGCTGCTGCTAGGATTAGGCTACTGTTAGGAATTGATCAAGGCTGCAGTTAGGGTTAGGCTGCTGTTAGGATTAGGCTGCGGTTAGGGTTAGGCTGCTGTTAAGATTAGGGTTAGGCTGCCGGTAGGATTAGGGGTAGGCTGCTGATAGGATTAGGGCTAGGCTGCTGGTAGCATTAGGCTATTGCTAGGAATAGGGTTAGGCTGCCGGTAGGGTTAGGTTTAGGGTCAGGGCCCTAACACTAGAAAAACGCAATATCAACATGTCGACTGTCAACATGGCTTCAGTAGAGGGATACCACAGGACCTATCCAGAACCAGTGCGGGGTAGATGAGAACTGATAGCTGAGTGTTTACCCGGGTTAGAAACATCTCTCTAGTTATTACAGGCATCTGTTTTTCTGGATTCTGGTAGGAGGCCAACTTCACCTGTGATGATGTATTTGTTCCATGTTTAAGGAAAGCTCATTATACATCTTGAGCGTTTTTTCTTGTTTCATTGGATTTATGTTTATGTTTTTATCTTGTTTCAATAAATGTGTCATATAAATAATTGTGCCACATAGAAACAGATCATTCTTATGGTATGGGTAATTTGCCTTTGAGAAAAGGCTAATATAATCATATCTTGTATCAAAGCAATAATTGGAATATTACAAGACTATCTGCACTAGATTTTTCTTCCCTTTTTCTTTCTCATGCTGTGATTTAAATCTGTTACACTTCACCATTCCTTGAAGATGAAATATCAAGGATTAGATACTACTGATACACATAAGATAATTATCTATTGAATCTGCATTTGAACGAGCGCTAGGGTGGGATACCTTACCATATTTCTTCTTTCACGTAAATATTGGGGAAGACAGATACCTTCTGCTTATGGAATCTGACCCAAGTTGCCAGTTTGGCGCAATTAGTGAACACCATTCTTTCTTTTTGTACTTTAATGCCTAGCATTGAGGCCAAAACACTGACTCTTGGTTTCACCAAACCATAGAACCTTCTTCCATTTGGTATGTTTTCTACATTCACCTTGTCTTGGCCACCACACAAGTTTTTGTGAATGCAGCATGTTAATACTACAGAGACTGAGGACCTCATTCAGAGCCGGTCGCACAGAGCGTGCGGTCAGGCTGAATGAGGGGAGGACGTCTTGAATTTTCAAGACGTCCTCCTTTGCGGTGGTAAGGCTGTGGGTTAACACCCACAGCCTTACGACCGCCTAAGGTGATGGTCGCGATGGTCAAGACCATCGCGACCATCGGGGCTTATGACGAGACCCTAGGGTAGGGTCTCCCTTGTCGTAAGCCCCGGAGAGCTTTCGGCTCTGTCTGAGCCGGAAGCTCTCCACTGACATCACTAGTGATGTCAGTGGGGCCGCCCCCAAAAGGTAGGCGTTCCCATGGGAACGCCCCTGTTTGGGCTGCCACCCCCCCGGCCCGCCTTCCAAACGGGGCGAGCTGTCAATCAACATCGACAGCTCGCCCCCTTTGGATCGGTGATGTCGGTCGTAGCGGGTCTCACGCATGCGCACAACGGCACCGTCGCCGTGGTGTGCATGCTCTGTGGGGGGCCATCGACCTGGTCCGAGCGCATCGGCGCTAACGACCGGGTCTGAATGACCCCCTGAATGTAATATTCTGCATACTCTTCTTCATGGTCTTCCTATCTTTCCTCTGATTAGGGACATGTTTGTTTGCAGCATGAATACAATTGTTAACAAAACAACATCACTATTAGGGCCTGATTCTCTACGGAATGCAATAGCGATTACGCATGCAGTTCCACTGTGATAGTAGGCTAATCTATTGCGATCGCAATACACACATCCATAATGTTTAGCAAGACGGCGAAACCATCAGTACAATTCAGTACCATCGCAGCCTCACGCACACTTGCACAAGCTCTGACCTTAGTCAGGAATTTCTAACTTCAGCGCACGCTATGAGACCTCAGACTGCGTAGGGCATCGCAGTGGATAATTTATGCACGCACCATGCAATGGCGTCCAAACGCACTAGCATGCCTGTGTTTCCCCGACCCCTCCCAAACAGTGCTTCCTGTCAATCACTCTGTGATAGGTCTGCATAGTCACTGCGATTGCAGTGGCCGATTCACGCACTGTGATGCATACGCATGCGCAGAACGCAACAATTGGTCGTTTGAGTGCGTAATCGCAGCTGCGATTGGTAGTGAATCAGGCCCTTAGTAAGGTGATTGCAGCATCAGTTGTGTGGTGAGCGGGTTCGGTTTTACTCGGTTTTACTCGGTTCTTATCGCCACTTTACCGCAATTTCGGCTCGATTTCATTCGCTATCCAAAACACGTGTTCGGCGATAGCCAATAAAAAGATCCGAGTAAAACCGAGTAAAACCGAACCCGCTCACACTTGTGTCTAATCTTCTTTGGCTAATGCTACTATCTGAGCAAGGCTTGAAACTACTAGGGGACGCTGTGCTGATATTTCTATGCAATTCACACATAATAAAAAAGCTGCATGAGTACAGAAAGAAGATAGGGATCAGGAAACGTTATAATAATAACTATTGTACTTCCTTAGATGCTAGTTAATAAATAGAAGTTATGGTCTCTAGATAGGCCAGTCCTGCCCCATTTTTGTAATCTCAGGACTGAATTATACAAAGAAACTATTAAAAAAAAATCACACACACACACTGGCCTCCACAGAAAAAAAACAATACACACACACTGACCTCCACAGAAAAAAAACAATACACACACACTGGCCTCCACAGAAAAAAAACAATACACACACACTGGCCTCCACAGAAAAAAAACAATACACACACACTGGCCTCCACAGAAAAAAAACAATACACACACACTGGCCTCCACAGAAAAAGGTGATGCCGCCGGTCTGAATCCTGACACTGAAAGTCCGACACGGGATTTAAGATAGGCGTCGAAATACCGACGCCTATCTTAATCCCGATGCTGGAACACAGACAGACGCCAGCCCAAACCAGGTAAGTCCGGGGCGTCTTACCTGTTAATTGCAGGGGGGGAGGTTTAGGTTTAGGTAGCATAGCAGGGATAGTGTTAGGTTTTGGGGGGGAGTTTAGGATTAAGCACCCCTAGGTGGGGTTAGGGATAGGCACCACTGGGGGGGTTAGGATTAGGCACTAAGGGGGGAGGGTTAGGTTTAGGCACAAAGGGGGTAGACTTAGGTTTAGGCACTAATGCGGAGGGTTAGGGTGCAGGGTGGGGAGGGTTACGGTTAGGCTACAAAAAGGGAGGTTTAGGGGGAGAAGGGAGGAGGGTAAGTATACTTTCGCGACCCCTGTCAGAATACCAACCATCGGGATGCCGCTGTCGGTATTTTGACAGGAGGCAACCCAACAGCCGGCTTTTCATACCGATTCCCAGAAAAAGAATTACACAAATATTAGTCTCCACAGGAATGGCAGTCTCATAACCCCCTGAGTCCCACTCCCTTCACATCTCTCTGCCCCCTCCATAGCAGTCTCATTTCCCCATGAGCCTCTTCTCTCCATATCATTCTACTCCCCTCCTGTCCATTGCAGTCCCATTGCTTCCTGAGTCCAACTGACTCTATATCTTCCATATTGCTCTACACCCCTTCTATAGTAGTCCCATTGGCCCTGGGCCCACCTCTTTTCATATCTCTCAATCCCCCTCCTCCATAGTAGTCCCATTGGCCCTGAGCCCACATCTCCAAATCTCCCATATCTCTCTAAACCTCCCTTGCCCATAGCAGTTTAATTGTCCCCCCTGCTTCCATATTTGCTGCCCCCCATCTCTCCTCCCCTCTATAGAAGTCTCATCCAGCGACTCTTACATTCTGCTGTGTGACTGCCTGTACCACTCAGTCCAGTCGCTCCATCGTCATCTCTCCTCTCCAGACTGGACAGTAAGAGTAGACTAGACAGTAAGAGTAAGTATAGGCTGAGGCTGGGACGTGTGAGAGGGGGCTGCCACTTGCTAAAAAAAATGACAGGGGGCACATGCCCCGGTGCCCTCAAAAAATCCACCTATGGAAATTATTATCACTCAATCATCATTTCCCACCTTGACTACTGCAACCTTCTGCTGTCTGGCATTCCCCTCATATGAGAACAAAGATCTAGTCAATTATTTTAGAGAAAATAGCATACAATATCAGTTTAGAGTTTAGAAAATGTGAGAGTTTAGCAGTAACTTCTCACATTGGTCGAGTTTTATCTTCAAAATGGGAAAACATCTGGATGAGATTTTGAATAGTAGGAGTTTTTTAAGTCTTAAAAAAGTTTTTATTGGTCGAGTTTAAAAAGTGTGAGAAAACTCTCACATTTTCTAAACTCTCACCCTATTTGGCCCTATATGCCTGTTAAACAGACTTAAATCTTTTACAGTTCAAAATGCCTTTGCATATGCCTAATATAATGTATACTATTATTCTTGAAGGAATTTACTTAGGGTGTGTACAGACAGGACGATCGACAACAATAACGATATATCGTTGTTCGATCTCCCGGGTGTGCTGGACAATCGATATTGATCATCCAGCACACCATGTACCCACGATCAACGATTGCGGATCCCTATAGTAACCTGGTCGATATCGACCAGGTTGGCCTGCATGCACGAGCTATGGTCGATATCGATATTGACCATACGTGCCCACGCATCACAGGTCATTGGTGGGTGAAAAATGCACAATATGAATTATATCGATATCGTTATCGTTCATATCGTCCATTTTAATCGTACCATGTGTACGCACCTTTAGTTTGTAAGAGTGTGAGGAATTATGTTTGATTAATTTTTCACACTCCAATACTACCTGCATATGTCTGGTTAAAAGAAATCCCTAGTCAGCAGATGCCGTTGTTTCTATTCTCTTCCTCATAAACCCTCTAGCTTCTCCTACAATCGCCCTGGGCCACCACCCCCTTGCAATCAGCACATAGGACGTCATGATGGAGGAGATATTTTTTTCCACTAAGTAACGTCACTTAGCAGGAAGATTGATACAGGACGCACCAAATGGATGCGCCCCACACCTTTCCACGTAGCATTGTGTCTCTCCAGGAACCATGAAAGATTAAAACAAGTGTTATTGGGGCAGCAACCGTGCTGCCCCCTCAGTCTTGTGCCCTGAATGGCGGCATCTGTCTCACACCCCTCCAGAGGGTTCAGTTTTGCTTCTATATAGATAACCTTTTCTGCCACCTTTTCCCCCTCCGCCCTCACAGTATATTTATTGATCTTGCTTTTAATACATTATTACTGCATTTTAGATAGACCTCTTCAATCACTATTAACGCATAAACCCAAAAGAACAGGAAGAGCTAGGGAGAACTGTATTCATTATACAGAAAGGGCATATTGTATATACAATAACAAAAGAGGAACATTAGTTGGGACAAATCTGGAAATTAGGGACATTTGGTAATTATTGTATGTTGATGTGTTCAAGCAGTCTCGTAAGTAATACACATTATTATTACTATGGCGATAGTACCTGGACTGGTTGAAGAACCTGTTTGACAGAAAGCTGTGGGGAGTGTAAGAAGAAGTATATTTTTATAGACAGTGACTTTCCCTTTCTTCTTGTAGTGTATGTTATATGCACCTTTGTCAAGAGTTATACGCTAATTTCACTACCACTGCGTCTTTGTATGCAGCGGCTGTGCTATATTACACTAAATTATGCTAAAGCCGCAGGAGACACACACTGCCGTACTCTCTGCTGCGCTGCTGCGTCCGAAGACAAGTTACTCAGGATGCCTGGGTAAATCACGGGCATAAGTTTAAGGGGTCTATTCAACACTAAAATAACGGTTTAAGGACATTTTCCTTAATTACCGTTATTTTAGTATTCATTAACACACTCAACACAGGAGATATCACTGATATCTCCTGGTTAAGTCCGTCTGCGTTAATTTCCACACTCCCCATACATTAGTACATTAGTATTGGGATGTAGAAATTAGTCTATTCATCAAATCCTGAATATTATGTATTTTCGGAATTTGATGGTGTTACTATACACCACTCTCAGGTGGCATATAGTGGATTACACTTACCTGCTTTCAGCATGAGCAAGTCCTCCTCGGCTCCCTCCGACACTCCCTGGTGCCTCCTCTGGCTCCGGCTGCTGCTCTGACACTGTGTTCTCCCAGCAGAACACAGTAAAGTTGAAAAAAATAAAATAAAAAAATATTCAGCCGGAGACCGGGATTCAGAAGACATTTTAATTCTTACAAAGATCCTACTGGTGGCCATCAATGAAAGCAGACATCACTGATTTCATCTCCTCATGTGTCAAATGTGTTCAATATAAAGTGACACGTCGAGCACCTGATGGTTCACTTGTACATCTATCCATTCCTAGGAGTCCTTGGACTCAACTTTCAATGGACTTTATCATGGATCTACCTCCATCTAAAGACCATAATAGTAGATCTATTTTCCAAAATGGCCCATTTTATTCCAATTGTGGGGTTACTTTCAGCTACAAAATGTTGCCAGTTATTCATCTCCGAGATAATCAAACTTCATGGTTTCCCACATAAACAATTTCTGACAGTTCATGGCATAGTTTTGGGGATCCCTCTGTTCAGCTTTAAAAGTTAAGTTAAAATGTTCTGCTGCTTGCCAGCCACAGACCAACGGACAAACTGAAAGGGTTAATCAAGACCTTGAGACCTTTTTACGACTCTACATATCCTCTTTTCAGGATGATTGGATGAAATTGTTGCCTTGAGCAGAATTCACACAATACAACTCATTCCATTCTTCCACAGGATCTACACTTTTGTTTACACTTTTAAGGGGCTGACATCCACTTGTTCCAGCAGCTCTCTGACAGCGCTTAGATATAGTTTTCTATTGATAATTCCACAGGATCTACACCTTTTTTCCCAGTATATGGTCATCATCCTCATGTTCTGGAGTTCCAAAGTTTACCAATATTCGATGTTCCAGCAGCTGAGACTTCTCTACAACAATTCACAAAAATTTGGTGAGATGTCCATTCCGCTCTACTAAAATCAGGGCCGGATTAAGGAGGGTGCGACAGGGGCGATCGTCCCTGGGCCCCCACACCCATCAGGGTTAATGTGAACTGGAGGAGACGGAACCAGTTCCGCCTCCTCCAGCCAACCTAACCCGGTCGCCGCAGGGATGCATTATTTGCCAAACGCCCGCTGATATTGAAACCAGCGGGCGCCCGACTCCCTCCCTGCAGTGTCAGCCGGAGACGGAGACTAGAGCTCATTCGTGAGCTCTGGCTTCCGGCCCACGCAGTGCACTATGGCAGATGAGCAGCCGGGCGGAATGGACGTGGACAGCAGCGGGAGCGGGGCTTAAGGTATTAGCTTTTTTTCTTTTTAATTGCAATTGACTTTTCTACTGGGGGCATTACTCGGGGGGGATTACTACTGGGGGCAGTACTCTGGGGGGGGCATTACTCCTGCTCCACGGGAGGTTTCTGTCCTCCCTGAGCTCGCCTTAGGACACCTGCATTACTGTTTGACAGGTGTACCGCCCCAGTCAAAATCCCCACCTGCCACTGTCCACCACTTCTGGAGGCTTACTCAGGGGGCATTAATATTGGGGGCTCTACTCTTGGGGACTTTACTACTTGAAGGCGGGGCGCTACTACAGGGAGCACTACTACTGGGGCCACTACCACAGGGGGCATGACTACTGGGGGCACAACTACAGGGGTATTACTACTGAGTGCATTTATACAGGGGGCATCACTATTGGGCACACAAAGGAGGCATGACTACTGGGGAGCATTACTATTGGGGACACAACCACAGGGGGCATTATTACAGGGGGCATTACTACAGGGAGCATGACTACTGGGGGCACTACTAATGGGAGTATTGCATAGGGAGCACTGCATAAGGGGCACGACTCCTGGGGGCACTGCATAAAGGGCACCACTACTGTGGGCTCTACATACGGGGCACTACCACTGTGGGCACTGACAATACTGGGGTCCCCATTGCGCATACCCCCAGTTTGTCACATTTAATAGGGGCCCCAACATGTTTGTTGCACAGGGGCCACCAGAGACCTTAATCCGGCCCTGACTAAAATCCTCCAACTTGGAGGCCAAATCAACACCTTGAACTCTTTGTCATGTTCCTCAAACCATTCCTGAACATTTTTTGCATTGTGGCTGGGTGTATTTTCCAGCTGACCAAGGCCACTGACATTAAGGAATACCGTTACCGTGAAGGGTAGTACTTGGTCTGCAACAATATTTAGGTAGGTGGCACGTGTCAAAGTAACATCCACTTGAATCCCAGGATCCAAGGTTTCCAAGCAGAATATTGCCCAGATCATCACACTGCCTCTGCCGGATTGCCTTCTACCCACAGTGCATCCTGGTGCCATGTCTTTCTCAGGTAAAACAAAGCACACGTACCCAGCTGTCTGCATGATTTAAAAGAAAATGTTATTTGTCAGACCAGACTACCTTCTTCCATTAAGCCATGGTCCATGTCTGCTGCTCACATGCCCATTTGTGTGTGCTTTCGGCGGTGGATAGGGGTCAGCATGGGCACTCTGACCCCTTTTGGTAGGTACTAAACACTGCATACTGGGAACACCCCACAAGACCTGCCATTTTGGAGATGCTCTGACCCAGTTGTCTAGCCATCACAATTTGTCCCTTGTAAAAGTCGCCCCTTACACTTATCAATTTTTCTTGCTTCTAACACATCAACTTCAAGAACTGAGTGTTATATATACAGTACTGTGCAAACGTTTTAGGAAGATGTGGAGAAAATGCTGCAAAGTAAGAATGCTTTCAAAAATAGAAGTGTTATCTTATTTTTATAAATTAACAAAATGCAAAGTGAATGAACAGAAAAGAAATGTAAATCAATTCAATATTTGGTGTGACCACACTTTGCCTTCAAAAGAGCATACATTTTTCTAGGTAGATTTGCACACAGTTTTTGAAGGAACTCGGCAGGGAGGTTGTTCCAAACATCTTCGAGAACTAAGCACAGATCTTCTGTGGATGTAGGCTTGCTCACATCCTTCTGTCTCTTCATGTAATCCCAGACAGACTCGATGATGATGAGATCAAGGCTCTGTGGGGGCCATATCATCACTTCCAGGACTCCTTGCTCTTCTTTATACTGAAGATAGTTCTTAATGACATTCTCTGTATGTTTGGGGTCTTTGGGTCCAAATGTATTCTGCAGCAGGACAATCAGACGCCTCCCTGATGGTATTGCATGATGGATAAGTACCTGCCTGTATTTCTCAGCATTGAGGACACCATTAATACTGACCAAATCGCCAACTCAATTTGCTGAAATGCAGCCCCAAACTTGCAAAGGACCTCCACCATGCTTCACTGTTGCCTGCAGGCACTCATTATTGTACCGCTCTCTAGCCCTTCGGCAAACAAACTGCCTTCTGTCACAGCCAAATATTTTACATGTTGACACATCAGTTCAGAGCACCTGCTACCATTTTTCTGCACCCTTGTATTGTAAGGTATGGCTTTTTGGCCACAATACTTCCATGAAGACCACTTCTGGCCAGACTCCTACGAACAGTAGATGGGTGTACCTGGGTCCCACTGGTTTCTGCCAGTTCTGAGCTGATGGCACTGCTGGACATCTTCCGATTCTGAAGGGAAGTAAGCATGATGTGTCTTTCATCTGATGCACTAAGTTTCCTTGGCCGACCACTGCATCTATAGTCCTCAACATTGCCAGTCAGTTTCTTTGTGCTTCTTCAAAAGAGCTTGAACAG
This sequence comes from Taudactylus pleione, assembly GCA_031769625.1. Classification (NCBI taxonomy): domain Eukaryota; kingdom Metazoa; phylum Chordata; class Amphibia; order Anura; family Myobatrachidae; genus Taudactylus; species Taudactylus pleione. The sequence goes on from JAUIMM010000179.1 coordinate 632,034, forward strand.
CACATCTTGAAACCCCAGTCTGCTATGAAATCTTTGCCTGGGAGAGAACTTGCTGATGCAGTATAACTACCTTGTGTCTTGTTGCTGTGCTCAGTCTTGCCATGGTGTATGACCTGTGACATGAAACGATCTTCCACAACCTCACCTTAGTAGCAGAGTTTGGCTGTTCCTCACCCACTTTTTTTTTTTTTTTAAATATTTCTTTATTGAAACACAGTAGTTGCATACAACAATACAAAAGAGAATTACACAGATAGGATTGGAATCGGTAACATTGGTATATTTATAGGATATGCATAGAGAAATCAATATCTAATAACCGAAGTAGTATCCAATCAGTAAATAACTTCATCAATACATCTCTGTAATACAGTTCGTAAATCAATATAAATATAGATATAAATGACACCAACAATTTCGTGTTGTATGAGCCTGGGCTCCCGACATCTCTTCATGACTCCCAGTGGGACAATATCATGTTTTAAAAGCGTATCGGAGGATCATTTGCACAAGTACACGTTTCATACCAAGGTGTGTTCCTAAAACATTTCTCTAATTGTTCTTTCAATGATTGGGACAATGATTCGATGTAACTTTCCCAAGTGGAAAAGAATATATCCATGAATTTCTCTTTCTGCATCGTGGCTTCAAGCCATTCCATTCGAAAGATATGGAAAAGTTTCCCTTGAAACATTGTTAATGTAGGTGCTGTGGGCTGCAACCATACCTGCAAAATGCATTTCTTTGCTACTGCCGAGATAATAATTAATAACTTTTTAACCCCTCTTGGTATTTTAGTTTCCTTAGGTGTAATACCGAACATTGCCCATTCAGGAGTTAATGGGAGGCAATTTACTAGATATCTATTGACATAGTTTCCCACCAAAACCCAAAATCCTCGTATAATCGGGCAGCTCCAGAGACAGTGCATCAATTCCGCATCTTGTACTCCACAGCAAAGACACCCAGAATCCTCCAGTAATCCCATTACATATCTACGATGGGGAGTATGATAGGTCCTGTGTAATATGTTCAGCTTAATTGATTGTTCAAATGAACGTAGTATATGATCTATGGATGGAGACGGAAAATATTCTTTCCATTGTGCCAACCCTGTGTGTTGGGTATTATAATCCAAAGGTTTATGTAAGAATGAGTAGTGTTGTGATATGGCTTTATTTTGAGAGTTCTCCGTAGTGAGTAGAGTATCAAGGTCATTATCGTAGTCATTTTCGGCTAACTTTCTAGAAAGTTGGGCTATGTAGTGTTGTGCTTGAAAGCATGATAAGGGTGAGGAACTAATAATTGGGTATTTGTCTCTGATTTGGGTTAACGGTAAGGGCTTTCTTAAAGTAATATTTGTGAAATTCTGTATAGAAGTAATTCCTTCTCTATGCCAAAAGGTAAAGGGGTGTCCAGCATTACCGTATTGGAAATTTGGGTTATGTACCAATGGAAGGTGTAGGGAAAAATATGGATTTAATGTGTGTCTGTGACGTAAAATATGCCATAACTTTCTGGTGGTCATTAAGAGCGGATTGATCTGAATGGACTCCTGTATTTCCTCGTCATGTAAATGTATAAAAGAAATAATATTTATGTTACCCAAAAAAGCTGCTTCCAGTGAAGTGTTGGCATATTGGTTTTTGTTATGAATCCAGTCCCTTAAATAACGGAGATGTGCAGCATGACTATACAAAGTAACGGTTGGCAAATTTATGCCCACATTTGATTTATGCTGTTGGAGTCGCACCATGCCAATTCTGACTCTACCGCCCTTCCATATGAATGTTCTCATTAGCTTTTCTATTTCTAATGTGTCCCTCTTGGTCAATAGGATAGGGAGAGATTGGAGTGGGTAGAGAAGTCTAGGAAATAGGATCATCTTTATTAAGTTGGCACGACCCAAATAAGAGATGTTGAGATGTTTCCATCTCTCGACATCCTGTTTGATAGAATATAAGATATGTTTCATATTAATTGCATATAAGTTTTGAAGGTATTTGGGTAATTGGATTCCCAAATAAGAAATAGATTTAGTTGTCTATTCAATTGGAGTTTGCCTAAACCAGGATGGTCGTGCACAACCCTTTTTTAAATAAAGTGTCTTTGACTTTTCAAAATTTACCTCGAAACCAGATATTGATCCAATATTCGAAATTCGCCTTATTAATGAGCTAAGTATTCTTCGGGGTTCAGATATAAATAAAAGAACATCATCTGCAAATGCAGACATTTTAACAGTTTCTGTTCCAATAGTAATTCCTGTAAATTGTGACCAATTTTGCAGTATTCTTAACATAGGATCTAGTGCCAAGTTTAAGAGCATAGTATAGTGGGCAGCCCTAGCTAGTGCCCCTGGTCATCGTTATTTCTTCCCCTATAATTCCATTGATAAGCAATGATGTAGTTGGTTGTGTATAAAAAAATTTAATTAGAGATTGGAATACCGGGCCAAAGCCTCGTCTATCAAGAATTGCATAGAGATAGGGCCAAGATACCAAATCAAAGGCCTTAGTGGCATCAAGGCTCAGGAGCATGGACGGGGTTTCGGGTTGTAAGTTAACTGCCATTACTGCTGCTATTGCAGTACGTATACCTTTCACTGAATGTTTGCCGTTGGTAAAGCCAAGTTGATGTGGTGTAAGTAAAGTTGTGAAAAATGTTTGAAGACGATCTGCCATTATTTTTAGCTAATATTTTAAAATCAATATTCAATAAAGTAATTGGGCGGTATGATGACATTAATGTTAAGTCCTTATTGGGTTTTGGGATTAGAGAAGTGTAAGCTTGGTTAAAGTTTGGGTAATAAGGGGTATCAACTCTAATTTTTTTAAAGAGAGCACATAACATTGGGACCATTTTGTGTTGTAATATTTTGTAATATTCTATCGAATAACCATCAGGTCCTGGCGACTTATTGAGGTGCATGGATATTGTAGCAGAGATTTCAGTTTTGTAATATCACTTTCTAGTTCCTCACGTTGTAAAGGTGTTAGGCATGGCAATGCTGCTTCATCCAATATTTTTGTTAATAGAGCAGGATCATAAGAATTCGCAGTATATAGATTTTGGAAATATTCCTGAAATTTTTTAGTAATGTCTGTATTTTTAGTAAATAATGTCTGTGAATGAGTGTTTCTGATGGCAGTTATGTGATGTCTTTTTTTTACATTTTTGGTCATGTTCGCCAGTAATGTGCCGGTCTTGTTGCCCCACTTAAAGTATTTTTGTTTCGTATGATCTAGTTTTATTTGTGCCTGCGCTAATACGAAACTATCAAGTAGTTGTTTCGCTTCTAGGTAAGCCGATTGTGTTTCTGGTGTAGTTTGGGAGATATAAGCTGTCAGTGCTGTTTGTAGGTTTCCCTGTAATGTCATATATTGTGCCTTGTTATCTTTATTTCTCTTTGCTATGTAAGAGAGGAGGTGTCCACGCATTACCGCTTTGGATGTTTCCCAGAATAAAATGGGAGTGTCCCAATGGTCTATATTAGTATCCATAAAATCTGTCCATTTTGCCACCAAGAATTTACGGAATTGTTCGGAATGTATAAATACGACGGGAAACGTCAGAGAAAGGGGCGGAAGTTATTTGATTTTGCAGCCAAAGTTATTGATACTGGTGCGTGATCAGATACTGCGATGTCCCCTATTGAGGTAAATATTATGTCTGGAAGAAGAGATGTGGATATTAAAATGTAGTCTATGCGTGAGAAAGATCCATGGACTGCCGAGTGAAAAGTATATGATCTATCTGTACAATTATGTAGTCTCCAAACATCCACTACAGTATGGTCATACATGAGTTGTGGGATATGTGTCCAGTGAGTAGCAGAAGGATTTGCTGGAGTAGGTAATTTATCTATCATTGGGTTAGCTACAGTATTCATATCTCCTCCAATTATTAAGTTGAAGTTGGTTCTACTATGCAAAAGTTGTGTTATGGATTGGAAGAAAGCTTGTTGGTCATTATTAGGTGCATAGAGGTTTAACACAGTGTATTTATCCTCACCCACTTTTAAGCCTCCTACACAGCTGTTTCTGTTTCAGTTAATGACTGTGTTTCAATATATAATGATCATTATCATCTGTTTGGTATGATTGGTTAATCATACATCTGACTATAATCCTACAAAATCCCTGACTTTGTGACAGAGTACCTAGAAGAATTGATGCTGCTTTGAAGGCAAAGGGTGGTCACATCAAATATTGATTTGATTTAGATTTCTCTTCTGTTCATTCACTTTACATTTTGGTAATTGACATACAGTCAGGTGCATAAATATTGGGACATTGACAGAATTTTCATATTTTGGCCTCTATTCACCACCACAATGGCTTTGAAATGAAACAAACAAGATGTGCTTTAACTGCAGACTTTCAGATTTAATTTGAGGGTAATTACATCCAAATCAGGTGAACGGTGTAGGAATTACAATGGTTTCTATATGTGCCTCCCACTTTTTAAGGGGCCAAAAGTAATGGGACAAACAAAACAATCCTAAATCTAACTTTCACTTTTTAATACTTTGTTGCAAATCCTTTGCAGGCAATTACAGCCTGAAGTCTGGAACGCATAGACATCACCAGACGCTGGGTTTCATCCCTGGTGATGCTCTGCCAGGCCTCTACTGCAAATGTCTTCAGTTCCTGCTTGGTCTTGGGGCATTTTCCCTTCATCAAGTGAAATGCATGCTCAATTGGATTCAGGTCGGGGGATTGACTTGGCCATTGCATAACATTCCCCTTTTTAGCCTTAAAAAACTCTTTGGTTGCTTTTGCAGTATGCTTCGGGTCATTGTCCATCTGCACTGTGAAGCACCGTCCAATTAGTTCTGAAGCATTTGACTGAATATGAGCATATAATATTGCCCGAAGCACTTCAGAATTCATTCTGCTGCTTTTGTCAGCAGTCACATCATCAATAAATACAAGGGAACCAGTTCCATTGGCAGCCATACATGCCCACACCATGACACTACCACCACCATGCTTCACTGATGAGGTGGTATGTTTTGGATCACGAGCAGTTCCTTTCCATCTCCATACTCTTCTCTTCCCATCACTCTGGTACAAGTTGATCTTTGTCTCATCTGTCCATAGGATGTTGTACCAGAACTGTAATGGCTTTTTTAGATGTTGTTTGGCAAACTCTAATCTGGTCTTCCTGTTTTTGTGGCTCACCAATGGTTTACATTTTGTGGTGAACCCTCTATATTCACTCTTGTGAAGTCTTCTCTTGATTGTTGACTTTGACACATATACACCTACCTCCTGGAGAGTGTTCTTGATTTGGCCAACTGTTGTGAAGGGGTTTTTCTTCACCAGGGAAATAATTCTTCTTTCATCCACCACAGTTGTTTTCCGTGGTCTTCCGGGTCTTTTGGTGTTGCTCAGCTCTCCGGTGCATTCTTTCTTTTTAAGAATGTTCCAAACAGTTGATTTGGCCACACCTAATGTTTTTGCTATCTCTCTGATGGGTTTGTTTTGATTTTTCAGCCTAATGATGGCTTGCTTCACTGATAGTGACAGCTCTTTGGATCTTATATTGAAAGTCGACAGCAACTGATTCCAAATGCAAATGTCAACTCCAGACCTTTTACCTGCTTAATTGATAATGAAATAACAAGGGAATAGCCCACACCTGTCCATGAAATAGCTTTTGAGTTGATAGTCCCATTACTTTTGGCCCCTTAAAAAGTGGGAGGCACATATAGAAACCGTTGTAATTCCTACACCGTTCACCCGATTTGGATGTAATTACCCTCAAATTAAATCTGAAAGTCTGCAGTTAAAGCACATCTTGTTTGTTTCATTTCAAAGCCATTGTGGTGGTGAATAGATGCCAAAATATGAAAATTCTGTCAATGTCCCAATATTTATGCACCTGACTGTAAATAACTATTAACACTTCTATTTTTGAAAGCATACTAACCTTGCAGCATTTTTTCCACACCTGCCTAAAACTTTTGCACAGTACTGTATGTGTGTGTATGTGTGTGTGTTGTGTATTTGTCTCAAAAAAGGCACTCAACAGTCTTCTGTAACAAACTTTCACAATTTATTAATTTAATAATAAATTGTGAATCTTTGTTAAAGAAGACTGGTGAGTGTCTTTCTTGACATAAACCTATGTTTAATAGCCAGAAGTTTCCTTCAGTATATTTGGAGGAGCATCCGTTTGGTTGCAACTAAGAACGTGAGTACATTATATTTGGAACAATATATAGTTTAGGCATGACTCGTGAGGTATCACTGAAGACCATTAGTATATTTGTTCTGCAGGTATGAGGAGAACTTATAATATCACTTTTTCAAATGCAAACAATGGGAAGGATTTGCACCATCTCAAGTTCTATGGAATTAAGTTTTGGGGGCCTATTCATCATTACTAAACATACGATGGAGGTAATTAAGTTTAGTACTCGCATGGAGTTCTACCTAAGTACAGGAGGAATTCATCATTCCTCCTCCCCATAACTATCTATTTTCGGGAAATAGATACTTTTCTCTCTCTACTCTACGTTACCGCAGCTGTAATCAGTTCTGCGCATTTGCCGCTTCTAATCACAGAAGCAGCACATGCGCAGCATTGATTTCAGCTGCCATAACAATATGAAATATATTTCTATTTCTAACTTTTACCCATGTTCCTCCCAGGGCTCGATCCTGCTGCAGACTGAAGCACCTCCCCTCTGCACTTGTAAGTGCTCCAACAGTAAGTAAACAGTTAATGACTAATCTTACTTACAAGTGCCACCGGGGAGCAGAGGGGAGATGCTTCAGTCTGCAGCAGGATGGAGCGCCGGGGGGGAACACAAGTTATTCCGGAGCCGGAGCGTCGCGTGAGGCAGTAGGCAGCAGCCAGGGTAAGATCTGTGTCCTGCTGAGGAGCGGGCAACCACTGCCGGAAGAGTAGAGGGAGGGGGAGCGCACAGACTGGGGGGATATGTGCTATACAAGCTGCCGTGCCATCTAAACGGCAGCGTGTTAGCACGGGGCTGTACGCCGACTGCAGATGGCGTAAATTAACAGCATCAATTACCGTTTTTGATGAATACAGTCATTTCCACATCCCCATATTAATATATGGGGAGTGAGGAAATTAACGGAGACTGACTTAACAAGGAGATATTTGTCATATCTCCTGCGTTAATTCTTTTACGGGCCTCTTCATCATACCTAAAGTTTCTCTGGAGGTAATTAGGTTTAGAACTCGCATGGAGTTCTACCTAATTACCAGAGGAATTCATCATTCCTCCTCCCTATAACTATCTATTCTGAAAAACTGTCATTTTTGCGATGACAGTTTTTTCAGGAAATAGATACCTTTCCCTCTACACTAATTTACCGCAGCTGTAATCAGTGCTGCACATGTGCTGTTACATCTGTAAAACCAGCGCAGCGCATGATGCAGTAAGTTTGTGTCCCCCCCTCCGCTCACCTGCAACCCCTCCGCTCACCCCTCCCCCGTCCAGCACTTACCTGCCCCCCGCAGCACCCGCCGGAACCGTCTGCTATGCTGTCATGTGTTCTCCCAGCAGAGCACCCACCGGCACCGTCTGCTATGCTGTCATGTGTTCTCCCAGCAGAGCACAGTACTGTTTAGATTTTTTTTTAAAAAGTGTTTTTTTTTTCTAAACTTTATTGTGTTCTGCTGGGAGAACACAATGTCAGCATAGAAGACCGAGCCAGAGGAGAGACCAGAGCGCCGGAGGAAGACGCCGGGGGGCATGCCCAGCTGGAAGCAGGTAAGTGTTACCTACTATGCACCACCTCACAGTGGTGAATAGTAACACCATCAAATTCCGAAAATACATAATTTTCGGAATTTGATGAATACCATAATTTCCATATCCCCATACTAATGTAGGGGAGTGTGGAAATCAACGCAGGGGGACTTAGCAAGGAGATATCAGTGATATCTCCTGTGCTAAGTGTGTTCATGAATGCTAAAATAATGTTAATCAAGGAAAATGTCCTTAAAAACTTTATTTTAGTGTTGATGAATAGGCCCCCTTAATGAATACAACACATACATAAGTATGTGTAAAAAAAAACACATGAAAAACTATACCTTAGTTTTAATTGAACAGAAATTACATGGCAATATGACTCAATAATGTTGCTTCTGTGTCTCTGGAGACTTCCTTTGGGGAGAGCCATCCTTGCAGTATGTTCACTTAACAGAGTTGACTGCATATACCTGCACAGACAGGCTCTTGGCAGCATCAGAGTAAGAGAGATCAAGGAGAGAACAGAGAGGTTTTCCCCATACTTAGGGCCTCAATTATCAATAAGTATTATCATTCACAACAAGTGATAAAACTCGTTGCGTATGCTAAATGGTGCTCAGGCCAATCAGCTCCCAACTGTCATTGTTCAAATAGATGACAGTCTGAAGCTGTTTGGCTGACCATTATCATTCGCAATGAGTTTTATTTCTCGTTGTGAATTATAAAACTCATTGATAAATGAGGCCCTCAGAGTGGGAAATAGGCAGCTAGATATGGCCTATGAATTGGTCATTTGCTCAATATATACCAGTCCTGAGTATGTGGTTTGTAATCCTGCGCTCTCTTACATTGTACTAGGGTTTCTAACTCATACCTTTTATGATTGGATCCATATGTCAGGGTTCGGCCTAGGATTGGCTGTTACTCACCCCAGCATCGGCTTCCCCTGACTACTCGTGCGGTCAGATGTCACGTCCGTGAACTTGCCAATGAGATCGCAGTGTGTACGCAGACCCATGGCAGAGTGATTGACAGGAAGTGTCATTTGTGGGTGGTGATGGGGGGGTGGTCGAGGGAACGCAGGTGTGTCAGTGCATTTAAACTCTGTAACAGGGGTTGTGCATAATTAAGCCCCTGCGATGGCATACACAGCCTGAGCTCTAGATACCGACAGGAAGTTTAGCAGTTTGTGAGTGAGGTCTGATCTGCCTTAATTGTGCTTGAGGCTCCGATGGTACTCAATGGTACCGATGTTTTCACAGACTTACAAGGTATTACAGATGTTAGTAAAGAGAAGTGGGCGTCTTTATTTTGTGCTGCGACGGCATTGCAAATGCAGTCATTCACATAATTTTGCAGTAGAACTGCATACGCGCTTACTGCCGCGATCGCATCAGCAATCCTTGCTGAATCAGGCTCTTAGTGTATTTCTAAAATACTCAACTACCATTCCATCATATTTTATTTTTTTATCCTTTATTTTATTTTAATGTTTAGTTTATTTTTAATATAAATCATTTGTTTACATTTTGATAATATTACATTTTATCATTTTATTTTTAGTATTTTTTTATTTTTACATTTATTTATGTTTTTATTTTTATTTATTTTTATTATTACTTTTATTCATATTTTTATTTTTATTCCTGCTTTTATCTATTTTTTTATTGCTCACTATTTTTTTTTTAAATCTCTTTATTTAGAAAAATGGAAAACAAACATACATATTATATACATGATATAAAAGAGAAACAATCCACTTTCATTTTTTGAATTATTTGAAACTGTGCTACTACATACAGAACAGCCATATAAAAAGGGGGGGAGAGGGAAAAACATAAAAGAAGGGGGGGTAATAAGAGAGGCAATCACTGGTGCATAATATATTATAGAGTGATTACAAGCAACTAGGAAGCAGTAAGCCAAATCCTGTGGAAGGTGCATTAACTACAACTAGTTGATACCGGGGATCTGTTTATGAAAATAGTGGTACAAAGGACCCCAGATGTCATGAAATTTATCCACCCTGTCATGAAGCAAGGCTGTGACATATTCCGTGGAGGCTATATACCAAATCTTATTAATAAATGCCTGTATGGGAGGGGCAGAAGGGTGTTTCCAATGCGCGGCTATTAACAATTTGCCTGCACAGTAAATATGACCACAAAGTTTGTTTGTAGATTTAGAAACTCCCGACAATGGTTTACTTAAGAAAATAAAGAAGGGGTTGATAGGGGAAGAGAGGTCAGACACCTTGCTACTAAGAGACATCCTTCCAGTAAGATACATTGCTCACTATTTTTAAGCACAAATGACATACCATTCCTACTAAAAATAACATCAAGTGGATTTCCACAGAAACATGAGTTTCCCACCTATTTCCTGTTTTAATTTCCATTTTTAGCAAAAACAATAAAGTTTCATTTGAAGTTTATAATATAAAAGAAGACCCAGTGACGCATTTAATTATCCTTGATAAAGTAGCAAGGCGCTATGAAACGTATTGGATAAAGGTTTACAGGGAAATCAGGGAAAAGCTGGGAGACCTGAGCACAGGTGGGTTGGAACTGATCCGAAATGTATACCAATTTATATGTAATAATGCTATAGTTATCCACAATTGCAGGGAAAATTACTATTATGAATAAACAATAGTCACAATAGTCACTCATGTGGAGGTGCTCCCCTGAGAGTAGATGTGTTAATATTAAGAAGACAAAAGAAGAAAAGGAACTCTCATCTTTGCTGGGGGCACTCTTTGACAAAATATTAAAATATTACTTTTTTAATGTATGTTAAAATGATCTTAATAACAAAAAACAATGTACAACACATAAAAAAGGATCAAACGATGATACAGCAAAAATATGAACAATAAATAGTATGGTATTACTGAATGTTAATACTCAGTGGTATAGGCAGCAGTCATGTTCAAGTAAATAGGCAACTCTGTATATAATCCGTAGTAAGAAAATATATAGTACCTGGTAATTGCTTAAATAGAATTACCTAGTATAGTCTTCTAATAGATCAATATGTAGTCTCTTTAGCACTCACTACTTCTTATCTCCATATAACTACATATACATTTATATAGTCTTTCAAAATATAGTGATAGCATCCACCAATGGTACAATACATATTGCCGCCCATCAATACCGGCAATAAATCAATACAAATAAATGGTTCCGCTGAACATACTGTGGTATAGGTTAGTAGCACAGGTAATTGGTATGTCTGCTAAACAATATCAGCCTATAGCCACAAAAACAATTTATATACCAATTACAGCAGATCAATAGATGGTATTGAAAAAGATGTAGAAAGGTTGGTCTAATGCAGTGATTCCCAACCTCGGTCCTCAAGGCACACTAACAGACCTGGTTTTAGTGATATCCATGCTAAAGCACAGATGATTTGATCAAAATAACTGAGGTACTAATTAAGTCATCTGTGCTTAAGTATGGCTATCCTTAAAACCTGGACTGTTAGTGTGCCTTGAGGACCGTGGTTGGGAATCCCTGGTCTAATGTATCAAAGTATCATGTAATAGTTAGGTTGGTTGCTATACAAAAATAGTTATTGGCTATATATAGAGAAAAATAGCCTTTGCCAAAAATATGGTAGTGTGTAGAGGTATCGCCAAAAAAATTTAAATAAAGCTACTCCATTACAGACATATCAAGAAGGCAGCTGCTGCTCTTTGTGTGACATGCATTTATACAAAGAGTGAGCGTACCCTCTGATCGTCCTAGGGCGTGAATAAGTTTATAGGGCATCTGCTTTTGTGACGTAGATAGAGGTGAACTCTGTTGAATCAGCGCAGGGATCTAGTAAATCACCGACCCAATGAGAGTACCCAAAGAAATAAAAGGAAGTATAGAATGTAGTTTAGCAAATCAAAGTATGAAATTAGAGAAATAATGTCATAATCGTGCAGTGATGTGTGCTGCTGCTGCATATTTATTAAAAAGCATTGATGGGGAGTGAGCGGTACACCGCTGTGAGTGGCATAAGATATAGGTCGGGTAGCTTAGCCCCTGTAATGGAGTTCAAACGCACTGGCATGTCTGCTTTTCGCCGACCACCCCCAAATGCTCACTTCCTGTCAATCACTCTGCGATGGCTCTGCGTGGACACTGCAATTGCAGCCTGATAGTAGTAGAGCCTTCGGGCACTGCGATGCATATGCATGCACGGAATGCAACAATCGGCCGTCTGCGTGCGTAACCGCAGTTGCGATCCATAATGAATCAGCTTCAAAGATCACTACATACCAGCTGAAGCTCAGAAAGTCAGAAAAAGACTATAAGCATTACCTCCACTGTCATTTTGTGCTTTTTACCTATAGTTTCCATTTATTTTTAAGTTTTCGTATTTTATTTTAATTCATTCTATTTTAGTTTCAATTATTTGTTCACCACTTTATATATAACCATTTACCTACACATTAGCACTCTGTACTACAATTTACTAAATACTATCCTAAAACTGAGAAGCTCTAAACATTTACATAGAGGGCAGATCACTTATTATTTATCTAATTATGCCATCAGGAATGGTACAGGCGACCCTCCTAAGTTTACGTGACACAGGGGCGTCTTAAGAGAGAAGGGGGGCCCGTGTGCACTCCCCATGCAGGGCCCCCTCCTCTCTCCCCGTTGGCCGGCAGCCGACTGATGCGGCTGGCCAGCCACAGGAGCATTAGTAGACTCCGGGCACTAGAGTGTGCCCGGAGTCTACTGCGCATGCACAGAACACCGGAAAAAATTCCGGTGTTCTGAGCAGCGTTAACACCCGACGCGGGACCACGGACAGGTGAGTTTAAAATAATATGGGTGCAGGGTGTGTGGTGCGGGGCCCCCTGGAACCGGGCCCCGTGTGCGCCGCACACACTACACCCATTATAGATGCGCCACTGACGTGACACTATAACATCCCCCTGTTATGGCACAAATCGTATATATAATGCTTATATCTCACTTCACACTTCCTCTACTGGTCATATTAACATTCTGAGGGTGGGATGTACTAAAACTAAAATACCGTCAAATAGCGGTTTTTGTAGGTTTGACCGCATTGCCCATGTATCAAGTTCCAGAAAATGAACCGTTTCCCGGAGCTTGCACCCAATATTACCCTGATTGCTTTATTCTTATTGTGGTATTTTCTATTGCACTTATTATATATATATATATATATATCTGAGTGTCAATGATCAAAGCTAAAAAGTAGACATGAGTGATTCTGAGTTGACCTAAAAATCTACTGGATACTGAAAGTATGGCTTGTTTGGAAAATATTCTACATATAGGAAGTCAATTAGTCTGACTGTTTAATGTCAGCCAATTACTCACCGATTATCACAGGTGCACACCTCTAGCATTACAGTCCATTCATCTAGAGTAGGGGTGGGCAATAAGCGGCCTCCCAGATGCTGTAGAACTATACATCCCAGCATGCCCTGCCAAAGTTTTGCTATTTGGCCATGCTAAAACTGTTGCAAGGCATGCTGGGATGTGTAGTTCAACAACAGCTGGAGGGCCGCTTATTGCCCACCCCTGATCTAGAGCATAGAAAAAGAGAAAGGCATTCACCAGAGGTACGATTCTCAATTACCTATTCAGAAGGAGCCACAATGCAGGTAAAGTAAGAGTACTGATATATACACAAGACTTTCAAGGCCTCAGTGGAGTACTGAGAGGTGCGGGTTGGGGGTTAGGCTTAGGCTGCTGGGAGTATAGGTTACTACTTGGGTATGGTTAGTAGAAAGGTTGTTAAAGAAATTATCATTAGATGTAGAGGGGGTTGTGGTTAGCTTGGGGAGGGGGAATACAGAAGGGTTTCACTACTATTAAAGCAATTTATGGTGCTCATATGAACTGCAATCAGTGACTAATAATGGGGGAAATTGTGAAATAGCCTGAATTGGTTTCTTTGAATGACTAAAACTATTTGAGAGTGATCACGGACCACGATTTACATTTTCCTTGTGATTAATCTCCATTAGGATGGAGATAACGGGAGTATAATTAAGTAGAGTGATAGACAGTGGAGTGTTTAGGGGAGATATATATCAAAGCTTCTGAAGAGACAAAATGGAGAAGTTGTCTATAGCAACCAATCAGCTACTAGATATAGTAGCACAGTCTACAAAATGACAGGAGGTCTGATACGTCTCCCCCTAGTCGAGTAGTATATATTGGGCATACTGTAACTCACACACATAACTAACATGCGGTGTCCGTTATTTAAAGGATAACTCCAACTAAAATCTATCTTTTCCCTAATCTCTCCTCCACCCAACTAGAGAGGGTTCCATGGCAGGTACTAATCAGTTTTGGTGGGATCGCTCCAGTAAGCCATATACATAGGCAAAACTGGGGGGGTGGTCCGGGTCCCCCGGACCACCCATTAGCTCTTTTCACTGATCCACTGCTGTCCGCCCACCATCCACCCCACCACCCCACTCGCTGTCCATCTGCCAGCTGGCCCACCGCCTCTCCTGCTACCCACCCATCGCTCCACCCGCTGCCTGGCCACCCCCGTTCAATAAAGTTCTTTTTTCTTTTTTTGGTCACCCAACGCGTGACATCACACCGGGCCACTGCAAGAGAAGATCCGTGTTGTGTGGACTTGGAGCAACAAAAAGGTAAGTGTGGGGGCTTGCTGGGCTGGAGACACAAAAGGGAGCTGGCTGGGCAGACACAGAAGGGGATACTGACTGGGCTGGAGACACAGAAGGGGGACCAGCAGGGGACACAGAAGAAGGGGCTGGCCCAAGGAGACACAGAAGGGGGGGCTGGCTGGGGACACAGAAGAAGGGGCTGGCCCGGGGAGACACAGAAGGGGGGGCTGGCTGGGGACACAGAAGAAGGGGCTGGCTAGGGAGACACAGGAGGGGGGCTGGCTGGGGAGACATAGAAGGGGGGCTGGCTAGGGAGACACAGAAGGGTGGCTGGCTGGGGAAACAGAAGGGGGGCTGGCTGGGGACACCAAAGGGGTCTGGCTTGAGACACCACGCCCCTGTTTGAGTGCCCACGCCCCTTTTTTGGAGCATGCACCTGAATATATTCATAAATATATTATAGAATTTTTTTTCCAAGAAACAGTAACACAATTCTGACACGGTGCTAAAACTGGGACCACTCATTACGAGATCTGTAGTTTTGTCTATGGCCATATATCCCTTCTAATCCCATTGTTGACAAGCAGAAGGAAAGGGTAACACAGTAGAATGTCAGGGATGTATATAAGCAGTGATAATCCTTTTTTTCCTTTTTTTGGGGGGGGTGTGGAGGGGGGGTTCCCTCAAAAAAGAGGTTAGCACAGCTTCTCCACATCTATCATAAGGTATTTTGTGGAGAAATCAAATATTTTTTGCCAGCGGCAGATCTGTTACCTCTTCTAATCTTAGTTACCTTATATCTATTTACACTCTCGCCTTCCCACTTCGCACCACAAATGCACGCCGCCTCTCCTCCCAACCAGGTCCGTTGAGAGCCTGGCTGGGCGGGGGTAATGGAGGGTGTGTGGCCTAATCGCGGGAGGCGTGGTCACGCCCCCTTGAAAAAAGTATCACTTTTGCAGTGCCACGTAGCGTCGCTGCACGCCGGGGAGGGGGGCGCTGTAAGCCCCCCAGGCTGGCGCTAAGCAGGGGGGGGACGATCAGTGTGATCGCTCCCCCCCACAGCCATAGGAGACTGCTCCGGCTGCTGCAGCAGTTGCGAGCAGTCTCACACAGCAGCCCAGCACAAGCTGTGTGCTGAGCTGCTTTGAGGGAGGGGGGGGTGGGGCGACGCCGGACATGGGCCACGCCGGGCCCCTCTAGCAAGCCCGGGCCCGGGTAGACTGTACCTGCTCCCCCCCCCCTCTCGGCGCCCATGCTCCCAACTGATTACTTCCTCCCACTCCCCGCCTCCAAGATTTTGCCTGTGCACCACTGGAACTCTCTTCTTATATGACTCTCCTGCTCTCTACAAAACTTTGAACAGGCTCTAAAGACTCACTTCTTCATCAAAGCCTTCCAGCTCCCCATCTGTTACCCCTCTCTGTCTGCCCCTCCCCTTAAGCTCTCATGAGCAGGGCCCTCTTCCCTCATGTGCTTCTCCTTCCCTTACTAATACTATCATCTACTCCATACTGCCTACAATGGCACCTATCCCTTGGTTGCTGCCTCCCTGTTCCTTTTTTGGGGGGATGCAGTCAGGAAGCCGATGGTCGAAATGCCAACCGCCGGCTTCCTGACTGTCAAATCCCGGCAGGGTACTAATGACAGGTGTCGAAATCCCGATGCCTGTCATACCTTTGCCGGGAGCTTGACGCCCGGCATACCGAACGAAGGTAAGCCAGGTGGCGGGTGCGGAGAGCCGTGGGGGAAAGGGTTAGGTTAGGGGCTCCCGAGGGGACTTAGGGTCAGGCACCCCCCCGGGAGGGTTAAGGTTAGGCTAGAGGAAGGGGGGATTAGGGTTAGGCACCCATGGGGGGAGGTTAGGGTTATCAAACCCCCGGGAGACTTAGGTTAGGCTGCAGGGACGAGGGGTTAGGTTAAAGCACTTGGGGGGGTTAGGGTTAGGTACTAGGGGGGAGGTTAGGGTTAGGCACCCCTAAGGGAGGGTTAGGGTTAGGAGGGGGGTAGGGTTAGTTATACTTACCTAAATCCCCTGTCGGGATTTTCACTGCTGTCGGTCTGCCGGCGTCAGGATTTGAACCGCCGGCCATAGGGTCATTCATACCAATTCCCCTGATGCTCAGTGTTTACAAATCATGTCCTTGTCCTGCAATGTTTTGTACTGTAAGACACTTTTTTCTTGTCTTACATATTCTGTTTATGTAAGGTGTCGCCGAACCCCTGTAGCGCCATATAAATAAAGGATAATAATAAAATCAGTCTCTGATATGAGCACTTAGCACACACAGTTCAACGAGCTCTTGCGTTAGAAACTTACACATTGCATTTGAGTTTGAATTATTCCTGGTTCACAACCACAAAGAGAAAGAGCAGATGTAACAATGGTATATGATGTTTCCAGGTGACTCACAAAAGAAATAGAGATCATTGGAAATTCCAACTGTTAGCGGGCCATCTCCAATGTTGCAGAAGAATGCTGCTGGCCCTCATACATACGGAGAAGGTCAAACGGGAATCTCCCTTTGTTCCGCAGGTGGCTGATTGAAAAACACTAGGGGGTAAATTTATCAAGGGGTCGATTTGCTGGTCGATTTGAAGAGTGATTTAGCTCTTCTTAAACCGACTCAAATCGAATTTTGAAAAACCAGTGATTTTGCCAGATTTACTATAGTTCGATTTGTTTTGCGATTTGCAAAACAAATTTGATTTGAGTCGGTTTTGAACAGTGATTTGCTGTTCGATTTGGCATGTTCATGTACAAATCGAACGGCAAATCACACTTCAAACCGAACTGCAAATGTAGTGTAAAAATAGAAGAATAAAAACATTGTCTTTACAGTAGAACAACAGGTCCCAGCAAGCCTCCTCCGCATGCTGGTACTTGGAGAACCACAAGTACCAGCATGCGGGGCATTAAGGGCCCACTGGGACCTGTAGTTCACCTGTAAACAAATTTGAAAGAAACACACACATACACCTTACACAGTATAAGTTTAATACATACATACATACACACTCACCAATACTCACCTATATTACCTCGAGTGGTCCCCTTGTCCAGTAGGCATTCATGGGTCTTCTTAAAATAACAACACAAAAAACCGGACCCTCACACTAAGCAATAATCATCCTAACCAGGATGATTATTCCTTCATACATATGAACGACTCCCTCCATTGAACTCAAGGGAGAGCCGCAGGGTAACTAAAGTTTATCCTGTGGTTCCCATCATTGAGTTCAATGGAGGGAGCCGTTCATTGGCTGAGAAGCGGGGCCTGACCTCTCTCAGCCAATGAACGCTCAGACACAGACCTTCAAAGGAGGAAGCCGCGTCTGAGCGCTTCAATCGGGAAGGAATAATCATTCTGGTTAGGTTGATTATTGCTTAGTGCGAGGGTCCGGTTTTTCGTGTTATTATTTTAAGAAGACCCTTGGATGCCTACTGGACAATTGGACCACTCAAGGTAATATAGGTGAGTATGTGTGAGTGTGTATGTATGTATGTATTAAACTTATACTGTGTAAGGTGTGTGTGTATGTGTTTCTTTCAACATTTCTTTACAGGTGAACTACTGGTCCCAGTGGGCCCTTAATGCCCCGCATGCTGGTACTTGTGGTTCTCCAAGTACCAGCATGCGGGGGAGGCTTGCTGTGACCTGCAGTTCTACTGTAAAGACAATGGCCCTCATTCAGACCCGTACGCAAGTGGCCGTTCGTACGTTGAGCGAACGTAAAAAAATATTTAAATTCAGGCACACGCTTGTATTTTCGTTCGCATCAAAACATCCTCCCCAAACTCAGGCGACCCCTCCTCTAACTAACGAGCGTGCCAAATAGCGAGCGTACATCCCCGAAGTGGTTTGAAGGGAACGCACGCACTAGTACTACCCGGAAGTTGGACTGTCACATTTCGATTAACTGCTCGTTTATTCTGCCTACCTCCCTCAATCGTAACATGCCAATCAATATATCAATTAGCTTAATTGTTTTTTGTTTTTTTTACACAATGCAATAAACTTTATTTATGTCCGTGTTTGTGTTTACCCGCAGAATACGTACGGCTTAAACATTCGCTTTGAATTGTCAAAATACATGTTAGCCCCTATTAAATAATTGGTCTATTTGTTTTTAGACCCGCATATTTCCTGGAGTTCATTTCTTTATGTAAATTTGCTTACGCATGTCACTGCATTAAGCCTATCATAAGTCTCCACAGATTTCTGGCCCTGTCGAACACCTGACTCATACACTAACCAATAGAATTGCTCCTGTTAATTTCCTAAATACATTAGCCAATCATTAAATTTGGGAGCACTTTATCAAAAATGATTTTTATGAAAAACTCCATTGCCATCATGAGAGCCTCCGCATTCACCAGGCGCGAGCTGCTGGTGCTTACGGAGGTGATGGATAGGCGGATCACCAGCCAGCCTCCACCCATCACCAACCGCGAGAAGCGATCCGCATATGCGGAGGTTCACGCCGC
This sequence comes from Taudactylus pleione, assembly GCA_031769625.1. Classification (NCBI taxonomy): domain Eukaryota; kingdom Metazoa; phylum Chordata; class Amphibia; order Anura; family Myobatrachidae; genus Taudactylus; species Taudactylus pleione. Next base: position 650,889 of record JAUIMM010000179.1, read on the forward strand.
CATATCGGGCAGCTGGAGCGCAGGTGGTCGGACCTGCAACGGCGGACGCCCCGCTTGCTGGCATGCTTTTGCATGCAGATCGCTCAAAGTAAGTTTAATGGATTGTGGATTTCATGTTTGTCTTTGTGGCCCTAACTGCATGGCCATGTTTTCCCTGTCTTTCATATTTATTCATTCTCCTCATATCTGCATGGCCATGTTTTCCCTGTCTTTCATATTTATTCATTCTCCTCATATCTGCATGGCCATGTTTTCCCTGTCTTTCATATTTATTCATTCTCCTCATTTTTCTTTTTTTTTTTTGTTTTTGGGGGTGCATTTGAAATTGTTTTTGTGCGCGGATTTGTGTTGGAACTAACCCCAATTTGTTTCCCATCTTTTAGGGGCCCAGCGAAGACTACGCCGTCAGCGTCCCGCCAGACGGCGATCACGGCCACTCTCCCCCACCCCCAGCCAACACTCCAACTCCACTCCTTCCCCTATTCCCCACTCCTCCCCAGCCTTCCTACACCCTCAGCCAGATTTTTCTGGACTCCTTCCCCTCCGTCCCAATTCCCCCTCTCCTCCAACCACCCCTCTTCGAATGACCCCCTCCCCGGAGTCGGTCATTACACCGCCCCGATCTTTGGGGAATGGACCCACCTCCGAGGAGAACGATGGAGGGCCTTCTGTAGCTGGCGTTGGGTCTTCCGGTATGTTTTTTTTGGCACTTTTTTATCGTCACAAACTGTTTGTATGTATTCTTGTTTTTTTTTTTTTTTTGTGTTTATTTGCCAAAATTAAGTGGTTTTGGGCGATTGCTGTAACCTGTTACTGCTGTTTTCAACATACACATAGCACACCTGTCGGAATTTGGACATAGGCCTTGTATTTTTGCCCTACACCATTTTAGTGTGATGAGTTTTATTGCAGTTTTTTTAAAATGTTTTTTTTTTTTTTTTTTTTTTTCATTTATTTAAAATGTGGTTTCACTATTGTTGTATTAATCCCCAAACTTTTCTCACCCACAGAGGAACAGAGGCTTCGGGCCAATTTATCCGGCTGTGTGGCCCAGATGCACAGCCAAATCATCGGGGTGCTGGTGGTCCTTGACCATATGTCGGTCCTCCTTAGGGAGTAGTTGGTTTTTTTTTCCCCATTCTGTAAATAAATTGTTTTGTTTGAAGTTACGTTCTGGCTCATTCGTTTTGTCAAAACCACATATTGTTTACCCTGACATAAGTAGAGTGTTCCTTCAAGGATTTCAAGTTTTGGGCAATAAGAGTGTGTGTTGTATTTTTTGGTCAAACAGCCACAACAAACACCTAACAGTACAAATCTGATTTCCCTTTTTTGGTGTAGTCACAATTAGATATTTTGACATTTTACAGGTTCCTAGTTGGTGTGCAAGCAGCTTAGGGCAATATTACGAAGCAAAAGGATTGTACAGGCTTCCTTTTGGTGTTGGTTTGGACCCTGAAGAAAGAAAACATTTTTGCTCAAATGGCGTCAGTACTGGATTACCCCTTAGTCAAATGTAACGTGTGTGAACCTGGTTACACTTGGTGGTAACATTCCAAAAAAGGGACAACATTTCACTCTCAAAACATTTATTAGCAACATAACTGAAAATTCAAAGTGGTCACTCACAAACAAAACACACAGTGATAATCTCAAATACAACACATAACAAAAAACCAACATCACAAAAACAAAATCAAGAACTGGTTGACGAAGGACCATGCCAACATGATTCCACATATATGGTGTGGCAATAAGTGTTCCAGAATATATCCACAAAATATCCACATACAGGTTTTGTAAGGGTAGCAGGAAGTAGTCATCGTTGGAGTGCCAAAGATTATTGTAAAAAACAGAAGAGGGAGAAAAAAATTAGGCAAAAATTAGATGTCCTCAAACAAACCCAACCACATTAGGTATCAACACTGTTTTTTGGCAAATAATTACCTAAAAAATCTGGCCACCACATCATCGCGTATGGCCCCCCCACATACTGACCTCCGACCAACCTCGGGGGGGCCATCCTCAGGTAAGGCATCCTCTGGCTGCATTGGGACACCACTCCTTATGGCGATGTTGTGAAATATCCCACACAGGACCACAATTTTCGAAACCATATCCGGCAAATACATGAGTTCGCCACCAGAGCGGTGGAGGCATCTGAATCGGCCTTTTAAAAGGCCGATACAGCGCTCCACCACTTGCCTGGTGGCTGTAAGTGCGGAATTATACTCACTTTGTGGCCCTGGTGTGGGAGCCAAATAAGGAGTGAGCAGCCAGGGCGTGCAAGGGTAGCCACTGTCTCCTGTGAAAACGAAAAGACAACATCAGGCTCACTCTGTATGAAGCTTAACATTGTTATGTACTAAAGGTCTCCACTTACCCAGAAGCCACGCATCACCAGCTTGTAGGTTGGTTAATTTGTGCCATATCCCTGATTGCCGGATGACGAAGGAGTCATGTGCACTTCCTGGTAATTTTGCATTCAGGGACAGGATCTGGAGGGAGGCATCACATACCACCATTACATTGAGGGAGTGATAGTGTTTCCGGTTTCTAAATATTGCCTCCAGCCGTGCTGGAGGCTGAAGTGGTATTTGAGTACCATCCACAACCCCTATGATGTGTGGGAAGCCAGCTATTTGGTAAAAATTGGCCTTGGCCACACTAAGGGCACCCATATCCAAAGGCATTTGAATAAAATGATGGAGGTGCTTGAAAAGTGCCTCCATCACTGCCCTTAGGATCCGGGAAAAGGAGGATTGTGAGATGCCAGCCACTATTCCCACCGTTGTTTGGAACGATCCTGAGGCACAGAAATGTAACACCGCCATTAATTGCGTAAGTGGTGGAATTGCTGTAGGACTGTCAATTTGCCGCTCAAGATCACTCTCTATTAATGAGAGAGTGTCTATGATGATTTTTGGAGAAAGACGGTATCGTCTTAAAACCTCATCATCTGGCATTCCAAAAAGGGTGACACGTGTTCGAAATATCTGGGGCCTTGCACGCCTACGATGCCTACGCCTGGGACGAGATTGAGGTTGGTCGGCTTCCGGGAGCAGGGCCCGAACAATCTGACCCATATCAACCTGAAATGACAACATTGGAATGTCAGCCTTTTTACCCCACCCAATAAAAATACATGTTACTTTGCTGGAAAATTCCATCCATTGATGCTTACATGCCGGGGTATTGTCATGATTTGTTGTAACTGCAAATAATAACAATAAAAAAATACATCATTTTATGCTGGCCATGTCATTATCACAAATTTAAGCAAGACAAAACATAAAAGGGGGCACACACACATTTGGGCAAAGAGCAAAACAACGTTACGCACACTACGTCAAATAGAGGGCAAATGTAAGCAACCAATGCTCCAGGCAAAAAAAAAAACGTTTTAAGGGATGAATACACATTTCACAATGCGCTAATTAGTTCGCAAATACATGGCACAATAGGAAGTAGTAAAAATGCACTAATTAGTTCGCAAATACATGGCACAATAGGAAGTAGTAAAAATGCGCTAATTAGTTCGCAAATACATGGCACAATAGGAAGTAGTAAAAATGCGCTAATTAGTTCGCAAATACATGGCACAATAGGAAGTAGTAAAAATGCGCTAATTAGTTCGCAAATACATGGCACAATAGGAAGTAGTAAAAATGCGCTAATTCGTTCGCAAATACATGGCACAATAGGAAGTAGTAAAAATGCGCTAATTAGTTAGCAAAAACAAGGCACAATAACACCGCATAAATAATGTTCAAAAAACACAGAGTTCGATTTTGCACAAAACAACGTTACATGTTTAAGGCCAACCAAAGTTGCGTACAGACAAACAAGAACATTTCCTAAACAGTTTAACACATGAACTTACCAAGAGCTAATATATAAGAAACCGGACCAAAATGTCTTTGGGGCAGAGCCAAAATAAAACCTAAGAGATGAAATGACGGTAAAAACTTATTCGAAAAATCGACACCAGAATGAGCGACAAATTGACCAAAAGTTATACTTCCCCAAACTTACCAAAACTGGAAACGAACAAAAAATTCAAAATGGAAAAAAAAGGAAAGGAAAACAAAGAAAAACCGAAACAATAAAATAAACCACAAAAAACGCAATATCCGAAACCAGCCAACAATCAACTCCAACCAACGTAACCTCCAACATTCAATAAACGCCACCTCGAGTCGAGACGGCCCAAGCCATAAATAGTGTTTCGTTTCCCGCACAAATTAAGGAAGGATCAGAGGAATGCACAATCAATGATGCGGCCGCAAAATAAGGACGCATGTATAAATACGTCACGAGACAAAAACACAATTCTGGTGTATTTCTAGTTTGAAGATCACACATGGATACAGACCAGGAAAACAATGGACAACAGTCAGGCGGTAAGTATTTCATGCATTTTGACTCAATGATTAATTATAAACATAATATTGTGCAAGTTGTGAAGTTGACAATTCTGCAAATTTAACCAAATAGGTGAGGAGGATGACATGGAAGAGGCTGCTGGGCCCAGTATTCCGGGCAAAGCTGCCAAAAAGAAAAGGCAGCCACAATTCACAAGAAAGGAGATGGAGGTTTTGATACAGAAGTGTGTGGACATCCTGCCACAGGCAGACAGGAATATGAGTGCAAGCCAGAAGTGGAGAATGTGGGAAGAGGTAGCCGTGGATGTCAATAGGGTGGGTGATTATGTCCGTCTAGCCCGGGATGTCAAACGGCGGTAAGTAAACACTTGACCACCCTAAAACCAAAAACCAAATCAAATAAAAAGTAATGGTTCCAATTTAACCCACAGATGGCAAGACTTCAAATATCGCCTGAAACAAAAAATGGCACACAGGGCTAGGCATGCAAGGGGGACAGGTGGAGGTCCCACCCCTGTGTCATTGGAGTTTACTGATTTAGAAGAGCTGGCACAGGGGTGTGTACAGCCTGTGGAGGTGTTTGGCGTGTCCAACATGGATACGGACATGCCAGACTTTGCGGCTCCTCATGTCCCCAGGTAAATGTTGTGATGTCACCAACTGTGAAATGTTATTGTGCCAATATGTCGATTCTAATGTGAGTCTTTTCTCATTTTTCCAACAGAGACACAGGCGGATGAGTCTGCTCCAGAGGGGAGCCTTGGCCGCAGAATTTCTGCTGGCTCTGCAGGGGAGAAACCAGTACATCCGGCTGAGGACCCTGCAGAAGCCAGTCCAGGGCAATCCCCCTCGCAGGCAGTGTCCCTCCTCACAAAACTCAATTTAAAATCGGATTTCCATACGGAGATTCTGCAGAGGATGGACGCCAGTCTGGTACGGGTGGCTGAGGCCCTGGAGCAAAATGCTGCGACCAACGTGACCATTGGTCAGGCCCTGGCGGAAAATACCAGGGCCAACATCCGCATCGCCACTGCCCTGGAGCAGCTCGTTCGCCAGCACATGGTGGAGCCGACCTCCCATCCTGCCGGAACATCAGGATCCTCCACCTCTGGCACAACATCAGCCAATCCTCCAAATGTGCCTAGCCCTGTGCCTAGTCCAGAGGCCACAACATCTGCCTCTGGACAGGCCAGCCCGATGACATCCCGGACCCGGTCTGGCGCCCTCCCTCCCCCAGCCAAACGGGCGAAAAAACAGTGACACCATTGGCTACTTTTCCCACACTCCTTCTGTGCTTGCCTCATATTCCTTTCTGGCCAAAACTTCCCTCTCCTTTCTTGTGAATTGTTTTTAATTTTTGCTTTTACGTTTACCCAAAAATTATTGTTTGCACAATTAATAAATATTGTGGAACACTGCCCAAAATGTTGGAGTTCAATATGTGGTTTTTTTTTTGGGTGGATACCAATACATTTTCCAGAAATGTACGACTTTGTATTCTGACATTATTGAAAAAATGGGTTACTTTTAATCCGGGCCCACAAGCCAACAACGTTCAAACTAAAAAATTACACATTGTAAAAAAAGTGCTCGTTAAGGAACGTTTAAAACATTACCTAAGGAGGAATAAACACCTTGCAAACACAAAATGAGGGACCAAACCTAAACATGATGACATTATTGTTACAATAGTCCAAAAACGAACACATTGCGGCCAAAATACACCCCCACAAATGTACGCTAATTGATTGTGTAATCCTGACATTAGCAGCTATGATTTCCACCTGCGTTCGGTTTTGTGCTATCCAAAAAAACTGCTTTCAAAACACATACCAAGCCGGTTTTCAATCCAACACTAATTGAGTTTCTGACAAGCCGTGATTAATCGATGCAACATCGTGGAGTGCCGGGACGGAGGAGAAGGCCATCGCCACTGTGGTCGAGTTATCCAGCCCCTAAGCTGTGCGAGCATTTTGAAGGGAAAGAGGATCATCCAGTGACGTATGAGTTGGTACGAACACATTTGACCGTTCGCATTTGTTAATGTATGTACGCCCCAAAAACGCCTCGCCACGCCTGCGTTTTTCCATCTCCACCCCCGTCAACGCCCAAAAACGGCCTGTTCTGTCAATCACATTTGACATGTCACTTCCTGTACGCTATTTGACGAACGACACAAAAAATACTCGCAATCTGCCGTACGCACATGCGCAGTGTAACACCGACGCATGCGCGGTTACTCAACATCGGAACGCAACGAGCGTACTGCCTCTAACGAACGGCTCTGAATCAGGGCCAATGTTTTTATTCTTCTATTTTTACACTACACTAACACAATCAACCCGCCACCCACCGCCCAGCTTGCTGGTTTTGCAAATAAGTGAAAATGTATGATTTCGTATTGCAGTCTGGGATTATTTAAATGAATTGTGCGGGTGAGCAAGACACATTTAGGGAACACATTCCTTGGTTTATCAGTAGACACATGGGGCCTGATTCAGCAAGGATCGCTATTCTGCTAGAACGCAAGCACCGCAGATGCTAATATTAGCGGTGAAATGCAAATGTTTGCAATCGCATTGCGATCACAGCTTACCATAAGCACGCCCACTTCCCCTTACACACATCCGTATACTTGGGCAACATAGCGAAGTTATCAGTAACGTCGAGTAACATCGGACCTATACGCACAGTTAAGGCAGGTCAGACCTCACTCAGGAATCGCTTACTTCAGGTCAAGCTATCAGGCCTCAGGCTGCGTACGGAATTGCAATGGATAATTTATGCACGCCCCTGCAACGCCGTCCCAACGCACTGGCATGCCTGCGTTTGCCCGACCACCCCCCCCATCACCACCCAATCACTCTGCTCGGGGTCTGCGTAGCCTCTGTAAACGCATTTCCATCGCTATTGCTAGTTCGCACACTGCGATGCATACGCATGCGCAATGCGAATTAATCAACCGATTGCGTGCGTCTTTGCTACTGCGATCCTTGCGATCAGGCCCACAGTTCTTTCCTTCCCACATGAGGTCATGAGCTATTTGGTTGACCAGAGAAGCCAGAAACACAACCTCATCCTAATTTATAGATGCAAATTGTGCCATCGAGTTACCCTGTTGCGTGGCACTGTATATTTACTGTATGTCAATACAATGAGCATTTCAAATACACAAAAGACATACATACTAAGGTTACCCTCGGCATATTTAATAATTGAGGCATGATCTCAGCAGAAAAACATAAAAGTTAAAATAAATGAAGGGGTAGACCCTAAAATGGAATTAGAATGTACCCAGTAATGATATTTTTTATCGCCTTGCAAATGTAGGCGGTACAGAGACAGGAGGTGAGCGTGTACCTGGAAACGCATTTGCCCGACTATTAGATGCATTTAGGCAAATAAGAACATTTTGCGTCCATCATTTTTGATTCTGCAGTTTGTAAATAAGTGTGACTGTCGGGAACTCTGACTGCTCAGATCATTTCAGTCGCTCAGGTGACAGTCTGGAACCTCTTGTCACACTTCCTGCTACAGCTGTCACTTTACTGAAATCACACTGTGCACGGTACTGCCATGGGAAACTGGGTCAGTCTGTGGAAATGTTAAATTGTCTGAAATAAAACACTAAAATTGCATAACAAGCATCTCAGGGCTGTTTCACCCAGACAGTCTGGATCACTGACTTGAAGGAAAGCTCAGACACCTCAACCACGTGCAGGTGTATTTAGTAGATGTGTAATTGTCTTACGCATTTCCTTATCCATTTCCACTACACCGCGCATTGTCATCATCATTTCATAGGCTGAACTCACTGTTCATCAGCCAATCAATTCATTGGGAAATAGTGACATCATTGCATATCCACACCTCCCAAAACTGTGGGGGTTAACTTTGGAACAGGGACATTGTATGTGCGCTGAATGTGTGTGCACAGAAAAGGGATGTGGCCTTGCAGTTCAGGGGCGAGGGGCATGCCCAGTGCTTCCCAAGATGCTGGGCTGCCCCCAGTACCTCTTCATAAAGTATGGATTCTGTGTGTAATGCGCACAGCATCCATTCACCAGAAGATTCCCAACCCTGAGCGCCTCCACCGCGGACACTACACCTATCTGTGACACATCGACTAAGTATAAATATGAATATCTGTATGGTTTTATTTCATTTTTAAAATTATAATAACATTACATCTATAGAACTGCCTCTCAGGCTTTTCTGTGTAACCCTCCGCACACACTAAATAACTTTTATTATACAACATAGGGGCCTATTCATTATCACTAATGAGCTTGTTACAAATGCAGAAATGCCCATTCTTTAGTAGCCCGATGTACTGTAGCCAAGCTCGGACTGGGCTGCCGGGGATTCTGGGAATTTCCCAGTGGGCCTAGCACATATCATTAAGGGCCCTATTTACTACAATCCGCATTTCAAATGTGGTTGTAGTGTGATATTTTCACCTAAATTCGCATTTAGGAAATATCACAGAATTCCCATGCAGGGACAGAGCTTGCAGTAAAGCTCTATCCCTGCGAATCCCCTCTCCAGTCTACTCACAATTTTTTTCGCAAAAATACAGTGAGGTGTACTCGAAGAGCCACCGACTCACCAAAGCGCTCGCTTACACTTACCTCGGTGATCGGTGCTCCAGTGAAATTCTCTCTCTGGGGCTCTGGTCAGCTGGTCTCCCTGCTCCTGCACTGTGACACTGCCACCTTGCCAGGAGGAAAGAATGCCTGGTATGCAATGGCCCGATAGTGACCTCTGTGGATTTTGTTAAAGGATAATGTTGCACTTTACCCGTTGCGCCCATTGCTGGTACTGTCTCAAGACCTTTAGAAAATGTAGATGTGACATTTTACACGGATGGGAGTTGTCATAGACAGACTGACACTGGAGAGTTATGTACAGGTTATGCTGTTCTAAATGACGAAGACATCATAGAAGCCGAACCTTTAGGACCACCACACTCGGCCCAAGTGGCGGAACTGGTGGCTCTAAAGAGAGCGTGTGAATTAGCAAAAGGTAAATCTGCTAATATCTGTACTGACTCGAGGTACGCCTTCGGAGTAGTACACGATTTCGGTGCCTTATGGCGTCTGAGAAAATTTATGACAGCAGCAGGCACACCAATTGCACATTCCAAACATATAAAAGGACTATTAACAGCAATCCAATTGCCTAAGACAGTGGCAGTAATAAAGTGTAAAGCCCATACATGTGAAGATGATCCGGTGTCACTGGGCAACAACAGGGCAGATGAAGCTGCAAAATGGGCAGCAGGGTTAAAAATGAATGTACCATCTGAACAGATTATGACTTTCCAAACAATTGACATGCTGAAATTAATGAGATGCAAAATTTGTGTTCTACCCGAGGAAAAGTCAGTGTGGAGGTCCACGGGATGTGGGCAAGAGTCCTCTGGACTGGAGGGACGGACAAGGTAAGCCAGTGGCTCCCAAGGCATACTACCCCAGCCTGGCTGAGGCAGCGCATGGTCTGACTCATTTGGGAAAGCAAGGTATGTGCAAATTGGTGAGAGCATACTGGTGCGCACCGGGTTTTTCTTCTCAAGCGGAAAAGAGAGCAATGTCCTGTCTAACCTGCTTAAGGAAAAACATTGGGAAAACGATCTCTACCGAACCATCTCACATTCACAAAGAGCTGACCGTGAGCCTATGAATTATGAACTATTACGCAAAATTAGGTCAGGTGGAAGACACTTCCGGTATAAATATACACTAAGTTCCACCAAAGAAATGATTGGTAGGGTACCAGATGGATATTGTGCCAAGGTTATACAACCAGACACTTGCATGTGTCAGATGGGAGAATCTGAGATAGGATTATTCGTGAGGGAAATGTGTTTAATGATCATGATGCATACTAATCCTTATGTTCTCCCCGATGATGTATATTTTATATGTGGAAGGAAAGCGTATAAGTGGCTCTCCCTGACTTCCGAAGGTTTGTGTTATCTGGGAAGAGTAGTCCCAGAAGTTATGACCCTCACACATGATGAAATGCTTGGTATACATTTTGTGCATGTCTAAATAAAATACATTATATGATGGTATTTCCTAGTTCAGGGTTGTAATGCAGTTCTACATTTACCTCAGTATTCATATTGTCATTACAGACCACCATCATAATTTCGTTCTTTCGTTTTACCTTATTTTTAAATTTTCCACACTTCACCACAGTAGGAACACACCGGACACATATGCCAATTACTATGATGACAACCAGTATGAGGATCAGGAGTTTACCTATGCTTGCGATCATTTCCTGGACCCATTCCCCTAGACCTGAGAACCACTTTGCTGGGTTCAACCATGAAACCCATTCCTCAACCTTCTCCTCTACTTCAGCCACTGAAGCATTATGGTTCTTCCGAAAATCCCATTTTAGCTGCAGAATTTCATCCATCTTCCGGTCTATCACCTCCTTGGGGTCACTAGTGTTATTTGTAATATATGTGCAACACTTTACACCAAATTGGGTGGCTAATGTTACCCAATACCCTCCAGTGACAGCTGTTAAATAATTTAACACTAGTCTATGTTGCACCAGTTCTTTCTTGTAAGCTTGCAACTCCCTTCCTGTATATCTAAACGTGTCATCATACATCTCAGTGATATTATCTATTTTTCGGTCTATCACCTCCTTGGGGTCGCTGGTATCATTGGTGACATAAGTGCAACACTTCACTCCAAATTAGGTGGCCAGAGCTACGCAGTACCCTCCAGTGACAGCGGTTAAATAATTTAACACTAGCCTGTGTTGCACCAGTTCTTTCTTGTACGCTTGCAATTCCCTACCTGTATACCTGAAGGTGTCATCATACATTTCGGTGATATTACCTATCAATTTAGCAAGGTCCTGAATATATCTAAAATTTAATGTACCCCGAGCGATCCTGGTGGGATCCAGTGCGACTAAAACTTGAAAGCCAGTTGTCTCACTAATTAACTGAGTGGCTTTATGCACATCACCAGGTATCAAATTTCTTTTGCCTCTGTGTTCATACTGCGTGTGAAGGTATGGTGATGGTGTGTTTTTATGAATACCAAGCATTTCAACATGTGTGAGGGTCATCTTAGCACAATATCCATCTGGCACCTTACCAATAATTTCTTTGGTGGAACTCAATGTATACCGATACCTAAAATGTCTCCCAGTAGATCTAATTGAGCGTAACAGATCATGATTCACAGACTCATTATCAGCTCTCAGTGAGAAGGTCATCGTCTGATTATTCCCCGTCACTTCCCAACTCCCTGGTTTATTGGGGTTGGTTATGTTTAAACACAAAAGTGATCTATCTACTTGGAATTGATAGAGTTTGAAATGAGGTGGTTTGGATGAGAGGAATTTTCCATCCAATGTTTTCCCTTTTTGCAATTCTAAAATTTCCATAATATTCAGCGGAAATGGCACCAACCCTACATTATGCGGACCCTGTGGCACGTGTGAGCACACCCAACAATCAGTCTGGTTTAATACTTTAAAAAATAAACACATGGAAATTGCGCTCCTTCCAGGACAAGAACAAATCGTAAATTTCACGTAGGAATAAATAATGTCCACCAAAGTCCCAATAGTTATTTTTCTCCAAACAGAATTTTTTAAAAAGATTTCTCCTTCTTCACATTCCCTTTGAGATACCTCTGTCGTAATAGACCAACTCACACATGGAAGTACATTCCTGATGGTTAAGGATCGATGGTGAAAGAAAAGGCCTTGGCGGCGTGTTGCGGGCGGCAGTGAGCAGGCTGTCACCAGTCCGACGCCCTGCACCGCCGGAGTCGGACTGGTGACAGCCTGCTCACCGCCGCCCCGCAACACGCCACCAAGGCCTTTTCTTTCACCATCGAGAGACACTGTCACTGAGTTAAGTCTCTTCCTGAGTTAAGAGACTTAACTCAGTGACAGTGTCTCTCTCAGCCTGCCCGCCGCCGCCCGGCTAGCCCTGCACCGCCGGAGTCGGACTGGTGACAGCCTGCTCACCGCCGCCCGCAACACGCCGCCAAGGCCTTTTCTTTCACCATCAATCCTTAACCATCAGGAATGTACTTCCATGTGTGAGTTGGTCTATTACGACAGAGGTATCTCAAAGGGAACGTGAAGAAGGAGAAATCTTTTTAAAAAATTCTGTTTGGAGAAAAATAACTATTGGGACTTTGGTGGACATTATTCATTCCTACGTGAAATTTACGATTTGTTCTTGTCCTGGAAGGAGCGCAATTTCCATGTGTTTATTTTTTATGTATATTTAGTATTGGTGATACTATTGGGTGAATCTGCTGCCCCTGTCATTTTGCGCAATAGGGATTATAATACTATTGGTTTAATACTTTGCCTACCATGCTATGATAATCCTCTAAAGGATACCCACCCCAGTACGGGTTATATTTAGGGTGGCACCGTTGGATACAGTTCTCATCAACTAGGGACCCACAAAGCTCACAAGTACAGGAATCTTCAGATGATAAACCTCCACACCGTCCCCGAGTATCCGGAATAGCAGCTCTCTTAACAATTACAGTACTAAGATTGGTCAGACACTCCCCTGATTGGCATAGCACTCCTCCTTCTGACTCCACTCCATCAGCACTGCCATCAGCTACCATCTCCTCTAATAGTCCCCCGTCACAGAGACCGGACATTCCCGAACCAACCAGAATGGTGAAAACTCTGGAAGAGAATATGAAAATGAACACAGCAGGCCAGTCCATTGCCACAACAAAGACCTGCTAATTTCTGTTAGTTCAGGTATCTCACTACAACCTTTCAATCCTCCCAGAACAAGCTCGCGATCAACATGTCCACGTTATCAGCCTTGTCTCCACCTTGTTTCTCCTCCGGTTGGTTGACCTTTTTGCAGTGAGTGGAATGGACCCAGGTATCTCTCTCAGCCACCTTCACAGATGTGTTACTCGTCAGTAACACCTGGTACGGGCCTTCCCACTGATCAGTCAAACAACCGGAATGCAAAAAATTTCTGATCATAACATGTTCTCCAGGTTCAACATCATGACAGTTTGTTTCAGGCATATCATGGGACAACAATTTCAGTTTCTGCTGTTGCTGTTTTAACTGTTTACTCATTGATATAAGATACCTTACAGTTACCTCGTTGTTACCCTTCAAGTCTTCCTGTGGACTTATAATCAAATGAGGTTGTCTACCAAACAGTGTTTCAAAGGGGGACAGATTTAGAGGGGGTCTAGGAGTGGTCCTTATACTATGTAGGACCAACGGTAATGCTTCTGGCCATCCTAGTCCAGTCTCTGCCATGATTTTACTTAACTTAATTTTAATAGTCCCGTTCATCCTCTCTACCTTTGGCGCTGGCCTGCGGTCGGTAGGGGGTGTGAAGTTGACTATTAATACCCATCAGTTTACACATATTTTGAAAAACATCACCTGTGAAATGAGTACCCCTATCACTCTCAATAATTTTAGGGATACCGTATCTGCATACAAACTCCTGTACTATTTTCTTGGCAGTAAACGCAGCAGTATTAGTGGCCGCTGGGTAGGCCTCAACTCAGTTGGAAAACACGTCATTGCACATTAATACATACTTGAGATTCCTGCAGGGTGGTAATTGGATGAAATCAATTTGTATCACCTGGAAAGGTCCATCAGTCGGTGGAATGTGGGACGGTTCGGTAGGGATCGCTTTCCCTATGTTCTTCCTCAAGCAGGTCAGACAGGACATTGCTCTCTTTTCTGCTTGTGAAGAGAAACCCGGTGCACACCAGTATGCTCTCACCAATTTGCACATACCTTGCTTTCCCAGATGAGTCAGACCATGTGCTGCCTCAGCCAGGCTGGGGTAATATGCCTTGGGGGCTACTGGCTTACCTTGTCCGTCCCTCCAGAGCCCGAAGGACTCTTGCCCACATCCCTTGGACTTCCAAACTGACTTTTCCTGGATAGAACACAAACTTTGCATCTCAATTAATTTCAGCATGTCAATTGTTTGGAAAGACATAAATTTTTTGTGCTGAAAAAGCACCCCCTCGGCTTATACTCAAGTCATGCCCGCATGGTACGCAGCTGAGTAGCGTACCATGCGGGCCACAGTGCAGACTGTGTCTCTGTGACACAGCTGCACCGCGTGTGTAGTGCTGACCGGACGGAGTTTGGTCAGCACTACACACTGCCAAACACACAGCCGCCGGACACCGGCAGCTGTGTGTTTGTTGTAATCAGCAGCCGATGAGAGTCTATGGGAAAGATTTCTGGACTGCACAACCTGACTATATATATGATGGGAGGTGCTACCTGATGAGACTAATTGCAGGCACAGAAACAGACAAATCTCAGGTGCACAACTCCAAATTATTAATAATATATATAAAATAAATGCAATAAAATTTTGCAATCAATAGAGGTTTTTAGCATAATCATGGCCAAGGTTATGGGCCTACCCACCATATCCAGGTAACCTCTTTCGGGTAGGTCCCTAACATACTAGGGTTCAAATCCAGAGCGCAGGACCCCCCAAAACTGGCCCAGCCAAACCGCCCCAGGGCACCACCATAGTAAGAAAAGTGCAGTGTAAAGAGATAGTTAGAAGCAGCTGCAGCTGCATATAAAGAATGAAAATAAAAAAGTGAAGTACATATATATTAAACACACACAGTGAAGGGTTAAAATGTGTTATAAAAGAAAATGTGTTATAATGCGGTGCCCTGAGACAGATTAACCAACGCAATCCAGGGGGACCCACACCCCAAAAATTAACCAAAGTTGCACTACAGTATATAACTTGTAAGACTTATCTAGAATTGTGCCTAATACAGACTCTCATGCCTAATACAGACTCTCATCGGCTGCTGCTGCTCCTACTGTGGAAGCCATCTTCCGGCTCCCGCAGTGGGTAATGGGAGAGATGTCATGATGACGTCTCTCCCATAAATCAAAGCGGCCGGAGGAGCTGATAGCAGCAGCGGGACCAGGAGCGGGGTTTCAGGTAAGTGTTTTTTTTTTTATTTTTATTAGGACTACTGGGAGCACTACCAGGGGGGGATTACTTCTGGGGGCACTACCAGAGGGGGATTACTTCTGGGGGCACTACCAGAGGGGGATTACTTGTGGGGGCACTACCAGGGGGGTTACTTCTGGGGGAACTACCAGGGGAGGATTACTTCTGGGGGCACTACCAGGGGGGGATTACTTGTGGGGGCACTACCAGGGGGGTTACTTCTGGGGGAACTACCAGGGGAGGATTACTTCTGGGGGCACTACCAGGGGGGGATTACTTCTGGGGGCACTACCAGGGGGGGGATTACTACTGGGGGCACTACCAGGGGGGATTACTTCTGGGGGCATTACCAGGGGGGGATTACTACTGGGGGCACTACCAGGGAGAATTACTTCTGGGGGCACTACCAGGGGGGATTACTACTGGCGGCACTACCAGCTGCTGCATTTCCCACCCTAGGCTTATACTCGAGTCAATAAGTTTTCCCAGTTTTTTGGGGTAAAATTAGGTACCTCGGCTAATATTCGGGTCAACTTATACTCGAGTATATACGGTAATTTGTTCCGTTGGTAAAAATATTTTTAACCCTACTGCCCATTTCGCAGCTTCATCTGCTCTGCTGTTGCCCAGTGACACCGGATCATCCTCACATGTATGGGCTTTACACTTAATTACTGCCACCGTTTTGGGCAGTTGGATTGCTTTTAGTAATTGTTTTATGTAATAAGTTAAATAGTAATATCCAGCGCTAACCTGCTCTAATGGTGTGTGGGAACGTTTTATGTCCAGTGGTGTAGTAGTGAGTACAAGATGCGAATAACTATATAATGGGTTTATTAAAATGAAAAAAGAATTCAAGAAGTCGCTTGTTATTTTAAAATATGCAATATATAGCAGGTGTCCAATTTCAACACCATAAGTGGGGATCAAAGTTCCTGAGCAGTGACACTAGTAGATGCATAAGAGAGCTCCTTTAGGGTGCCTCTTTCCGTAGGTCCCCAATGGGTGTCTACATGTTCCTAGGTCAAAGCTACAGGGTCCTTGTTACAAAAAGATGTCTCTGGATAGGTGAGACACCTATGTCAAGGTGCAGGTGACATAAGGTAACCCCTGTGTGAGGTCCCTTTCCGTATGGCTCCCCGTGCCTATGTATCCCTGATATCACCTATCTGATAGTCTGTAGTAAAAAAGATGGTGCTTGTATGCACATATGACGTGTCACGTTGTTATTATTATATCCCCAAGGGACTTGTGATGGTGCAGGGTGTAGGTGTACCCTCATATAGGGCTAACCTTCCGTATGAATAGTCATACGTATCCTCACTCAATAAGTTGGTGTAATAGAAGAAAGGCACACTCTGGAACAATGTTTAAACAGAGACAGGGGCGGTGTCCCGCACTCCTGCCCTTACCATGGGCGCAGTAGTATACTGGTCGTGATGTGTTCTCCCCCGTCTGCAACTGACTGCCGATCACTGCTCTCCTCCACAGAGCCGGATGGGATGTCAGCGTGCACGATTCTTAAGGTGCGCCGGCGGGCTGCAGGTGTTCGTCAGGATCCTCTGTGATCCGTATAGGCAGCCTCCGGTGACTACTTTCCTCTCCAGCACCAGTTGTCACGAGGGGTGTGGGCAGGCAGGCAGGCGGGCGGACACTCAGCCAAATAGGTAGATGGTCTGTTACTGATGCCCAGGCGTAGACTGTTCTATTGGTCCGTTGAGTAGTTGTGTGGTGCACGTGGTATCAACAACAACGCGTTTCAGCCTAATGGCCTTTTTCAAGTTGATATTCATTAGTCTCAATATGGTATATATCCCTGGATCCTCCAATCAGATCCTCAGTGGGCGTGTCTATCTGGCTCTCCTCCTTGGAAAAGCGTTTATGGTCTGCAGGAATGTACCTGTAGTTGTTTCAAATATTCTTACTTATAGGCAATGAGTGTAGTTCTATAGGCAAATGAAATGATATATAGGCTTACAATGTTGTATATATAGAGATTGAACCATGAATAAAGCAATAAAAAAATAAATCAATACCATGTATCAATATCTGTATGTGTATGTGATAGAATC
Source organism: Taudactylus pleione (assembly GCA_031769625.1). Classification (NCBI taxonomy): domain Eukaryota; kingdom Metazoa; phylum Chordata; class Amphibia; order Anura; family Myobatrachidae; genus Taudactylus; species Taudactylus pleione. The sequence goes on from JAUIMM010000179.1 coordinate 668,345, forward strand.
TTGTTTTATATGCATATATTGTTAATGTATGTTAGTGCAAAGGGAGGAATAAGCTAAGATATTAAGGAAGAAAGCGTCAACACGCATATACATATGTACACACATGTGTGCACACACACATATGGTGTACATATTCACATATGTACATACGTGCATTCCTACATACGTACATATATGTATATATATATATATCATATATACACACACCTACGGTCCATGTTCTTATGAAAGGAACCGATTGGCAAAGCGTCCAATGAGATTCTCACCTATAGGGAACTGTGTTCTTATGATGTAATGCTCATACAATAGTTGGAATCACATCTTTAAAATTGATGTGTGATGAACACTCTGATTTATATGGTAGTGTGTAATAATGTTTATTACTTATATTAGTATCCAATAAATTTCAATTGATATTGAATAGGTACTTATTGGGAACATCAGCCACAGCAAACACTCCTGTGGCCAGTGTCCCAGCCAAAGCACATACCCATATCCTATTATTCTTGCCCAAATTTAATAAAACATTGTCCTGAATGATGGACCTTCTATAATGTGTATGTGTGTGTCTGCATTTATAATTAAACTCACAGAACTATTTATTTTTTTATCAGTATGCTGTTGTTGAAATCTACATTCAGGCCTCTCGGTGCCATTGTTTTCAGATTGTATACCCACTTCATCTCCTGTTTATCTAGGTAATCCATGTGGTTTCCACCTCTCCAATTTCTCCCTGGTTGTTCTATAGCTATAAAGTAGAGGTCCATGGGATTGGAGTCGTGTATATTTTAAAATAACAAGCGACTTCTTGAATTCTTTTTTCATTTTAATAAACCCATTATATAGTTATTCGCATCTTGTACTCACTACTACACCACTGGACATAAAACGTTCCCACACACCATTAGAGCAGGTTAGCGCTGGATACTACTATTTAACTTATTATCTCCCTTTTCGAGTCTGGACAACTCTGTGTCCAGCTGCTTCCGAGAACACTAGTAGGCATACGGTAGCGCTGGTATCCACATTCTGTAAAACACAAGTAATTGTTTTATGTGTCTGGAATGTGCAACTGGTGTGCCTGCTGCTGTCATAAAATTTCTCAGACGCCATAGAGCTCCGAAATCGTGTACCACTCCGAACGCATACCTAGAGTCAGTGTAGATGTTAGCAGATTTGCCTGCTGCCAGTTCACACTCTCTTCTTAGTGCTACTAACTCTGCCACCTGGAGAGGAGGACCAAGGGGTTCAGCTTCTATGATGTCTGTGTCATTTACAAAAGCATAACCTGTACATAATTCACCTGTGTCTGTTTGTCTATGACAACTCCCGTCCATGTAAAATGTCACATCCACATTCTCTAAAGGTGTGTCACGTATGTCAGGTCTGATTCAGATATTCCATACAATCGTGTGTATCATTATGTCCGCTGAACTCAGTTCCCGCCAGCAACTCATCTCCTTCCACCCTTTGTACATCATGTTGCTGGATTCAGCGTATTACATCGTTAACAGTGATGTTTGCAGGTGCAATTAGAGCTAGTTCCCATTTGGTAAACCTAGCTGAAGAAACATGTCTGGTTTGGGCAGAGTTCAGCAGAGCAGATACAGCATGGGAAGTATAGACAATCATATCATGGCCCAATACTACGCCCTCACTTTTACTCACCAATAGAGCCGTTGCTGCCATACTTCTTAAACACGTTGGGAGTGATCTTGCCACAGTGTCCAAATTGGGCACTGTAGTATGCTACGGGCCTACTGGCATCACCATGTTTTTGTGTGAGGACACCTGCAGCACAACCATCAGCTTCCGTACAATACAAATCAAAAGGTTTTTCATAATCAGGTATTCCCAATGCAGGTGCTTTTGTCAGACTAACCTTAAGATTAAGGAAAGCCTGCTCTGTTTCCTCTGTGTGTATGACACGATCGGGCTTTGAGGAAGAGACTAATTCTTGTAATGGCAAGGCCAAAATAGAAAAACCTGGGATCCACATTCTACAGTACCCACACATTCCCAAGAAGGTACGAATTTGCTGTTGGTTCTACGGCAGTGTCATGTTCTGTATGGCCTGGATTCTGTCATTTGTGAGATGTCGTAACCCCTGAGTTAGGCAGTGTCCCAAATATTTTACTCTGGATTGGCACGGCTGTAGTTTGTGTCCTGTGTGCGAGAGGTGAAGCAACAAGAGTTTAGTATCATTTAAACATGACATAAATGAATCAGAACATAGCAATAAATCGTCCACATATTGAATTAGAACAGACCCATTGACAGGTTGAAAAGATTGTAAACAGTTGTGCAGGGCCTAGGAGAAGATACTGGGGCTGTCTATGAAACCTTGGAGCAATCGTGTCCATGTGTATTATACACCCCTGTATGTGAAAGCGAATAGGTACTGACAGTCAGGATGAAGAGGCACAGAGAAGAAAGCAGAACAAAGGTCAATGACGGTGAAATGGGTTGCATTTGGTGGGATCTGCATAAGAATGACAGCTGGATTTGGCACTACAGGAATTTGGCTCTCTACCACCTTATTAACACCTCTAAGGTCTTGTACCAGCCTATAACCCCAACCGCCACTCTTCTTCACCAGAAAGATGGGACTGTTGGCTACACTAGCTGTACGAACTAAAATTCCCTGTTGTAATAATCGCTCAATTATTGGATAAACCCCTAATTCTACCTCCTGTTATAGTGGGTACAGGGGAATTTTTGGAGCTTGCCTACCGCCTTTTAAATTTACCATTACGGAGCTTACGTTTGCCATTTATCCAGTGTCCTGTCCATCCTTGGTCCAAAGTGAATCTGGAATTTGGGATAGCATTTGATCTACCTGAGATGGATTTTCATTTAAACTGGTAGAGTTATACATTATCCTTTGAGGAGTGTCCAACATATCCCTCACCTCATGCGCAACTCTCTCTGGGATATCTAAAAATAAACCATCAGGGGTACAATATATGACACATCCCATCTTACATAATAAATCCCTTCCCAGTAGGTTAGTAGGAGCTGCTGCTGCCAGGAGGAAAGAATGCCTGGTATGCAATGGCCCTATAGTAACCTCTCTGGATTTTGTTAAAGGATAATGTTGCACTTTACCTGTAACGCCCATTGCTGGTACTGTCTCGTTGGTTACCTGTAAATTAACGGGAGATTTTTATCACTGACCTGGTCGCCCCTGTGTCTAAAAGAAAAGGGTATTTAGTACCAGCTACATCAACCATCATGACTGGCTCTTCCCTAGTACCCCCCGTTAACCTGACTATCTGTAGACCACAGGTATGACCTGACCCCTAGCGCTGGCTCCCACTCTCCAATAAAGCATTAACGGCCACAATTGGAGCTGGTGCCTGTTGGATATTTGCTGGTCTCTGTGCATATCCTTTATGGGGATATGCAGGTACTCCCTGGTTAGGGGGTCCTACCCTCTTTGCCATGCAGCTCTTACTTAGATGTCCTGACTGGTTGCAATTAAAACACTTTCGTGGAAAGGATTGTTGTGTGGGTTGAGCAGGAGAGAATGGTGGTGGGTATGGGTAAGGATATTGAGGAAAAGGATGTTGTGGGAGGTATGGAGTTTGTGGGTAGTATGGGACTTGTGGCTGTGTGTGATAAGTGGGGTAGGGCTGTGTTTGCAGTGGTGTGGGATTGGTGAGGACGTGTAACAGGTGCAGGTGTGTGTGTGGGTGCAGGTGTGTCTGCTGGCTGTGTTGTTACCGTCATTCCTTCTAGAGCTTGAATACTGACAGCCATTAGTTTCTCGCTCTGGGTCTCTCTCTTCTTTGTGATGTTTTTGTCATCTTCTATGGCGGATTCTATGAGGGTATCTATTGTGACTCCCCTCCAGCCAGGCTGTGAGGTCTGAACCCAGGTCTTTAGGTTCTCTTTAAGACCATCCATGAGTATAGTGACAATCATTCCCCTGTGGTGAGTGCTATCTTTAATATCTTCTAACCCAGTGTACTGGGTGATAGCCTGCAGAGCTCGGTCGCAATAATCTTCTGCAGACTCACTGTCTTTTGTTTTATAGTGAAAATTTTGTTCCAGTTAACTACTACTGGAAAATATACACCCAATTGAGGGGGTCATTCAGACATGCTCGCGAGTGAAGGTCGCTCGCTAGCGGGTCGATGTTGGGCGAATGCGCATGCGCACGACGGAGGGAGCTCCGTTGTACGCATGCGCGAGACCCGGCGAGCGATGAGGAATACGTCGCTCGGGGTCTCGCACCAAAGGGGGCGTGCTGTCGATGGTGACTGACAGCACGCCCCCTTTGGTGGGCGTTCCGGGGGCGTGGCTGCCAGACGGAGGCATTCCCATGGGAATTGCTTGTTACATTTTTATGGGTTTTTTCAATAACTGTACCTGCACCCCCATCCACATAAGGTGGTGGTGGTGCGCGTGAACTACTGGCAATGCCTTCCGCAACGCTACCTTGCCGCACATGCGCGCCATTTTGCTGCTCGCATGCATTGCAATTTAGCGCCGCAGGTGTACTTTCTGGCAATGCGTTCGCAACGCTGGTTTGCGTCCCTTGCACAATTTTAAGCCACGCATCCCCTTCATGCTGCCACAATTTTAAACATTCGTTATGTTTTACCTTTTTCACTTGAGAACGCATCAGACTGATGTGATCCCGGACATTACTCAATACATCTTTATCAAAACTACCAATTCTGAGAAACGGCCTAACACTCTTCATCATTATCTTAAACCATACGTCACAATACCTTATTGCATAAGCACCGTACTTAGTATGCATAATACGATGGGCCAATCCAAGCGGCGCTTCCATTAGCAGCACATAATTGTCTAACATCTCTATTGTTTGCGTGGCTCCCATCTTGGGACAACTCCTACATTTTTCAATAAAAATTTATACTGGTGAAAAGACAGTCAAGATACTTTCACTTACCTGCGGACGCCTTTGAAAAAGGGTGTATCCGCGAACCCTATGGAGGACTTCTAGACACCTCCACTCACCTATGGAAGTAAAGGCCGCTTCCGCTCAGCAATCCCTTTTTGACTACGTTTCAACTGCTAGGGGGCAGCAAAGTACCCTTTGTTTTCCAGTTGATTTCGTCCACCCTCTCACCAGCTCACAATCATAGTCTAACCAAAAATGATGCGGTTCAATTATAGTGTTCAAATAAGCCTAACAGATCACACACATTGATTACTGAACACTATAATCACGCTGGGAGCCGAACCCTAACAAAAATAACAACCCATACACCTGCCTTGTGTAAAGTTAACGGTAAGCTGCTATCGAGTCACTAGGCCATTCATTACTCCTAGCACTTAAGGGTCCTATGATACCCTTAACATTTAGGTCCTGTGTTACAGCCTAAACAAGTACTCACAGTTACACACTTTTTTCCTGCTCAGAAAAATACACATTAACCCAATAATTGGCAACAATTGATAATGTAACCTCAACGGCTTTGTTTAAACATGTGGCAGCACAACCGGAAGTACGTATACGCTATTGTGCGACTAGTTGCATACACAATAATGCAACTACTACACAACAGTATGACTTACCCTTAGCTGCGTACGCAAAAGTGCGTCTCTACTGTGCGCGCAAAAATGCGAGCCAGCCATGTACACAATACTGCGGCACCCCTTTTTAGTGTGAAATTCTATCAACAAAGGAAAACAAACTTTTTCCTCTTGTCCCTGGAGTCTAGTCAGCGTACCCTGACTCACACGATAACAGGTAGCGATCTCTCAGCATCGAGTGGTTGCAGGTAAACTGTGTGTGGCCACTATCCACCCTTTGGTGAGATATCAATAACCGTATGTTTATTGTGTGAATAGGTAAGTGGCCTCACTCTACGAGCCCCCAACTAAGGATACTGACTTTAAACCTCTATACGCTCCTGCCTATACCTTCTAAAAACCTGCCCATACCTTCTAAAATTGATGCTATTTGCGTACGCAGTCATACAGTAAAATCAAGACTTCAGACCTTGAACATGTGTTTCCAAAGCACAAAGTATTTTTCAAGCAAAGTACAGATAGTTACACACTGTGATCTAAGTACAATTTAGCGCAAAGGAATTATACAGACCCAAGATACAGTTATACATACGCACGTGCTCTGGAACCAGATTCCGGCATCAGCAAGAAACCTCCATCAACAGCATCAGCATGAAGACTGAAGACTGGGGTCAGAACACACATATTTATACCCCCACAGAAATAGACTACACAATAGAGAGGTTCATTGCGATCCCATTGGTTCCCCATCACGGTGCTTCTGTTACAGGACATTTAACAGGTTGATTCAAATGGACACAGACCAGCCTCCGACAGCTGGTTATCTCTGTTTTCCTGCCTCATGCAAATCTAGGCTGTTGGTTTTACAAAGTACATTTTGGTGCTTTAACTTTCTACGGTCCATAAGTTGAGAATGCATGTTGCGATCTTCACATCGATAATACCGGGAAGCTGTTGAGAAAGTGCAGATCAGTATAACACCAAACACGGTTTACTTATCATGTATTAAGCCTAAGATACCAAATAACCTTTGTTTTACAGCATTTGTAATAAATTAATAAAACTTGAATCTTATACCTTTAAACTATGGAATCTTTTACGCGAATGTGCAGTGTGTAAGTGTTAGGGGTTTGGGAAAAGACGCTAGTTAACTTGGGGCAGATGTGTACGCATGAAGCTAATAAACAGCGTTCGCATGCGGGGTATTATGCATTCGCTAATGTGCGACATGTTAACAGCGCAACTGTGTGTATTAATGTGTGTATGTAGTATGGTAAAATATGCAATCGCATGATGCTAATAATAGCATCGCCATATGTACGTGAGTTTAGCTAAAATGGCACTGGGCAGCCATTCACAAAATGGCGTCTTGCAGATCTCATTTTCAAGATGGTGTCTTGCGGCCAGTCGCAAGATGGCATCGTTTCGATCTAATTTTAAGCTGATCTTGTCTCAGCCAATTATCCAGCTTCGACAAGTGCAAAATAGTAGCAAATTAGTAGTGTTTTCCCTGCATTCACATTAACACATACATGCAATGTTAAACAGTGCACAACGCAAAATAGCTAATGATTAGCATGAGAACACTTTTATTAATCCTTCTCAAAATCATACTGTCAGTAGTCAAAACACCTAAGGACAACATTCCAGCACACTGCAACACTTACGCAGAGCTAGTTAGCGCTGTTCTCCCTGCACTCTCAGTAAAACACCTAGCCGCGAGGTTAACACAAATCTCATAGCACAGAGAGTGTAATATAGTTAAACTGTGCTGTGAGTCTGAAACGCATTAGAACACTTTATACAATCCCTACACAACCAATACTGACTTAGTCCCACATACTCAAAGATATCTTTTCAGCCTAGCGCTGCTCGCTAAGTACCCCACAGACACACAACGCTATTTAGCGTTGTTTTCCCTTGCATACATACACTTAACGCAATAGTTCCGTAGCGCAAAAGGGTTATTATTACGCGATTCATTCACAATGCCAGCATGTAAAGAAATTACTCTTTTCTGCAACTAATGTTTAGTACATGGTAAGCAGACCGTGTCTGGTGTTGTACTGATCCACTGTGTCTCCACAGATTTCCAGTACCATCGGTGAGAAGATCGGAACAAACGTCTCCAAACTATGGACTATAGAGTTAAAACATTAAAATGTAGTCTGTAATGTTAGCAGCTTAGATTTGCATGCAGCGGGAAAAAGGATACAAAGGGCGGTTGGAGGCCGTTGTGTCCATTTGAAATTGTCCAATAAGTGATCCTGTAACCAAGACACCTTTAAGAAGAACCAATGGAATCATGCCAAATGTGTCTATTGTATTTCCAATTCCTGAAAGAGTATATATGTGCATTCTCTGACCCCAGTCTGGAGTCTTCTTGCTGATGTTGTTGACGGAGGTTTCTTGCTGATGTCGGTATCTGGTCCCAGAACGCGTGCGTATGTAACAACTGTACCTTGGGTCTGTATGATTTATTTGCGCTAATTGTCTTAGATCACAGCGTGTAACCATCTGTCTTATATGTTGAATAATAACTTTTTGTGTTTTGGAAACACATTTAAGGTCTGAAGGCATTTATTTACTGTGCGACTCTACGCTAAATTGCGACAATTCTAGAAGGTATAGGCAGGATTTAGAAGGTATAGGCAGGATCGTACAGAGGTTTTAATTAGGTATCGATAGTGTGTGCATTCACATTGCGATTGCATCCTGACATAAGGACGCCCACTTCCCCTTACATCCGTATACTAGGGCAACATAGCGAAACCATCGGTAACATCGGACCCATATGCACACTTGTACAAGCCCTGACCTTACTCAGAAGTTGCTCACATCCAAGAACGCTATCAGTGCTTTGGCTGCGTATGGTATCGCAGTGGATAATTTATGCGCGCCCCTGCAACGGCGTTGAAATGCAGTGGCATGCCTGCGTTCACCTGACTACCCCCCCGTCACCACCCACAAACGGCACTTCCTGTCAGTCACTCTGCTCTGTGTCTGCGTAGCCTTTGCAAATGCAGTTCCCATCGCAATTACTAGTTCGCGCACTGCGATGCATACGCATGCACAGTATACAACAATCGACCGATTGCGTGCGTATAAGCAACTGCGTTCCTTGCTGAAACAGGCCCCGTGTCCCCTATACCTACCTGTATCTCAGTGTCCCCTATACCTACCTGTATCTCAGTGTCCCCTATACCTTTCTGTGTCCCCTATACCTTTTTTAGTGTCCTATATCATACTTGCCAACTCTCCCTCATTGTCAGGGAGACTCCCTGAAATAGCAGCAATCTCCCTGTCTCCCTGAAGAGTCTACCAATCTCCCTGATTTCACCTTACCCCCATTATGACACTGTTATATAAAAGAAAACACAGAGATATATACATTCAAATGGGATCATTAGTATAATTTCCCTGCATTGATTATAAGGCACAATGATCCCTATGGTTACATGCATTTTCTGAGAAGTATCAGTGTGTTTTCATCAACAAGTAGTTTTACTAACTGCTTTGGGGCTCATTTACATGTGGATGTAAATCAATTTTAGGACACGCCTCTCATATGTAGCAGTACACGCCCACTTTACCGCTGGGCTCATAGGTGGTGCTCTCACAATCTCCCTGAAATGCTTTTTCAAAAGTAGGCAAGTATGTCCTATATACTTATCTGTATGTCCCCTATATCTTTCTCTGTGTACCCTATACCTCTTTCAGTCCTCTATGTTCCCTATCAATCTCTCAATGTCAAGGGTTTTTTGTCTGTTACATTCTCTATCACCCCCACTCTATCTCTTGTGTGCCATATACATCTTTCAGCGCCTCCTATATCTATCACAGGACCTGATTCAGCAAGGAACGCAGTTGCTAATACGCACGCAATGGGACAGGAGGCCCATTTGGGAGGTGACGGGGGGGGGTGGTCGGGCGAACGCAGGTGTACTAGTGCTTTTGAACGCCCTTGCAGGGGCATGCATAAATTATCCGTTGCGATGCCACATGCAGCCTGAGGCCTCATAGCGTGTGATGAAGTTAGCAATTCCTGAGTAAGGTCAGAGCTTGTGCAAGTGTGTGTGAGGCTGCGATGGTGCTCTATTGTACCAATGGTTTCGCCGTCTTACTAAACATTACGGATGTGTGGTAAGTAAAGTGGGCGTCCTTATGTAGTGCTGCGAGGGAATAGCGATCGCAATAAATTAGCATACTATCGCAGTTGAACTGCGTGCGTAATCACTATTGCATGCACAGCTGCATATGATAGTGAATCAGGCCCACTGTCCTCTGTACCTCTCTCAGTGGGCTCTATTTATTAACATTATTTTTACTAAAATAAAGTGAAAAAGGGTGTTTTCACACCCTTTTCACATTATTTTAGTTTCACCTAAAGTTACTACAGGGCAATTGGAGTAGAATTCGTAAAATTCTACTCCAACCCCTAAGTATCACTTATTGTTAGCAAGCAGATCGCATTTCCCATAATTGTAACGGGAAATGTGATCTGACCAAAGTTACTAAAAATAAATTGTAAAAAAATACCGGAGAAAGCCCTGTGGCGCTATCCAGGGTCTCCTCAGGTTACCAGACTCCTGCCCTGCTCTAATGGGGAGAGGCCCCAGTAATCAGCTGTGTGGTCTAAACAGACCGCACGCTGATACAGTGCAAAAAAAAAAAATTAACTTACCTGAGTCCAGGGACCGGTGTTCGGGCCTCCGTTGATGTCTCCCCTCCGGTCAGCTGGTCTCCCATGCTGCACTGCGGCCCAGTCATCAGGTGATCGGGTCCCAGTGCAGTATGGGATATCACCTGACAGGAGGACATGGAAGACATCACCAGAGCCCGGATCATGCAGGTAAGTGTAATTAAGGGAGAGGGGGGTCTCAGGGAAGGAGGGGGGCCTCCGATCGCAGGGCGGGGTTTAACGATGGGGGCTGGGCTTAGTGCCGGGGGGTAGCAGCGGCGGCCGGTCGGCGCATGCGCGGGGCACTAGTCGCGGTATTTTTGGGCGAAAATAACGTGACTAGTGTGCGGATGGGATTCGCAGGGACAGAGCTTTCTCGCAAGCTCTGTCCCTGCAAGGGATTTTTTATAAATCCCTGTGATATTGCCTGAATTCGCAATGCGAATTCAGTCGGTAATATCACACTACAATCTGCATTACAAATGCGGATTGTAGTAAATAGAGCCCAGTGTCTCTTATATATCTGTGTCCCCTATATGTGTCACTTTCCCCTATACCTCTCTCAGGGGCCTATTTATTATGTTAATTATCGCCACGAGCGTCGGAGACAGCTTGCCCGAAAATCGTCTGTCCCCTTTAGTAGCGGTGAAACTGGAGTCTGACTCGACAGTGCTACTGCGCATGTGTGAACTTGAGCTCACGCATGCACAACTTCCGGTGATAGAGCCGAGCAGTGGTGGAGGGATGTGAATAGATCCCTTACAGGGCTGGCGCCTGGCGGCAAATTACTCCATTGTTTCCGGGAGTTCCGCCACTGCATTTTAATTACTAGAGCCTATAAGAGTATAACAGTGTAGGCAAGAGGTTCCCAAACTTTTTTGAATCATGGCGCCCTAGAGTATCAGCATTGTTTTTACGGCACCCCTAAGCCAAACGTTTGTTATTGAGCAATTCAGAAAAAATTTAGTAAAGTAGTAAAGTGCAGTAAATTAGGCTTACCTGTCATCCTTAGGTTCAGTTATGTGGTTGCAGACAGGTTTAAGCTTCTGTTTGTCCACATATTCACATTACAGTGACCATAAATAATTTGATTTGGTGCTGACCACCAACCTGAGGCACCCCTGCAAGTGTCCCAAGGCACCTCTGGGTGCCACGCCGCAAGGTTTGGGAACCACTGGTAGGCAATTTATGGGTGTGTACCTTGTGGTACTTGTAGTTCTACAAAAGCTAGAAAGCCACAGGCTGCTTATGCTTACTTTTGTGAATAGTATAGTTTGTATATGCTACTTAGGTAAAAAAAAATATTTAGCTGATGGGAAAATTTCTATTAGACCCTTGGCTTAAGCCCCAGAGCATGGGCGCAGACACAGTTAGTGTAAAGCTGGGTACAGACTACTGTAGATTATTTTTGAATGATTTGTCAACTTCCAATGATTCGGAACGTCAAATCGTCCAGTGCGTATGCACTATGCGCGCCTACGTAGGATCGACTGTCGCATCTTCAGATCTGCCATACATGCTGCTCAATCTGAGCATATTGTCAGCGATTTTCTGCAAATCGTGCAGTGTGTACACACTACCGGCCGACCAGGTGATATATTAACGTTAGATCTTAACGATCTAACGACCAAATGACGCACGATATATCATTTGGTCGTTTGGAAGATTGCACAATGTGCATACACTCATTCGTCCTGGAGTTCAAGGAAAATCCGGACGACCATCGTGTCGTTTGTACATCGTCTAGTGTGTACCCAGCTTAAGTGTGTTGGAAGAATAAGTAAAACAGGCTGCACAAATTGGACCTCATTCAGACCCGCTCGCTAGATGCGATCGCTCGCATCCAGTGTATGCAAATTTGTCAAAGTGATGGCCTGGGAAGCGATCGCTTGCCAAGGCATAAGCACACCCACTACGCTGAGACGCCCACTAGCGCACGTCATCTCCTGGAAGTGTATTAAAACATTGGTACATCGAGCACCATTGGTAGCGATCGCAGCGCTTGTGGTTTCCTTACCTTGCCGCAAGCACTACGAGGACTACAGTGTTGAAACACCGAGGCACGCCTGCATTCGCACCTCCACACCCTTGTTATTAGTGTCCTGCCCCTGTTACCACCCACAAACGGCCTCTCCTGTCACTCATTTCACTGGGCTGTCTTTGCTGGGCGAGCGAGCGGCTGCGATCGCACAGAGTAGTTCGCGCACGCGCATAACGAAGCGCGTGCATGCGCGTTCGCAAAGCAATGGCCCGCTTGCGAGCGCACAGCGCTAGGGAGCGGGTCTGAATCAGGCCCATAGTACAGCATATTCCGGAAATGCAAAAAAGGTGCTGAGCACCTTGGTAAAGTATTCTGACACATCAGCAGGGTGGGGACTGGTAGATCCCCCTGTGCCTTCAGGCATGAAAGCCAGGAATGATATTCAGCCATAACCGTGCAATACAAAGCCAGGAAGAATGTGAAAAATGGGGCGTGCCATAACACACCTATGTCAACAGCTGTGTCTGGATCTGTAGCTGCCTGCAGAGCCTTCTCTGGGTATGGCTGGGAAATGATTCCACTATTCCCAAGGAACGCCCTGTGACATGAACGTCAGCTGAAGTCAGTACGGCTGACTCATGCTGTCTCAGACACTAGCAGCCAAGTCACAGGCATTAAGAGATGGCTCATTTCACTAATCAAATTATATGCAAAGTGGCGCACGCTGACGACGTTGAAATATAAAATCCAGGAGCACTTTTAGTCTTCTGGACAGGTGCATCTGTACTCATCACACAGTCCACTTTCTAAAGGAACATACATAGAGCACTAGGAACATACATAGAGCACTATACATACTACTTTACCCGACCTCTGGAGATAAGGTCATAAAACAATTCAGTTACACACTCTACAGACATAGGACTTAGTGTCCTATGTCTGTAGAGTGTGTAACTGAATTGTTTTATATCTTATTATGATCATAATCAGTGGTTAGATCATGTTGGGAGGTGTAGTACCTCCCAACATGATCTAACCACTGATTATGATCATAATAGAATTCTATTACACTGTATACAGACATAGGACACTACATCTCCCAACATGATATCATAATATAATTCTGTAGGACGTATTGCATTTCATATGCATGGAGTTAATTAAACACTCGAGACTGTGGGTGTGGGCCTCTGGACAAGAAGGGGCTAGTTGTTTAGTGAGGTAGTGTTGTGGGGTCGGGTTAGGTTTGGTTAGCCTATAGGATTGGGCAGGGGGCGGGGTTAGGTTTGGTTAGCCTATAGGATTGGCAGGGGGTGGGTTTTTCAGTGCTATTTCAGAGTTGCTGCTTGCAGCCATTTCCTAGAAATGTCTCTGGTCGGCTGTTTCCCGCCCTCCCTCCCTTATTCGGTGAGTTGTTTGGTGTCGGCTTTTCTTGTGGCGAGAAAGAACGGTAGCATTCGCCATCTATCTTTGGAGCTTGAGGTGCTCTCCCTTCCAATTCATGGCTTAGGCTGATTCTACTCTACTGGGGTCAGCGGCAACCACCTAACCAGGTGGGCCTCACATCATGTCATTGGGGTGGGAGGTGGATACATTGGGCGTGGTAATGGGCTGGCTGCTCGCCTCCCATTTAGAAGATGGGTGTGAGTATGCAGTTGGTGATCTTGCATTGTAGGGTCGTTCTTTCCGCGCCACCATACTTTGGGCCTGATTCAGACCCACTCGCAAGCGGCTGTCCGCTCACAAGTGGGTCGATGTTGTGCACTGCGCATGCGCACGACGGCGGGAGCTCCGTCGTGCGCATGCGCCAGACGCGACGAGCGAAGGACTTTCCTTCGCTCGTTGTGTCTGATCAAAGGGGGCGTGCTGTCGATGTTGATTGACAGCACGCCCCCTTTAGTGGGCGTGCCTCCCAGACGGGGGCGTTCCCAAGGGAACGCCTACCATCAGAAGCCGGCCCACTGACATCACTAGTGATGTCAGTGGGAGTGATTTTGGCTCTGATAGAGCCAAAATCACTCCGGGCCTTGCGGTTGAAAAACTCAACCGCAGGCTCCGGCTCGCAGTGGCGATGGTCGCGATGGTCAAGACCATCGCGGCCTTCAAAATGCACGCTCGTATAGGCTGTGGGTGGTGACCCACAGCTATACGAGCATCCAGGAGGACGCTCCATAATTATGGAGGGCGGCCCTCATTCAGAGCGTGCGCTCTGCTCAGAGCGTACGGCTCTGAATGAGGGCCTTTGTCTTTCTTTCTTCTTTTGTTAGTTACAGTTGTTCAGTTATATATTAAATAGTTTAATTAGTTTAAAAATAAATAAAACTGACCGTACTTTCCCCTTATTCAAGTCTTTGTGTCGTTATTTCATTATGGTTAATGGTTTACTCTGCACAGTTAGGAGGAAACACTCATCAGGTGATGGGGAGTTTAATTACACTATATACAGACATAGGACACTACATCTCCCAACATGAACTGACCACTGCTTATGATCATAATACAATTCTATTATACTATATTACAGACATAGGACACTACACCCCCCAACATGACCTGACCACTGGAATGATTATAATACAATTATATTACACTATATACAGACATAGGACACTACACCCGCAACATGACGTGAGCACTGGAATGATTATAATACAATTATATTACACTATATACAGACATAGGACACTACACCCCCAACATGACCTGACCACTGGAATGATTATAATACAATTCTATTACACTGTGGGCCTGATTCAGAGCCGGACGCTCTGACAGAGCGCTCGCTCTGAATCAGGGCAGGGCATTTATTTTCAAAACGGCCTCCTGGCCGCTCGCATAGCTGTGGGTGAACACCCACAGCTATAGCGAGCGGCCAGGAAGATGGTCGCGATGGTCAAGACCATCGCGACCATCGGGCCTGCGACGAGACCCTTGTGGCAAGTCCTAGAGTGCTTTCTGCTCTAACAGAGCCGAAAGCACTCCCACTGATATCACTTGTGATGTCAGTGGGGCCTGCCCCAGACGGTAGGCGTTCCCATGGGAACACCTCCGTATGGGCAGCCACGCCCCCGCCCCGCCCACCAATGGGGGCGTGCTGTCACTCAACATCGACAGCATGCCCCCTTTGGTACGAGACCTGGATGGACGTCTTGCCCATCGCTATCCGAGTCTCGCGCATGCGCACGACACATGCGCACTGGGCCACCATCGACCCACTTGCGAGCGCATAGCGCTCGCGAGCGGGTCTGAATCAGGCCCTATATACAGACATAGGACACTACACCCCCAACATGACGTGAGCACTGGACATGATCATAATAAAATTCTATGAAATTATTACAGACATAGGACAGTACACCCCCCAACATGACCTGACTATTGCTTATGATCATAATACAATTCTAGTACACTATATATACAGACATACAGTAGGACACTACACTCCCAACATTACCAGACCACTGGACATGATCATAATACAACTCTATTACACTCTTTTCAGACATAGGACACTACACCCCAACATGCCCTGACCACTGGAATGATTACAATACAATTCTATTACACTATGGGCCTGATTCAGACCCGGTCGCAAGCGCTCAGCAAGCGTGCGCATGCACGAGACCCGGTTAGCGAAGGGCAATCCGTCGCTCCGGGTCTCGCACCAAAGGGAGCGAGCTGTCGATGTTGAGTGACAGCTTGCCCCCTTTGGTGGGCGGGCCGGGGGGTGGCTGCCCAAACGCAGGCATTCCCGAGGGAAAGCTTGCCGTTTGGGGGCGGCCCCACTGACATCACGAGTGATGTCAGTGGAGAGATTCCGGCTCTGTTAGAGCCCAAATCTCTCTGGGGCTTGCGATGAACGAGACCCTACCACAAGGGTCTCGTCGCAAGCCCGATGGTCGCGATGGTCTTGACCATTGCGACCATCATCATGGCTGCTCGCTATAGCTGTGGGTGGTCATCCACAGCTATGCGAGAGGCCGCTCCAAAAATAAAAAAGCCCAGCCCTGATTCAGAGCGAGCACTCTGTCAGAGCGAGCGGCTCTGAATCAGGCCCTATATACAGAATGTCACAAGCTGGACCTGTTACCCCTCCCGCTGGGTCACTTACCGATACTGCCAGCATTCTCTGTCACGTCCTAGACACGCAGGCTTCAGTATTTCCTGGCCTGCAACATCAGAGCCTGCTCTAGAGTATTGAAATGACAAGTCCCGACCACTTGACTGTAGCGGCCAATCGAGTGACAGCCTGAGCCTTCCCGTACCACCTGACTCTGCTCAGCCTATCCCGGGTAACACCGGGGTATATCTCCCAGCTGCTGGCACTACCAAACCGCCAGTACAATGTCTAACCTCAGTCTCTACTGAGTAAGCTATGCTGTGCTCCTATTGCATCCCTGCATTTCTGTTGGTGCAGTTTTGTCCTGTTCGCTGCACGGACATCTGTGGCAAGTATTCTGCTGGCTGCACAGGTAATCTCATCCTGCTCCCGTTACCTGAACCAGTACCACTCCTGTGTACAGTATGTTCCATCCATGCTGCACAGTGAGTTACTGCTGGTTCCTGCTCCATTGGTGCCATTCCTGGTATCACTATCCACTGCCTATTCTGGTGTTTGGTCTGCATCCGGTCCTGCTACCATCTGAGTGCTCTTGGATCCTGGACTACAGTGACAAACCAGTTTGAGCCTGGTAAATAAGTTGCCAAGATCTACCACTCCTGCATTCCGGTTTACAGATACAAGTAAGAGTGTTATTATATATTGTCTATAGTAACAACCCAGTACCAGCCTGGTCAATCTACTGCTACACTCTTCTCTGCTATACATACCAACCTGGCTCCAACACCGAAGTCGCTGGTTGTCTAGTGGGTACGAACCGGCATCTCTCCGCAGAGACCCGGGTTCGATTCCCGGTCAGTGAAGTGTTCTCTACCTCATGCCAGGAGGTCTCCTCAGGCCTTCCAGCTTTCTATACACACCTCCAGACTCCCATACAGACTTTTCTCAGGCACCGGGTCCACAAACAAATACAGGCCTGACACTACACTACATAGGACACTACACCCCCAAAATGACCTGACCACTGGACATGATCAGAATACAATTCTATTAAATTATATAGGATTCGGACAGTACACCCCCAACATGACCTGACCACTGGACATGACCATAATACAATTCTATTACACTATATATACAGACGTAGGACACTACACTCCCCCAAAAGACCTGACCACTGGGGGCGCCCTTTTTCCACAGCACCGTCATGACCAAGTGAAGATTTTCTCCTAGGCAGAGTTAAAAAAAAATCATTTAGATTTGCTGAGAGCACGCAGAGAACAAAGCTCCAGCATCTCAGTTAAAATGGCCATTATGAGTGACCACAGACTAACTAGATGAGTCGATGTTTTGAGGATGTGTCCAATGCTGCGTTTGTGTATGCAGTTGCGGCCAGCTGCTAGGTATCCGGTGAGCGTTTCAACCCAAATTTCCCGGGCTGATGCATTAGCATATTTTAGCAATTGCAAAGCGGCAAAAATCACAAATGCATTTGCATTAGCGTACAACTCTGAAGTAGATCCCCTGCAGTAAGTGTATCCCTGGCGTCAACCCGAGTCGACCGCTCTCACATAACATACAAAGTGTACCGGGCCATCCCACACGGCAGGCTGCAGACGCCACGTGTTTTACATACACACTCCCTCCCATCACTGAGTGACAGCCCGGTGGGTGGATCTTTACGGCAGTCTACCAAATCAGAAGCTGCATATGTGTGGTGTGTGTATCCAATTAGCACGATAGCGAGATGATTCATAGCTTATGTTACCCGGAGGATCTCAAGGAACATTTCAGTGAAAAACCGATCAAAATCGCTTCAGTAGTTCTTGAGTTTATCGAGAACTTACATACAAATGAACAATTTTATAGATAGATATACAGACGGATTGGGTGCGGGATCCCGGCGGTCGGGATTCCGGCTGTCAGAATACCAACAGTGGCATCCCGATGACCAAAATTAAGTTGCCTAACCCTTAACCCTCCCCCTAACCAACCTTTCCTGCAGCCTAACCCTCCCCCTAACCCTAATACTTACCGTCGGGATCCAAAGTCCTTATCTGTAGTCATTATCGACAGTAGCTTCAATAAAGCAGATACTACTCAGAGTATCCATATAGGACAAAATGTCCCCACAAAATGGCTGCCAGTAGCTGGGCATCCTTTATATAGGGCTGAGACCTGCATTGTGACATCACAATGCATACAGGCAGCAGCTACAGATGGCTGTAGCTTAGATCAGCTCTGGGCCCAGATGTCTTGAAGCAGCACTCTAGTGAGAATGGAAAAGCAGAGGCAGAGGAAATGGCAGTGTAAATCAGTGCATGATGAGTGCCTCCTTTCCCGGGACTGCCCGGAGCCTCACGCAAATCGGATGCCGCTCCCACCCCCTTGTAAGACTAGACAAGTCTCCAGGAATGGCCACGCCCCCCCACACTTGCCAACTGTCCCTCATTGTCAGGGAAACTCCTAACAATCTCCCTGATTCCACCTTACCCCCATTATGTAGCTGCTGTATTAAAAAAACAGATGAGATATATATATAATATATATATATATATATATATATATATATATATATTAGGGGTGTGCACCGGCCACTTTTCGTGTTTTGTGTTTTGGTTTTGGATCTGGATCTTTCTTCGTGTTTTGGATCTGGATTGGTTTTGCCAAAACCACCCTTCCGTGTTTTGGGTTCTGGGTTTTGTGTTTTGGATCTGTATTTTTTTTTAAAAAAGCATAAAAACAGCTAAAATCACAGAATTTGTTGGTTTCTCTGCTCCTATGCTATTATTAACCTCAATAACCTTAATTTCCACTAATTTCCAGTCTATTCTGAACACCTCACACCTCACAATAGTGTTTTTATGTCCAAAAGGTTGCACCGAGGTAGCTGGATGACTATGCTAAGCGACACGAGTGGGCGGCACAAACACGTGACCCATCTAGGAGTGACACTGCAGTGGCAGACAGGATGGCAGTTAGAAAAACTAGGCCCCAAACTGTACATAATGCAAAGAAAAAAAAGAAGTGCAAGATGGAATTGTCCTTGGGCCCTCCCACCCACCCTTATGTTGTATAAACAGGACATGCACACTTTAACAAATCAATCATTTCAGCGCCAGGGTCTGCCACACAACTGTGGCTGAAATGATTGGTTCGTTTGGGCCCCCACAAAACAAGCTGGCAATTAATGTGTCCCTGCACAAACTGGCTCTACGGAGGCAAGATGTCATCCTCATCCTCCTCATCCACCGATTCCTCACCCTCTTCAGTGTGTACATCCTCATCCTCACAAAGTATTAACTCGTCCCCACTTGAATCCACCACCACAGGTCCCTCTGTACCTTCTGGAGGCTGGTCTCCCTGGAAGAGCTGATAATTCATTTTGATGAACATCATCTTCTCCACATTCTGTGGAAGCAACCTCCTACGCCTTTCGCTGACAAGGTTCCCGGCTGCACTAAACACTCTTTCGGAGTACACACTGGAGGGGGGGCAACTCAGGTAAAATAGAGCCAGCTTGTACAGGGGCCTCCAAATTGCCTCTTTTTCCTGCCAGTACAGGTATGGACTGTCTGACATGCCTACTTGGATGCTGTCACCGATGTAATCCTCCACCATTCTGTCAATGGTGACAGTATCATATGCAGTGACAGTAGACATGTCAGAAATTGTTGCCAGGTACTTCAGTCCGGACCAGATGTCCAAACTTGGTCCTGCCTGCCCTGCATCACCGCCAGCGGGTTGCTTAGGATACCTAAGTTTTTTCCTGGCAGCCCCAGTTGCGGGAGAAAATGAAGAAGGAGCCGTTGACGTGTCACGTTCCGCTTCAGCTGACAGTGTGTTCACCAGCAGGTCTTTGCACCTCTGCAGGCTTGTGTCGGCCGGAAAGAGAGACACCACATAGGCTTTAAACCTAGGATCAAGCACGGTGGCCAAAATGTAGTGGTCTGATTTCAACAGATTGACCACCCTGGAATCCTGGCAAAGCGAATGAAGGGCTTCATCCACAAGTCCCACATGCCGAGCGGAATCGCTCCGTCTTAGCTCCTCCTTCACTTTCTCCAGCTGCTTCTGCAAAAGCCTGATGAGGGGAATGACCTGACTCAAGCTGGCTGTGTCTGAACTGACTTCACGTGTGGCAAGTTCGAAGGGCTGGAGAACCTTGCACAACACGGAAATCATTCTCCACTGCGCTTGAGTCAGGTGCATACCCCCTCCTTTGCCTATGTCATAGGTGGATGTATAGGCTTGTATGGCCTTTTGCTGCTCCTCCATCCTCTGAAGCATATAGAGGGTTGAGTTCCACCGCGTCACAACCTCTTGCTTCAGGTGATGGCGGGGCAGGTTCAAGAGTGTTTGCTGGCGCTCCAGTCTTCAGCACGCAGTCGCTGAATGGCGAAAGTGGCCAGAAATTTTTCGGGCCACCCAAAGCGTCTCCTGCACGCCCCTGTTGCTTTTCAGAAAATTCTGCACCACCAAGTTTATTGTGTGAGCAAAACATGGGACGTGCTGGAATTTGCCCAGATGTAATGCCCGCACAATATTGGTGGCGTTGTCAGATATCACAAATCCCCAGGAGAGTCTAAGTGGGGTAAGCCACTGGGCGATGATTTCCCTCAGTTTCTCTAAGAGGTTGTCGGCGGTGTGCCTCTTACTGAAACCGGTGATACACAGCGTAGCCTGCCTTGTAACGAGCTGGCATTTCTGAGATGCTGCTACTGGTGACGCTGCTGCTGTTGCTGCGTAAGGTGATACATCTACCCAGTGGGCTGTCACAGTCATATAGTCCTTAGTCTGCCCTGTTCCACTTGTCCACATGTCCGTGGTTAAGTGGACATTGTGTACAACGGCATTTTTCAGGACACTGAGGACACTTTTTCTGACGTTTCTGTACAGTCTCGGTATCGCCTGCCTAGTGAAGTGGAATCTAGACGGGATTTGGAACCGGGGACACACTACCTCCATCAATTGTCTAAATCCCACTGCACTAATGGCGGATACCGGACGCACGTCTAACACCAACATAGCAGTCAAGGCCTCAGTTATACGTTTTGATTCAGGATGACTGCTGTCGTACTTCATCCTCCTCGCTAAGGACTGTTGGAGGGTCAATTGTTTAGTAAAA
The DNA here is from genome assembly GCA_031769625.1 of Taudactylus pleione. NCBI lineage: Eukaryota > Metazoa > Chordata > Amphibia > Anura > Myobatrachidae > Taudactylus > Taudactylus pleione. The sequence continues at coordinate 689,706 of JAUIMM010000179.1, forward strand.
GTAGTGGTGTTCCTACTTCCTCTCTGGGATGATGAACGACTCCCAGCAGCAGCAACAACAGCAGCGGCAGCAGTAGGCGTAGCAATGCAGGATCCTCCAGAGGAATCCCGGATAGGAGAGTCAGTCATGCCAGTGACATGGCCTGCAGGACTACTTCCGATCCTAACTAAGGAGGAAATTGACGAGGAGGGAGTTGACGGTGTGGTTTGCAGGCGCTTGGATACAACAGGACAACGGGATTTAGGTGTCCCTGGACTGCTTACGGTCTTAGCCAAAGTTTCTGAACTTGACAGTAACTTTTTATGAACGCGCTGCAGGTGCCGTATAAGGGAGGATGTTCCTAGGTGGTTGACGTCCCTACCCCTACTTATTTCACCTTTACATATGGTACATATGGCAAGACAGTTGTTGTCCGGATTTGGATAGAAATATTGCCAGACCAAAGAGGTGGAATGTTTGGTCTTCTGCCCAGGCATGACCGTGATGGGCTTTTTCATCCCACGGACAACAACTGTCTCCCCCGGAGCCTGATTTAAACATACCACATCACCATCAGAATCCTCCTCGCCAACTTCCTCCTCAGCGCCAGCTACACCAGTATCCTCATCCTGTTGTACTTCAACAGTGACATCTTCAATTTGCATATCAGCAAGTGGACTGTGGGTGCTCCTTTCAGCACTTGCAGGGGGCGTGCAAATGGTGGAAAGAGCCACCTCTTCCCGTCCAGTGCTGGGAAGGTCAGGCATCGCAACCACCACCACACTTGGACTCTCCTTGGGGATTTGTGATATCTTCTTAGAAAGCACAGTTCTTCGCTGTGCTTTTGCCAGCTTAACTCTTTTGATTTTTTTAGTGGGAGGAGGGCTTCCATCGTCATGTGAAGCTGAACCACTAGTCATGAACATACTAGGGATCGACCTTAGCCGTTCCTTGCCACTCCGTGTCGTAAATGGCATATTGGCAAGTTTACGTTTCTCTTCAGCTGATTTAAATGTCTTTTTCAAGGTCATTTTCCTGAACTTTGCCATTTGGGATTGTATGTGCCCTCTACTATGACATTGGGCATCGGCCTTGGCAGACGACGTTGATGGCATGTTATCGTCTATGTCATAACTAGTGGCAGCAGCTTCAGCACTAGGAGGAAGTGGTTCTTGATCTTTCTCTATTTTATTTTTATCGGAGAAAGTTTGGTCCTCCATTTATGTTATATCGATTTGATATATACGTGCGGCTAAACACAGAAAATAATTTTTTTTTTGGTTTGGACTGGAGTGTACTTTGTGGGTTACAGCACCATTTAACGGTCAAGCCAGCCGGCCCTTTACTTATGACACAGGCGCACTCTTGGCACTACTTTGTTGATGCACGTGCGGCTACTGCGCACACAATTCACAAACACAGAAAATAATTTTTTTTTGGTTTGGACTGGAGTGTACTTTCGGGGGTTACAGCACCCTTTAACGGTCAAGCCAGCCGGCCCTTTACTTATGACACAGGCGCACGCTTGGCACTATTTTGTTGATGCACGTGCGGCTACTGCGCACACAATTCACAAACACAGAAAATAATTTTTTTTTGGTTTGGACTGGAGTGTACTTTCGGGGGTTACAGCACCCTTTAACAGTCAAGCCAGCCGGCCCTTTACTTATGACACAGGCGCACGCTTGGCACTACTTTGTTGATGCACGTGCGGCTACTGCGCACACAATTCACAAACACAGAAAATAATATTTTTTTTGGTTTGGACTGGAGTGTACTTTGGGGGTTACAGCACCCTTTAACGGTCAAGCCAGCCGGCCCTTTACTTATGACACAGGCGCACGCTTGGCACTACTTTGTTGATGCACGTGCGGCTACTGCGCACACAATTCACAAACACAGAAAATAATTTTTTTTTTGGTTTGGACTGGAGTGTACTTTGGGGGTTACAGCACCCTTTAACGGTCAAGCCAGCCGGCCCTTTACTTATGACACAGGCGCACGCTTGGCACTACTTTGTTGATGCACGTGCGGCTACTGCGCACACAATTCACAAACACAGAAAATAATTTTTTTTTTGGTTTGGACTGGAGTGTACTTTGGGGGTTACAGCACCCTTTAACGGTCAAGCCAGCCGGCCCTTTACTTATGACACAGGCGCACGCTTGGCACTACTTTGTTGATGCACGTGCGGCTACTGCGCACACAATTCACAAACACAGAAAATAATTTTTTTTTTGGTTTGGACTGGAGTGTACTTTCGGGGGTTACAGCACCCTTAACGGTCAAGCCAGCCGGCCCTTTACTTATGACACAGGTGCACGCTTGGCACTACTTTGTTGATGCACGTGCGGCTACTGCGCACACAATTCACAAACACAGAAAATATTTTTTTTTTTGGTTTGGACTGGAGTGTACTTTCGGGGGTTACAGCACCCTTAACGGTCAAGCCAGCCGGCCCTTTACTTATGACACAGGCGCACGCTTGGCACTACTTTGTTGATGCACGTGCGGCTACTGCGCACACAATTCACAAACACAGAAAATAATTTTTTTTTTGGTTTGGACTGGAGTGTACTTTCGGGGGTTACAGCACCCTTAACGGTCAAGCCAGCCGGCCCTTTACTTATGACACAGGCGCACGCTTGGCACTTCTTTGTTGATGCACGTGCGGCTACTGCGCACACAATTCACAAACACAGAAAATAATTTTTTTTTTGGTTTGGACTGGAGTGTACTTTCGGGGGTTACAGCACCCTTAACGGTCAAGCCAGCCGGCCCTTTACTTATGACACAGGTGCACGCTTGGCACTACTTTGTTGATGCACGTGCGGCTACTGCGCACACAATTCACAAACACAGAAAATAATTTTTTTTTTGGTTTGGACTGGAGTGTACTTTCGGGGGTTACAGCACCCTTAACGGTCAAGCCAGCCGGCCCTTTACTTATGACACAGGTGCACGCTTGGCACTACTTTGTTGATGCACGTGCGGCTACTGCGCACACAATTCACAAACACAGAAAATAATTTTTTTTTTGGTTTGGACTGGAGTGTACTTTCGGGGGTTACAGCACCCTTAACGGTCAAGCCAGCCGGCCCTTTACTTATGACACAGGCGCACGCTTGGCACTACTTTGTTGATGCACGTGCGGCTACTGCGCACACAATTCACAAACACAGAAAATAATTTTTTTTTTGGTTTGGACTGGAGTGTACTTTCGGGGGTTACAGCACCCTTAACGGTCAAGCCAGCCGGCCCTTTACTTATGACACAGGCGCACGCTTGGCACTACTTTGTTGATGCACGTGCGGCTACTGCGCACACAATTCACAAACACAGAAAATATTTTTTTTTTGGTTTGGACTGGAGTGTACTTTCGGGGGTTACAGCACCCTTTAACGGTCAAGCCAGCCGGCCCTTTACTTATGACACAGGCGCACGCTTGGCACTACTTTGTTGATGCACGTGCGGCTACTGCGCACACAATTCACAAACACAGAAAATATATTATTTTTTTAGCACTTGGGGGGAGCACCCCTGATGGACAGAGCACCCCCTGGACAACACTACAGCACTCCTTTAGGACTGGGACACTGCACAGGACTTTGGAGTGGACACAGCCCCTATGGAGAACTGACTGCACAACACAGTCCAGCCAGCCCCTATGGACTTTGAAGTAGTGGACACAGCCCCTATTAACAACAGCAGCACAGCACAACACAGCCAGCCCCTATGGACTTTGAAGTAGTGGACAACAGCAGCACTACACTACACTACACTACACAGCCCTAACTCCCACCCTCCCTCTTCACTGTCCACAGCCGAGTGAGAAAATGGCGCCGACGCGGGTACCTTATATAGGATCCAAAACCGGCGAGACTCGGAAGGCGGGATGATGACGTTTTGCCTCGATTTCAGATCCGAGTCAGGCGGGAAAAGTCGAGCCTGACTCGGATCGGACTCGGATCGGGGGGGCTCGGGGGGGTTCGGATTTCAGAAATCCGAACCCGCTCACCCCTAATATATATATATATACTGTATAATCATCATGTGTATACATTCAAATGGCATCATTAGTATCATTTCCCCGCATTGGTTATATTATAAAACACAATGATCCCTATGGCCACATGTATTTTCTGAAAAGTATAAGTGTGTTTTCAACAAATCGATCTTACTAACTGCTTTGGATCTCATTTAAATTTGGATGTAAATCAATGTTATGACACGCCTCTCAGATGTAGCAGTACATGCCCACTTTACCGCTGGGCTCATAGGTGCTGCTTTCACAACCTCCCTGAAATGCTTTTTCAAAAGTAGGCAAGTATGACCTGCACGCAAAAGTAGGCGGTCCGGGGGTGCGATGATGCGATTCGTGCTGAATAGCGTCATCATAGCCCCACCCCTGCTTTATAATGCCGGTAATATCGGCATTATAAAGAGGGGGACGGGCTGCTATGACACGATCGCGCTGGCACGCCCCCGCACTGCCCACTTGAGCTGTCCCCACACTCCTGCTGCACCGACCTGTCGGTAAGTATGGTGTGGAAGCATGGACGTAACTACAATAGGTGCGAGGGGTGCAGCTGCTATGGGGCCCAGAGCTGAGGGAGGACCATCTTCCTTGTCAAAGTTACATGTGTTATCTTCATTTTTCACCATCGGGTGATACATAGGGGCAGGCCCGGCAACAGAAATCTTGAGGCCCTGTACACTGATATCTCCGTGGCCCCGCACCCCTCCCAATGCCCCCTCCTCCAAACACACATTCACACACAATTATTACAGATATTACACACACAAAGTTTAACACCGGCACTCCTCCAGATTCAATAGGTGCTCGGGTGCACTTCCAAAAGTCTCAACAGACTCCAAAATAAAGACAGTACCACAGCAGCAGCACTCCAAGGGACTTTTACAACGCATTAAGTTTATTCCTCTGACGTTTCAGATAATTACATCTTTATATATATATATATATATATATATATATATAAAACAGCATTTAGTCCGGGACTTCTTTACATAAAATTACGTAGCTGATTGCCTGCATGAGATGAATCACACATGTCCCCATAGATGCGGCACTCCACGCAGAATGAAACACACTGTAGTCACGGCTGAAAGTGTCAACGTTTCAATGCCTATCAAACTGGCATTTTCATGTATAGATATATAATATTAGTCTGGTGTTTGACGTTGGGGGTGGGAAGGGTGTCAGTGGGCGGGGCTTCGTCTGAACGGCTGCTGTAACAGGGATTCCGGAAAAAAGATTCCTTTCAATAGCATAGCAGTTTAGTATGTGCCACGGCCCTGTTTTTTCTGTCCCAGATCCTGGGGACCCCTCTGACCTTTGGGCCCCGGTACGGGTGTCCCCTTTGTGTCCCCCTGTCGCCTGGCCTGCATAGGGGTCCTTAAAAACTTTTGGTATAGGGCCTTTAAATTACCAGTTACACCCCTGCCTCTCCATGTGATCATAGTACAATTCTATTACACTCTACTATATATAGACATAGGGCCTAATTCAGTACGGATCGCAACTGCGATTGCAATAGTGATTACGCACGCAGTCTTACTGTGAAAATATGCTGTCTGCGATCGCTATGCCATTCGCAGAGCCGGATTAAGAGACCATCGCGTATTTGCGACCATCAGCATTGCGGCGAGACCCTACGGTAGGGTCTAGGCTGCCGCAAGGCTGAGTGGACTACCTGCTCTAACAGAGCAGGAAGTCCACTACTGACATCAGTAGTGATACCAGTAACACCTCCCAACAAACGCCAGGCATTCCTAAGGGAACACCTGCATTTGTACAGCCACCCCCGCCCACAAAACGGGTCGAGCTGTCACTCGCCATCGACAGCCCCCCGTCTTGTTGCAAGCCCCGAAGCGACTGAACTTCAATCGCTCAGCGGGGCTCGCGCACGCCGGACGCGGCGCATGTGCAGTGCACAAACATCGGGACTTATATACAGACATAATTGCTATGTAATAGCCTGTGAGAATCAGGCTCTGGCGAGATTCCAGCGAATCTGTCTGTATTTTTAAAGTGACAATCATTTAAAAGGCAAAACCAGGTTGTTTTTTCCTTTTTAAATGGCTACCACTTTAAAAATGTGTACAGACTCACCAACTCCCAACATGACCTAACCACTGCACAGAAATATTATACTATTCTATTACGCTCTTCACATACTAGGACACTGCATCTACCCAACATGGCCCAACCACGTAACATGATCATAATACACTCTGGAAGTGATTCAGACCCGCTCACTAGGATGCGTTCGCTCGTAGATGGCCGATTGCCGCTTGCTGCGCATGCATACGCATCGCAGAGCGCATGCGCGAATCAGTGCGAGAGATCGGAAGGTGTTCGCTTGCAGTGCTTGCGGTAGGGTATAGTCAACCTCAAGCGCTGTGATCGCAAGCGATGGAGCTTGATGTACCAATGTTGTTGTCATGCACTTCCAGGAGATGACGTGCGCAAGTGAATGGCTGGTGGGCGTCTGCATACACAAAGTGATCGCACGCCAAGACGTAGTGGGCATGCTGATACCCTGCAGTGCGATCGCCTGCCTTGCTGGACGTGCGCTGGATTTGCATAGGCAGGGTGCGAGCGAAAGCATCTAGTGAGAGGGTCTGAATGAGCTCCTGTGTACCATACTCACTGACATTCTGGCAGTCCCGTCCGGGAGGGGGCTGCCAGGTCGGTGCAGCAGGGAGAGTGGCGGCGTTTTAAGTGGGCGTGATCGCGTCATTGCAGCCCTCCCCCGTTTTATAATGCTGATAATATTGGCATTATAAAGCAGGGGGAGGGGCTACAATGACACAAATCGCATCCTCGACCCTCCCAAACCGCCCACTTTGGGTTGCAGGGGGCCGGCAGCCATTCCGGGGGACTTGCCTACTCTTACGGGGTGCCGGGAGCGGTACACGATTTTCTGGAGGCTCCCAGCAGTCCCGGGAGAGTGACAAGTATGCTCTCTACAGATATACCACACTTCATCTACAAAACATGGCCGGCATTACCAAATGAATCGCAGCTGCCTGATTGTTCGTAAATTCTAAATCTAATTCTCTAATGTAACGCTGTGGAATATTGGTGTGCCTTATAAATTCAAAATAATAAAATATTTTTAAAAATGTTCGGTCCATTTTTTAGTTCCAGAAACAGGAAGAAATAAGTGAAACTATTTTGGAAATGTATAAAATACAGGAACTGCACACTGTAAGTCTTGTATCAACTGGAAACTTTAAGCGGGTATCAGCATCTTTTCTCATAGATAGAAAGCACTGAGGGGCCGATGCAGACCCGGACGCTAAGCCGCGATCGCTTGCATCCAAAAGGGGCCGGGTATGCAAATTTCCACGACAGCACTGTCTGGCGTAAGGACGCCCTCTATGTCTTAGGGCTCTATTTACTACAATCCGCATTTGTAATGCAGATTGTAGTGTGATATTATCGACTGAATTCGCATTGCGAATTCAGGTAATATCACAGGGATTTACTACAAATCCCTTGCAGGCCTGTCCCTGCGAAGCTCTGTCCCTGCGAACCCCCTCCGCACTGTAGTCACGATATTTTCGCAAAAAAATACCGTGACTAGTGTCCCGCGCATGCGCTGACCGGCCAATGCTGCTACCCCCCCCCCGGTGCTAAGCCCCGCGATCGCGGACCCCCCTGCGACCCCCCCTCACTTAATAGCACTTACCTGCAGTCATCGGTGCTCCGGTGATGTCTTCCATGCCCGATCACCTGATGACCGGGCTGCAGTGCAGCATGGGAGACCAGCTGACCGGAGGGGAGTCATCGCCGGACCCTACCGACCTCAGGCCTTACCTACCGGTAGGTACAAGACTTCAAGACTTTTCATTCATATGCGGGATGCCGCCAGGTGTACTACACCCACCCACCACACCATACCCCTCTCGCTCTCCCCCCCTCACCCACCGAGACTCCCAAGACTGTCGACCATAGTGTCCAGCAGGGGTAACATGCCGGTCTATTGAACCACATGGAAAGGAGCCCCTTCAAAGGATCGACCCACCTCCCCAGTCTCACCCCCCCCCTCTCTCACCCACCACCACACCCACCTTGTTGCCCGGGACTATATAGGAGAAGCACTGTGACTACTCCAATAAAACCATTTACTCCCACCTTGTGTCCGCCTCTCTCATTCCATTGGTCCACCCCTCCCCACTCATTCACACCATACACACTAGCAACCACATACACAGTCCAACACTCCCCCATCATCATTGCACCGACAGGGCGAGCACATCTTCTGTACCCCACTGTCTCTATCCAGTTTTACGCAGGACCCGGTACACCTGCGATCAGGAAGTGCAGCACCCCACTCACTCATATAGCACACCTTTCAGCCCACTAACATATCACATCTGCCCACACAGCAGAGCGCAGTCCTACCCAACCATCACCAAATATAAAATGTAAATACAAGTAAATGTGTTAACCAAATGTCCACGCCCGGCTTACCTTCGTTCGGTATGCCGGGCATCGGGCTCCTGGCGTAGGTCTAATGACAGGCGTTGGGATTTCGACGCCTGTAATTAGTACCTTCACTGGATTTGACAGTCTGGAAGCCAGCGGTCGGCATTTCGACCGTCAGCTTCCTGACTGCATCCCGTTTTGTATGTGTCTATGGAATTGTATTTTTCTTGAGCAGAACTGTGTGAAAATTGCAGCATATTTTAATGACTTATTTCTGCAAACAATCATTGTTATTTGAAAACTCCAGAATAGGAACGCAAGAGCTAATTTACGATTTAAGCAACATATAATTTAAAGCAACACAGTAGCACAGTTCATTTGAACCCTGGAGTAGAGTGAGAGCAATGACTGGCCGTGAGTCATTAGTCTCCTGTCTGCAGCAAAGGTACGCATTCCAGGGTCACAAGCAAGTCACATTCTGCCTGAGCTGCAGACGATGAATGGGTGAACCAGGCTGGAGGGGCAGCGACCTGCTTATTTAGGTCTTATGCTGTGATAAATACATGAACTGCATTTATATTTGCCAGCTCTTCTCGTTTCCAGCACACTGGTCAACTAGAGACATTCAGTGATTTTTCTATTTTCCGAGGCTGTTTTATGGGTTTGTACATAGTAATCTGCAACTATTACAACATGAATTGCTTTATTATCCTGACTTCCTTGAGTGCTTTTCAACCGTCTACTTATTATCAGCAGCTAAAGTTGTTTATTTTTGCATCAGATGCCTGAAGGTGATTTAGGGCTTTATTCATTATCACTTAATTTCTACAAAAGCCGGTGGAAATAAAAATGCTCACCTGCTTTTGTAGAAATTAAGTTTTTGGGCCATTCATTAAAAAGGTAAAGCAGGAGATGTCACAAATATCTCCTACTTACCTTTCTCTCCTAATGTGGCCTGCTGTCCCCATACACTAGTATCACAGATATCTCCTACTTACCTTTCTCTCCTAATGTGGCCTGCTGTCCCCATACACTAGTATCACAAATATCTCCTACTTACCTTTCTCTCCTAATGTGGCCTGCTGTCCCCATACACTAGTATCACAGATATCTCCTACTTACCTTTCTCTCCTAATGTGGCCTGCTGTCCCCATACACTAGTATCACAGATATCTCCTACTTACCTTTCTCTCCTAATGTGGCCTGCTGTCCCCATACACTAGTATCACAGATAACTCCTACTTACCTTTCTCTCCTGATGTGGCCCGCTGTCCCCATACACTAGTATCACAGATATCTCCTACTTAACTTTCTCTCCAGATGTGGCCCGCTGTCCCCATACACTAGTATCACAGATATCTCATGCTTACCTTTCTCTCCTGATGTGGCCCACTGTCCCCATACACTAGTATCATAGATATCTCCTGCTTACCTTTCTCTCCCGATGTGGCCCGCTGTCCCCATACACTAGTATCATAGATATCTCCTGCTTACCTTTCTCTCCAGATGTGGCCCGCTGTCCCCATACACTAGTATCACAGATATCTCCTGCTTACCTTTCTCTCCCGATGTGGCCCGCTGTCCCCATACACTAGTATCACAGATATCTCCTGCTTACCTTTCTCTCCCGATGTGGCCCACTGTCCCCATACACTAGTATCATAGATATCTCCTGCTTACCTTTCTCTCCTGATGTGGCCCGCTGTCCCCATACACTAGTATCACAGATATCTCCTGCTTACCTTTCTCTCCCGATGTGGCCCACTGTCCCCATACACTAGTATCATAGATATCTCCTGCTTACCTTTCTCTCCCGATGTGGCCCGCTGTCCCCATACACTAGTATCATAGATATCTCCTGCTTACCTTTCTCTCCTGATGTGGCCCGCTGTCCCCATACACTAGTATCACAGATATCTCCTGCTTACCTTTCTCTCCCGATGTGGCCCGCTGTCCCCTTACACTAGTATCACAGATATTTCCTGCTTACCTTTCTCTCCCGATGTGGCCCGCTGTCCCCATACACTAGTATCACAGATATCTCCTGCTTACCTTTCTCTCCCGATGTGGCCCGCTGTCCCCATACATTAGTATCATAGATATATCCTGCTTACCTTTCTCTCCTGATGTGGCCCACTGTTCCCATACACTAGTATCATAGATATCTCCTGCTTACCTTTCTCTCCTGATGTGGCCCACTGTCCCCATACACTAGTATCACAGATATTTCTGCTTACCTTTCTCTCCCAATGTGGCCCGCTGTCCCCATACACTAGTATCACAGATATCTCCTGCTTACCTTTCTCTCCCGATGTGGCCCGCTGTCCCCATACACTAGCATCACAGATATCTCCTGCTTACCTTTCTCTCCTGATGTGGCCCACTGTCCCCATACACTAGTATCACAGATATCTCATGCTTACCTTTCTCTCCCAATGTGGCCCGCTGTCCCCATACACTAGTATCACAGATAACTCCTGCTTACCTTTCTCTCCCGATGTGGCCCACTGTCCCCATACACTAGTATCACAGATATTTCCTGCTTACCTTTCTCTCCTTATGTGGCCCACTGTCCCCATACACTAGTATCACAGATATCTCCTGCTTACCTTTCTCTCCCGATGTGGCTGATGTGGCCCACTGTCCCCATACACTAGTGTGGGGACAGAATTCATCAAGCTCCGAAAATACTAGATTTTCACATTGTTGTGGGAGCATTCGCCGTCTTCAGATGGCATTTGCTCCCGCTCGTGGCACCCCCCCCTCTCCTTCCCTATGGGAAGGAGTCCCAGGTTGCGAAGAGGGATCCTTTCGGATCCCTCCACCCATCCTCTCGGATCCGACTCCTACCGACGGATGTGTTGCTTTTGTGCGCCTGCGTGAACTCTAGCTAACGCAGGTGTACTAGTTTCACTGTTCCAAAAGGAGCAGCTGATTTTCGGATCAGCCACCTCCACGCCGGAGCAATGATTAATTGCTCCAGGTTTCACGTCAAGTTGGAATGTCAATTATTAGGGGCTGAGACCTAATTGAATAAAGGTGTGGAGGAGAGGTGGTCTGATTACCTCGAAATAGTTACTTATCATAATGAAACGCATTGGTGAAGGACAGTGCTAACATCTACACTCAGCAATAGTGATTTTAACATCTACTTCTCCCGTGGAGGCTCCCCGTGTTAATACTCAGAGCAGAGAGATCGTGCAGCAGCGTATAAGAAGCCGGACACAGTGGATACTGCTAGTGAATTAAGATCCAGGATCCGTTGCCTCAGTCCCGTCGCTGCGGTGGAGGAAGTAAGAAGATACGCTGGCTATCTGCATCGGCCACTGAGAGGAGACTCACAGATAGGAAAAGGTAGGGACAGGTTTCTGACTGCACTTTGCTGGAACTCGGGAGGAGAATCATCATATATTCTTTAGAGGGGCTATAAACATCATAACAGTTTGCATGTTTATGCATGTTTATGTGTGTCCATTTTATTGATTATATCCTGCAGATCCATATTATACATGTTTTTTAGATGTTTATTAAGGTGGTCCACTTTAACATTGTCAAAAACAAAGATGCTTGAATCATGCCTCCACATAGACTATTTTTGTCCATGATAATGTAGTAACTTGTGTACCAAATGTTAGCTTTGTACACTGTAGTTTGGTGGTCGCCCAGAAGTTTATTTTTTGGAAGCTGATACAAATGGAGATTATGCTTTCAAATGTCTTCTCATGTATATTCGGCTCTACTGGAGGCCCAGAAGTTGGAATTTTCAACTGCTGTCAGAAAGAATGAGAAGTATTGATAATAGCGTTTATAGTGCAGTGGATATTGCCCTCTTCTAAAATCCTGTATATAACAGATTACGACAGGAAATGTTAGAATATTTACCAAATGCACTGGAAAAACAGCAACCAAGACATTATTGAGAGCTTTTGCATTTATCGCTTTTGTCTCTTGGTGGTGGAAATAGCAGGGAAACATTTCGAGCTCCTGGCCCTACTCACCACGCTTGATGGATTGGTAAAGGCAGTTACGCTCTGAATGTATGTCTCTTTCAAGATCAGTTCTAGTTAACAACTAGAGAGGCAAACAACATAGTGATGTTGGCTTTGTTTGTAAGCCTGGATTATGTAAAGTATTGGAATGAAGCTCCATTGGGAATTAGAGCACCATATAATGACATCGAGCTCTTAAGTCTCCTAAAAATCTACCCTGATGTAACAATTGATAAGAAAGCTTACATTGCTTTTACCAGACACCTCTGGTTTCTTTCTGAACACTTGGTAGCTTTAGCATTTTTTGACAATTGAGGAGCTACGAAAACCAAGGAAAAAATGGGAAAAAATCTGAAACGTCCACAGCTACCCAATTTTCCGCGACATATTCAACGATCTGAGGACGCAGATCTAAGTCTAGAAAAGTTCAATATTAGGGGTGTGCACCGGCCACTTTTCGTGTTTTGGTTTTGGATCTGGATCTTTCTTCGTGTTTTGTATCTGGATTGGTTTTGCCAAAACCACCCTTCCGTGTTTTGGGTTCTGGGTTTTGTGTTTTGGATCTGTATTTTTTTTTTAAAAAGCATAAAAACAGCTAAAATCACAGAATTTGTGGGTTTTTCTGCTCCTATGCTATTATTAACCTCAATAACCTTAATTTCCACTCATTTCCAGTCTATTCTGAACACCTCACACCTCACAATAGTGTTTTTATGTCCAAAAGGTTGCACCAAGGTAGCTGGATGACTATGCTAAGCGACACGAGTGGGCGGCACAAACACGTGGCCCATCTAGGACTGACACTGCAGTGGCAGACAGGATGGCAGTTTGAAAAACTAGGCCCCAAACAGTACATAATGCAAAGAAAAAAAAGAGGTGCAAGATGGAATTGTCCTTGGGTCCTCTCCCACCCACCCTTATGTTGTATAAACAGGACATGCACACTTTAACAAACCAATCATTTCAGCGCCAGAGTCTGCCACACGACTGTGGCTGAAATGATTGGTTCGTTTGGGCCCCCACAAAACAAGTTGGCAATTAATCTGTCCCTGCACAAACTGGCTCTACGGAGGCAAGATGTCGTCCTCATCCTCCTCATCCACCGATTCCTCACCCTCTTCAGTGTTGTGTACATCCTCATCCTCACAGACTCGTCCCCACTGGAATCCACCACCACAGGTCCCTCTGTACGTTCTGGAGGCTGGTCTCCCTGGAAGAGTTGGTAATTCATTTTTATGAACATCATCTTCTCCACATTTTGTGGAAGCAGCCTCCTACGCCTTTCGCTGACAAGGTTCCCGGCTGCACTAAACACTCTTTCGGAGTACACACTGGAGGGGGGGCAACTCAGGTAAAATAGATCCAGTTTGTACAGGGGCCTCCAAATTGCCTCTTTTTACCTGTACTGACATGCCTCCAAGGAGGCATGTTAGTACAGGTACGGACTGTCTGACATGCCTACTTGGATGCTGTCACCGATGTAATCCTCCACCATTCTGTCAATGGTGACAGTATCATATGCAGTGACAGTAGACATGTCAGAAATTGTTGCCAGGTCCTTCAGTCAGGACCAGATGTCCAAACTTGGTCCTGCCTGCCCTGCATCACCGCCAGCGGGTTGCTTAGGATACCTAAGTTTTTTCCTGGCAGCCCCAGTTGCGGGAGAAAATGAAGAAGGAGCTGTTGACGTGTCACGTTCCGCTTCAGCTGACAGTGTTTTCACCAGCAGGTCTTTGCACCTCTGCAGGCTTGTGTCAGCCGGAAAGAGAGACACCACATAGGCTTTAAACCTAGGATCGAGCACGGTGGCCAAAATGTAGTGGTCTGATTTCAACAGATTGGCCACCCTGGAATCCTGGCAAAGCGAATGAAGGGCTTCATCCACAAGTCCCACATGCCGAGCGGAATCGCTCCGTCTTAGCTCCTCCTTCACTTTCTCCAGCTGCTTCTGCAAAAGCCTGATGAGGGGAATGACCTGACTCAAGCTGGCAGTGTCTGAACTGACTTCACGTGTGGCAAGTTCAAAGGGTTGGAGAACCTTGCACAACACGGAAATCATTCTCCACTGCGCTTGAGTCAGGTGCATACCCCCTCCTTTGCCTATGTCATAGGTGGATGTATAGGCTTGAATGGCCTTTTGCTGCTCCTCCATCCTCTGAAGCATATAGAGGGTTGAGTTCCACTGCGTCACAACCTCTTGCTTCAGGTGATGGCGGGGCAGGTTCAAGAGTGTTTGCTGGCACTCCAGTCTTCAGCACGCAGTCGCTGAATGGCGAAAGTGGCCAGAATTTTTTCGGGCCACCCAAAGCATCTCCTGCACGCCCCTGTCGCTTTTCAGAAAATTCTGCACCACCAAGTTTATTGTGTGAGCAAAACATGGGACGTGCTGGAATTTGCCCAGATGTAATGCCCGCACAATATTGGTGGCGTTGTCAGATATCACAAATCCCCAGGAGTCTAAGTGGGATAAGCCACTGGGCGATGATTTCCCTCAGTTTCTTTAAGAGGTTGTCGGCGGTGTGCCTCTTACTGAAACTGGTGATACACAGCGTAGCCTGCCCTGGAATGAGCTGGCGTTTCTGAGAAGCTGCTACTGGCAATGCTGCCGTTGTTGCTGCATAAGGTGATACATCTACCCAGTGGGCTGTCACAGTCATATAGTCCTTAGTCTGCCCTGTTCCACTTGTCCACATGTCCGTGGTTAAGTGGACATTGGATACAACCGCATTTTTCAGGACACTGAGGACACTTTTTCTGACGTTTCTGTACAGTCTCGGTATCGCATGCCTAGTGAAGTGGAATCTAGACAGGATTTGGAACCGGGGACACACTACCTCCATCAATTGTCTAAATCCCACTGCACCAATGGCGGATACCGGACGCACGTCTAACACCAACATAGCAGTCAAGGCCTCAGTTATACTTTTTGCTTCAGGATGACTGCTGTCGTACTTCATCCTCCTTGTTAAGGACTGTTGGAGGGTCAATTGTTTAGTAAAAGTAGTGGTGTTCCTACTTCCTCTCTGGGATGATGAACGACTCCCAGCAGCAGCGACAGCAGTAGCGGCAGCAGGAGGCGTAGCAATGCAGGATCCTCCGGAGGAATCCCGGATAGGAGAGTCAGTCATGCCAGTGACATGGCCTGTAGGACTACTTCCGATCCTGACTAAGGAGGAAATTGACGAGGAGGGAGTTGACGGTGTGGTTTGCAGGCGCTTGGATACAACAGGACAACGGGATTTAGGTGTCCCTGGACTGCTTACGGTCTTAGCCAAAGTTTCTGAACTTGACAGTAGCTTTTTACGAACGCGCTGCAGGTGCCGTATAATGTTCCTAGGTGGTTAACGTCCCTACCCCTACTTATTTCACCTTTACATATGGTACATATGGCAAGACAGTTGTTGTCCGGATATGGATAGAAATATTGCCAGACCAAAGAGGTGGAATGTTTGGTCTTCTGCCCAGGCATGACCGTGATGGGCTTTTTCATCCCACGGACAACTGTCTCCCCCGGAGCACATCACCATCAGAATCCTCCTCGCCAACTTCCTCCTCAGCGCCAGCTACACCAGTATCCTCATCCTGTTGTACTTCAACAGTGACATCTTCAATTTGCATATCAGCAAGTGGACTGTGGGTGCTCCTTTCAGCACTTGCAGGGGGTGTACAAATGATGGAAAGAGCCACCTCTTCCCGTCCAGTGCTGGGAAGGTCAGGCATAGCAACCGCCACCACACTTGGACTCTCCTTGGGGATTTGTGATATCTCCTTAGAACGCACAGTTCTTCACTGTGCTTTTGCCAGCTTAACTCGTTTGATTTTTTTAGTGGGAGGAGGGCTTCCATCGTCATGTGAAGCTGAACCACTAGTCATGAACATAGGGAAAGACCTTAGCCATTCCTTGCCACTCCGTGTCGTAAATGGCATATTGGCAAGTTTATGTTTCTCTTCAGATGATTTAAATGTTTTTTACAAGGTAATTTTCCTGAACTTTGTCATTTGGGATTGTATGTGCCCTCTACTATGACATTGGGCATCGGCCTTGGCAGACGACGTTGATGGCATGTTATCGTCTATGTCATGACTAGTGGCAGCAGCTTCAGCACTAGGAGGAAGTGGTTCTTGATCTTTCCCTATTTTATTTTTATCGGAGAAAGTTTGGTCCTCCATTTAAGTTATATTGATATATACGTGCGGCTAAGGCGCACACAAACACAGAAAATATTTTTTTATTTTTGTTGGAGACTAGTGCACTTTGTGGGTTACACCACCCTTTAAGAAATGAGCCAGCCGGCCCTTTACTTATGGGACAAAAGCGCACGCTTGGCGCTGCTCCTTTGTTGATGCACGTGCAGCCACAGTGCACACAATTCACAAACACAGAAAATATTTTTTTATTTTGTTTGGAGTGCCCTTTGGGGGTTACAGCACCCATTAACGGTCAAGCTAGCCGGCCCTTTACTTATGGGATACAGGTGCACGCTTGGCGCTGCTCCTTTGTTGATGCACGTGCAGCCACAGTGCACACAATTCACAAACACTGAAAATATTTTTTTATTTTGTTTGGAGTGCCCTTTGGGGGTTACAGCACCCTTTAACGGTCAAGCCAGCCAGCCCTTTACTTATGGGACACAGGCGCACGCTTGGCGCTGCTCCTTTGTTGATGAACATGCAACCACAGTGCACACAATTCACAAACACTGAAAATATTTTTTTATTTTGTTTGGAGTGCCCTTTGGGGGTTACAGCACCCTTTAACAGTCAAACCAAGCCGGCCCTTTACTTATGGGACACAGGCGCAGGCTTGGCGCTGCTCCTTTGTTGATGCACGTGCAGCCACAGTGCACACAATTCACAAACACTGAAAATATTTTTTTATATTGTTTGGAGTGTACTTTGGGGGTTACAGCACCCTTTAACGGTCAAGCCAGCCGGCCCTTTACTTCTGACACAGGCGCACGCTTGGCACTACTTTGTTGATGCACGTGCGGCTACTGCGCACACAATTCACAAACACAGAAAATATTTTTTTATTTTGTTTGGAGTGGACTTTGGGGGTTACAGCACCCTTTAACGGACAAGCCAGCCGGCCCTTTACTTATGGGACACAGGTGCACGCTTGGCGCTGCTCCTTTGTTGATGCACGTGCAGCCACAGTGCACACAATTCACAAACACAGAAAATATTTTTTTATTTTGTTTGGAGTGTACTTTGGGGGTTACAGCACCCATTAACGGTCAAGCTAGCCGGCCCTTTACTTATGGGATACAGGTGCACGCTTGGCGCTGCTCCTTTGTTGATGCACGTGCAGCCACAGTGCACACAATTCACAAACACTGAAAATATTTTTTTATTTTGTTTGGAGTGCCCTTTGGGGGTTACAGCACCCTGTAATGGTCAAGCCAGCCAGCCCTTTACTTATGGGACACAGGCGCACGCTTGGCGCTGCTCCTTTGTTGATGAACATGCAACCACAGTGCACACAATTCACAAACACTGAAAATATTTTTTTATTTTGTTTGGAGTGCCCTTTGGGGGTTACAGCACCCTTTAACAGTCAAACCAAGCCGGCCCTTTACTTATGGGACACAGGCGCAGGCTTGGCGCTGCTCCTTTGTTGATGCACGTGCAGCCACAGTGCACACAATTCACAAACACTGAAAATATTTTTTTATATTGTTTGGAGTGTACTTTGGGGGTTACAGCACCCTTTAACGGTCAAGCCAGCCGGCCCTTTACTTCTGACACAGGCGCACGCTTGGCACTACTTTGTTGATGCACGTGCGGCTACTGCGCACACAATTCACAAACACAGAAAATATTTTTTTATTTTGTTTGGAGTGGACTTTGGGGGTTACAGCACCCTTTAACGGACAAGCCAGCCGGCCCTTTACTTATGGGACACAGGTGCACGCTTGGCGCTGCTCCTTTGTTGATGCACGTGCAGCCACAGTGCACACAATTCACAAACACAGAAAATATTTTTTTATTTTGTTTGGAGTGTACTTTGGGGGTTACAGCACCATTTAATGGACAAGCCAGCCGGCCCTTTACTTATGGGACACAGGCGCACGCTTGGCGCTGCTCCTTTGTTGATGCACGTGCAGCCACAGTGCACACAATTCACAAACACAGAAAATATTTTTTTATTTTGTTTGGAGTGTACTTTGGGGGTTACAGCACCCTTTAATGGTCAAGCCAGCCGGCCCTTTACTTATGACACAGGCGCACGCTTGGCACTACTTTGTTGATGCACGTGCGACTTCTGCGCACACAATTCACAAACACAGAAAATATTTTTTTATTTTGTTTGGAGTGTACTTTGGGGGTTACAGTACCCTTTAATGGACAAGCCAGCTGGCCCTTTACTTATGGGACACAGGCGCACGCTTGGCGCTGCTCCTTTGTTGATACACGTGCAGCCACAGTGCACACAATTCACAAACACAGAAAATATATATTTTTTTTGTTTGGAGTGTACTTTGGGGGTTACAGCACCCTTTAATGGACAAGCCAGCCGGCCCTTTACTAATGGGACACAGGCGCACGCTTGGCGCTGATCCTTTGTTGATGCACGTGCAGCCAGAGTGCACACAATTCACAAACACAGAAAAAATAAAAAATAAATTGCACTTGGGGGGAGCACCCCTGATGGACAGAGCACCCCCTGGACAACACTACAGCACCCCTTTAGGACTGGGACACTGCACAGGACTTTGGAGTGGACACAGCCCCTATGGACAACTGACTGCACAACACAGTCCAGCCAGCCCCTATGGAATTTGAAGGAGTGGACACAGCCCCTATGGACAACAGCACCGCAGCACAGCACAGCACAGCACAACACTACACTGCACTACACTACACTACACAGCCCAGCCAGCCCCAACTCCCACCCTCCCTCTTCACTGTCCACAGCCGAGTGAGAAAATGGCGCCGACGCGGGTACCTTATATAGGATCCAAAACCCGCGAGACCCGGAAGGCGGGTTGATGATGTTTTGCCTCGATTTCAGATCCGAGTCAGGCGGGAAAAGTCGAGCCTGACTCGGATCGGCCTCGGATCGGGGGGGCTCGGGTGGGTTCGGATTTCAGAAATCCGAACCCGCTCACCCCTATTCAATATAGGATGACCCCTAAATATTGTTTGTGGAGAAAGAAAATATGAATGTTTTAATTTTTTGGACCACCCTAATGTTTTTATATGTTTTTATTTTTATACATCACATATTTGTAGAAGGATTATATTTAGTGCTTTCTGGCTATTTATTTACATTGTAACAAACTTTTTTGTTTATGAAAGCTGCTTGTCTGACCTTAGAAACGCTTGATTACATTTATATTTATCTCCAGCCATAACCCCTGCAGCCCACAGACACTTACCTTCTCCTGTGTCTTCTAGCTATTCCTCTTCGCGCGGTGGACCCTCTGTCAGTGGTACAGCGTATGCGCCCTGTCTCAAAAAGAAAACTTTACAGTACTGGATCGAATAACTGCTGCCTGTGTCGCTGCAGTGATCAGCAAGGTACAGGCAGTGGATGGATCTCTGTGCCCCCCTGACAGCTGGCTCCCGGAGGCCAATGCTTCCATGGCTGATGGGAGTTCCACCGCTGTGCAGCCCTCCAGGTATCGACACTAGGAGTCAAGGGTGGGCCCCCCTTTCTGTCTGGCCCCGGGACTCCAGTCCCAATAGTCCCTCCCTGATGGCAGCCCTGCTTGTGTGTGCCACTATCAGGAGCATGACAATGACAAGTGCATATATGCCATTAGCGCTGCTGCAGACACGCAGTCTGAAGCTCGTAGAGCCACCAGAAGTGTCTTAAAGATGCCACAAACAGTAGTATACTTCCTGGTGCCAGTGGCCATACCCACATGTTAAGGGGCAGAGCTGGCAAGGGGCGGCACAGAAACCTACTCCAGCACTGTGCATATTCAACAATGAATTAATGTGGTCCTCTAATGTTCTTATCATGATTCACCAGTATCTGAAAGTTTAGTCTGTTATACCCCTTTTCCACCTAAATTCCTGGTCTGACACAGAGTTGGAACAAAGGCCCTCATTCAGAGCCGGACGCTCTGAGCAGAGCGCACGCTCTGAATGAGGGCCGTCCTCCATAATTATGGAGCGTCTTCCTGGACGCTCGTATAGCTGTGGGTCACCACCCACAGCCTATACAAGCGTGCAGGTTGATGGCCGCGATGGTCTTGACCATCGCGACCATCGCCACTGCGAGCCGGAGCCTGCGGTTAAGTTTCTCAACCGCAAGGCCCGGAGTGATTTTGGCTCTATCAGAGCCAAAATTACTCCCACTGACATCACTAGTGATGTCAGTGGGCCGGCTTCTTGGGAACGCCCCCGTCTGGGAGGCACGCCCCCGGCACGCCCACCAAAGGGGGCGTGCTGTCAATCAACATCGACAGCACGCCCCCTTTGATCAGACACAAGGAGCGAAGGAAAGTCCTTCGCTCGTCGCGTCTGGCGCATGCGCACGACGGAGCTCCCTCCGTCGTGCGCATGCGCAGTGCACACCATCGACCCACTTGCGAGCGGACAGCCGCTTGCGAGTGGGTCTGAATCAGGCCCAAAGTTCCTATCCGGATCAGACCCGGAATTTTGCCGGCGCCGACTTGGAATATTCCCGAGTTGGCGCCGCTCACACCGGAGTCGGGTCTGCATAGACCCGGCTTTTCCGGAGTGAAAGTGGTCACTTCGAGATGACGTCATCTCCAAGCGCCACTGAAGCCGG
Source organism: Taudactylus pleione (assembly GCA_031769625.1). Lineage (NCBI taxonomy): Eukaryota > Metazoa > Chordata > Amphibia > Anura > Myobatrachidae > Taudactylus > Taudactylus pleione. Next base: position 710,878 of record JAUIMM010000179.1, read on the forward strand.
ACCAATCGGCCGGCTAGCAGCGCACTCCAGGTCACCGTGACCCAGAGTGCGCTGTTCTCACAGCAGGGTTTCATGGGCTACGCCCGTGTTAAACCCTGCTAGTTACCTGGGTTGGATTGCCGGGTCACTCGACCCGGCGATCCAACCCTTCTCCCCTTTTACACCAGGGAGCTGCCCGGGTTAACCCTTCAAAAACCTGGGTTTTAGCTCCAGTGTAAAAGGGGTATAACGTAGAATTGGGTTCTGCCTTTTGTTTGCTGTTCTAAGTGTGGTTGCACCCCTAACTCACCTTCTATTAATGTGTATTCCACTTTCATTGCCTGCTATACATGCCGTCGTGCTGCTAGGCTTTCAAGAATAGTGATGTCACAAAAGTTGTTTGTTTTTGGCTACATACAAATGACTGATGCCTAATGCAAAACAAGGTTAATGATTCTTGGGTGAGAACTAGTAATCTTGCATAAATAAGAGAAGTTGACATGACAATCACTAACAAAGAAAATAGGATTCACAAAGAAGAAAGCGTCAACTGGGATCCAGCTGGCACCACAGAATCTGACACACATTGGAAACCCGGCAGGAATAAGGGATGACTCATATCTGTCAATTATTTATGCTTAGACAAAGGAAGAGAACCAGGTGTAACTTGTAATCATTAGTTAAACAATCAAATAAAAGTTATCCGATTAACCCCTCAACACCAACATGTCTGCAGTATGAAACATTAGTATCTACCAACACCCAGAAAAGATCAGGATAATCTGCATGTTAGACTTGCCCTAGGTTTTGCTCATGGAACAATAAAACCGATACATGATTTCCATATACCATTGCTGTGATTTAAAAAATGTATTGCGCAAGCACCTTTTATCATTCAAATACTGCAGTAGCTGTGACTTAAATTCTTTTATATTTTAATTGTGCCAGAAAGTTAATTTTTCAAAATACCCCCTTTTTAGGTGTGACTTAAGGGCTCTATTTATCACAATCTGCATTTAAAATGCGGATGGGTTGTGACAATATCGCTCCAAAGTTGCATTGTGATATTTGAATACATCACAAGGATGTATCAAAGACTGCATGCAGGGACAGAGCTTGTGCTAAAGCAAATCCATTTCACACACATCTCTCTGTATTTTTAGTGCACGTGCCACCAGCTCACCATCACCAACACACCCTCCCCCACGCTTGCGATCCGGGACACCCGACACCTATGCTGCTGTGCAAGACATAGTAGGTTACTCTCCTGGTACCTGCGGAAAGCTCAAGATTTTTCGGGTAGTCCTGCACCCCCGGAAAAGAGCAGGCAGATCTCCTGCATCCTGCCCAATGGTTAGAATCTTACCGGCAATCCAAAGTCTGGGCGTAGGGGGCATGGCCTACTGACGCAATTTTATGGTAATTGGTCACTCCCCCTATTCAAATATGTGTGATTCACAGGATTTCCCCATCACTGCGCGCATGACAGTCCTTTCCAGGCCACTCCCGGAAGGGTAAAAACTAGGGGTGTGCACCGGCCACTTTTCGTGTTTTGTGTTTTGGTTTTGGATCTGGATCTTTCTTCGTGTTTTGGATCTGGATTGGTTTTGCCAAAACCACCCTTCCGTGTTTTGGGTTCTGGGTTTTGTGTTTTGGATCTGTATTTTTTTGAAAAAAAGCATAAAAACAGCTAAAATCACAGAATTTGTAGGTTTTTCTGCTCCTATGCTATTATTAACCTCAATAACCTTAATTTCCACTCATTTCCAGTCTATTCTGAATACCTCACACCTCACAATAGTGTTTTTATGTCCAAAAGGTTGCACCGAGGTAGCTGGATGACTATGCTAAGCGACACGAGTGGGCGGCACAAACACGTGACCCATCTAGGCGTGAAACTGCAGTGGCAGACAGGATGGCATTGAAAAACTAGGCCCCAAACTGTACATAATGCAAAGAAAAAAAAGAGGTGCAAGATGGAATTGTCCTTGGGCCCTCCCACCCACCCTTATGTTGTATAAACAGGACATGCACACTTTAACAAACCAATCATTTCAGCGCCAGGGTCTGCCACACAACTGTGGCTGAAATGATTGGTTCGTTTGGGCCCCCACAAAACAAGCTGGCAATTAATCTGTCCCTGCACAAACTGGCTCTACGGAGGCAAGATGTCATCCTCATCCTCCTCATCCACCGATTCCTCACCCTCTTCAGTGTGTACATCCTCATCCTCACAGAGTATTAATTCGTCCCTGCTGGAACCACAGGTCCCTCTGTACGTTCTGGAGGCTGGTCTCCCTGGAAGAGTTGATAATTCATTTTATGAACATCATCTTCTCCACATTTTGTGGAAGCAACCTCCTACGCCTTTCGCTGACAAGGTTCCCGGCTGCACTAAACACTCTTTCGGAGTACACACTGGAGGGGGGGCAACTCAGGTAAAATAGAGCCAGTTTGTACAGGGACCTCCAAATTGCTTCTTTTTCCTGCCAGTACAGGTACGGACTGTCTGACATGCCTACTTGGATGCTGTCACCGATGTAATCCTTTAACAGACAGACGCACGCTTGTCGCTGCTGCTTTGAGGATTCAAGTGCGGCTACAGCCCACACAATTCACAAAGACAGAAAAAAAAAAAGAATATTTTTATTGTTTGTGGAGCACACTTTGAGGGTTACACCACCCTTTAACAGACAGACGCACGCTTGTCGCTGCTGCTTTGAGGATGCAAGTGCGGCTACAGCACACACAATTCACAAAGACAGAAAAAAGAAGAAGAATACTTTTATTGTTTGTGTAGCACACTTTGAGGGTGTCACCACCCTTTAACAGACAGACTCACGCTTGTCGCTGCTGCTTTAAGGATGCAGGTGCAGCTACAGCCCACACATTTCACAAAGACCGAAAAAAAAAGAACAATATTTTAATTGTTTGTGTAGCACACTTTGAGGGTGTCACCACCCTTTAACAGACAGACGCACGCTTGTCGCTGCTGCTTTGAGGATGCAGGTGCGGCTACAGCCCACACAATTCACAAAGACAGAAAAAAGAAGAATATTTTTATTGTTTGTGTAGCACACTTTGAGGGTGTCACCACCCTTTAATAGACAGACGCACGCTTGTCGCTGCTGCTTTGAGGATGCAAGTGCGGCTACATCGCACACAAGTCACAAACACATTAAAAAAATAGTTTTTTATTTTTTGGAGCACTTTGAGAGTTACACCACCCTTTAACAGACAGACGCATGCTTGTCGCTGCTGCTTTAAGGATGCAGGTGCGGCTACAGCCCACACATTTCACAAAGACCGAAAAAAAAAGAACAATATTTTAATTGTTTGTGTAGCACACTGTGAGGGTGTCACCACCCTTTAACAGACAGACGCACGCTTGTCGCTACTGCTTTAAGGATGCAGGTGCGGCTACAGCCCACACAATTCACAAAGACAGAAAAAAGAAGAAGAATATTTTTATTGTTTGTGTAGCACACTTTGAGGGTGTCACCACCCTTTAACAGACAGATGCACGCTTGTCGCTGCTGCTTTAAGGATGCAGGTGCGGCTACAGCCCACACATTTCACAAAGACAGAAAAAAAAAGAACAATATTTTAATTGTTTGTGTAGCACACTTTGAGGGTGTCACCACCCTTTAACAGACAGACGCACGCTTGTCGCTGCTGCTTTGAGGATGCAGGTGGAATCTAGACGGGATTTGGAACCGAGGACACACTACCTCCATCAATTGTCTAAATCCCACTGCACTAATGTCGGATACCGGACGCACGTCTAACACCAACATAGCAGTCAAGGCCTCAGTTATACGTTTTGCTTCAGGATGACTGCTGTCGTACTTCATCCTCATCGCTAGGGACTGTTGAAGGGTCAATTGTTTAGTAAAAGTAGTGATGTTCCTACTTCCTCTCTGGGATGATGAACAACTCCCAGCAGCAGCAACAGCACTAGGAGGAAGTGGTTCTTGATCTTTCCCTATTTTATTTTTATCGGAGAAAGTTTGGTCCTCCATTTATGTTATATTGATATATAATATACGTGCGGCTAAAGCGCACACAAACACAGAAAATATTTTTTTATTTTTGCTGGAGAGTAGTGCACTTTGTGGGTTACACCACCCTTTAAGAAATGAGCCAGCTGGCTCTTTACTTATGGGACACAGGCGCACGCTTGGCGCTGCTCCTTTGTTGATGCACGTGCAGCCACAGTGCACACAAGTCACAAACACAGAAAATATATATTTTTTTGGTTTGGAGTGTACTTTGGGGGTTACAGAACCCTTTAACGGTCAAGCCAGCCGGCCCTTTACTTATGACACAGGCGCACGCTTGGCACTACTTTGTTGATGCACGTGCGGCTACTGCGCACACAATTCACAAACACAGAAAATATTTTTTTTTTTGGTTTGGACTGGAGTGTGCTTTCGGGGGTTACAGCACCCTTTAACGGTCTAGCCAGCCGGCCCTTTACTTATGACACAGGCGCACGCTTGGCACTACTTTGTTGATGCACGTGCGGCTACTGCGCACACAATTCACAAACACAGAAAATAATTTTTTTTTTAGTTTGGACTGGAGTGTACTTTGGGGGTTACAGCACCCTTTAACGGTCAAGCCAGCCGGCCCTTTACTTATGACACAGGCGCACGCTTGGCACTACTTTGTTGATGCACGTGCGGCTACTGCGCACACAATTCACAAACACAGAAAATAATTTTTTTTTTGGTTTGGACTGGACTGTACTTTCGGGGGTTACAGCACCCTTTAACGGTCAAGCCAGCTGGCCCTTTACTTATGACACAGGCGCACGCTTGCCACTACTTTGTTGATGCACGTACGGCTACTGCGCACACAATTCACAAACACAGAAAATAATTTTTTTTTTGGTTTGGACTAGAGTGTACTTTCGGGGGTTACAGCACCCTTTAACGGTCTAGCCAGCCGGCCCTTTACTTATGACACAGGCGCACGCTTGGCACTACTTTGTTGATGCACGTGCGGCTACTGCGCACACAATTCACAAACACAGAAAATAATATTTTTTTTGGTTTGGACTGGAGTGTACTTTCGGGGGTTACAGCACCCTTTAACTGTCAAGCCAGCCGGCCCTTTACTTATGACACAGGCACACGCTTGGCACTACTTTGTTGATGCACGTGCGGCTACTGCGCACACAATTCACAAACACAGAAAATAATATTTTTTTTGGTTTGGACTGGAGTGTACTTTCGGGGGTTACAGCACCCTTTAACGGTCAAGCCAGCCGGCCCTTTACTTATGACACAGGCGCACGCTTGGCACTACTTTGTTGATGCACGTGCGGCTACTGCGCACACAATTCACAAACACAGAAAATAATTTTTTTTTGGTTTGGACTGGAGTGTACTTTGGGGGTTACAGCACCCTTTAACGGTCAAGCCAGCCGGCCCTTTACTTATGACACAGGCGCACGCTTGGCACTACTTTGTTGATGCACGTGCGGCTACTGCGCACACAATTCACAAACACAGAAAATATTTTTTTATTTTGTTTGGAGTGGACTTTGGGGGTTACAGCACCCTTTAACGGACAAGCCAGCCGGCCCTTTACTTATGGGACACAGGTGCACGCTTGGCACTACTTTGTTGATGCACGTGCGGCTACTGCGCACACAATTCACAAACACAGAAAATAATTTATTTTTTGGTTTGGACTGGAGTGTACTTTGGGGGTTACAGCACCCTTTAACGGTCAAGCCAGCCGGCCCTTTACTTATGACACAGGCGCACGCTTGGCACTACTTTGTTGATGCACGTGCGGCTACTGCGCACACAATTCACAAACACAGAAAATAATTTTTTTTTTGGTTTGGACTGGAGTGTACTTTCGGGGGTTACAGCACCCTTAACGGTCAAGCCAGCCGGCCCTTTACTTATGACACAGGCGCACGCTTGGCACTACTTTGTTGATGCACGTGCGGCTACTACGCACACAATTCACAAACACAGAAAATAATATTTTTTTTGGTTTGGACTGGAGTGTACTTTCGGGGGTTACAGCACCCTTAACGGTCAAGCCAGCCGGCCCTTTACTTTTGACACAGGCGCACGCTTGGCACTACTTTGTTGATGCACGTGCGGCTACTGCGCACACAATTCACAAACACAGAAAATAATTTTTTTTTTGGTTTGGACTGGAGTGTACTTTCGGGGGTTACAGCACCCTTAACGGTCAAGCCAGCCGGCCCTTTACTTATGACACAGGCGCACGCTTGGCACTACTTTGTTGATGCACGTGCGGCTACTGCGCACACAATTCACAAACACAGAAAATATATTATTTTTTTAGCACTTGGGGGGAGCACCCCTGATGGACAGAGCACCCCCTGGACAACACTACAGCACCCCTTTAGGACTGGGACACTGCACAGGACTTTGGAGTGGACACAGCCCCTATGGAGAACTGACTGCACAACACAGTCCAGCCAGCCCCTATGGACTTTGAAGTAGTGGACACAGCCCCTATTAACAACAGCAGCACAGCACAACACAGCCAGCCCCTATGGACTTTGAAGTAGTGGACAACAGCAGCACTACACTACACTACACTACACAGCCCTAACTCCCACCCTCCCTCTTCACTGTCCACAGCCGAGTGAGAAAATGGCGCCGACGCGGGTACCTTATATAGGATCCAAAACCCGCGAGACTCGGAAGGCGGGATGATGACGTTTTGCCTCGATTTCAGATCCGAGTCAGGCGGGAAAAGTCGAGCCTGATTCGGATCGGACTCGGATCGGGGGGGCTCGGGGGGGTTCGGATTTCAGAAATCCGAACCCGCTCACCCCTAGTAAAAACACCGGAGTGCTAGAACCTCCTCACTAGGCAGTCGTGCAACTATACAGTATATATGTCTTATACAATGAAAGGAAAAAGAGCAATAGTTTTTTTAAGTTATTCAAACAAAACTTTTAGGGCTTTATTATGGTATGGTATGAACTTACGCTATTGGTCCTGCGTCTTGGTGTAGTAACATTTGGGATGCATCTACAGTGGCACTCGGACGCACGCACAGTACTTAAAACATCAGCCTAATGTGCTCATACCGGCATAGCATGCAACTCATAAGCAGGCCCTAGGTCTGTAAATAAATATCTATCTATCTCATATATATCTATCTATCTATCTATCTATCTATCTATCGTGTTCACTCTAGGGGCCCCATTTACAAACGAAGGGAAATACCAGCGGGAATTTTCGTTTAGTATCACTGTGATACAAATTAAAATTCCACTGGCATTTAGTAATACTTACCCCTACCCCTCCGGCGAGGTCCCGCGAAGTCCAGCGGAATCTTCGTCCTCGGCGAGGTCCTCTGCTGGGCTGCTGGCAGCCTATCGCTGCCAGTGACGGGGCTCCAGGGTCATGCGCATGCGCGACGGTCCGTCTGTACATGTGCATGACAGGGAGACCCGGCAGTACCTGGAAGGCTTCGTTGAAGCCGGAAAGGCACCGCCGGGTCTCCATTGCCGGCAATGGGGCCCGCATCGCTCTCGCCATCTTTTAGATGGCGAGAGCGATGCTGTACGAACAGCGGTAATCTAAAAGTGCTAAAGGGGTTATAATTAGTTTGTAAATGGGGCCCTAGGTCAGCACCGGGCAGGGCGCTGGACCTAGAGAAAGGGCACATCTGAGCGCACCCGAAAAGGAGGATTGGCCAAGGGAAAGGGGCGTATCTTTCAGACACGTCCCCTTTTTGTCACTTTTGGGGGCGTGCCCGTCACTTACGGACATGTCGGGCTGCCCCCAAGCGCTGCTACCAGTGTGAAAGGATGCTGGGTGTATGCGCCCGGCATCCATCCATTCACCGGCGGTTACCGCTACACTGCAGTTTTCCCCATCCTCAGGACAGTGCAACCAGTGGGTGGGGACGGCACCCGCAGGCTGTTTCAGCGGGGCACAGCGACGGAGGGCAGGGTGCTTTTTGACTTTTTGAAATATGGCAGGCGTCCCGCTAAAACAGCCTAGCGGGAACGCTATATCTATATCTTAAGAAGAATGACACTCCACATGGAGATTAAACACAAGTACTGTAGTGTTTATTTAGGCATAACAGAAGTAGCATGTTTCCAGCGCCCTTTATCCAGCTTGATTAAAGTACTTCCTGAAACATTTCTATAAGGCTTTTCTGACTAATAGCTCCATGGCTTTTATGAATAGTTACATCTGGCACCCAGACTATACGAACTGAAATGTTGGAGTGTCCAACCTCCTAATTAATACATGAATAAATATATATTTATATGAAATTGAGATTGCATCAACTAAAACTACAATATGACTTCACAAAAACATGACTTCCCAACTACCCAACATTCCAGAATTTCCATTTCAGGCCCAATCGTGGGCCGCACACAATCCACACGGAATGAGAATGTTCACAAAGTTGATCGATTTTTAGCATGTACAAAATTTTCTAAAAACCCCTCCCTAGGGCGTATGCGTGAAACAGAGTGTGGGCACAAAGACGCTGTTGCGATCGGCACGGACGGTATCATAAATATATAATCAGTATACTAATGGCGCTCTATAGTCATGAATAGGGCTCTCCTATAGGGTCTTGCAATAACAGTTTATGTTTTTGTCGGCTTCAGTAATAGTAAAGATAATAATATGCATCGTACAGTTGGAGATTCAGACTGTGATAAGGAACTAATTTGTATATTTATAAATCAAGTCATGGCAGATGTAAGTACATGGATATAGGTGGTTATGACCATCACACAGGGTTCGTATTAAACTAGCAACATATACTGTTATAATTAATTCAAGGTGTAGAATGTAGTAAATATCATTGACACTGTGTATGTGAATTTCCGCCTTTGGTCAGCGACCACTGTACAAATCTGCTACCACTGATTCTTGCACTAGAAGCTTATTAAATAATGCAAAGTGAATTCAAAAGAGATCTATCAAATAAGGCCTATAGGCTAAAACATTAAGAAGCAGAATGACACGTCCAATGACAGCGTTTACCCTCGCTCCTTAACGTGCGATTTAACCGATATTTCTCAAATGCTTTGTCTTGTTTGTGTTTATGACTCTTATAATATCCTTGGGTGCCCCGCTCTCTTTACTGAGCCAGGGACATCACTAGGGTTAGTGTCACCCAGTGTGCCACTGCTGATTCCATGAGTGTGCAAAAGTGGTGTGGCCTCATTAACGTGATGTCACACCCACTAAAGTATGACATTTTGGGGGCATGACTACGTGTCACAACCCGGTTCTCGTCACACTGGTGGATGATGCATCATCCTCCACCGCTGCTCGTTGACAACCAGTTAGGTGATGACATCAAATTAGCAAAACAACTCTGCTATATTGGTGTCACCCCCTCAGATGGTGTCACCTGGTGCAGTTCGTACCCCCTGGTGATGTCACTGAATTACCCTAATGTGGTCCTTACTGATTTCTTAATTAATTGTAGAAAGGTGTGATAGATATTTATAGATGTATGTACTTGTAGTTGCCCAAGCACCAGAGCTATAAAACTCAAATTACACGTTAGGGCGCAATTGGATAAATAATGTATTGAACTTTTCACAATTTATCCGAAAAACTGAATGTACTTTAGTCATAATAGTTTCCATCAAATCATTGTGCATAAGCAAATAAGAGGTTAATACATTTTGATGAAGTAAACAGATACTTATGGGGCCTGTTTTCTGTCATCTTACGTTGATTATTTAATCAGAAATGTCTTGTTGTTACAGGAAATTATTTAACACTTTTTATTTCTCAGTTTAGAGTTCCAAAGTCCATATAAGCTTGGCTAAAATTCCTTTGGTCAGAACAAATTATATTTGAGTCACTCCAAGTTCAGTATATAATCATTATACATATGATGGATCATAATTCATTCAGAAGACATCTGTATATGTAAATGCTGATAATAAGAGCACCAATTGTGTCAATGATATTTGCAAGCCCTCCTAAAAACCCATGTATGGAAACTATATACTTCTGCTAAAAATCCATACAACATAGTAATGTTTCATATGTATGTGTGCAAAAAAATACCTTGTTTAGTGGAAGTAATAATAACACGTCTTCTATGTTCCAGATAGGAAGTATGTCACAAGGAGTGGCATTTGAGCAAAGAAGAACGTTTACAAAGTAATTAAGTGGTTTTAGAATTTTTTTTTTTTAATGTAGGTTCAGTTTGCCACATTTTATCTTTTCTCCTGACACCAGATTACCTGAAAAAGTATGTAAGTGTAACTCTATTTTGCTGTTATATTTCGATATGGCAGTTTGCTATAAACATTTAAATTCCTTTAGCATTGTGACTTTTTTTGTCATTTTAAATCCAATTTATTAAAACAATACAGTTTTGTCATTGTGTTCTCAAACAACTCAGTTGTCACTTAAGCTTGGTGTTTAATAATTAGGGCCAAATTAAATTAGAGGTGAAAAGTCACAACCGGCGAAAAGCATTCGCCGCTGCAATCTTTTCGCCTCATTCGCCTCTTTGGCCGGGAGGTTATTGCGTACTTTCACAATTCGCGTACATGCTTTTGACCCTATTCAATACCGAAACAGGCAAAAATGCAGATGTGCGAAATGCGAAACTAGCAAAAAGGACAGCTTATTTTGGGAAAAATCAATCTGTACCCCATTAAAAGCCTAACTGACACAGGAAAACAATATAGAAGTGTATTAATAGCCCTAATAAAAGTATTTTGGGTTTTTAAATTGAGTCAAAGGGCTGTTATATGCATAATTTTTAGAGGGAATTAAGATATTTAATTACTTTTTTTTGCCTAATTAGTCATGGGGGGGGGTGTCCAAAGGGTTCTGAACTGTCCCCACATTTTTAGCCCAAAATAGAAATTTTGCACAGCATTTCTCCTGCCTCTGGGTGGAGAAACTTTTACGCCTGTTTTTGCCTATGGAGTTTTCACACATGCAAAAATGTCCTGGCATTGAATAGGGCGATACATGGGAATGTGTAAAAAAATTGCATCGGTGAACACTTTTCGCCGATTGCGGCTTTTCGCCTCTAATTGAATACGGCCCTTAGTGTGAGAGTGAGTTTTTTTATTATTATCCCTGACACATATATGTCATGCATGCCCAAGTGGATCTTGTCGTGACAAGGCCTTTATTCAATATAAATGTGCCTAATTGTCTGTATCTTGCCCACATACCAGCATTCCAGTTTTTGGAATTGTCCGTGGCGCAACCTTTTGTGGGTTTGAGATAAACATGGCGGAAACAGTAATAACATCAACTCAAAGTCAAGCCTAACTACTACCAAGCAGCAGAACTGTAACTGGACCTTTTGGTGCCCTGTGCCAGAGAGAGCATGAGCGCCCTCCCCCCCATTTTTTTAAATAGGGATATAAAATAGTGCATCTGAAAAAGGGACATGGCTTCATGGGGAAGGGGCAGGGAAGGGATAGGGGAGGCCAGGATATGCGGGGCATGACAGAAGAGGAAGCTACAAGTGAAAATGATAATAAACTAGGGGTGTACACCGGACACTTTTTGCGTTTTGGTTTTGGATCTGGAGCTTTCTTCGTGTTTTGGATCTGGATTGGTTTTGCCAAAACCACCCTTCCGTGTTTTGGGTTCTGGGTTTTGTGTTTTGGATCTGTGTTTTTTTGGAAAAAAGCATAAAAACAGCTAAAATCACAGAATTTGTGGGTTTTTCTTTTCCTATACTATTATTGACCTCAATAACATTAATTTCCACTCATTTCAAGTCTATTCTGAACACCTCACAATATTGTTTTTAGGCCAAAAGGTTGCACCGAGGTAGCTGGATGACTATGCTAAGCGACACGAGTGGGTGGCACAAACACGTGGCCCATCTAGGAGTGACACTGCAGTGGCAGACAGGATGGCAGTTTGAAAAACTAGGCCCCAAACAATACATAATGCAAAGAAAAAAAAGAGGTGCAAGTTGGAATTGTCCTTCGGCCCTCCCAACTACCCTTATGTTGTATAAACAGGACATGCACACTTTAACAAACCAATCATTTCAGCGCCAGGGTCTGCCACACGACTGTGGCTGAAATGATTGGTTTGTTTGGGCCCCCACAAAACAAGCTGGCAATTAATCTGTCCCTGCACAAACTGGCTCTACGGAGGCAAGATGTTGTCCTCATTCTCCTAATCCACCGATTCCTCACCCTCTTCAGTGTTGTGTACATCCTCATCCTCACAGAATATTATTTCATCCCCGCTGGAATCCAGCACCACAGGTCCCTCTGTACTTTCTGGAGGCTGGTCTACCTGGAAGAATTGATAATTCATTTTGATGACCATCATCTTCTCCACATTTTGTGAAAGCAACCTCCTATGCTTTTCGCTGACAAGGTTCCCGGCTGCACTAAACACTCTTTCGGAGTACAGACTGGAGGGGGGGCATCTCAGGTAAAATAGAGCCAGATTGTACAGGGGCCTCCAAATTGCCTCTTTTCCTGTCAGTACAGGTACAGACTGTCTGACATGCCTACTTGGATGCTGTCACCGATGTAATCCTCCACCATTCTGTCAATGGTGACAGTATCATATGCAGTGACAGTACACATGTCAGAAATTGTTGCCAGGTCCTTCAGTCCGGACCAGATGTCCAAAGTTGGTCCTGTCTGCCCTGCATCACTGCCAGCGGGTTGTTTAGGATACCTTAGTTGTTTCCTGGCAGACCCAGTTGCGGGAGAAAATGAAGAAGGAGCTGTTGATGTGTCACGTTCCGCTTCAGCTGACAGTATTTTAACCAGCAGGTCTTTGCACCTCTGCAGGCTTGTGTCGGCCGGAAACACCACGTAGGCTTTAAACCTAGGATCGAGCATGGTGGCCAAAATGTAGTGGTCTGATTTCAACAGATTGACCACCCTCGAATCCTGGCAAAGCGAATGAAGGGCTTCATCCACAAGTCCCACATGCCGAGCGGAATCGCTCTGTCTTAGCTCCTCCTTCACTTTCTCCAGCTGCTTCTGCAAAAGCCTGATGAGGGGAATGACCTGACTCAAGCTGGCAGTGTCTGAACTGACTTCATGTGTGGCAAGTTCGAAGGGCTGGAGAACCTTGCACAACACAGAGATCATTCTCCACTGCGCTTGAGTCAGGTGCATACCCCCTCCTTTGCCTATGTCATAGGTGGATGTATAGGCTTGAATGGCCTTTTGCTGCTCCTCCATCCTCTGAAGCATATAGAGGGTTGAGTTCCACTGAGTCACAACCTCTTGTTTCAGGTGATGGCATGGCAGGTTCAAGACTGTTTGCTCACGCTCCAGTCTTCGGCACGCAGTCGCTGAATGGCAAAAGTGCCCAGAAATTTTTCGGCCCACCCAAAGCGTCTCCTGCACGTCCTTGTTGTGTTTCAGAAAATTCTGCACCACCAAATTTATTGTGTGAGCAAAACATGGGACATACTGGAATTTGCCCAGATGTAATGCCCGCACAATATTGGTGGCGTTGTCACATATCACAAATCCCCAGGAGAGTCTAAGTGGGGTAAGCCACTGGGCAATGATTTCCCTCAGTTTCTCTAAGAGGTTGTCGGCGGTGTGCCTCTTACTGAAGCCGGTGATACACAGCGTAGCCTGCCTTGGAAAGAGCTGGCGTTTCTGAGATGCTGCTACTGGTGACGCTGCTGTTGTTGCTGCATAAGGCGATACATCTACTCAGTGGGCTGTCACAGTCATATAGTCCTTAGTCTGCCCTGTTCCACTTGTCCACATGTCTGTGGTTAAGTGGACATTGGGTACAACTGCATTTTTTAGGACACTGGGGACACTTTTTCTGACGTCTCTGAACATTCTCGGTATCGCCTGCCTAGTGAAGTGGAATATAGACGGGATTTGGTACCGGGGACACACTACCTCCATCAATTGTCTAAATCCCACTGCACTAATGGCGGATACCGGACGCACGTCTAACACCAACATAGCAGTCAAAGCCTCAGTGATCCGCTTTGCTTCAGAATGACTGCTGTCGTACTTCATCCTCGCTAAGGACTGTTGGAGGGTCAATTGCTTAGTAAAAGTAGTAGTGGTGTTCCTACATCCTCTATGGGATGATGAACGACTCCCAGCAGCATCAGCAGCGGTGGCAGCAGTAGGCGTAGCAATGCAGGATCCTTCGGAGGAATCCCGGATAGGAGAGGAGTCAGTCATGCCAGTGACATGGCCTGCAGGACTACTTCCGATCCTGACTGAGGAGGAAATTGACGAGGAGGGAGTTGACGGTGTGGTTTGCAGGTGCTTGGATAAAGCAGAACAAAGGGATTTAGGTGTCCCTGGACTGCTTACGGTCTTAACCAAAGTTTCTGAACTTGACAGTAACTTATGAATGAGCTGCAGGTGACGTATAAGGGAGGATGTTCCTAGCTGGTTAACGTCCCTACCCCTACTCATTCCACCTTTACATATGGTACATATGGCAAGACAGTTGTTGTCCAGATTTGGATAGAAATATTTCCAGACCAAAGAGGTGGAATGTTTGGTCTTCTGCCCAGGCATGGCCGTGATGGGCTTTTTCATTCCATGGACAACAACTGTCTCCCCCGGTGCCTGATTTAAACAAACCACATCACCATCAGAATCCTCCTCGTCAACTACCTCCTCAGCGCCAGCTACACCAATATCCTCATCCTGTTGTACTTCAACAGTGACATCTTCAATTTGAATATCAGCAACTGGACTGTGGGTGCTCCTTCCAGCACTTGCAGAGGGCGTGCAAATGGTGGAGAGAGAAACCTCTTCCCGTCCAGGGTTGGGAAGGTCAGGCATCGCAACCGCCGCCACACTTGGACTCTCCTTGGGGATTTGTGATATCTTCTTAGAACGCACAGTTCTTTGCTGTGCTCTTGCCAGCTTAACTCGTTTGATTTTTGTAGCGGGAGGAGTACTTCCATCGTCATGTGAAGCTGAACTACTACTCATGAACATAGGGAAAGACCTTAGACGTTCCTTGCCACTCCGTGTCATAAATGGCATATTGGTAAGTTTACATTTCTCCTCAGACGATTTAAATGTATTTTTTAAGGTCATTTTCCTGAACTTTGTCATTTGGCATTTTATATGTCCTCTACTATGACATTGGGCATCTACCTTGTCAGACGACATTGATGGCATTTTATCGTCTATGTCATGACTAGTGGCAGCAGTTTCAGCACTAGGAGGAAGTGGTTCTTGATCTATCCCTATTTTATTTTTATCGGACAAATTTTTGCCGTCCATTTATGTGATATTGATACATACGTGGGGCTAAGGCGCACACAAACACAGAAAAAGTTTTTTTAATTTTGTTTTGGATGGAGTGCACTTTGGGGGTTACAGCACCTTTCAACAGACGAACTAGCCGGCCCTTGAATTATGACACAGGCGCACGCTTGGCGCTGTTACTTTATTGATGTACGTGCGGCTACAGCGCACACAAACAAAGAAAACATAATAGTTTTTTTTGCACTTTGGGGGAGCACCCCTGATGGACAGAGTACCCCCTGGACAACACTACAGCACCCCTTTAGGATTACAGCCTTTATGGGACACTGCACACAAGTCACAAACACAGAAAAAAAAAAATTTTTCTTTTTTCCTGCACTTTGGGGGTTACACCACCCTTCAACAGACGAGCCAGCCGGCCCTTTACTTATGACAAAGGCGCACGCTTGGCGCAACTTTGTTGATGCACGTGCGGCTACAGCGCACACAAGTCACAAACACAGAAAAAGATTTTATTAATTTTTTTGGGGATGGAGCCAGCCGGCCCTTGATTTATGACACAGGCGCACGCTTGGCGCAGCTACTTTGTTGATGCACGTGCGGCTAATGCTCACACAAGTCACAAACAAAGAAAAAAATATATTTTTTATTTTTTGGAGCACTTTGGGGGTTACACCACCCTTCGACTGACGAACCAGCTGGCCCTTGACTTATGACACAGGCGCACACTTAGCGCTGCTACTTTGTTGATGCACGTGCAGCTACTGCGCACACAATTCACAAACACAGATAAAAAAATATTTTTTATTTTTTGGAGCACTTTGGGGGTTACACCACCCTTCGACTGACTTACCAGCCGGCCCTTGACTTATGACACAGGCACATGCTTGGCGCTGCTACTTTGTTGATGCACGTGCAGCTACTGCGCACACAGGGCCTGATTCAGAGCCGCTCGTAAGCGGCCGCTCGCTCCGAGCGATGTTCGCACATCTGCGCATGCGTAGGGGTCGTAATGCGCATGCGCCAACCAGTCATTGCAGTCGGAAATCGTGCGCTCGCAAAACAGCGAGGGCCTGCTAATTTGAGTGACAGAATGAGGCGTTTGTGGGTGGTAACAGGGGAAGGTGCTTGAAAACGGGGATTGGAGATCCGAACGCAGGCGTGCCAAACGGTCAAAACAGGCGTTTAATGGGTGTGCATAATTAACAAAGCAGCGTCATTGACCACGTCACTTGGTTGTCTTTTAGCCTGAACTGCTCGAAGTGATTGCGGGAAGTAAAACCTACCACAAGCACTGCGAGCAGTTCAGACGCCTTTCGATGTACTCGATTCATCTAATAAATAGCGGAGATGACGTATGATGCGAACGGCGAGGGGGCATGTTTCGTTCGCTCGCTCAGACATAGAGGCGTCAACAGACCGCAATGAGCTAGCGCTCAATTTAAATAGCCGGCCCCTTTTTCTGAACAACCGTTCGCAAATAGTGTCCGGCTCTGAATCAGGCCCACAATTCACAAACACAGAAAAAAATAATTGTTTTTTTTTGCACTTGGGGGGAGCACCCCTGATGGACAGATCACCCCCTGGACAACACTACAGCACCCCTTTAGGACTACAGCCTTAATGAGACACTACACAACACAGCCCAGCCAGCCCCTATGGACTTGGAGTGGACACAGCCCCTATGGACAACTGACTGCACAACACAGCCCAGCCAGCCCCTATGACAGCAGCACAACACAGCCCAGTCAGCCCCAATGGACACCAGCAGCACAACACAGCCCAGCCAGCCCTTATGGACAACAGCAGTACAACACAGCCCAGCCAGCCCCTATGACAGCAGCACAACACAGCCCAGCCAGCCCCTATGACAGCAGCACAACACAGCCCAGCTAGCCCCTATGACAGCAACACAACACAGCCCAGCCAGCCCCTATGGACAACAGCAGCACAACACAGCCCAGCCAGCCCTTATGGACAACAGCAACACAACACAGCCCAGCTAGCCCCTATGACAGCAACACAACACAGCCCAGCCAGCCCCTATGACAGCAACACAACACAGCCCAGCCAGCCCCTATGGACAACAGCAGCACAACACAGACCAGCCAGCCCTTATGGACAACAGCAACACAACACAGCCCAGCCAGCCCCTATGACAGCAGCACAACACAGCCCAGCTAGCCCCTATGACAGCAGCACAACACAGCCCAGCCAGCCCCTATGACAGCAACACAACACAGCCCAGCCAGCCCCTATGGACAACAGCAGCACAACACAGCCCAGCCAGCCCTTATGGACAACAGCAACACAACACAGCCCAGCCAGCCCCTATGGACAACAGCAGCACAACACAGCCCAGCCATCCCTAACTCCCACCCTCCCTCTTCACTGACCACAGCCAGAGTGAAAAATGGCGCCGACGCGGGGACCTTTTATAGAATCCAAAACCCGCGAGATCCCACAGCGGGATGATGACGTTTTGCCTTGATTTCAGATCCGAATCAGGCGGGAAAACATGACTCGGTTTCCGGCTCGGATCGGGGGAGGTTCGGATTTCATAAATCCGAACCCGCTCATCCCTATAATAAACAGGAAAATTGACAGGCCCAAACAGCGCCCCCTGCCCTACGGTGCCCTGTGTCATGGTATAGGTCACACTACCCTAGTTACAGCCCTGCCAAGCAGGCTCCGACCAGCAGCTGTGCTTTTTCTGAACCAATAACTGAAACAGAGTTGTATTCAAACAGCCAAGATATAAATAGACTTTGGAAAAACATACATATTATGCTTAATAAATGTAGAGTCTCATTTACATTGAGGATCTTTAGTGTGAACTCTTGTACATGATCAAATCATGTACTGTAGTGATACAAGGGGTGTAACTTTTATTTTGCATTCAGGGAAAATGCTGCCTACTTTTTGATATAAAACAAATATTGGGCAACTTTACTTTAGCAGTAATATTATATAAATATAAGCTAAGAAACATTGGGCCTGATTCAGACCCGCTCGCGAGCGCTGAGCGCTCGCAAGTGGGTCGATGTTGGCCCAGTGCGCATGCGCACTGTGGAGGCGGCTCCATCGTGCGCATGCGCGAGACCCGGATAGCGACGGGCAAGCCGTCACTCCGGGTCTCGCTACAAAGGGGGCGTGCTGTCGATGTTGAGTGACAGCACGCCCCCTTTGGTGGGCGGGCCGGGGGCGTGGCTGCCCAGACGGAGGCGTTCCCATGGGAACGCCTACCGTCTGGGGCCGGCCTCACTGACATCACAAGTGATGTCAGTGGGTGTACTTCTTGCTCTGTAAGAGCAAGAAGTCCACTGGGACTTGCGGCAACGAGACCCTACCACAAGGGTCTCGTCGCAAGTCCGATGGTCGCGATGGTCTTGACCATCGCGACCATCATCCTGGCCGCTCGTACTAGCTGTGGGTGGTCACCCACAGCTATGCGAGCGGCCAGGAGGCCGCTCTAAAAATACAATAGGCGGGCACTGATTCAGAGCGAGCGCTCTGAAAGAGCGTCCGGCTCTGAATCAGGCCCATTATTCTGATTGCCGTCTATGTTTGCATTATAAGCTTGTCCTCAGCATCCTAACATGGTTTTGCCACGGGGCAAAACTGCTTCTTCTAGCTGGAGTTGCCTGTAATTCTTAAATGGCTCCTCAAAACGTAAGCCTGCCATATATCTGACAGGTGGCATCTGCCTTGTTTCAGCCCAGGAAACTAAAAACTGATAGAGGTGCTGGCATTTTGTGATTATTATATAAGGGTGCTATGGACAGACAGCAAAATCATTTCCACTATTGGTATAACTATAAAATAACTCTGATTACAAAGCAGACTTTACTTAAACTTGTCATGAACCTATAACATGGGCTGCAAATATGTGACAGGCATTTCTTGATATACAACATCTCTGGTAAGATGACATTTTACACATACCTATGACATAAGACAAAAGTTATGTTGCAGGGAATACAAAGAATACAACAGCTGATCTTCCTCACTTTTGGCCTGATTCAGCTTAGGACGGAATTGCAAAGCTGCACACAATGTCCTTGCAATTATGGTAAGGCAAACAGAGTGATTACATAAGAACAGCGTGGGTTAAACTTCGAGTCTGGGGGCTGGCTTGGGTAACACCATGTGGCTTAGTTTGCCCTATTAGGATAGGTGTGTGTGTTTTAACTTGGAATGAGAGGCTGCGTCGGCTGAGACAAAGGGCTCTATTTATTAACATTATTTTTACTAAAATAAAGTGAAAAAGGGTGTTTTCACACCCTTTTCACACTATTTTAGTATCACCTACAGTTATTACAGGGCAATTGAAGTAGAATTTGTAAAATTCTACTCCAACCCCTAATTATCACTTATTTTTAGTAAGCAGATCGCATTCCCTATAATTGTAATGGGAAATGTGATCCGACCAAAGTTACTAAAACTAAATTGTAAAAAAATACCGGGGAAAGCCCTGTGATAATAATGCCACCTGGAGGTGGCGTTATCCAGGGTCTCCCACGGTTACTGGACTCCTACTCTGCTCTAAAAGGCAGAGCAGAGCCCGGAGCTGGTCCCAGTGATCAGCTGTGTGGTCTAAACAGACCGCAAGCTGATCTCTGCTAAAAAAAAAATTAGTCAAAAAAAAACTTCACTTACCTGACTCCAGGGACCGGTGGTCGGGGCTCCGGTGATGACTCTTTTTGCACATGCGCAGTACGGGTCAGGCACCTGCACAGATTCCTGACCATGGGGAATCTGCACTCAGTGGGCCTGATTCAGCAAGGTTCGCAACTGCTAACACACACGGAATTGGATGATTGTTGCGTACTATGCATGCATCACAGTGCGCAAACCGGCCACTGAGATCAGGATTGCGATCGCAGTGACCATGCAGACCCATCGCAGAGCGATTGGCAGGAAGTGCCATTTGGGGGTGGCGACGAAGGGGTGGTTGGTGAACCGCAGACGTGTCTGTGAGTTTGAACGCTGTTGCATGGACGTGCATAAATTATCCACTGTGATGCCTTACGCAGCTTGAGACCTCATAGCGTGCGACGAGGTTAGCCGTTCCTGAGTAAGGTCAGAGCTTGTGCAAGTGTGCGTGAGGCTGCGATGGTACTTGATGTTACCGATGGTTTCGCAGTCTTGCTGAGGAATACGGATGTGTGTAAGGTAAAGTGGGCGTCCTTGTGTTGTGCTGCGTATGGCATAACGATCGCAATGGATCAGCATACTATCGCAGCGAGACTGCGTGCGTAATCACTATTGCAATCGCAGTTGCGATCCGTAATGAATCAGAACCAATGTGCACTGCTGAATCAGGCCCTATGTCTGTTTTACCAGTCTAGAACTACCCAGGGATGGGTAATTTTATGACATGGATTTTCTTTTTGCACGGTCTGTGTATATTCATCTACCAACTCCTTTATATGGCCTAAAGCAGGAGTGGGGAACCATTTTGATATATATAACATTATTTGCGGACCTGATGCAGACCATGCCCCCTCTCCGCATGATGGTATAAGGCGGCACCACAATCGCAGGTGATTACAGCAATGCCTATAGCATCCTAAGGATGCTCCGGGGAGCTGTAAGGGCAGCTGTGTGACTGTCTGAAGCATTCCAAGGGCACTACAGGCAGCACTGCTGCATAGATTCTGGCTGCAGGGTGCCATTCTAGGCACCCTGCTAGCCAGATAAGGCTAGCTCCGAGGGCCAAACCAAATGGCTCCAAGAGCCTTATACGGCCCCTGGGCCTGAGGTTCCCCATCCCTGGCCTAAAGTGTCAAATCAGTAATGTCCTGACGTAAATTACTTGTGTGCCAACTTATGTTTCATCCGCTCTGGTAGGTCCAAGTCAGAAGTGCGAGATGCGTGGCAAAACAACTTGTATCACCTAGGCCTCGCCCCCTGCTGCAAAGTACCACGAATCTCAGCATCACACAGTAGGTGGAAGCAATTTGCCGTAAATTGCATCATCAAGCTCCCAGACTGCCCACTTCACTGGGGAAGAGGGTAGCATCGGGGTATTGGAGAAAATACTATAATGGCACAGATATTTTGGGAGAGTAGATAAGTATGTGTCATTTATTTAATGGAGGATATGGGCCCTGATTCAGAGCCGGACGCTCTGACCAGAGCGCTCGCTCTGAATCAGGGCCCACCTCCATAAATATGGAGCGTCCTCCTGGACGCTCGTATAGCTGTGGGTCACCACCCACAGCATATACGAGCGTGCAGGATGATGGTCACGATGGTCTTGACCATCGCGACCATCGCCAGTGCGAGCTGAAGCCTGCGGTTGAGTTTCTCAAGCACAAGGCCAGGAGTGATTTTGGCTCCATCAGAGCCAAAATCACTCCCACTGACATCACTAGTGATGTCAGTGGAGCCGGCTTCTGACGGTAGGCGTTCCCTTGGGAACGCCTCCGTCTGGCAGGCACGCCCCCGGCATGCCCACCAAAGGGGGCGTGCTGTCAATCAACATCGACAGCACGCCCCCTTTGATCAGACACAACGAGCGAAGGAAAGTCCTTCAATCGTCGCGTCTGGCGCAATGCGCACGACAGAGCTCCCTCCGTCGTGCGCATGCGCAGTGCACACCATGGTTTCTTAAGGCACTTGTTACCCACCCAATCCAAATCTCCTGCACATTCTCCTGATACTCTTATATACAACAAATGCATAATTATCACAGATACTAATAATCAGGGATATATTACTACTGACAGCTATATTGCAAATAAATAACTCTAGCCAGATACTGCAGGGAAATCTCCCCACAAACACTACAAACCACATACTGCTGAGATATACGTAACCTCCCCCACCACCACCGCATTGCAAAGAGTTTGTAGAAATATATCCTCCATACTGAAAGCCACACAATGCAGAAGAGTATACTCATACTTTCTTACACTTTTCTTACACTACTGCTGACCCCTGCCAGTTACCTTATTGCACCGAGGCCTGATGCCACCATCTGTTGCACAAAGTCCCCGCACCCACTTAGGCAACTTATCACCTATGCAAAATACAAATACATCCATATTCTCTTTACATATTTTGGGGCTGTTCGGGACTCAGGAGACAGAGGGCCTGATTCAGACCCCCCTCGCGAGCGCATAGCGCTCGCAAGCGGGTCGATGGATTCCTCACTGCACATGCGCACGCTGGCTCTGGCGTGCGCATGCGTGAGACCCGGGCTTGCGACGGGCGCTCCGTCGCTACGGGTCTTGCACCAAAGCGGAGCAACTGTCGATGGTGATTGACAGCTTGCCTCATTTTGGAGGCGGACAGGGGGGGTGGTTGGGCAAACAGAGGCGTTCCCATGGGAACGCCTGCCGTTTGTGGGCAGCCCTACTGACATCACTTGTGATATCAGTAGATGGACTTCCTGCTCTATTAGAGCAGAAAGTCCACTGGGGCTTGCGGCCACGAGACCTTACCACAAGGGTCTCGTCGCAAGCCCAATGGTCGCGATGGTCTTGACCATCGCGACCATCATCTGGCCGCTTGCATAAGCTGTGGGTGGTCACCCACAGCTATGCGAGCGGCCAGGAGGCCGTCGTTAAAAAAAAAAAGGACGCCCTGAATCAGAGCGAGCGCTCTCAAAGATTGTCCAGCTCTGGATCAGGCCCAGTGTCCAGCATTGATACATCCACACCAAGCTATAGTTAAGGGCTGCCCATCACAGCCCCACAGTCAGGGGTTTTTAATAGAAAAGGGCGAGTTCCAACACTTGCCAACATTAAATGCCCAATACCGTTCTGGTAAGGAAACTTATGTCTCATTTACTCTATTTCCTACTGGTTCATTGCTAACATGGCTTTGGTTAGTTTGACACCTTTGTCAGTGGGAATACTTATTCAGTTTGGCATCTGACACGCCATACTTTGTTAGTTTAGATATGATTCCTTTCTCTAGATCTTGTGAAATTCTTTCAATTTTGAACTTTTGGCCTGCCTTGTGGTGATTTGGTCTTTTAACTACAGTCTAAGCAGTGGCGGGCTGGGCCGGGGGGCAGGGTGTCATCTGCCCCCCGGGTCGGTACAATTCTAGTGTGTCAGGGCCGGCATGCACTGACAGGCAGGCAGAGGATGTGATGCTACGGCTCCCGTGCTGCTGCCCAGAGACAGAGGGACTGATTCAGAGCCGGACGCTCTGACCAGAGCGCTCGCTCTGAATCAGGGCCCTCCTACCTAACATTGGAGCGGCCTCATGGACGCTCGCATAGCTGTGGGTTACCACCCACAGCTATAGCGAGCGTCCATGATGATGGTCGCGATGGTCAAGACCATCGCGACCATCGGGCTTGCGACGAGACCCTGCGGTAGGGTCTCGCTGCCACAAGCCCTGGAGTGATTTTGGCTCTATCAGAGCCAAAATCACTCCCACTGACATCACTAGTGATGTCAGTGGGGCCGGCTTCAGACAGTAGGCGTTCCCATAGGAACGCCTCCGGCTGGCAGGCACGCCCCCGGCACGCCCACCAAAGGGGGCGTGCTGTCAATCAACATCGACAGCATGCCCCCTTTGGTGCGGGACCCGGAGCGATGGAAAGCCCATCGCTCGCCGGGTCTCGTGCATGCGCACGACGGAGCTCCCTCCATCGTGCGCATGCGCAGTGGGGAACATCGACCCGCTTGCGAGCGTACTGACGCTCACAAGCGGGTCTGAATGACCCCCTTAGTCAGCACACATACAGTCACACTTAGGGCCTGATTCAGAGCTGAACGCTCTGACCGCTCGCATAGCTGTGGCAGGGAGACCCTACCGCTATACGAGCGGCCAGGAGGCCGCTCCATTTTCATGGAGGGCCCTGATTCAGAGCGAGTGCTCTGGTCAGAGCGTTTGGTGACTAAGTGTGACTGTATGTGTGCTGACTAAAGGTGCGTACACACTGGGCGATAAAGTGGACGACTGAACGATAACGATATCATTATCGTTCAGTCGTCCACTTTATCGTCCATTTTTAACCTCAAAAAGATGAACGATAACGACGACGCGCGTTCCCGCGAGTCGTTCGTCATTATCGTTCATCGGGCTGACATGCAGGCCAACCTGACGACCTCGTCAGGTTGATGCATGTCAGGGAATGGGGGAGAGAGCCCGGCGCTGAACGATATCGTTAATGATATCGTTCAGCGGCTGTGCTCAATGTCATGAACGACATTGAGCACAGCCTGCCGGGGACAACACTACACGATATCGCTCAGGGAGCATATCGTGTAGTGTGTACCCACCATTTGTGTGACTGTATGTGTGTGCTGACTAAGGACCTCATTCAGAGCCGCTCGCAAGCGGCAGTACGCTCGTTCCAAGCGATGTTCGCACATCTGCGCATGCGTATGGTTTATAATACGCATGTGCGAACCAGTCAGTGCGGCCGAAAATCTACGCTATATAGCGAAGGCCTGCTATTTTGAGTGACAGGAGGAGGCGTATCTGGGTGGTAACATGGGAAGGTGCTTGAAAACGGGGAGTGGAGATCAGAACGCAGGCGTGTTTAAAGGTCAAAGCGGGCATTTTATGGGTGAGCATAATTAATACAGCAGCGTCATTGACCACGTCACTTGGTTGTTTCATAGTCAGAACTGCTCGCAATATAGTGGTAGGAAAAACCAACCACAAGAATAGCGAGCAGTTCATACGCTGTTCGATGTCCTCGATTAATCTAATAAATAGCGGACATGACGTATGATGCGAGCGGCCAGGGGCGTCTTTAACAAATAAACGAGCGCATGTTTTGTTTGCTCGTTCAGACATGGAGGCGGCAACAGACCGCAAGGAGCGAACGGTTCATTTGAATAGCCACCCCCTTTTTCTGAACGAACGAGCGGCCGCTTACAAGTGGCTCTGAATGAGGTCCTAAGTGTGACTGTGTGCGTGCTAAGTGTGACTGTGTGCGTGCTAAGTGTGACTGTGTGTGCTGACTAAGTGTGACTGTGTGCGTGCTAAGTGTGACTGTGTGTGTGCTGACTAACTGTGACTGTGGGTGTGCGTGTGCTGACTAAGGGTCTCATTCAGACCGGCTCGCAAGCGGGTCAATGTTGTGCCCTGTGCACGTGCAGCGGCCGCACTGCGCATGCGCAAGCCACGGAGCGAGAGAGAAATTCTCTCGCTCCGTGGCTCGCTACAAACAGGGCAGCTGATGGTGATTGACAGCTCGCCCCGTTTAGTAGGCGAGCCGGGGGGGTTGGCTGGCCAAACGGAGGCATTCCCATGCGAACGCCTGCCGTTTGGGGGCGGCCCCACTGACATCACGAGTAATGTCAGTGGAGAGCTTCCGGCTCTGTTAGAGCCGAAAGCTCTCTGGGGCTTGCGGCAGACGAGACCCTACCTCAAGTGTCTCATCGCAAGCCCCGATGGTGGCGATGGGCTCGACCATCGTGACCATCTCCTGGTCACTCGCTAAAGCTGTGCGGCCGCCCTCATTCAGAGCGAGCTCTCGCATTTTGCGAGCGGCTCTGAATTAAGTCCTAAGTGTGACTGTATGTGTGTGTGTGCTGACTAAGGGCCTCATTCAGTGGCGGTCGTAGGATGCAAGACGTCGTTCTGAAACAGGGCCGCCTCCATGATGGTCGTTAGGCTGTGGGTTAACACCCACAGCTCTAACGACCGACAAGGGTGATGGTCGCGATGGTCGTGATGGTCAAGACTATCGCGGCTTACAGCGAGACCCTAAGGTAGGGTCTCATCAACCTTAAGCCCCAGGGAGCTTCCTGCTCTGATCGAGCAGGAAGCTCCCCACTGACATCACTGATGATGTCAGTGGGGCCGCCCCCAAACGGCAAGCGTTCCTACTGAAACGCCTCCGTTTGGCCAGGCACGCCCCCGGCCCGCCCAGAAAACGGGGCGAGCTGTCACTCAACATCGACAGCTCGAACCATCTACGACGAGACCCCTAACGACGGATCACCCGTTGTTAGCCGGGTCTCGCGCATGCGCATGACGGAGCCGGCTCCGTCGTGCGCATGCGCTGTGGGGCAACATCGAGCCGGTCGTGAGCGCTCAGCGCTCACGACCGACTCTGAATGAGCTCCTAAGTGTGACTGCGTGCTGACTAAGTGTGACTGTGTGTGTGTGTGCTAAGTGTGACTGTGTGTGTGTGTGCTAAGTGTGACTGTGTGTGTGTGCTAAGTGTGACTGTGTGTGTGTTGATTGAGTGTGTGTGATTGTGTATATATATATATATATATATATATATATATTTATATTTATAATCTGTGCATGGTCGAAGCAGACATTTTGAAGTGGGGGTATGGAAATATCATGGTTGCTTTACTTAGGCAGGCCCAAATCCTGAGCCCCCTGATATTTCCATACCCCCACGTCCTCTTAAACACCACACACATTCCCTCACAGTCACTGTACACCACACACCATAGCTCATAGCATACTTCACACCACAGCACACTGCCCACCTCACCCTGTTCTGCTCTGGTGAACGCGGTCGCTCCGCTCCCTTCCCTGGGCCCTTCCCCAATCTTTCTCCTTGGTGGTACTGGCATTTTGAATTCAGCGCCGGCTGTGAGCAAATGACAGCTAGCGTACTGTCAGCCAATTGGGTGGCCACGTGGCCGCTCCTGATTGGCTGCTGGTCCGTTAACCGTGATTGGCTCACGGCCAGAGCCAAATTTAAACATGCAGCTGCTTGGTAATCGGCGCTGAGACAGTGATAGTCCCAGCCCCGGCCTCCCCTGATTGGCTGCTGCTCCGCGAGCCATGATTGATTCGTTGTCGGAGATAAATTTAAACAAGCAGAGAGCAGCCGCTTGTTGACTGGCACTGGGACAGTCAATTGGGTGCCAGTGCCGGACGGGTGCCGAAGTGAAGTGATGGCATGACATACCATTTCATACCCGCACACTTCAAGCAATGTATATAAATATTTATTTTTTTTGTCAGAAGGTGAAAAACAAGCACCTTATAGTGTAATATATTCAATGTCATTGAAGTAAATAAAGGTAATTATGATGTGTAACATATAGGTTCAAAAATCAGGCATGTAGTAGTTTACTGTGGTACACACCCCCAACATTACTGTCATGCCCATTTTTAAAATTGCACTCGCCGGTAGAAAAGCAGGGCCACTTGCTCTGGTTTGCCCCCCAGGCTGAAAGTTGCCAGCCAGCCCCTGAGTCTATGTATTGTTGTCATTGAGCGATGTCATCTCCTTGTCTATTGCTGATTTCCACTTACACCAGTCGTCACTTGTCTTTACTTCCTGTATATCGTGGGGTTCACAGAATGTGATATTTGCAAACTCCTCTCCGTATAATATCTTTTAGGTGGTTTTCCACTATTTGGTTTTACAGAAATTATTTTCTCTGGTTGGATGTCCACGCTGGCAGTTTCAGTTTCAGACAGCTGCTGGCATATCCAATGTCACATACTTGCTCTGCAACTCTTGTCCCAGCTTTTGTTTTATGTGGTGCTGTTTCTTGGAATATAACATCTCTTGACTTAGTAAGCTTTCTTCTCTTAGAATCCTAGAGTCTGTATCCTTTACTCTCTTGGCAGTATCCAAGCATAATACAATTTATGGATTTGGGATCTAGCTTGTGTCTTTTCTCCTTGTAGATATGTACATATACAATGCACACAAAGACTTTGAAATAGTTGATGCTTGGCTTTCTTCCAGACCATGCCTCTATTGGTGTTTTATCTTTTACAGCGACTGTGGGAGCATAATTCTTTAGGTATACTGCTTCCTCCCAAAAGCACTTATTCAGGCTGGCATCATTTAGCATAGATGAAGCTTGCTCCACTATAGTGCGGTTTGCACGCTCACTTACACCATTCTGCTCTAATGTGTAGGCAATGGTCAATTGATGTTCAATGCCATGATTCTTTAGGGAGGTTGCAGCATCTTTGTTTTTATATACTCCTCCATTGTCACACCTCAACATTTTCAACTTGTGACTTGTTTAAGTCTCGACTGATGTCTTGTAGTCTGCAATCTTGCTCATTATGAATTTTTTTGGCTATATTAATATAAACGTATCATTCTAGAGAAGTCATTGATGGATGTTATGAAGTATCTGTTATCCACTTATCGATTTCACTTCCGTTGGACAACACAATTCTGTATGTCCACAGAAATAATATATAGTTGGTACAGTGCGCTACTATGTAGCAGCTGGTAGGGGATTGTCAATCCCTATTAATAGAAATGATAATAATATAATGTAACCAGCGCTATTCAAATATTATGTGGAAAATATACTATTAATATACAAACGAATGTGTCAGAAAATTACCATTTTATTCAACCTTAAAAAGACATTAGTATAACAGCTAATAAAAGTAAAAATTCAATCAAATCCAAACATCCTGTGGGTAATTAATGTCTCTCCTATATAAGATGGTATAGGACTGGCTCCCAAACTGACTGAATATCTGAACACAGCGATAATTACCAATTGATGGATTGAAGTGATAACAGTCCTCTAAGCATGTCCTGTGCAAATTCCTGGGGCTGTATAGATTAGTCCACTTATATTTTCTGGTCCAAAGTCCAAGATGGAAGCTTGTTTAGTTGTCCAAAAAATGGTGTTGTCCAAAGGAGAGTTCAAAGTGTCCTGAAGTCCTTATTAACCTCACAGGCGTTGGTAAAAGAAGTCTGAGTCTCTGCTTAACGCGTTTCGCTGGATCAGTAGTCTCCAGCTTCATCAGAAGCATAATGTGGTAGAGCTAGAGGTGCTCTTTTATACTCTGTAAATTACAGGGATCTACAACACCTGTTCATAATCATTATCTGACACATCCGTTTTTTGTGAATAATAACTTTAAAAATTGAAGGAGACAATCTTACCTAAAAGGGGTATACAATACATGTGCAATCATACCATTTCTCTTTATATTTTTCACTTTTATTAGTGCTAAACATTTGTATATATACCAGCCATGTGATCATACTGCGGTCACATGTTGCGTAAAGGACCAATCCTGGGCTTTGCTAATACACATCCAGGTGACCTAGCCCCGAGTATAATGATGGTCTCCACATGACTACGGAGCTCCGATCACGTGATTTCGCTAGTCACGTGACTGTAGATCTCCGATCATGTGATTGCACTAGTCACGTTATGTGACGTGGTCCATCATTATAGGTTGCTTCGTTACCTGGCAACCACGGTGTTTATACGTGACGTGGTCCATCATCATGGGTTGCTTCGTTACCTGGCAACCACGATCTTTGTACAACATATCAATAACCGCTACTTTTTAGGGGATCATATTAGTTTTTATTATTCCCTATTAGTTAGAAACATTAGACATTTTATATATGGGCTATTTGTATCCTGGATGTGGAGATTCTATAGCCACAACCTTTATACATGGATCGATCTCAATGTAATTTTCCTCATATCCTTTCAAGAAACAATCCATAACTTATACTGAAGCTGGAGACTACTGATCCAGCGAAACGCGTTAAGCAGAGACTCAGACTTCTTTTACCAACACCTGTGAGGACTTCAGGACACTTTGAACTCTCCTTTGGACAACACCATTTTTTGGACAACTAAACAAGCTTCCATCTTGGACTTTGGACCAGCAAATATAAGTGGACTAATCTATACAGCCCCAGGAATTTCCACAGGACATGCTAAGAGGACTGTTATCACTTCAATCCATCAATTGGTAATTATCGCTGTGTTCAGATATTCAGTCAGTTTGGGAGCCAGTCCTATACCATCTTATATAGGAGAGACATTAATTACCCACAGGATGTTTGGATTTGATTGAATTTTTACTTTTATTACCTTTTATACTAATGTCTTTTTAAGGTTGAATAAAATGGTAATTTTCTGACACATTCGTTTGTATATTAATAGTATATTTTCCACATAATATTTGAATAGCGCTGGTTACATTATATTATTAACAATTCTGTATGTACCAAACCCAGGAGTGCCTCAGCTCTGCTTGCTGATTTTGGGAAGGGGCAACAGCTTTGCTTGTCTACTATAAAGCTTTCATACATTGGTCTTTCTATGTAACTCACAGATATTCCTGTCACCATCCCATCAATAATTTTATGGATGCTGTCATATGCAAGGTAGCCTAGTCATCCCTGTGGCACCTACATTTGGAATGCAGAGTGTCTGTAACATCACCCTTAAGATGCTCACCCTAGCCACAGAGTTGATCTATGCATCCTTACGATGCCCCAGGCACTCTCAATTTCTCCCTGTTCCAGCCACCGCTTTGTTGTGACTTCATGAGGTCACATTCTAGGGGTAAATTGAAGTGACTTCAAATTGTTCTTCTTTAGTAACCATTAACGGTCAGCGGTAGACGGTGAGTGTTTTTACCATCGATAGCCAGCCACATGTGGTATATAATATCGCTTGCTGGGTTCGATTGTAAAACACAAATGGGTTTTGTGCATGCGCCGCCACGACTGCACATGTGCAAAACACAAACCATCGATGTCTCACGATCAATTGATTTTGTCTGATGATTTAAAGCCATCAACCATTGATGGCAGAGCTGTCGATGGCCACCACTAGCTAAGGGGTAGGGCCAGCACAACATTGAAATTACTAATTGTTTTAAGAGTTATTGGGCCCGATTCAGAGTTGTACGCTCTTGCCACCACAGCTGCAATCCCGTACGCTCTGCTGTGCAAAAATATGCAAATATGTAAATGTCACAGATGCCGAGAGATGAATTGAGCCACCCATGGGCATCTTTGCAAATCCAAGCACCTGCGTACAAATATGTTAGAAGTACTGAGTAACACTATGGTCGCGAATAATGGCCTCGGGCAATGAGACACCGGAGCCATGTTTACTGTGTACGGGATCGCAGACGCAGGATATGACAAGCCCTGGCAACAGCATCATAGCGTACAACTCCGAATCAGGCCCTTTATTCATATATTTCACTTTACATGGACATTTTTTATTTCTGCATCTAACTTTTCCTGTCACACTCAACAACATCTATACTTATAATAAAGTTGTAATGGTTGTGTCTGTACATAGAAATTGTTTTGGAGAGATGGACTCCTTGGGACTGTGTATGAACTATGGAGACAAAAAAATTGGGGTTTTTTTCTGAAATTTTGTGTTTCTGTCTATTCGTTCCGGCATCACACAAAAACTACGGGATTCATTTGGATAGAGTTTTCAATATTGTATAGCTTAGTCACCTAGAATTATTATCTCAATGTGACTTCAGGGAGAGGAGCAGTAAAGTAGAAAACAGACACTCGGCTCATGCCGTGTGCAGGCTCCTCAAGTCAAAAATGACCAGATGTATATAAATATAATTTTTTGGGAGGGACAAACATACTTTTAGGGACTGTTTATAAACTACGGAGACAAAAATTTTTTTATTGAAATCTGCACAGGCTCATCAAGTCCAAAATGACTATATGGGGTATATTTACTAAAGTGCGGGTTTTTACAAGTGGAAAAGTTGCCCATAGCAACACTCAGATTCTACTTAACATTAATTTAGCACCTTCTACAAGATAACAGCTAGAATCTGATTGGTTGCTATGGGCAACATCTCCACTTCTTAAAACCTGCACTTTACTAAATATACTCCAATGTATATAAATATATATATATATGTATATAAATATATATATATAAATACAATATATACATGTATTGCACACCTCAAACGCAAACAAATATATATTTATGCATATATAAATACATAGATATATATATCTCAAGATCTGCAGCGCAGCAAAATCCAACCACAGTATATACAGGTTGAGTCTCCCATATCCAAAATGCTTGGGACCAGGGGTATTTTGGAAATCGGAATATTCCATATTTTGGAATATTTGCATAAAATAATGAAATATCTTGGGAATGGGACCCAAATCTAATCACAGGATGCATTTATGTTGTATATACACCTTATAGACACAGCCTGCAGGTCATTTTATACAATATTTTCAATAATTTTGTGCATCAGAAAAATTTGTGTACGTACATGAAATTCATTTATGTTTCATATACACCTTATACACACAACCTGAAGGTTATTTTATACTATATTTTTAACAATTTGTGCTTTAAACAAAGTTTGTGTACATTGAACCATCAGAAAGCAATGGTTTCACTTTCTCAGTCATGCTAAAAATATTCCGTATTTCGGAATATTTGTATATGGGAGACTCAACATGTATTAAGCACTAATCAAGCAGCTTACCTTGACTCATGAAGTTGCAGTATACATGTCAAACAAGTAAATGGCACACTAAGACAAATCATAGATTCGCTGCTCATGTTACTTGCAACCTTTCAGTGTTACTGTCGATTAAGTGGCTTGCTCACAAGTTAGTAGCCCCAAGTATCTTTTTGTGTTAATCCATTGAAGGAAAAACTGCAAATATTGTTTGCAAAGACATTTTGTGATCAATGTCTACAATGTAAAATATACATCACAATATTAGAAGCCACTACTGTCTTTGTAAAATTAGTTCTAATGAGCAATAACAGACATCCAAGCAAGTGAAGCTGCGGGCAAACGCTAGTTATCCAATAAAGCTACCACCTAAACAACCATAGAGGCAAATAGTTTGTAAGGTGTCATAAAATAAGATAACCTGGTGATGTAGCCTAAGTCTATATATGAAATATTTAGTAGCCTCGCTGAAACAATGAGAGGGGTCAGGGAGAGTTTTCAGCTAATCCCTAGGTACTGTATGTAAATAACTATTTCCTAATCAGAAGTCTGTTTAGAAGTCTAGATACTTAAAAATAAAATCTGTATTATTACCAGATATAATTAATATCCTTAGCAGGACCTTTTAATAAGAAAACTATGTAAAACAATAGAAAGACAGCTAAAGGTTGCCCTAATTGATTGACGTATAAATTAGTGCTCACAAGGGTCACTGCCTATCCTATTTCAGAATATGAGACTGTGCACTGGTAAAGTGACATTGTCAGTGCTGCATTCAGTGGATGCCAGACTCCACTACTGTACTCTACAAAGAAGTGTACAGAGGAGGAAGATGCCCTGGGGATTCCCGTCATCACAGATGTGTCACGAATTCTGTCACTCTTATTGTTTGTATATCATGTACATTTGGCGCTGATAAAATGTGTTTCCTGCTTGGCAACATGCAAAACATAAAAATGGTAAGCAAAAAAAAAAGGTATTGTTCCCTAAGATTTCATTCAAATTCTGGCTGATGAGGAGTTTATGATTACACTGTATAGGACAAGGTGTCATAATTACTCTAAGTTTCTCACTATTTACTACCCAGGAAATCTGGATATTATTTGTATGAATTTTTAAGGGGGTGGGTTATTAATTTTAAATAGGACTTTAAAAGGGATACATAAGTTTTTTATTATTATATATTGTTGATTATAGGAAAATATTATGTAAAAAAAAAAATCCCACCATATAAAGCAAAATGTAATATTCATGCTTCCTCAAGACTATATAGATACAGTAGACTGTTGTTTCAGCCTTATTAGGACTCCTCAGTACAAGAGATCGACTCTCGGCATGAATCAGAGATTTACGCTAATGCAATAGCATCTGCGATTTCGCCCCAGAACGTAGCAGCGAAAATATGCTAATGTTTACAAAGCTTACCCGAGCATAGGGACGCCCACTGCTGCCTTCTCATATCCGTCTGACCTCACGCACCAGCGTAAACATCGATGCAGATCGGGCAGCCATGCAGCATTTGCAGCAAGTCTGACCTGTCTCATACACAGCGTCTCTCCTGCCATGCTTAGAAGGAGATGGATATGGCTAATTTATGCACGCCCATGAATCGGCGTTTGAACGGTCAGACATGCCTGAGTTTTCTAACCACAGCTTGTTACCTCCCCCAAATGCTGACTACTTGTCACTCAACTAGCGAGTGAATCCTCTGTGCGAGTGTAATCGCAAGACAATCGCTGCATGTGCGCAGTGCGGCTTACATGCAGGCGCAATGGCAAACTATTGCTTGTTCTGCGTAAATATCGGCATTCCATCTCTGAATAAGGCCCTCTGTCTGCTGAGAAGACATGGGGGTATATTTACTAAAAGTAAATTTTGGTCGATTTTTGGACGATTTTATGTTGCAGGTCTAAGGAGCTCATTCAGAGTCGCTCACGACCGACTCGATGTTGCCCTACAGCGCATGCGCACAACGGAGCCGGCTCCGTCGTGCGCTTGCGCGAGACCCGGCTAACAACGGGTGATCCGTCGTTAGGGGTCTCGTCGCAGTCGATGTTGAGTGACAGCTCGCCCCGTTTGCTGGGCGGGCCGGGGGTGTGCCTGGCCAAACGGAGGCGTTCCAGCAGGAACGCTTGCCGTTTGGGGTCGGCCCCACTGACATCATCAGTGATGTCAGTGGGGAGCTTCCTGCTCGATCAGAGAAGGAAGCTCCCTGGGGCTTAAGGTTGACGAGACCCTACCTTAGGGTCTCGTCGTAAGCCCCGATGGTTGCGATGGTCTTGACCATCGCGACCACCACCCTTGTCGGTCGTTAGAGCTGTGGGTTTTAACCCACAGCCTAACGACCGACATGGAGGCGGCCGTTCTGGATGCAAGCGGCCGCCCTGTTTCAGAACGACCGCTTGCATCCTACGACCGCCTCTGAATGAAGCCCTAAATCACACATTTACTAACATGATTTTGGACATCTTTTTTTTTAAACAATGTCAAAAAATCATCTCTAAGTCTATGTGTGATTTAGACCCTGAAACACAAAATTTACCAAAAATGTACCCAACATCGCCAAAAATCGTCCCAAATCGACTTTCAGTAAGGGCATCAGAACATATAGATGTGCAAAACATAAGCCTTGGAACCTTTTTATGCTGCAACCATATAATACAGCAGGGCCGTCGGTGCTTAGTTACTCGGCACCCAGTGGCGCCCTGTGCTCTCCGTCCGCCCCTTCCTTTCCCGCTCCCTCCCCGTAAACTTATACTAATAAAGCCAGCGGGTGGGTGGAGGGCGGGGTTCTTTTGGGGGCCAGACCCTGGTGCTCATGTGCGGCTGCACACACAGAACTGCCTTGAGCCAGCCCTGTAATACAGTCATACTAAATGTGTGAAGGCTCAGAGAGGTGGCCACTATTTGTCATCCGAGCCTTGAGTTCTTGTGAAAGGAAGAGGTCAGAACCTTGTAGACAGGTCTGTTCTAATGTGACTATTATAAGGTCCACAGTGGAGAAACAGTGACACAGCAGATCAGTATCACAGCATAGCAGAAGTCAGGCTTGTCAGGTTCAATGAATAACAACAGTCTGACAGAGTTTTTACAGAGAGGAGGGTTGCAGAGCACACTCCTTCTTCCAGGATTGACAATGTTATACATAACCTGTCATAAGCCTGTACAGTGTCAATAAGGGGTAGAGTTGTCGCACATTTCTTGTAAAGGTTATCCCCTTCCTCACATGTTTTAGATCTCACCTTGCCACATGTCTTCCCTGTTGAAGTCCAGAACTCCAATCCTGTATGGGACCAAAAATACACACTGAGGTTTAGGCAAACCAGCCAGTGAGATTCATGAAATACAAGTCTGATCTCTTCAAATGTATCCTGACACTTCGGAGTCGATTGTTTGCAGCCAAGTTCTTAAATAATAAATCTGTGGGTGGGCTACTTAAGTTCTACATGGAGCCTATTTAGATAAGCCTTCCAATGGGCACTTAAAATTATCATTCATAGACCACTGAACAATTTTAATAAAGGCATAAAACCTGATCCACTATACCACTGGAAGGAAGCATTGATGCCATGAAGAAAAAAAAGGGACAGTAGCAAACGGAATTAGGCCCATAGGGATGGCAAAGGTAGTTTTGTGCATTGTCTTTAGGGACATCTTACCCTGCCATTATCCATATGTGAGATCCAGGGTGCAAAAATGTCAGACAGATGAACAACTAGATCAATCTTTGAACCTCTTTGTTTACTGGTGCCTATTTCACTTCTGGGAGGCAATAGGGTCTTTGGCAAACCATGACACCTAATGCATGTCACTGTGCTGTACAAGGTTCATCCTCCCCGGAGCATTAGAGGCCATGTGACAAATTCATAAACAAAGTCTACAAGGACTCTGGCCCTCATTCAGAGGCAGTCGCAAGAAGCGATCGCTCTCTCTGAATGAGGGCGGCCGCTTCTTTTTTTTAGTGCGGCCTCCTGGTCGCTAGCTAAGCTGTGGGTTACCACCCTCAGCTTAGCAACCGACCAGGGTGATGGTCGCGATGGTCAAGACCATTGCGACCATCGGGGCTTGCGACAAGACCCTAAGGTTGAGTTTCAGCAACCGCAAGCCCCATGGAGCTTCCTGCTCTGATCAAGCAGGAAACTCCCCACTGACATCACTGCTGATGTCAGTGCGGCCGCCCACAAAATGGCAATCGTTCCGTCAAGAATGCCTCCGTTTGTGTAGCCACCAGCCCCCCGCCCTGCCTACAAAACGGGCCGAGCTGTCGATCAACATCGACAGCTGGCCCTATTTTAGAGAGCTCCTGAGCGTTAGAGTTTCTCTCTTGCTCTACTGCGCGTGCGCAGGACCAAAACATCGACCCATTTGCGACCGCTCAGCTCTTGCGACTGAATGAGGTCCTCTTTGTGATCTTCTGAAAAAAGTGATGGCACATAAGAGCCCTGCATTCTGTAATAATCTGCGTGCCAAGGTCATCATCACTCATAATGGGATGTACAAACAGGGTTTTCTACTCCCTCCAAGCCTTTATAAGATATACAAATTGCATTTACTTTTCTCTTCACTCCGGGAAAACTTATCATTGTCCTCTCCAATTATACATAAGTCCTGAAATGGACCCTGCTACCTAGCCAACAATCTTCTATTCTGATGGGGAGCGGGATGTATCAGGCATCGCATTTTGGATGCGATATATCCCAAAACTGATCGCATGCACACCAGCGTTAACAACATGCACAATTCCGAAAACGGCTGTCCTATGCAATGACAGGACTTCAGGGTTTATGACCTGGGAGTCCTTCTGCACATATTTGGCCGTCGGTCAGAGCATGCATGAGCCGCAGGGGACCCTGAGGATTGTTGTGATATGCTTAATATACAAGTATATATACGGTACGCTCATATTAACTCAATATACAAATATTCACGATTTTACTAAATACTGCACTATCAGGCGCTGGTCCTTGCCCCCCTTATTTTCTAGATTCATCCGACTTACCAATCGGTTAATTCAAGGACATAGCAGCCACCTATTTTGAGAAAGGAGCATAAGTGTGACGAAAATATTGAAGGAAGGATTAGACTCCCAGAACCATATTAACATTTCCCCAGGGTGATTGAATGAACTGAGAGACAGTGCCATAGTTCTATTCTTGCTTTATATATATATATATATATATATATATATACAAACCTGCCCACCACCATATAACTGACCCTGAGCATAACTTGTAAGAACAATTTACTTAATTTAAGAATTTTTGCTGAGTTTCTCAATAAGAAACTGTTAGTCCAGGTGTGCAGTGAAAACAATGCTGATACTCCAGGGCACCTTCATTCAAAAAGTCTAAAAGGTATTACGCTCTATTGTTCCTGCTAATTTTTTTTTCATGGTGAAAATACATCTACATCCATGGAAAGTGTACCTTATATTGGGGCTGATTCAGATATGTAAGCAAATGCTGATGTTTATGTAGATTGAGCGATTGTTAGCCATTGCGCATGTGCGAATGCCGTACCGGGCACGCGCTGCGATTTATTTGCGATAACGATGGCACAGAGGATACACTCACAGCGTGAGTGACAGGTAATCAGCGCTTGGGGTAGCTAATGGGGGAGGCTAGGCAAACCCAGGAGCGTCAGGACCGTTTAAACACCGTTTAATGGGCGTGTATAAATTAGCCATTATGCTCTCTTTCACTGCATGAGAGCTCTCCGTGTGTCAGGAGAGCCCCAGTGCTTGAGACAGCTCAGACTTTCTGAGAGGCTGCGTGGTTGCCCGATCTGCATCGATGTTCCTGATGG
The DNA here is from genome assembly GCA_031769625.1 of Taudactylus pleione. Lineage (NCBI taxonomy): Eukaryota > Metazoa > Chordata > Amphibia > Anura > Myobatrachidae > Taudactylus > Taudactylus pleione. Next base: position 749,048 of record JAUIMM010000179.1, read on the forward strand.
TCACGCTGTCATCGTAGTTGGGTACGGGCAGGGCGGGCTCTAGGGGTGTTCGACCTGAGCGGTCACACAGGGGCGCCACCCATAGAGGGCGCATCCCTCCCCAACATCCCGATTTCAGCAGGACATTACTGTCCCGCTGTTCCACCTGTGGGCCGAAGTGGCCCGCGGGTGGTTAAATCGGGAGGTTGGGGACCCCCCACTGCCGCAGCTGTGCGGCGGTGCCGGCCCCCGGAGACTCTGAATGGATGCTGCACACACACACGCGGCATCCATTCAGTGGCAGGAGATGGCTGGGGGAAGCCCAGCTAGTAAGGCTCCCCCTAGCCTGACGGTATTTGGAGGCGGACACGCCTCCTAATAACGTCATGCAGGGGGCATGGCCTATGGTAATTAGGTCATGCCTCCATTTTCGGTCACGCGCTGTAGGGGGCCGGCACAGGGTGCTCCGACCACTGCCGGCCCTGGGTACAGGATCCCTAATGCTCCCCTTAACCAACCCCTCCTGCAGCCTAACCCTAACACTACCGCCTCCCACAGCGTAACCCTAACCCTCTTCCCCCGCAGCCTACCCATAACCCTTTCCCTAGTGCCTAACCCCTAAACCTTATTTACTCTTTTTCTGCCGTGCAGATATGCAGATAAGTCGAGCGCAACAATGGGCAACGGTCATCATTATTATCTTAATTATAGGTCTATGTCAAAATTGGACGCATCCCTAATCTCTACGGAGCACATTGTACTTCTAATTCTAAACTGTTCTGAACTAGCAGGAGAACACCTCATTTGCATATCCAAGTGCAAGTGAATAATGATGCACTAAGGTTGTGTTAGTGTCGACAAGTTTGCAGACATCTGGAAAACAAAGTAGTAGCCGGTGAACATTATGTTTCCGCTAATTAGCATTTCTCAAGATGACATTTACTAGTGACCAATAATATAGCATGACAATTGTACATTTACACATTTCTTTCATATCTAACACCAGGACATAAAATTATTGGACTGCCTATAAAGTAAACGACACTAGCACATGTCTTGTACGAGGTGATTTTCCTATGTAGGCATGTTCTGCCATCACTGACAGCTCTGCATTACATCACATGGAGGCCTGCCAGTGCTTGTGCCAGATGACCATACACACAGGCTGCCAGCTGTCATCTGCTGACTGGATTTGTGATGTGCCCAAAAATAATCTCATCATTTCCGCTTCAATCATTCTCAGGCATGCTGATTATTTTGAGTGACGCAGGGGGTGATATTGGGCCAGATTTTCCATATTGGCACCAATATGGAGGAATGTGCAGCCAACATTGCAGTATTTTACAATGTGCAGGGTTGTGAATATATTATATGTATATCATGAATTTATAGAGGGAGCAACTTGTAAGTTTTTATTTGAGAAATTGTGAAGGCAGAAACAGCTGCTGAAAACCCTCCGCTTGCCCCTGAAAGTGGAGGAAGCTATGGAATTGAAGATTGTTAACATCTTTGTGAAAATAAAATGAACGTAATAATAAATTAAGCAGAATATAATCTGTACCCTGCTTGTGTCAGTTCTCACAGAAACAAGTCCTGACCAACAGTAATTAGTCAATTATTGTGTAAATCTTTGCTGACTGACAGCGATTGCAATCACAGTTTACGATGAGGACATCACAGTTTTTGAGGGTCTCGAACTACCTCCGCGTCACAGTGGTATCTGCAGATTTGCTGCACAGGGCAGGAGATGATCAGCTGGTACTAACAGATGATGATGCTGCTCGTGTATTGTTTGAGACTGATAACTTCAACTCACTACCAGCTGAAAACACTTTGGATGTGTATTACCATCTACTCCAATTAGAGAAGAGAGAGGGGGATCTAATATAGCATGGTCAATTTTTCTCAGATTATTTTCACAATAAACAGATCCCTGCGGAATTCAGAATAAAAAAAATTCCCACAATAGGGCGTAACAACCCAGTGTTTTGAAGCAGGTGGTGCTCTGTGTTAAATAAATGCTCACTCGATTTGTTACTATTGGTTGTTGAGGAGGTAGGATTTGACTTGGAAAAAGGGAGAGCTGACTTGGCCACTTACCGTATATAAGCAGTACAACAACTACAATCAGATACATCTGAGGTTTGGCTAGACAAATTGACATTTCAGATTGATAAGTATCGCAAAGATCTAATATCCTTCAAGAGGACTAAACTTGAAAAGGTCAAGCGGGACAATCAGGACCATCGCGTGTATCGCTGGTTATCTGGTAGTGATCCCCCTAACATACGGGGTAGATTTAACAGAAATCGCCAGAGACTATAATTTTGAGAGTGGCACATCCTTCTCTTCAAACCAAGAAAATGTAGATTCACACGTGACTACTAAACCACCCTTGGTGGGGGCAAATACCCGCTCACATGTAAGGAATCCCCCTTTAGATGGAGAAGGCACCACCCAAGGAGGGGCTGCTAGAAAAACAAAGAAAGGGAAAGTAGCCAAGAATCTGAAAACTCGATGATCAATTTATCCACGCACAATCTTACGGTTCAGAGATGAGGGTATCAACAAGAGGTATGTATTTCATAGCAACTGTTCCGTTCAACCACTTCAGATGGTCAGTTGATAAATATAAATTCTCAGAAGAGACCAATAGCATTGTCACAAAACAACAATTAAACACAAAAGTACTCTAGATCCACCCTCGAATAATCCTAGCATAAAGACCAAAGATCCACAAATCTTTGATGGACCCCCCCTTCCTGTAGACGATCATATCGGCTAGAGCCTCTTTGCTCTCCAATATATTTATATTTCTCACAGGTGAGTGTCAAATAAGATACAAAGTTTCCTAAGAGACATCAGTAATTTCATTGAGGGCATTTCCCAACTGACGAGAGTAGACAAATCGCTATTAGTATCGTATATAGGGATATACCATCATACCACATGGTGACGGTATTAGGATGGCTAAAAATGCATTACTTATGTACCATGACAATAACCCTCTGGTTGACTTTCTGATAGAATTGTTGGAGTTAACTTGTAACTATTTTAAATATGGTGGACAATATTTTCTCTAAATTGCAGGAACTGCCATGTGCAGCAATATTGTGCCGTCTTACGCAAATTTATACATGTATGCATATGAGAATACAAACATTATCCCTCGATTTGGAGAGAAATTGAATTTTTTCTGCCGATCTATAGATGACATATTTTTGTTTGGTGTGACACTAGGGAATGTCTGGATGATATGCTACAATTTGTTAACACCCTAGGCTCACCTATAAGATTCACTATGAATGTAGATGTAACGGTATATGTCACCAACACTGGTTAGTTACAGACTCTTTAGAAAACCCACTGATCGCAACACACTGCTTTGGTTTGATAGTTTCCACCCAGAGAGCCTCAAGCGTACTTTGCCAGTCTCACAATTTTTAAGGGTCTTACACAACACCTTGGAACCAGATATGTATGAAATACAGATCAGGGAGATGACTACTCGTTTCATCCAGAGGGGATACAACAAAACCACCATGACACGATGGCTAGTTAGAGCCCGTAAGATCCATGCAGGGGATTCAGATGAAAGAAGGGGTGCACACTCAGGAGAACCTTTTATAGTGACAACCAAATATGATACAGCTGGCAGTGCTGTGAAAAAGGCACTCAATCAGCATTGGTCAATTATGACAGTACAGACCCGACATTTAAGAAGAAATGACCACGTAAACCATTGGTCAGCTACAAAAGAGGCCCTAACCTCAAAGACCTACTGATGCGTCCAGAACTCTATCCGAGAAAGATGTCAAACACCTGGCTGACACAGTATAGACAGAAACAAGGCTGTTTTAGGTGTGCTGGCTGTACAACATGCAGGGGTATGCTGACAGGTGAAACATTCCACCATTCACATACAGGTCATAAGATTAAGTGTCGTGTAACATGTACATCTGACCATGTGATATATATCCTGAGCTGCTCCTGCTCACTATTCTATGTTGGCAAAACGGTTCACCCATTCCGTGAGCAGATGGCGAACCATCGCTCGTCAATTAGGTCTGCTATTGAGAGTGGTACGACAGTTAAACTAGTGGCCAAACATTTCATGGAGGCCCGTCATCCCTTAGCATCTTCGAAATGTATGGTAATTGATTCTATTCCTCCACCATCAAGAGTGGGTAACAGAGCAAAGATGTTGCTATGTAGAGAGGCACTCTGGATTTACAGATTGGTCACAATTTGGCCACGGGGCATAAATGACTCAATATATTATGGGAGTTTTTTGGACTGACTGGTCGATGGAGATACTATCAACTATTTACTCTTTTGGATCCAATACAGTATTTTTGTAAGTTTTTATAATATTTTTTTCTCATTTTATTTCTTATTTTTTCTTTTTTATTGTTTCATATGTTTTTTTCTTTTCTTTTTTATGTATATATATTCTTCAGTAGTTCATTTCATTAGATATAATTTTAGAAACGATCAATAATAGAGCTCAAAACAATAGAGCTCTATGGGGTTTTCTACTGAGTTTCTAGCCACAATAGATACATCCTTTAGGCTGATGTATATCATGATGACATTTATGTGCAATATAATATATTAGGATGTGCTATTCATTTGTTTTGAGAAGCATACCTAAATTATGGTATTGTTAGCTTACCTGCTCCTCTCCTGATAACTGAAGGGTTAATAATCATATACAATAGTATAGGACCATGAGGGTCCCTTGGAGTGTGTATATACCTAATCAGACTCGTTAGGTACTGTTCCTCAGTAGCACTCGATCACAGTGGTGCGTTTTGGTGCGAGACCCATAGCAATGGAGCGCCCATCGCTGGCCGGGTCTCGCGCATGCGCAGTGGGAGACCATCAACCCCCTTGCGAGCGCTGTGCACTCGCGAGCAGGTCTGAATCAGGCCCTGTGTTTTTAAATGGGGGTGGATCTATATTTGATTTGGGGTGTGTTAGATGTGATGAATTTGGTATAAAGAGGGCATAGGTGACCAGTGTGTGACTATCTTGACAAAGATCTGTGTGAGGATCGAAACGTTGATGAGCTGTGTCTTTAAATGCTGAAATAAAGGATTATTACTTTTTCTATTTCAAGTCTGGCAAGTGCACCCTTATTCTGGACACTGTATGAATCCCTTGGCAACAAGGAATTGGTGTGGCACCCCAGCCAATAAAGAAAACGAAGGAGTGAGTGTGGACCTTTGAGATTTTCTCTCACTCTCTTTCTCTTTCTCTCTCTCTCTCTCTCTCTCTCTATATATATATTCCTATAAATTAATAATATAACTAAATTGATAGCAATGGCATGGTTTCTACAAAAACATACAAACATGAATAATAATGTTAAATGCCATAGAAACATGCCAAACATATAATATCCATTTAGAAATATTAAAGATGGATTGAGGGGTCAGTCATCAGAAAGGTGTGCTCCAAATAGATGTAATAAATATTGTGTGGAGCAATGTCCAATTTGAGTATGGGATTTCTATAGACAGTTATCAATACAGTGATTTGTATTAATGAAGATTGTACTATTCAAATAATTGTTCCTGGTAGTTAGGAAACGGTGGTGTCTACCAATAGGTGGTGCCTCCTGGTGTCCCTTAGCAGCGTAAATGTCTTGCAGTTGGAATGGGCGTCAGCGGAGATCTCCTAAGTATTGGAAATGATGATCCACTTTTGTCCTTAGGCTGGAAAAAATGACACAAGGCACCTAACAGATAGAATGAACATAATACAGTACAGAAAACCATGAACACAATAAAGCTTTGCATTGAATACAGAGAAAATGGACAGGGTTGGACTGGCCCACAGGGGTACAGGGGAAATCCCTGGTGGGCCCCACTGCCTAAGGGCCCACCCCCTTTTCAAGGTGTCAGGTTCCAGACCTCAAATTATACATTGTTACTCTATTAGATGGTCAGTTATCTGGTGGAGCAGTACCACTGATCAATATGGGTGATTGGTTCCCTTCTATAGAATCTACACCTATTGGTTAGCCAAGCATTTTGGGTGGCTGGCCACACCTCCTGTGATGAATAACCACACTCCTTAAGCATGGGCCCTTAACACTGCATTCCCCGGTGGGCCCTTCATGCCTCAGTCCGACACTGAGCATAGAGATACACCAAGGAGTATGGTATCCATTGTGGGTCATCAGTTGCAGGATTTGTCATCATACCCATGAAGGATCTGGGTGAGGAAGCCATTTTAGGCCACTACATTGGATTACACTGGTCAGAATAGGGAATACCTGGAACTGATGACATATATAAATTACATTAAAGTGAGAATAAAAATTGAAAAGATCAATTCAGTGAAGGTAATGTTCCTAAGTGCAGGTTGAACTTTGTATGAGAAAAGTTTAGTGCTCCTTAATAAGGTGTGTAACAGTTCATGGATTGCAAACTGGAGAAGGTAGATGCTCCAGGTTTCTCCTGAAAGATATCTTACAATTGTATAATCTGGCACAGGTGGAAAAACAGAATTCTATTAATATTCTCTAATATAAAGCATTGTGTGAAATTCAGAGTGCCCAACAGTCAGGTGCATAAATATTGGGACATTAACAGAATTTTCATATTTTGGCCTCTATTCACCACCACAATGGCTTTGAAATGAAACAAACAAGATGCCTGATTATAAAACAATGCAATCAACAAAACACACTTCAGTTTCTTAACGAAGATATTAAAATTGCATTTAATTTATTTTAGGAAGAATTTACAGACTTACAAAATGCATATTGGTAAGTTTGATGTTTAACATTACATTATTTTACTGTTAGTATAGGCAAACGCAATAAATCAAAGCAAAACCACAATAGCTACATTGTAAAATATGATTTTACTAGAGCTGCGGCCACAACATTCAGTATAAGGAACTGTGTGGAACTGAACACTCCATTAACTCACCAGACAAGATTATGGGGCCCATCTATCAATGAGTTTTATCATATGCCATGAGTTTTAAAACTCATTGCGTATGATAATGGTGCTCCAGCCAATCAGCTCCTAACTGTCATCTGTTTGAAAAATGACAGTTGGGAGCTGATTGGCTTGAGCACCATTTATCATACGCAATGAGTTTTAAAACTCATTGTGTGTGATAAAATTTGTTGATAACTGAGGCCCTATATCAGGGGTGAGGAACCTTTTGTTTTCTCTTCTATATATTTGTCTCTATCCATAAGGACCACCCCTCCACCCTTATCTGCCAGTTTTATTACTAAATCTGTATCATCTTTCAAGCATTTTAAGGCAGCCCACTCCTTTTTAGTTAGATTACAGCTTTTATTCTTTTTAAGTAACGTTTGTTCAACTTCTTCATTTACCATTTTAGAGAAACAGTCAATAAAACTGCCCTTACAGTGGGCTGGATAAAACAATGATTTAGGTTTAAACATAGAGTTGGAGGGGCCTCCAATTTCTTCTGTTTCATTTCCAATTTTTTTGCTCATAAAAAATGTTTTGACTGTTAACTTTCTAAGTACTTTTGTAAATCAATGTAAAATTCTAATGGATCCAATCCACCTTTTTTAAGTACTTTCTGTTCATCCTCAGTCAGGATTTTCTTACTTAGGTTAAACAATTTTGTAGTCTCTCTATTTAGATTATTTATCCCCTCATTATTTTCCTTTTTTTCTTATATGGTTTTTAACCTCTTTTAATTTTCTTTTTAATGAATTAATAAAGAGCTATTTTCTATATGTTTCTTCTTCTCTTTGTTCTTGGGTCTAGTTCTAAAATATCTGGATGATTTTCTTCCTTTTCCTCCAAAATCTGAAACCTATTCGGATTTCTGGGGATCTCATATCTCTTTTTATAATTTCCATTCAAGTAATTATCTTTCTGCCATGGTCCTTCAGATCTGGGTTTAAAATTATGATTAAAACAATCTTGATTCTGTCTCCATCCTCGTGGAAATTTATTTAATCCCTTTTTTCTCTCTACTGTTCTCCATTCTGGTTGGAAAAATTCCCTTTTCTCACTTTGGGTTTCCTCTCCATATAATTATTTTTGGGGTTATATTCTTTTCCCATTTCTATTTGTTCACTGTGTTTATCTGTCTCATCTAAATTTATTTGATGTCTATCTCTAAAATATTTTCTTTGTTTTTTTTCCTTTATTTCTCTGGTTTCCTTGTTTAACTTTCTAACAATTTCAGTTTCTGCTTCTTTGAAATCCTCTAAGTCACAGAATGGTTCTACCATAACCTGTAGTACATTAATTTCCTCATTTAAATTCTGTAAAGTTTTTTTCTGTTCCTTCAGAATTAATTCCATCATTTCCCAATCTTTCTTAAAATCTTCATTTGAGACATTAAAAGGAGGGATTTTGTTATATTTTTAGACCCTTAGGAATTAATTGATCTGCTAAGTACCTTTCTAATGTTATAACTTCCCACCATGTATGATTATCTTTAAGTACCGCATTTTCTAATTTATATAAAACTGAGGTTAAATCCTCATCACAAATATTCTCATCACCTAGATTGGTACCAAATAAATCTTCTAGAAACTCCTTTCTATTTTCTCTAAATGAAAACATAATTGCTGCAGAGTAAATCACGTGAGGGAGAATAGACAATATATGACAAAAAAATTGATTTAAAGTCTGCGCAATCACCTGGATTGCTGTCTTTAAATTATAAATGAGGACCCTCCACAATTTCCTCTATATATGTTCAATTCAAAAAAATAATAATTCACAATGGCACTTATCATAGTCAATATAGAATCCAAAAACATTTCTCTTGCAACTTATCAATTAATATAGATGACTCTCTTTCACTCAAGTCATAAGGATTCTTCAAAGTCATTTATTCTTAGAGTCTTTTTCCAGGGTTTCTCTCTCAAAAGAGGTCTACAAGCCATTTCCTATTTTATAGAGACCTCAGGGTACTCTATTGAGCTATGAGAGTTCATTCTGAAAAGGAATAAATTTTATTTTAGGAAACAATTATTTCTATTACAATGGATCATATTATATACAGATAGTCGGTACTGCCATGGGGACTAGGTTCACTCCCAGCTATGCCAATCTATTTCTGGCATTTTGAGAAGATCAGATGGTTTGGCATGATGGATGGCTGGGAGCGAGCATTTATTTATTTATTTTATTTGGAGTGGAACAAATGAATCCCTACAATGTTTTTGTCATAAGTTAAATATGAATGATTTTAATATAAAATTAGTTTTTATTGTTAGTACCAATGAAATTGTGTTTTTAGACCTATGTATTTATATTAAGGAAGGTAGTTTACATACAAAAACCCATAGAAAGAAAACTGATTGTAATGGCTATATTGAAAAAACTAGCCAGCATCATAAAAATTGGAAGTTCCAGTGAGGGAAATAAATGAACGAGTACTAGAAGTGCAGGTTTCCATAGATGTGGATTATATTTAATGTGCAGAACCATAAGAGGTAACAGTAAAATAAAAGAATTTATGGTTGATGGAGTAAATTACCCGATCAAAGATTTTATAACTTGTAATTCCAAAAATGTTGTATATGCTTTACAATGTGATTGTGGATCATTATATATATAGGAAAGACATCACGTAATTTGAAGATCCGTTTATCCGAGCACATATACAACATAAAAAAGGCACTCGAAACACGCATGGTCTCATCCCATTTCAAAATAAAACATAAGTGTAATCCTAGTAATTTTAAATCATTTTGGGGTATTCAAACAGTAAATTCAAACTGGAGATGCAAAAACGTGGAAATAAAACTTGCACAAGCAGAAATGGGTTGGATCTATAAGTTAAAAATTTGTCCCTAAAGGTCTTAATGGGGACTTTGAAATTAAATGGTTTTTATGAAATGTTTTATTTATTAAATTTGAACCTGTATTTTAGCCATTTTTATTGTGAGGGTCTATTTTAATCTTCCTATCATTTTCCTATTCATTTTGCATTTTAATGTTGAAGCTGTTTTATTAGTATCTTTAATATATCTTGTCTAATACATATATATATATATATATATACACAAATATATATATATATATATATATTTGTTTATTTTTATATGGACATTTTTACCATGAACAATATAAACAACTTCCTTATGCACTTTATGATAGACACACTTTGCCCATATATTGGAAAGTTGGATCCACTTTAACATATTGGACGATTTGAACCCTTTGGAATGCAAGCTAAACCATAATAACGGGACTTCCGGTCTGGCAGCCTTTATCTTCCGGTGCAGTGAGTGACGACTTCTGGTTTCGATCCCCAGAGTGATGGAATGTAGGACGATCTATGGTAAGGTGCGGAAGCTGATGCGGTATGACCACTTCCGGTTGGGACAGCTGGAACGCATGGTGGGTTGTGATTACATCACGACCCATTGCAGAGCTGAACAGTTTGGCGGTAAAAACGGATCCCACCTGGAAGGAAACTTTTTGGGGATATCACCAAGCTTCTGATGAAGGACACTGATCTGAAATGCGTTAAGCTGGTGACTAAAAGATAAGAGGGAATACTTTACTACACATTGGAACCCTGGAGATAAGTGGGAGGACAGAGATCCGGAACTCTAGACACCCCTATTCTCCTTACACTACCTGGGACAGTAACCTGTTGTGTACAAATCCCTTGATACACCATGTTGGTGTGATATGCTTGATATTTGTTTTTTAAATGTGAGTGAGATTTGAATAAATCTAAATTTTTTGGGGTGTTATACAAGATTACACTATGTTCTTCTGGTCTTCTTATATTTGAGAGAGAAACCCTGGAAAAAGACTCTGAGAGTAAATGACTTTGAAGAATCCTTATGACTTGAGTGAAAGAGAGTTATCTATATTAATTGATAAAGTGTAAGAGAATTTTTCTGGATTCTATCTAATTGACTGCGATAAGCGCCATTGTGAATTATTCTTTTTTATTTAACATATATATAGAGGAAACTGTGGAGGGTCCTCATTTATAATTTACAGGCAGCGATCCATGTGATTGCGCAGACTTTTTATCAACTTTTTTGTCATACTGTATATTGTCACTCTACATGCTTTGTTTGAAAAATGACAGTTAGGAACTGATTGGCTGGTACATTGTGGTCTATGTACTAAGCCTTGGTAGGAGATAAAGTGGATGGAGATGAAGTACCAAACAATCAGCTCCTAACTGTCATTTTTCAAACACTGCCTATGGCAGTTAGGAGCTGATTGGATGGTACTTTATCTCCGTTTACTGTATCTTCATTAAAGGCTTAGTAAATAGACCCCAAAGTACCAACCAATCAGCTCCTGTCATTTTTCAAAAGCAGCCTGTAAAGTGACAGTTAGGAGCTGATTGGTTGTCCACTTTACGACTCTCTCCAAGGCTTAGTACATAGACCCCACTATCTCTCTCCACTCTATCTCTCTCCAAGGCTTAGTACATCTCCCTCAAAAAGAGTCAAGACAACCTGACACCCTGACTTATCAGTTGCCTTCAGTAGCTCTCAGCTTATATTGGTTTGGCTGAGCACGTGGGCAAGTCTCAATGAAAGTGAATCAATCCTAAAATTAAAAGTCCTATGATTGTGACAGAGTACAGGAGAATGACACAATAAAATTAATTTGCATATAAGCATATATGTGGTTGACCTCTTATTTGGCAGGTGCAACAAGATGAAGTGATGAAGATGGTAATCAGCAGCATTATCTAGTATGTATTGACTCCTCCAGTTAATTGTACTTGATTTATTAGTATTGTATCCACATAACCGGTCAAAAGCTTTCAAACTAATTTTTCCAGTTTTTATTGAAATTTAAGTATTTAAGTTCAGTGAATAAACTGAAATTATACAAAGGTAGGAGCTAAATTGCTAAAGATTAAAAATAAAAAGTTTATTTTAGCTAACACTGAAAATAGGCCTTTTCTGGGGAACAAGTAATGAGATTAGAACCATGAAACACCATCAGGAGACTACTAAAGCCCGAAAGAAAGTCTTATGAACCGAAGAATCAAAATTTGACATCTTTGGTTCATAAAAGTTTTTTCGTGCAATATTGAGTAGGTGAAAGGATGGTTCCTCACTGTAGAGCGTTGGCGGCAGTGGCGGGTGGCCTCCAGAAGTATTGGTTACTTCTCTGGGTTTCCGGGAGAGCCATCTGAGATTTGGGAGTTTCCCGGACGTTTCGGGAGAGTAGGCAAATATGTGTCTATAACAACCAATCACTTTCTAGCTGTCATTTATCTAGGACATGCTATAAGACAATAGCTAGCATCTGATTGGTTGCTATCCACTTGCCCTCTTCAGAAGGTCTGATAAATCTCCTCATACATCTTTGCTGATATTATTTAATAACGTAAAGGAAGGATCTTACTATTATCGTTATTTTAGAATTCTTCCACAATTAAATTGAAATGTACTGCACTTTTAAAATTGTACATCATTCTCCCTTTTAGAATTTAGACAGTTCCTATTTTCTGTGACGCTTTGATCACAACTTCTTTAGAAGACAATTTTCATATAAAATCTCTTTAAATGTGCAAAACAATTCACCGATTTTTTTATTTAGTGATGTTACACTGTGTGCTACTGTACAATACTCTCCAGCGATCTTATATAATAAGTATTTTTATAAATGATCCACAGCTATTACTTTGGATCTATTCAGGTTCTCACTGTTGGTAAAAAAACTTTCATCTTTTGAACATGAATGTGGCATTGAGTTTCACATCTCAAGGCCCTTCACAGTTGCCCTGAATTTGCAGCTTCTCTTAGATAAAGGAATAGCAATATTTATTAGTATATGGAGGAATTGGGAAAGTCTTACTGCTGTATTGTTTAAAAAAAAACAAAAAACACTTTTACATGGAGTTTTAGTCATTCTTTGGAATAACTATTTCCAATGGTCTAGTATCTGTATCTCTGCAGGGTAAGGCTGGTTAGCCGACAGCACTGCATTAAATGCAAATGACTCGGCAGAGGTAACGAGTAGGGCTGGCCATCGGTCATTGATGTATTCATAACATTAATGGTGTCGGCTTATGTTAACTAGTTTTGCCATCGATGTCAGAGGACCAATGGTTTTCCGCCATCGATGGATGAGTGAGAGCCAATGTTTTTCTTTTTCCACTTGACAGGATGGAGCTTAGGGCCCGATTCAGACCCGATCGCTAGGCTGCATTCGCAATGTGCGCATACGTATGCATCGCAGTGCGAGTGGGCAAACTAGTCCATGCGATCGGGAAGTGTTCGCTTGCTGCGCATAGACAGCTCATTAGAATGAGTGACAGGACAAGCCGTTTATGAGTGGTGACAGGGTATGGTCGATGAAAGCGAGGGTGTGGTGGTGCGAACACAGATGTGTCTGAGCATCTTAACGCTGTTTCAGAGGCGTGCATAATTAAGACGCAGCATCATATTACACGTCATATGGTTGAATTACACACTGAAGCACTCGCAGTGCTTGCGGTAGGGTATGGTCAACCACAAGTGCTGCGTTCACTTCCGGTGGTACTCAAGGTTACCGATTAATGCATACACTTCCTGGAGATGACGTTGGAAAATGGGCATCTTAAGACAGGCTGGTGGGCGTCTAAATACACAATACGATCGCACACTAAGACATAGTGGGCGTGCTAATGTCTTGCCGCGCGATCGCGGGATATGCATACTTTGGCTGTGTGCAAACGCATCTAGCGAGCGGGTCTGAATCGGGCGCTTAGTTTCCCAGCAGCCACTAAGCCCTGCCCCCATTGTTGAGTGGCCTGCAGCACGTCGTGCCCCCAGCAGCTGTGGCCATCGAGGGGGTGCAAACCATTGATCGTTCACCATCAGTGGCGTATCTTTAATGGGTGCAGTGTGCGCGGGGTACACGGGCCCCCGGGTCCAGGGGGGCCCCGCACCGCACACACTGCACCCATTTTTTTTTTTAAACTTACCTGTCCGTGGTCCCGCGTCGGGTCTCAGCGAGCCATTTTCCCGGTGTTCTGCACATGCGCAGTAGACTACGGCCACTAGAGTTTGCCCGGAGTCTACTGCGCATGCGCAGAACACCAGCGTTCTGCGCATGCGCAGTAGACTCCGGGCACGCTCTAGTGCCCAGAGTCTACTAAGGCTCCGGTGGCTGGTCAGCCCCGTCAGTCAGCTGCCAGCCACCAGGGAGAGAGGAGGGGGCCCCGCACGGTGAGTGCACACGGGCCCCCTCCTCTCTTAAAACGCCCCTGTTCACCATAGATTGTTTTTGTGCCATCGATGGTAATCACTGTTGGGAACATTGATGGTAACCATGGATAAACCCCCCACCGATGGCCATCCCTAGTAACGAGCACTCAGAGTCCATGACTACTCCATTGCCTTCACTTGAAATGAACATAAGTAAATGTCTGCTTTATTGTTGGCAGCTGTTAATGCTGCTGTCGTACAATGGCCACCCACACTTTCCCTACTAGAGGTCACAATTGTTACTCCATTACCTTATGCATCCAGTATTCCAGACACCCTGCAGATTGTAAACCCATTTGGGCAGGGTCAGCGACCCAGATACGACACGTTTGTACATAAACCCATTAGGACAGGGCCATCTTCACCTTCTGTTTGATATAACTGGCTGTTCTGTACTTGTATCACGGTTGTCTCTATGTACAGGGTTATTGTAATAAGCCAGCTCTTCCACATGCTTGCCTTCTCTACAGTTGATAAGTGCCAAATGCGCTAGATCCTCTGCAATTTGTTTTTTATATCAGTCAGCAACATTCATTAAAGCAGTGACCGTATAGAAAAATCACTTTTCTCTACGGTCTCTGCAACCATGTGCCGATATCACCATTGTCATACAGTTGTATGGCAACAATAGGCTCACTTTTGTGACTTTTTGTTTTTCCATATATTGACAGATTAACCTGCCCGGTATGTGTAGCGAGTCCAGAGGGGGCCTGTATAGGTGCGTCCTTGTGCATGCGCTGTCTGCCTGCAAATTACATCTTGCGAGATTTGCACATGCACATTGGGGCCAGACAGGAGGCGTGACTTAGCCAGGGGAGGACTGGGATGGAAATCTAGCCCGAGACATTTCTGGGAGCAGCCTTAATGGTGGTCGTGTTTGAATCAGTCCTTCTGGTGAGGGGGCAGGGTCTGGTGAGGGGTGGGGTCTGGTGAGGGTGGGGTCTGGTGAGGGGCGGGGTCTGGTGAGACTTAAAGTCACTGCTCTACAGAGGAACCTAATTGAGGCACATATTCTGGCACAGGTGAGACTTTGTACCACGTATAGCCCTTATCCCCAACAATTTTCCTTTTCAATTCAATGCTTCGCTATGACGATCAACAAGTCGCAGGGACAAATGCTGATCTTAGGACCAGCTGCTTTTCCCATTGGCAGCTTTACGTGACGTGCTCACGACTTAGTAGCCCCAAGCATCTTTTTGTGTTAATCCCTGAAGGAAAAACTGCAAATATTGTTTACAAATATATTTTGTGATCAATCTCTACAATATAAAATATACATCACAATATTAGATGCCACTACTGTCCTTGTAAAATTAATTCCGCTAAGCAATAACAGACATCCACACGAGACATCTGGGCAAATGCTAATATATACATATGTGTATATATATTAGGGGTGTGCACCGGCCACTTTTCGTGTTTTGTGTTTTGGTTTTGGATCTGGATCTTTCTTCATGTTTTGGATCTGGATTGGTTTTGCCAAAACCACCCTTCCGTGTTTTGGGTTCTGGGTTTTGTGTTTTGGATCTGTATTTTTTTGAAAAAAAGCATAAAAACAGCTAAAATCACAGAATTTGTAGGTTTTTCTGCTCCTATGCTATTATTAACCTCAATAACCTTAATTTCCACTCATTTCCAGTCTATTCTGAATACCTCACACCTCACAATAGTGTTTTTATGTCCAAAAGGTTGCACCGCGGTAGCTGGATGACTATGCTAAGCGACACGAGTGGGCGGCACAAACACGTGACCCATCTAGGCGTGAAACTGCAGTGGCAGACAGGATGGCATTGAAAAACTAGGCCCCAAACTGTACATAATGCAAAGAAAAAAAAGAGGTGCAAGATGGAATTGTCCTTGGGCCCTCCCACCCACCTTTATGTTGTATAAACAGGACATGCACACTTTAACAAACCAATCATTTCAGCGCCAGGGTCTGCCACACAACTGTGGCTGAAATGATTGGTTCGTTTGGGCCCCCACAAAACAAGCTGGCAATTAATCTGTCCCTGCACAAACTGGCTCTACGGAGGCAAGAAGTCGTCCTCATCCTCCTCATCCACAGATTCCTCACCCTCTTCAGTGTTATGTACATCCTCATCCTCACAGAGTATTAATTCGTCCCTGCTGGAACCACAGGTCCCTCTGTACGTTCTGGAGGCTGGTCTCCCTGGAAGAGTTGATCATTCATTTTATGAACATCATCTTCTCCACATTTTGTGGAAGCAACCTCCTACGCCTTTCGCTAACAAGGTTCCCGGCTGCACTAAACACTCTTTCGGAGTACACACTGGAGGGGGGGCAACTCAGGTAAAATAGAGCCAGTTTGTACAGGGACCTCCAAATTGCTTCTTTTTCCTGCCAGTACAGGTACGGACTGTCTGACATGCCTACTTGGATGCTGTCACCGATGTAATCCTTTAACAGACAGACGCACGCTTGTCGCTGCTGCTTTGAGGATTCAAGTGCGGCTACAGCCCACACAATTCACAAAGACAGAAAAAAAAAAAGAATATTTTTATTGTTTGTGGAGCACACTTTGAGGGTTACACCACCCTCTAACAGACAGACGCACGCTTGTCGCTGCTGCTTTGAGGATTCAAGTGCGGCTACAGCCCACACAATTCACAAAGACAGAAAAAAGAAGAAGAATATTTTTATTCTTTGTGTAGCACACTTTGAGGGTGTCACCACCCTTTAACAGACAGACGCACGCTTGTCGCTGCTGCTTTAAGGATGCAGGTGCGGCTACAGCCCACACATTTCACAAAGACCGAAAAAAAAAGAACAATATTTTAATTGTTTGTGTAGCACACTTTGAGGGTGTCACCACCCTTTAACAGACAGACGCACGCTTGTCGCTGCTGCTTTAAGGATGCAGGTGCGGCTACAGCCCACACAATTCACAAAGACAGAAAAAAGAAGAATATTTTTATTGTTTGTGTAGCACACTTTGAGGGTGTCACCACCCTTTAACAGACAGACGCACGCTTGTCGCTGCTGCTTTGAGGATGCAAGTGCGGCTACATCGCACACAAGTCACAAACACATAAAAAAAATAGTTTTTTATTTTTTGGAGCACTTTGAGAGTTACACCACCCTTTAACAGACAGACGCACGCTTGTCGCTGCTGCTTTAAGGATGCAGGTTCGGCTACAGCCCACACATTTCACAAAGACCGAAAAAAAAGAACAATATTTTAATTGTTTGTGTAGAACACTTTGAGGGTGTCACCACCCTTTAACAGACAGACGCACGCTTGTCGCTGCTGCTTTAAGGATGCAGGTGCGGCTACAGCCCACACAATTCACATAGACAGATAAAAGAAGAAGAATATTTTTATTGTTTGTGTAGCACACTTTGAGGGTGTCACCACCCTTTAACAGACAGACGCACGCTTGTCGCAGCTGCTTTAAGGATGCAGGTGCGGCTACAGCCCACACAATTCACAAAGACAGAAAAAAGAACAATATTTTAATTGTTTGTGTAGCACACTTTGAGGGTGTCACCACCCTTTAACAGACAGACGCACGCTTGTCGCTGCTGCTTTAAGGATGCAGGTGCGGCTACAGCCCACACAATTCACAAAGACAGAAAAAAGAAGAATATTTTTATTGTTTGTGTAGCACACTTTGAGGGTGTCACCACCCTTTAACAGACAGACGCACGCTTGTCGCTGCTGCTTTGAGGATGCAAGTGCGGCTACATCGCACACAAGTCACAAACACATAAAAAAAATAGTTTTTTATTTTTTGGAGCACTTTGAGAGTTACACCACCCTTTAACAGACAGACGCACGCTTGTCGCTGCTGCTTTAAGGATGCAGGTTCGGCTACAGCCCACACATTTCACAAAGACCGAAAAAAAAGAACAATATTTTAATTGTTTGTGTAGAACACTTTGAGGGTGTCACCACCCTTTAACAGACAGACGCACGCTTGTCGCTGCTGCTTTAAGGATGCAGGTGCGGCTACAGCCCACACAATTCACATAGACAGATAAAAGAAGAAGAATATTTTTATTGTTTGTGTAGCACACTTTGAGGGTGTCACCACCCTTTAACAGACAGACGCACGCTTGTCGCAGCTGCTTTAAGGATGCAGGTGCGGCTACAGCCCACACAATTCACAAAGACAGAAAAAAGAAGAATATTTTTATTGTTTGTGTAGCACACTTTGAGGGTGTCACCACCCTTTAACAGACAGACGCACGCTTGTCGCTGCTGCTTTGAGGATGCAAGTGCGGCTACATCGCACACAAGTCACAAACACATAAAAAAAATAGTTTTTTATTTTTTGGAGCACTTTGAGAGTTACACCACCCTTTAACAGACAGACGCACGCTTGTCGCTGCTGCTTTAAGGATGCAGGTTCGGCTACAGCCCACACATTTCACAAAGACCGAAAAAAAAGAACAATATTTTAATTGTTTGTGTAGAACACTTTGAGGGTGTCACCACCCTTTAACAGACAGACGCACGCTTGTCGCTGCTGCTTTAAGGATGCAGGTGCGGCTACAGCCCACACAATTCACATAGACAGATAAAAGAAGAAGAATATTTTT
Source organism: Taudactylus pleione (assembly GCA_031769625.1). Taxonomy (NCBI): domain Eukaryota; kingdom Metazoa; phylum Chordata; class Amphibia; order Anura; family Myobatrachidae; genus Taudactylus; species Taudactylus pleione. Next base: position 767,796 of record JAUIMM010000179.1, read on the forward strand.
ATTGTTTGTGTAGCACACTTTGAGGGTGTCACCACCCTTTAACAGACAGACGCACGCTTGTCGCAGCTGCTTTAAGGATGCAGGTGCGGCTACAGCCCACACAATTCACAAAGACAGAAAAAAGAACAATATTTTAATTGTTTGTGTAGCACACTTTGAGGGTGTCACCACCCTTTAACAGACAGACGCACGCTTGTCGCTGCTGCTTTAAGGATGCAGGTGCGGCTACAGCCCACACAATTCACAAAGACAGAAAAAAGAAGAATATTTTTATTGTTTGTGTAGCACACTTTGAGGGTGTCACCACCCTTTAACAGACAGACGCACGCTTGTCGCTGCTGCTTTGAGGATGCAAGTGCGGCTACATCGCACACAAGTCACAAACACATTAAAAAAATAGTTTTTTATTTTTTGGAGCACTTCGTGAGTTACACCACCCTTTAACAGACAGACGCACGCTTGTCGCTGCTGCTTTAAGGATGCAGGTGCGGCTACAGCCCACACAATTCACAAAGACAGAAAAAAGAAGAAGAATATTTTTATTGTTTGTGGAGCACACTTTGAGGGTGTCACCACCCTTTAACAGACAGACGCACGCTTGTCGCTGCTGCTTTGAGGATGCAAGTGTGGCTACATCGCACACAAGTCACAAACATTAAAAAAATAGTTTTTTATTTTTTGGAGCACTTTGAGAGTTACACCACCCTTTAACAGACAGACGCACGCTTGTTGCTGCTGCTTTAAGGATGCAGGTGCGGCTACAGCCCACACATTTCACAAAGACCGAAAAAAAAAGAAGAATATTTTTATTGTTTGTGTAGCACACTTTGAGGGTGTCACCACCCTTTAACAGACAGACGCACGCTTGTCGCTGCTGCTTTAAGGATGCAGGTGCGGCTACAGCCCACACATTTCACAAAGACAGAAAAAAAAAGAACAATATTTTATTTGTTTGTGTAGCACACTTTGAGGGTGTCACCACCCTTTAACAGACAGACGCACGCTTGTCGCTGCTTCTTTGAGGATGCAGGTGGAATCTAGTCGGGATTTGGAACCGAGGACACACTACCTCCATCAATTGTCTAAATCCCACTGCACTAATGTCGGATACCGGACGCACGTCTAACACCAACATAGCAGTCAAGGCCTCAGTTATACGTTTTGCTTCAGGATGACTGCTGTCGTACTTCATCCTCATCGCTAGGGACTGTTGGAGGGTCAATTGTTTAGTAAAAGTAGTGATGTTCCTACTTCCTCTCTGGGATGATGAACAACTCCCAGCAGCAGCAACAGCACTAGTAGGAAGTGGTTCTTGATCTTTCCCTATTTTATTTTTATCAGAGAAAGTTTGGTCCTCCATTTATGTTATATTGATATATATACGTGCGGCTAAAGCGCACACAAACACAGAAAATATTTTTTTATTTTTGCTGGAGAGTAGTGCACTTTGTGGGTTACACCACCCTTTAAGAAATGAGCCAGCCGGCTCTTTACTTATGGGACACAGGCGCACGCTTGGCGCTGCTCCTTTGTTGATGCACGTGCAGCCACAGTGCACACAAGTCACAAACACAGAAAATATATATTTTTTTGGTTTGGAGTGTACTTTGGGGGTTACAGAACCCTTTAACGGTCAAGCCAGCCGGCCCTTTACTTATGACACAGGCGCACGCTTGGCACTACTTTGTTGATGCACGTGCGGCTACTGCGCACACAATTCACAAACACAGAAAATAATTTTTTTTTTGGTTTGGACTGGAGTGTACTTTCGGGGGTTACAGCACCCTTTAACGGTCAAGCCAGCCGGCCCTTTACTTATGACACAGGCGCACACTTGGCACTACTTTGTTGATGCACTTGCGGCTACTGCGCACACAATTCACAAACACAGAAAATAATTTTTTTTCAGTTTGGACTGGAGTGTACTTTGGGGGTTACAGCACCCTTTAACGGTCAAGCCAGCCGGCCCTTTACTTATGACACAGGCGCACGCTTGGCACTACTTTGTTGATGCACGTGCGGCTACTGCGCACACAATTCACAAACACAGAAAATAATTTTTTTTTTGGTTTGGACTGGAGTGTACTTTCGGGGGTTACAGCACCCTTAACGGTCAAGCCAGCCGGCCCTTTACTTATGACACAGGCGCACGCTTGGCACTACTTTGTTGATGCACGTGCGGCTACTGCGCACACAATTCACAAACACAGAAAATAATTTTTTTTTGGTTTGGACTGGAGTGTACTTTCGGGGGTTACAGCACCCTTTAACGGTCAAGCCAGCCGGCCCTTTACTTATGACACAGGCGCACGCTTGGCACTACTTTGTTGATGCACGTGCGGCTACTGCGCACACAATTCACAAACACAGAAAATATATTATTTTTTTAGCACTTGGGGGGAGCACCCCTGAAGGACAGAGCACCCCCTGGACAACACTACAGCACCTCTTTAGGACTGGGACACTGCACAGGACTTTGGAGTGGACACAGCCCCTATGGAGAACTGACTGCACAACACAGTCCAGCCAGCCCCTATGGACTTTGAAGTAGTGGACACAGCCCCTATTAACAACAGCAGCACAGCACAACACAGCCAGCCCCTATGGACTTTGAAGTAGTGGACAACAGCAGCACTACACTACACTACACTACACAGCCCTAACTCCCACCCTCCCTCTTCACTGTCCACAGCCGAGTGAGAAAATGGCGCCGACGTGGGTACCTTATATAGGATCCAAAACCCGCGAGACTCGGAAGGCGGGATGATGACGTTTTGCCTCGATTTCAGATCCGAGTCAGGCGGGAAAAGTCGAGCCTGATTCGGATCGGACTCGGATCGGGGGGCCTCGGGGGGGTTCGGATTTCAGAAATCCGAACCCGCTCACCCCTAATATATATATATATATATATATATATATATATATATATATATGTATGTATATATACAGTCAGGTGCATAAATATTGGGACATTGACAGAATTTTCATATTTTGGCCTCTATTCACCACCACAATGGCTTTGAATTGAAGCAAACAAGATGTGCTTTAAATGCAGACTTTCAGATTTAATTTGAGGGTAATTACATCCAAATCAGGTGAATGGTGTAGGAATTACAACGGTTTATATATGTGCCTCCCACTTTTTAAGGGGCCAAAAGTAATGGGGACAAACTAAATAATCCTAAATCTAACTTTCACTTTTTAATATATTGTTGCAAATCCTTTGCAGGCAATTGCAGCCTGAAGTCTGGAACGCATAGACATCACCAAACACTGGGTTTCATCCCTGGTGATGCTCTGCCAGGCCTCTACTGCAAATGTCTTCAGTTCCTGCTTGTTCTTGGGGCATTTTCCCTTCAGTTTTGTCTTCATCAAGTGAAATGCATGCTCAATCGGATTCAGGTCAGGGGATTGACTTGGCCATTCCACTTTTTAGCCTTAAAAAACTCTTTGGTTGCTTTTGCAGTATGCTTCGGGTCATTGTCTATCTGCACTGTGAAGTGCTGTCCAATGAGTTCTGAAGCATTTGATTGAATATGAGCATATAATATTGCCCGAAACACTTCAGAATTCATTCTGCTGCTTTTGTCAGCAGTCACATCATCAATAAATACAAGGGAACCAGTTCCATTGGCAGCCATACATGCCCACGCCATGACACTACCACCACCATGCTTCACTGATGAGGTGGTATGTTTTGGATCATGAGCAGTTCCTTTCCTTCTCCATACTCTTCTCTTCCCATCACTCTGGTACAAGTTGATCTTTGTCTCATCTGTCCATAGGATGTTGTTCCAGAACTATAATGGCTTTTTTAGATGTTGTTTGGCAAACTCTAATCTGGTCTTCCTGTTTTTGAGGCTCACCAATGGTTTACATCTTGTGTTCAACCCTCTATATTCACTCTTGTGAAGTCTTCTCTTGATTGTTGACTTTGACACATATACACCTACCTCCTGGAGAGTGTTCTTGATTTGCCCATCTGTTGTGAAGGGGTTTTTCTTCACCAGGGAAATAGTTCTTCTATCATTCACCATAGTTGTTTTCCGTGGTGTTCCGGGTCTTTTGGTGTTGCTGAGCTCTCCGGTGCATTCTTTCTTTTTAAGAATGTTCCAAACAGTTGATTTGGCCACACCTAATGTTTTTGCTATCTCTCTGATGGGTTTGTTTTGATTTTTCAGCCTAATGATGGCTTGCTTCACTGATAGTGACAGCTCTTTGGATCTCATATTGAGAGTCGACAGCAACTGATTCCAAATTCAAATGTCACACCTAGAATCAACTCCAGACCTTTTACTGCTTAATTGATAATAAAATAACAAGGTAATCGCCCACACCTGTCCATGAAATAAGCTTTTGAGTTGGTAGTCCCATTACTTTTGGCCCCTTAAAAAGTGGGAGGCACATATAGAAACCGTTGTAATTCCTACACCGTTCACCTGATTTGGATGTAATTACCCTCAAATTAAATCTGAAAGTCTGCAGTTAAAGCACATATTGTTTGTTTAATTTCAAAGCCATTGTGGTGGTGAATAGAGACCAAAATATGAAAATTCTGTCAATGTCACAATATTTATGCACCTGACTGTATGTACATAGTATAAAATAAAGTCCCTGGTAGGCGTTTGTCTGTTTGTTCAGGCTAATCACTGAATGGATTTTGATGCAGCTTTCACTATTCTACAGAGCATTTGTTGAGGAAGGTTTAGGTGTATGAAACATTCACGTATGACAAAAGGGAGCAGTGACAATATTAGTGAAGCAATCTAATATATGTCCAAACGCTTTCTTGGTTTACGCTGCCTAAACCGTTAAAGATATATCACAATGGTGAACTTTATTTTATACCATGTAGAGATTGATACGTATTATGCAGTTTCTAAAGAAAAAAATTATAAAAGCCCTGTTTACTGATATAAAATGTCAGTTGTTCTCTTTTTTTACCGTTCCAATTACATTTATGTGACTAACGATTCTTTAATTTCAAACGAGTCCAATTCCTGGTAAGAGTCTGCTTTGGCATGACAATAAAGCACAGGGAAAGACACTTAATTTGGAGCTTTTTTTATTATGGACAACTTTCCGTGGCCCTTTTGCGTGTCACGCCAACACTAAATCTGTTCAGGTTGACGTCAGGAGGAAAAATGACTAATGTCATCTACAAGGCAATCTTATAAACCTAGGCTAAAAATTACTATCGCTGTAAATTCAAAATTGCTCCCGTGGTAAGCCAGGGCGGATTGCTAGTATAGAAGACTTGTACAGGAAGCAGACAATTGAATGATCACATGTGGAGTGCACGGCACATTAATGTTGAGCATGAAAGACAGGGCAGCCAGCACATCACTTGTTGTGACAAAATAATACATTTTATATCAACCAAGCACATGCTATTCCTCCATAAGTGACGAAGCAGGAGCAGCTACAGCAGGGCCGAAACTAGGATTTTTGTCACCAGGGGCAAGACAGTAATTTGGCGCCCCCCATGTAATTCCCCCTGCAGTAGTGCCCATAACATATGGGCATAGTAATGCCCATATGTTAATACCCCCATAGTAATGCCCCTTTGGCGCCCCCCATGTAATTCCCCCTGCAGTAGTGCCCATAACATATGGGCATAGTAATGCCCATATGTTAATACCCCCATAGTAATGCCCCTGTAGTGCCCACCATACAGTAATGCCCCTGTAGTGCCCATGCTCCCATATTAATGCCCCTGTAGTGCCCATGCTTTCATAGTAATGCCCCTGTAGTGCCCATGCTCTCATAGTAATGCCCCTGTATTGCCCATGCCCCCATAGTAATATCCCTGTAGGGCCCTTACAGTAATGCCCCTGTAGTGCTCATGCCCCCACAGTAATGCCCCTGTGGTAATGCCCCTGTAGTGCCCATGCCCCAATAGTAATGCCCCTGTAGTGCTCATGCCCCATTAGTAATGCCCCTTATTGCCTATGCCCCCATAGTAATGCCCCTGTGGTAATGCCCCTGCCCCCATAATAATGCCCCTGTAGTGCAGCTTATTAAAAAAATAAATACTTACCTTGAACCCCGCTCCTGCATCCAGCGTCGCGTCCGGTCCGCCGGCTGCTCCTTGGAACTATGGGGGAGATGTCATGACGTCTCCCCCATAGTGCCCGTGGGGAGAGCCGGAAGCTGGAGTTCGGGAGAGAACTCCAGCCTCCGGCTACACCGCGTCGCTGCAGAGAAGGAGCCGGCGCCCGCTGGTAATAAATATTACCAGCGGACGTCCGGCTTGGAGCCTCTCTGCAGCGCCGGGCTGGAGGTCACTGGCACCAGGTACAGCGGCTCACCCGGTGCACGTGCACCTCCAGCCCCCCCCTAGTTGCGGCCCTGGCTACAGCAACACATTAGACGATATATCGCTTTGAAGCGGATCGGAAAGACATACTGTCCATATCGTCTAATGTGTATGCACAATCGCATGTGCATGTCTTCAGTGACGTCGTCTCGATGGCTGTGCTGCACATCGGATGGGACGATGCCACTGACGACGGCATACAAGTGGAGGATGGAAAGCTATATCACGCGGTTGATCGTGCAGTGTGTACACCGGATCGTGCAGTGGGTACGGCTGACCGCTATAACCTTCCTTGGGTCTGCTGGGATACACATTGTTCTGATGAGTACCCAGCCTTAGACTAAAGCCAGGATAATAATTAGGACGAAGAACAGCAGCATCACCCACAGGAGCCACCCTGTTCAACAGTGCAGAGACTGGGAAGGGCTATGGATGGCCATTGATGTTTCAAAACCATTGATGGCTCCCAGGCGATGTCAATTAGTTTTGCCATCGCTGGCAGAGAACCAAGGGTTTTTTCCGCCATCGATGGATAAGTGGGAGCTGATGTTTTCTTTTGTAGGACGAAGCTTAGCCACAACCCCACTAAGCCCCGTCCCCATTTTTGATAGGCCCGCCATGCGGGCAGCAGAGGTGACCATCGAGGGGGTGCACGATGGTTCACCATAGATGGTTTTTGTGCCACCGTTGGTAATCACTGATGGGCCTGTCAATAGATACCCCACCGATGGCCAACCCTAGAATGGACATCGGCTTCCGATGTTTCACAATCATGGATGAGTTTCTTTGCGATGGTAGTGTTTTCCTCATTCGATGATGGCTTTCCGATTGTGGCCACCATCGAATGGTATGGAACAATGGCCTTCCGATGTTAAAATACATCTGAATTCAGCTGTTTAACAATTAACATCGGGAATGGTCGTGGGGTGCTACTGTGCATGCCCAAACAGGGTTTTCTTTGTGCATGTGCTAATTATAAGAATGTTTTCTTTCTATCGAATTCTGAGATGCTTTTTCGATGACGGAAGCCCAGCCATCACTTGATGATCGGTTTACTACTGATCTGATGCGAGAGCACAGTGAGTGAAGGTGCGGTGCTGCTGCTGCTGCAGGGGATCCGGCGCCACGCCCAGGCCTCAAAGTGCACAGCTAGTCAGTAAGGGAGGGGGTGGGTGAAGCTGCAACTCGGTTGCCACAGCAACAGTGACGTCATATTACCCTGCACCTCATTGGAGGAAACCCCGTGGACCAAGCCGCAGCCTGTCGTTCAACCTAACCCGCCCTCCTCCTCCATCCTTGAATCCCGCCCCCGGCTCCCGCGCTGGCCTCTGATTGGCCGGCGGTGCGGAGGGGCACGCGGAATTGGCGGGCCCCCCTCTGGGCGGCGATTGGCTGCCGCCTCTTTACCCCCTCCCCTTTGCCAACGCCTGGTAATTGGGTTAGGCTGAGCCGGGAGGGATCCTTGTACGCTGTAGCCTCAGTCTCCGGGCTGTCTCTTCTCCCCCCCTCTGTTTACAGCGCCGGCCAGCGGCTCGCACGGTGAGGAGGAACGGTGCAAGGTGAGTCTCCGCCGCGCTGACAGCCTGCCCTGCTGGGCCGTGGAGATACAGCGCCCCCCCTCCCTGTCCTCACAGCACGCCATCGTCCTATCCCCTCCTGGCTGTCACTGGGGCAGCTCCTGCTGTGTGTGTGTCTGTAGCTGCCTATCTATAATCTCCCTGCTGATGACTGGTGTCACTGTGCGCCCTTGTCTCTAGGTGTGATTTGTGTGAAGCAGTAGGAAATACATTTGCTATGGTGTCATTAGAAGGCTGTGCTCTCCTTCACTGGTACGACAAGCACATGTGCTGTCTGGCTGCATACCGTCTCTATCCGTGTGTGACAGGCGGAGCCCCCTCCCCCTCCACTATACTATACTGTGCTGTGTGCATTACTGGATCTCTGTGCCCCAGATGTGTGTGGTGCAGGTGGATATCCAGTTTGTAATGTGTGTGTGCTCCTCCACCTCTGGATATTGGAGGTAGATGGTGATTCAGTGTGTGGGGTTCACCACCTCTGTATATGGTGATCCAGTGTGTGGGGTTCTCCACCTCTGGATATTGGAGGTAGATGGTGATTGTGTGTGGGGCTCTCCACCTTTTTGGATATTGCATGTGGGTAATGTCCCAATGCATAGGTGTGGGATCCTCCACCTTTTTGGATATTGCAATTGGCTGATGCAGCTTGCAATATGTGTGCTCCTCTACCTCTGTATATTGGAGGTAGATGGTGATCCAGTTTGGGGGGTTTCACTTCTGGATATTGCAAGGGGCTAATGTCCCAATACATAGTGTGTGGGATCCTCTACCTCCTGGATATATTGCAGGTGGATGATCCAGGGTGTAATCCGTGGGCTCCTCCACCTCAATATATTGAAGTTGGATGCAGTGCTTGGGGTCCTCCACTGGGTATTGCGGGTAGATGATGATCCAGTGCAATGAGTGCATAGTGGGTGAGAGCCTCCACCTCTGGTTTCTGCAGGATATGCCGGTGTGTAATGTGTGGGGGCCACCAGCACTATGTTGTCATGCTGTCCCTCCAGTGGTAGGAGTGTGATTAACAGACATGGTTACATATTCTTTCCTCCATTTTACGCTCAGAATAATTTGTCTGTTGTCACTTGTGACCTGCATACTTTATATATCCAGGTACTGGGTTTATAACATCAATATGTGTCTCTTCAGTTCTATCTGCTTGGGGGTACTGCTTATGGTGCATTCTACAGACTTGCAGGTGTATTGATGTTGATGGGTGCAATGCCTGTGTCATATTGTCTGTCTAGGATCTGGGCATTCATTAGATAATGGAGCTACACATTGTCATATGGTGTTCTTGGAGTCTGGCATGTCCTATGAATCTGGTTGTACATTGCTGGGAAGCCTGGCTCCCCTGAGGGGTGGGAGTAATAGAGGGGAGAGGCAGTCAGGGCGGTGATCATCCAGGCAGCCTGGAGACAAAAGGCAGGGCAGCCAGATTGATTCCTTCTCCTCCCATAGTGTGATTTCAATGACTGAGCTCCTCCTGCTACTGACTCATGCTGTGAAACTTTCCCTTACTCCTTTAGGGTGACTTGAGTTTATATTCCTTTGTGACCTACATATTGTCTGTAATGCAGCCTTTGGTATGTGAAGATTCTATATACTGCTTATCCAGAAATTCAGGGTGTGTGCGTCTGTCGTAGGGTCGGCACGTGTTCTAGAATTCCCTGCATTTTGCCTGGTTATTCACGTGAAGCATATGTCCTTTTGTATTTCATGTAACTGTGATTGGGATAGTTCTGGAAACAGTGCTGCAATGTGTCTACATAGCAGCATACTATTTAAACACCACTTTTTTTTTTTTTTTTTTCCTTAAATGATTGCAGAAATAATACCAGATATGATGCACCTACAGCTTTATTTTCATTGACTTTTTGAAATTGACTCTACTGTTTATAACTTTACAGGTCTCTCTGCCTGCTTGTGCTCTGCGTCCACCTACAACTCCTCACTTGAGCCCCATCTCAGCTGTCCTTTCACACGGGTTTTTTTTTTCCTCTCCTCTGTACCGAAACACACTCAAGCCATGGCAGACAGAACCGATATGATCCAGAAGGCCAAACTGGCAGAACAAGCGGAGCGTTACGATGATATGGCGGCCAACATGAAGGCTGTGACGGAATGCGGGGACGAGCTGTCCAACGAAGAGAGGAACCTTCTATCCGTGGCCTACAAGAACGTGGTTGGGGCACGGAGATCCGCTTGGAGGGTCATCTCCAGTATTGAACAGAAGACGGAGAGCACAGACAAGAAGCTGCAGATGGTGAAAGACTACAGGGAGAAAGTAGAAAGTGAGCTAAAGTCTATATGTGAAACTGTTCTGGTAAGTTGGTGACAAGTAGAATTGACTTGTATGATGGCAAAGCCTTGGCCAGCCCAACTAGTATACAATAGCGGTGTTTAATTTTATCAACCCATGAGCTGAAGGAATACAAATGCTTAGGATTGAAGGAAAGTTTATGAATAATTATGAAATATTAGGTGAACTGGATTAATCACTGTGGCATCCAAGATAAAGCATACCTTAAGGCAGTGTTGGGCGTAAGGCAGGTCTGTAACATCGTTGTCCTATTGATTGTCAGATAGTAAGCAAAGTGGATTACACGGGTACATAGTCGACGTTCTCACCAGCTTGTCTGGCCGTTGAATAACTTTTTACTGATGGGCTCCCCGGAGCTCCATGCTACTTCTCTGACCTGGTGTTCTCCATAAATCAGCTGTTTTGCAGGATCAAGCGTCACTTGAAGACCACAGAAGAATATAATTTTGCACATCTTTGCTGTATCTGTGGGAATGTGTATTCAGTAACTGAAATATGGGATACACTAGTTTTTAATTTATTTTTTTTTTATACACTGGACTTTGTGGCTCTGTGTTCTGTAAAGAATATTACTTTACTGGGTGACCAGTAGCACACCTCTACAATGTAGTGTTTAGAATGCACATATACATGAGATATGGTTATAGTGAAATTCGGATGTCACCGGCTTTTGCTTTCTGAGCACGAGCTAAGATGTGAGATTCCCTTAGTAACCAGTGTTATTTTGTCTTATGAGCTACCGATACATTGGTACTAATGAGCACTTGTCGTAGGTGGAGAATTGCAGTTTTGTAATGTTTCCAGCCAGTCGGCAGAACTCCTGTCACCTCCATGGTTTTATATTTGAGATTTCTTACCCTTGCCTTTACTTTCACCAGAAGCTTTTGTGGGCCCAAGGTTCAGGAAAAGCCTGAAAGTAAATACTGCCTAGTGGAAGCTTGGCTGACTGGGAGGCTCTCCTTACAAGATTATCCAAGAATGTATACCTGGCTAAGTAAGCAATGTGTAGCTGGGGTTATCTGGCTGTCCTGTGGTGGTTCTTGTTTTATGAAGCAGGGTTCATTCATTAAATAGCTTCTCATTACACAATCTAGACTTTGCATGTTACCCTACAAGGCAAATTACTTTTAATTGGAACTATATTTTTTTGCTTAACAGAATTTAGTCTCTGCCAAATGTACTTGTTGAGTTCATTTTGAAAATCTTTTAGGTCCCCTTATGAGCCTACCGATAAAGTGATTACTGCTCTGTAGTATTGGGTGATCACACACAATTGCCCATTGTCCTATTCTCTATTCTGATTGCTTATATCATGTGACTGGGATGCTTGCCATTGGTCCAATATGCTGATTAATACATTTATTTATATGTAGATACTCAAATGGCATATTGCCTGCACCCTTGGTATATGTAGTGTCATTCTGTCTTCCTGTAACCTATATTTTAATATTACAGACAATGGTCTGATGTGCTTTGAGACAACTCCTTTTCCTTATTTCAATGCATAACTACTTGGTGGGTATTATAGTTAAGCTGGGTACACACTGGAGCGACCGGCAATCGTTCCTACTTTCCTGTCTATTTATTTCCCTTGAGCCCAGAACAAGCGATATTGAGCGTACACACTGCAATCTTGCTAATGACCCAACGATGTATCGTATCGTTTCCCCGTACGATTTATACTTCAGGATGTCTGGTTGGCTGCCTAGCATTCCTGCTAGGCCGTTTTAGTGGGGTGCCATGCCCTGTCCGATTTCAAAAGGACAGAATGCGCCCTTCACCTATTCAGAGACAAAAGAATTTGGGGGCAGCCCGACATGTCCGTATGTGCCGGGCACGCCTCCAAGAGTGGTGAAAAGGGGGCGCATCTTAGAAACACCCTTTTCTTGTGGCTACGGCCCCTATTAGGGGCACTTCTGTACGCGCGGGCCCGATCTAGGTGCACCATAATCGCTAGCGTTATTGCCAGGTTTGATGTGCAGGGTGTCAAACCTGACGACGTTGCTAGCACCTGTATAATGGGTATGCGTTTATGATGCCGGCGGTCGCTATGCCGACTGCCGGCATCTCCAGTACAGAATCCTGGCGAGGGTTAATTAACCTACGCCGGGAGACCGGCGCCTGGCATCCTAATCGAAGGGATGCTGAGCGCGGACAGTCACGGGGGGGGTAGAGGGTTAGGTTTAGGGTTGGGCACCCCCCCAGGGGACTTAGGTTTAGATGGTGGGGAAAGGGGGGATTAGGATTAGGCACCCTAAAGGAAGGTTAGGGGATAGATTAGGTTAGGAAATACTTACCTTTCGCATGATCGGGATTTCCTTACACGTCGGGCGCTGCCGGGTTTTGAACTGCCGGCCATGCAACATATGTATTCCGTATATTGAGTGTACACAATGAATGATGTAGGTGACTTGTCATTAAGAAGCAGAAAATCGTCTCGACATCGCTCCAGTGTGTACCCAGCTTTAGATATGTTGTGACCTCTGATTGGATGCCTTGGCTGGGATATTTGCAAGCTGTCCACACACAGCTGGGACGTTTCAGCTGTATATGCATAGAGGCCATACGGGAGGGAGCCCCAGCTTCCTGCTACCAAGTTTCTGCTTACGTTAGACATTATTGCATTTGTGAAACATGCTTCTCTCCCTCCGTCCATAAATGTTACCGGTCTAAGCTGTTGGAAGAAGATGCTCTATTTCTGTTTTAGCTGATCAGAAACTGATTCTGTTAGCAGTCTGGTTACGTGGGATTTCCTGCTTGGTATATGCTGGGCATATCTTTATAAAATGATCTGGTGGGTCAGCCAGATAATTGTACAGTGAATTTGCGAGTCCGACCACAAATTCTGTCGGACATGCCGAATCGTCCGACAGATCAAATTTGTGAGGTGTATAGTGTTCATTCTAGGTCCAGGGCAGGACAGGGCACTTTCAGTGCGTGTGGTCACAAGAATTGGGGGCGTGTCTTTTCAGCACTCTTTTGGAGGGGGGGCGGGCCCAGCACTGAAGGAGTTGATGGGCTGCCCCCAAGCATTTGAATAGATGCACACAGCATCTATTCACCGGCGTTGAGCACTGCACCACAATTTTCCCCTTCCCCCTGCGGGACACTGCAACCCGCAGGTGGTGACAGCAACGGGCAGTTTGTTTTAGAGGGGCACTGCCGTATGGGCAGGGTGTGACGCCCCCGCTAAAACAACCCAGCTGTAATGCTAGGTGTAAGTCGGCTGCATTGGGCAGTGCATGTGCTGCCCCTGACCGAACTAACACTTCACCTCTTCCTTCACAGGGAAATGTCTCCTCCCCAGGTGAAGAAAGCCGATATCGCGGGCCATACGCTGTGAGATATTTGTCTGTGGCCACGATATCTATAGGGTGTCAGATAAAATGTTGGTCTGAAAGACCTTTTTATCTGACAGTGCATACCCAGCATTAGTAATGCCGTCTGGTGTGATATGCAGTGTATGTAAAGGGATATTTTTCTATGTTTGAAGGAACTGTATCCCAGCCCGTCCTCAGTATTTCTCTGCATTGTGCAGGCTGCCCTCATGTTAGCAGTGCAGTAGTGGTGCCATCTGACTGCTGGATCAATAGTCATTGGAGCAGAATAAATCTCGCTGTCTGTAGCACTGCAGTAACAAGCGTGCTGCAGATAGTGTGTCAGCAAACACTAGTAAGGCAGAGTACTATACGCTGCCAGAGAGGGGGATGGCTGTCTCATCTGGGCCTCAGTTTCACGCATTGACTTGTTTAACCACTTGGCTGCCTCCTATATTTAAAGCGATATGGGCATTAAGGTATAAAATCCACACATTCGAGTTCTTGTCAGTACACCTTTTTCTCACTAGTATGTGAAATCCTTTAACAGCAGGTTACATGTCTGTTTTCTGTAATCGCTGCTATTCAACATGGTGATATACTGTGGTCTTCAGGAGCAAGCCAGATCCAATCATATTGTTTGACATGTACGCCTAACCTAGTAATGAGGCATCTTTGTTTGGGGTGGGTACACATCTGATAGATCTGCCGACTATGCAGAACATATATTCTGCATACAGTCTGCACGATCTGCCGTAACTGGGAGGGCAATTACACGTGCCCGCCCAGTTGAGCTGTCAATCACTGCTGGCCCAAGCAGCGAGTGTACGTGCAGTCGCTTGACTGTCCGTACACACGGCATGATGCCCTAGTATATATGCAGATTTATTGGGCATCGGACGGGCACACAATATATTGGCCGTATGTCAGCCACTCTGTACCCAGCATAAAAAAAGTTATATACCGGGCTGCCCCCAAGCTCCTCTCTGTTAATAGATGCCGTGCCCATGCGCACTCCATCTATTCATCGACTGATCGCTGCACCCCCATTTTTCCCATCCGCCGGGCCCAACGGGTGGGGACAGCACCCGCCAGGTTGTTTTAGCAGGGCTCTGCCAAAAGTGCATGGCGCATTCTGCCCTTTTGAAATCGGGCATGGCATTAAAACAGCCTACCGGAAAAGCTATAAGGTGTCTTAAAAACTGCCTTGTAGCGGAAGCCTTACCATGTTATGGGTTTGGTGTTTATGTGCTTGGGTATTATGCTATAATAAAAATCATGTTACCCCCACCCCCCTTTCCCCCAATAGAGCTGTAATATTGCCTGCCTGAAGTGAAATGCTTGTGTCCTCTTCCATGATGCATCACAGCAGTCCAACATATAAGGGGATAAATTATAGTAATAGCTGATTTTGCAAAAGTGGACGACATCTCCTCCTATCCGTGCTGTAAGTGTTCTTTCACTTTCTGTATAAAAGACTAGATTGAAATGAGCTGGTTCCCCGGCTTGCAGATTTTCTTTCCTGTTGATTTTATTGTAATTCCAGGTGCTGTTTAGAAGGGTGGTCATACTGCTACAAAAGATCTGGCCTCCTACATGTCTAAACAAGTGATGGGCAACAATCAGCCCTCCTAGTCCTCAGCCAAGTCTTATTGAAAGCTGAGTTTTGGAGCTGGAGAGAGACTTTCGCATAATGCAGGGAGGTCATGCAGGGCCTTACATCGGGTGAGAAGGGTTGTGCTTCTCGGCTGGAAAATCTGCGTAATTCCTGCTGTAGTCATTCAAGAATGGGCTCGTGTGGCCCTTTTATAAGATTATCTATGAGTGGAATTTCTGATGTTCTTTGACTTTTCAGTTAGCAACGTTGGTGTGTGTGGTGCGTGTTTTTTTTTGTTTTTGTTTTTTATTCCTCCTTTCCCCAAACTATACCTGGTAGTGCAGCTGCAGTCAGGTTTACCACTAGTATTTTCAAAACACCAGTGACCCAGACTTTTAGTGGTACCCAGCACTTGCAAGTAAAAGCATAATTTTGACATTAAGGAATAAAAGAAACACAAATTAGCATCACAAAGTAACCCCAAAAATAATGTGCAAACTATAGCTCTTAAGTTATTCGCTTATAGCTCCATATACTTGTATTTTTCTATTAACAGTGCAAACTACAATGCTAGGTAGCTCCATTCATTTCACCAAAGTACCTACCTGTAGCAGCCATGCAATGCTCTGCTGCAATGGGTAATCCCCAGTAGTTGTGTACACCATGCACTACATACAGTGGGGGAAATTCAGTTAGTCTTTGCAGCCAATCGCCCGTCTAAACTGACCGGGTGATATTCAGTAGTTTTTTTTTCATGCTAGTCGTGCCCATATAGATCTGGTTTAGATGTGTAAAAGGCTAAACCCGTCTAAAGTCCTACATTGGCACGCCCAAGTGATAGTCCTTTTTGTTTGTTTTTTCACTTATTTCTGCTCTCCACCTCAGAAATCATGCATTCTCACCCATCAGCAGATAGAATTGACTAGGTCCAGGAATGCAAAAATACCAGCAGTGCACAATCAATTGAATTCCCCCAGTTTATCCTAGTGGACATTCAGCTGGCATTTCAGTTATTTTGCGTGCTTCCCACTTGGCGTCTATATACGAATCTCTGCCCGCTGGAGCAATCAGTTGCTTCTCTGTCCTGGTGCCCGTTGGTATGTAACGCACCTAAATGCACGGGGTTTAGCTGCGCAAAGTGACTAAACCATTCCAAAAGAGGGGTTAGTGAGCCCAAACAGGCGTTTGGGCTCCGAAAACAACGGACTTTGCGCACGTTTCTTCTCGCACCTCAGGCGGCTGCAAGAAGAAATGTCTCTAGAAACTGCTTTAGGTGTCTGTATGGAGCAAGAATTGAATTGCTCTGTCGGGCGCCTATTCGTATGGACACCCAGTGTGCCAAGGATGCAGGTATGAATGGAGGTGGGTATGAACACAGGACATAAATGTACCTATGTACATTAGCATTCATTTTGCTTGCGTTAAATCTGCTAATGGGTAACTGGATTTGCGCTGTATACTGCCGGTGACTGGACCATGCTCAGTAAGCTGCATTTCAGTTTGTGGTAAAATATCGCCGACATTTGTCTGCGCACATGTTTATTATGGTAGGCTCCCAAGCACACATTTGTGCACCTCCTGGGGGTGGGGGGCTGGTGCACGGAAAAACTTGTGATGCTGGCTGCTCTGGAATGTCCCATTGCTGTAGAGGCAATTATGCAACCCCCCCCCCCATGCCACAGCTTTGCTATTTGGCTGTGGTAAAACAGTTGCAAGGCCTGCTGGGATGTGTAGCTCAACAGCTGGAAGGCCTCTTATTGCCCACCCCCGGCACGAATTGCATTTTATCCCCAGTCATCGAATTGAAATTTCTGTATAGAGATCTGTCTCCGTCTCTGTGATCAGGAAGTAGGTAATCTGCATTCATCACGTGCAGCGCTGACATGGTGCATTGGGAGAGCTTTCTCTTTAATGGACTTTTTTTGGTTGGTGTAGGTATATGCATTATTTATTAAGAACTGCATGTATTATGGATCCTGTCCATGTAATAGCCTGGGTGTCAATCTTTGCAAGGTTCTGGGGAAAACGCAATTGTGACGTGTAGCTGTGGTGTCTGAATGCGCACGTCGCTGTAGAATTTGGTAGCATTACGCTCATTTTAATGTAACTCGTACATAAAACCTTGCACTTGGTCCTCTCAAGCATTTCTCAGGCCCGCCTTTTGTTTTTGGCTACAGGCTTTAAAGCATGTTTTACGAGATTTTAAGCACAGGTGTTGGACATGTTGTAAAGCCATGGTTTGTCTCTGTAGTAATGTGGAAGTCTGTCTACAGCTGTGTTCCCCACACTTTCTTGCATTGCAGCGCCCTAGACTATCTAATAATTTTTGCAGAATTTCTCAATAAGAGATGTTTGGCCTAGGGGGTGCCATGTGTTTAAAAAAAATAAAATAAATACACTGAAGCAGTAGGTCATATCCAGTGTATATGTGTAACAGAAGTACAGCGGTGTTACTACCACTCAATCTTTATGAAGCACAATGTTTGTTGCTGATCTGTATAAGTGAAACTCTGGGAACTCCTTCCTGGTTTATCTGCGGTGTGCGCTATTGAGCAGAAATCACTCTGTGGTCATTAAACCTAGTAATTGTGGTGGTAAGAGATGGGAAGGCGTGGTGCTACAGACTGTTCTCTACAGAGGAAAACCACATTGTGGATCTATTGTACTTCCTTATAAGGAAATACTGTAAACCAGGGGTAGGCAACCTGTGGCACACCAGCTGCTGGGGAACTAAACATCCCAGCATGCCCTGTTGCAGTTTTAACATGCCCTAACAGCAAAACTCTGGCAGAGCTTGCTGGGATGTGTAGTTTCACAGCAGCCTGGGGTGCCGCATGTTACCTATCCCTGCTCTAAACGATCATCTAGTATTGATAGTTTAGAACACTTACACCATCCATTCCCCCCCCCCCCCCCCTCACTTTCTGCTTATGTTCTTTGTAAGATGCTGCAATACTCCTGTGGCACCATTTAAATAATATCGCTGTACATCTGCATATAGTATGTTTCTTACAGTGCAAGTGTAGTTACACACGACTTGTGTGCGACTGTGTAACAGTCCTAGAGTGAGTTTACTGCTGAAACTATCTGTCTTCCTCCTGTTTCTTTACTTCCTGGCTGTGGTTTACCGAGCATGATTCCTAGAAGTATGTATGTATGGTATATTTTGCCCCTGCTCCATAGCAATAATAGGTTAATATTTATTTATACGGTGCCACAAGTGTTCCACAGCGCCTTACAAAGTACATAAACCAATAAGGAGAGGTTGTAGCCACTACTACAGCGCCAGGGCTTTTTAAAGGGGCAAAATAGGTGAGAAAGTAAAGGAAAATTCTGCAAGCCGTGATGTTGAAAGGGCACAGTATATAACTGCAGGGCTTGACAATTGTTTCTAAAATCTAGGAGCCAGGATGAAAGTGTAGGAGCCAGCCCCCCCACACACACACCCTTCCCCCAGGGCAGCATTACTGAGCACCTATGCCCTGGCAACTGACCCCCATGGCCACACCACTAATGCGTTACCCCAGGTGAACCACCCTCCCACAGCCACATTACTGAGCAGTCAACCCCCCCCCCCCCACACTTTCCAGACATCCAGCCCCCAGAAAACACACCCCCCCCCCCCTCCGCAGCCAAAAAACCCTGGGCAAGCAAAGCAACTACCGGCAGAGGCCGAACTAGAGTGGTGGGCCCAGGTGCAAGAATATGCTTTGGGCACCCCTATGCTGTGTCCCCAGCAGCGGGCAGTGCCCCTTACACAGCAGTGCCCCTTACACAAAACCCACAGCTTACCTGATCCCCCGCTCCTGCCGAAGACCGCCGCTGTCCACTCCTCCCGGGCTCGCTCTGCACTATGGGATGGGAGAGACTACATGACTTCTCTCCCATCACCCGCTTCGGGGGGGATCCGGAAGGCGGAGCTCATGAGCGTGCTCCAGCCAGCTCCCTCCGTGGATGCAGCAGCCAATGAGTCTATCTGACACTCATCGGCTGCTATAACACACAGCTGCTGCTGGCGGCTGTGTGTGTTCTGTAGTGTGGATCGCGGTCTAGCGGAGGCAGGGGGTTGCCCTCAAATCTGGTCGCCAGGCAGCCAAATCTGGTCGCCATGGTGACCTGGCCCCCGGGTTTTGTCAAGCCCTGCATAACTGTATTAACATCTATTGCAGTAACCAGAGTCTGCACTGTTACCGTTCCAGATTAAGAACACCTGGACATGCACTGTTGCTTTATTTGCATCACATGTGGGTTTTTCTTAATTGTTACAAAAATATAATGCAGATATTGTCCTTAATCTTGTACAACTATTTTCAGATGTATACTTTTTAATATCCCATCTTCTCCTACCCCAAGAATCAACTGTGTATGGTGGATGACAATTTAATTTCCCTAATGAGGACAATTTGTAGAAATTAGCTGGTGTTATACCATTGTGGCTTCCTGTGTGCTGGTGGGTTTTGTTTTTTTTTTTGTTTTGTTTTTTTGAATCTCCAACTGATGATATCGAATATTGGACGCTCTTCAATGACATGGCAAAATGCTTGCCGTAAATGTATTTGATAGTCTGTTTTCTTATTTCTCTTTTTTTTTTTTTTTTTTTTTCTCTTCTCTAGACTCTGCTTGACAAGTTCTTGATTATTAAATCCACCCAAGCGGAGAGCCAAGTCTTTTACCTGAAGATGAAGGGGGACTATTTCCGATACTTGGCAGAGGTGGCCAGCGGAGAAGATAGAAGCCGTAAGTGTTCCCTTCTACATATGGGAGGGGGGTGAGCGCTGTAAACAGTTATCTTTCTATGTGCAAGGCTCAATATTGTATGCTGAATATTTGTGGTTTCTAAACATTCTGATGAATCTGATGCTGTCTGAGTGGACATCCTGTTGATGTATTGATATACTGATTTACAATATTATCAGATGAGTTTCAGAGCTTTGTGACCAACTTATGCACTCTGTGAACTTACTACTTTTAGATTTAATCCTGTGCAGACTATTTGTTAACCAATTGTTGCTTTCTCTGCCCATTACGTCAGAAATACATGGTAAGTTATAATGTTGCAGTGCAGACTAATATCAAACATCCTAACAGACTTCAATCCGACTGGACGATTATGACCTTGTCAGTCTGATGTGCGTACACTAAACGAGCACTCGTTCAGTGTAGGCACATCAGTCATCCTCTATGCTGTACAACCTGACGATATCGTCGGGTTGTACAGTGTTTTTGTCGGATTATTGATGTTGGAAACTACCAGCAGGTGCGCGCATAGTTGGTGGTTTCCGAAAAAAGTGCACAATTTCTGAGCAATTGCACGATAACAATGTAGTTATCGTGCAATCGCTCAGTAATATTGGCAAATGGATGTGTGCCTTTACTCTTTCAGTTTATAGGTGTATGTCCCTTTAAATTTTAAATGAAGTCCCAATTCACATACTTTCTGGAATCTTTATCCGACTTAATATCTACTAAGGACTAATACAGACAATATTTGACTGGCTGTAGTAGTGGCAATATTATTTGTATGTTTAACTGGGGGCGATTCAATTCAACGCGTATTGAACAGCACTGGGAGCGCTGTGTAGTCGGAAAATGCCGATTACCGCGGTCATCGCGCCTTAACGAGGGTGTTAGGTGCGTTAACCGTCATTCTCTAACCAAAGTGCTGGGCGCACGGCTGTTAGTGCCGCTCTATGTAGGAAAACAGCTGTGCACCCGGCACTTTGGTCGGATTTCACCCCCAGGGGGGTGCGTGAAGAAATCCTTAGCGCGTCAAAACAGTGCTGTGTATAGGTTCGGGAGTCCCTCCCGTTGCTATTCAATAGCACGTTGAATTGAATTCCCCCCTATGACTTAATTAGTGCCTCAGTCAAGTTTGATTTTAACCGTCTGGATATCCTTAAAACCTGGACTGTGGTGGAGTTTGGGAACCTCTTGTGTAGTGTATGGACATTAACAATCACAGGCTGGAAAAAATGGTCTGGATCGTTTGGTTTGATTATCGAACCATTCCGGTTCAGCTGATTCCACGCTGCGATTGGAGATCTCTACCACACATTTTGCGGTCTATGGAGGCACTCCCAAGTATTGGGCTGACCCATGTCCGTCCGCCTAAGAAATGACTTGCTGTTATGAACTTCTGTTTTAGGTCAGTGGTTCCTAGACTCTGTCCTCAAGGTACCCTAACAGTCCAGGTTTTCATGCTATCCACACTTAAGAACAAGTGACTTAATTAGTGCCTCAGTCTGTTTGATTATACGATCTATGCGCAAGCATGGTTATCCTTAAAATCTGGACTGTTATGATGCCTTGAGGACCAAGTTTGAACTCCTGGTTTAGGTCATACATGTCACGATTTGTCTGGCAAAGAGTACTCCTATCCCATACCCCCCCCCCCCCATCCATATTAATTCATCAAGGATCTTTCAGATAAGTTTCTTCTTTGCCAGCGACTCATAGCGATCTGCATAAAACACATGCGGATTAGATACAGAGGAAACCTCAGCGTGTGTAAAGATCACGGATTCCCTATTCAGTGGACTTATTGTGAATCATTTTAGTTATTGGCACTTGCCATGTTTCTGCCATACAAGCTCTGCTCTGTTTCTCAGTACACCAGACACTACAGTGTGCTGTGGAATTTGTGGCTCCTCATTAGGAAATTGTAAGAATACACACTGCACACTGAATGTCCTGTGTATGCTGTGCGTGTAATGCAACTGATCATGGATATTATAGTTTATTTGTATTAATCCACAAGGGATCCTCAAAGTACAGAAACAGTATGACCAAAAGAGATGACTTGCAGTATAGAACATTGCAGGACATGGTTTATAGGCATAACTGCATCATTGGGAGGAGAGGCGGCGTTCATTTGTGGATCTATGTAGGCTGGCAGCAGTGTGAAGGATCGGGTCAGATGTAAATAGAAGATTGAGTGAGGGCTTCGTAAGTGCATGTAAGGAGTTTGAATTGGGTTCTGAAGGGGAAGGAGCCAGTATAGGGCTTTAGGAGAGGGGAGGCTAGGATTACCAGATCATCCTTTTATACCCCTTTTCACAAGGGGTATAAAAGGTAAAGCACTTTTACCCTGTAATTTGCTGATCAACATTTGTCCTCTTTCTGTCTGAAAGGGTCAACCCGGGTCGAAACTCCCAGGACTGTGACCCTGATTTTTACTAGGGTCGGAGACACAGCAATTTCGACCCGGGTTGACCCTTTCAGACAGGAAAAAAAAAAAAATACCAATGTTGGTCCGCAAATTACCAGGTAGGAATGCTTGTCCCGGTAATTTGTGTTTCTGTCTGAAAGGGGGTTCAGGCTGGGACCGGCAAAACTCCTGCCAGGTTCTTGGGAAAATTATGTCTGAAAGTGGTACTAATAATGGATATAGAGAAGTAAAATTATATATTTTTTTGTTACATCTGTGGGTGTGAACTGTCCAGACATATCGCGTTGGCTGTGAAGCACAACAGATGGCAGTTATATCTGCCAATCATTCTGTATGTACATGCGGTCAGCCCACCGCCCGTACACTTACTGCAGAGGCCACCGGTGACTGACATCACAACTGGATGGGCACACGTAAACTCAATCATAGTTGTGACATCGGGCATGACACATCGGGCAGAAGGTTGGTTAAGTGTATGCAGTTGCCAGATGGGATGGTGGATCGGCCAGATGGCTGATCCATTGTCCTAGTGTGTACCCAGCTTAATTCATGTGGCCCTTATTAAAGGGATGAGGTGGCAACCCTAGGGGAGGCAGATATAGTATGTGTGGAGAGAAAGATGAGCAGGGAGCAGCATTGAGGACAGAGTGTGGTGGAGAGGTGGGAGGGGAGGCCTGATAGGAGGAGCTTTCAGTAATCCAGTCAGGAGATGACCAATGAGTGGATTAGGGTCTTGGTTTGCCACATTGTTAGAGGGTCTGTTCCTTGAGATATGTCTAAGGTAGAAACTGCAGGGCTGCAAAAGGTACTGAATGTGTGGTTTGTAGGGGAGGGGTGTGATGGTTATTCTGCACCCTGTCACTTTTCGCACCATGTGTCGCATTGTGTAATGCCAGTTTGCCTCTTTTAACAGGTACAATACAAGACTCGCAAGAAGCTTATCAAGAAGCTTTCGATATCAGCAAGCAGAAAATGCAGCCAACGCATCCCATCCGCTTGGGCTTGGCCCTGAATTTTTCTGTATTCTACTATGAAATTCTTAATAGCCCAGAAAAGGCCTGTTCACTAGCCAAGACCGTAAGTGCTAACATATAGAACTTGTATGTGAAAGAGGTATGCTGGTTACCTGTAGCTTTTAGTTTTCTATTCACTTTTCTTCAAATACCTGAGTGTCCAACAAATTAATGTAAAAGTAAACTTTAATAAGCGATACACTTTTAACCCCTTCTGTGCTTAAGAAGCCTGGGACCTGACCTTAATACATTCCTCTGAAATAACTCTTGTCATTGTTGTTCGGTGTTTTAATAAATAAACTCCCACAGCTCCTGTACGGCAGGAGTGGTGAGTGTGCTGTGTGTCACCCCTTAATAGTAGTTGACGTGTGATCGCCAGGCAATAACACTTGTAAATCTCCTTCATCCTGTCTCCTAAACAGCTACGGGGATCAGTCACTTATAGAAGGGTCGTCCCCTCGCCAAACTTAATTATCTTGTGTGGGGTGACTTTTTTTTTTTTCTTTTATTTATTTTTTTTTTTTTTGGAGATCCACTAATACTATTGAACATTTAGAGCCTGTCCAGGTTCTAAAGAGCTATACTAGGAATGTTGTCCCTTCTAGTAACTGGGTGCGTTTATGGCAGTGATAGTCAGCCTAATTCACTTTGGAGGCTGCTTTCTGTAGCCCTCTTAATATTCAAACTGTCGGTTACCTTATTATGATGCAGTTTAAAACCAAATATACGCCAGCCTGTAAATGCTACTATGATTCATAAAGGACAGAGCTGATGAGGATAATGTTGAGTAGGGACTCTAAATTCATATCTGCAATTTAGTTGTGACACTGCAGGTTTGCCAGGGAAAACTTGCTATGCTGCTAAGTGCCATTCTAGAGCAGTACGTTGCGTAGTTGTGGAAATGAGGCGCCCCCGCCCGCCCCCCCCCCCCCCCCCCACCCAAACTGTTGGCTCAAAAGTGACAGATCCCATTAAATGATTAAAAAGTGGACATCCTCTTTCTCCCTCCTTGGGACCAAATAATCAACCAGAACAAGCCTCGCTTGGTATTACCGATGTGTATTCTAGCGTTTATACATGTCACTAACCGTGATAAACTACACTGGATCATGACGTTATTTTGTAAGTCTTAATTGAAGTACTGTGAAACTGAAATATCTAAAATTATACGTAGTTTCAATGCAAAACTTCAAGTTTTAAAGTTGTGCTTTGTTTTGTTCCCCCCTCCTTCATTTCAGGCATTTGATGAAGCCATTGCAGAGCTTGACACCCTCAACGAAGAATCCTACAAAGACAGCACCCTTATCATGCAATTGCTTAGAGACAACCTAACAGTGAGTATTTGTTTGGGCCAGATTAATCACTGAATCACGCTCTTTATGAAAGGTCACATGGTGGTAATGATATTTAGTATGTCAGTGGTGTGTTCTTTCTGCTTTGATAATGTGACACTATAGGAGGTGCTAGTAGTCTGATGTCAGTCACCCTGGTGACCGTTCCACTGTTAATGATGCAACAGCAGAGATGGTCTGTGGTGGACAGTCCTATCTTCAGTGTACTTGGCAGGAATCCTTGTTAATGTGTATACATAGCTGATAGTGTAATCTTGCTTGCCTGAAATCCTTGTAGAATTACCTGTGCTCAGACGTCCAAGAGGTTTGATACCCTACCTCCGTCCCAATTCGTCTGCTTTTAGGCCGGGAGGCAACTATGACTTTATGAAGTTTTACTTTTATGGCAAGTCTTAAAGTCACAATTTCTGGGGGTGTTAGATTGTATTGGCTCCTACGTTTTTATATTTTTTTTTGGATGGGATTTTACTTGGAGTGTTGACTCTTCCAGTCAGTTGAGGAACATGGCATTTTGCTATGTGGCATTTGATTTCCCAGTTGTACTACATATTGGTTGAGGATTTGCAATGTACTAACTAGAATGGAGGGTTTTAGTATTAAATATTTTAAAGAGGGGATTCTGCTTGTCTTCAATTTTACAGCCTGATCACATACACATCAATATTTGCTGAGTCCCCATGCATCCGCGATGGTTTGGGGGTTAATTCCCCGATCTCCAGATATTTGGGTCGGGGCATTGGTGAAATCCAACATGTTGGATTTGTCGTTCCCGACCAAAATTTGATCGTGATCAGCAAATCGGGGAACATTAAGAAATTCACCAATTCCCTGATGGTTCGTTGATCGATGGCCGCTGATAAGTGGTAACGGTCGCATCGGGGAACTGTCAGGCAGATGTATGGGTCCCTTTACCCATTGTTGCAGATTTCATTGTGACAGGTTAGTCTCTTGTCTGACTGTCTTTATTTCCTTTAGTTATGGACGTCTGACGCAGCAGGAGAGGAAAACGATGCAGGAGAACAAGCCGAAAATAACTAACTCGTGCAGCAGACACCTGTCCCTTTTTACACGTCTCCATTCCTAATCGCTCCACATGGATTTTCTATAGCACAGAAAGTCCATCCATGTGTAACGGAAAAAAGGTTTATAGTCTCTTCACACTGCAGCTTTGGGAGAACTCCATTCCCCCCTTTTTTTGTTTTTGTGTGGTTACTGCTGTAGAGAAGTATTAATGGTTTCACTTCATGTAAAAATAGATAAAATAAAGAGAAATATGCACATAAGTTTCTATCAAACACTTATGTTGAGGACTTAAAGCCTTTCTAATATTTAAATAAAAAATTAAAAAAAAAATTGGAACCACCAGTTTCTACAACAGACTTTGTGTATTATAATGTAAAATTTATGAAAGAAATGTAGTTAACTGCTAACGGCCTAACTTGGTTGTGTTTATTATAATTGTCCCTGAAATATCACACGTTATTTCAATTGTTGATTTTTCCCCCTCCCCCACATCTTTTTATAAATGTCCAAATTGTGTGTCCTGGGATGGTGTAGATCCTTTGCAAATTTTGGGCGCACATATAGAATTAAATTGCTGCTGGCAGAATATATTCTGTTCTACCCAGCAACCACGGGATCATTGCATCTGGGGCTGCGGATAACAAATATGGAATTCTCTAGTAATATTTTGTTCTTTTTGCTGCTGTTCAGTTGACAAACCTCTGCCTACTCCAATAAATCTTCATTACACTCCTGGTCTCGTTGTAATGGTGTTCACTTATTATCCAACTGTGATTTATGTCTTGTCCGCTATATCGCAAAGGTATTGAAGAAAGCAAAAAAGGGGTGGGAGTCTTCATTTCACTGGAAGTTCAGGATTATAAAAGTGTGTTTTTTCTTGTGTTTTTTTTTTTTTGGGGGGGGGGGGTTTGAGATTCTGCTATGTTTTGTAATGCATTTAGTTCCATGGGGAGAATAATCTGGGCCACATGAATAGGAGAAATTAATACTTAAGGAAAAGTCTACAGAGGCGCCAGCCACTATTCTAAGCGCTTCCTGTCTGGATCATCAATATGGTGAAAAGTAAGCGTGTACCTTCTAAACAACTGCAGGTCCTGGAAGTACATATAGCCAACCAATGACACAGAATGTCTTTTTCCAGAGAAAGACTTATGCCGGATATTTTGTACATCAACTCTCCAATATAGGCTAGTTTTGTCTCCTGGGGTTTTTCTATCCACCATATAGTATTGGGATATATATATATATATCTAGCTCTATCTATATCTCAAAAACCTAGTATGTGGAATTTTGAATGACTGGACTACTGAGGATGCATTGGCAATGATTCATACTATGGGCCAAAAGTAATAGGGTGAGCGTTTAAAAATCGTGAGAAAACTCAAGATTTTCTAAACTCTGCCAATGTAATAGAGGCCGGGAACAGGCAAACTCACATGTTTTTAAACTAAAAAAAAAAAAAAAAACTTGCAATTTAAACTCTCATCCAGGGGTTTTCCCATTTTGAAGATAAAACTCAACCAATGTGCGTTTACTGCAAAATTCTCGCCCTATAATGTAGTACTTGGTGTTTTGTTTGAATTTGTGCAGAAAGTCTATATGACATCAATACAAGATGGCAGGAGTTGCAGACTCTAAAAAAAAAAAAAAAAAAAAAAAATTAAAAAAATTGCAGGTCATATATGAAATTAGTGGTTGTGTCAGTTTTGTTTAGAACTTGTTGTGTTCAGCGTAAAAAACCCGAAAAGTACTATTATACGGCTATGACTATGGTATATTACTAAACTATCAAGTGATGCAAGGTGTAACTCCCAGTCGGCAGTTCGAACTGATCTAATAAATAAGAGCATTGTGTCCACCATATGAGTGTACAGAAGAGCTAGACTACAAATTGGTTTTCCCTGAGATTCTTTGGCCACAAATGCTGCTTCCATATTGGCATCTGAACAGTTAAAATGCACAGGAAGTTTTGAGGTAATTAATTGGCAGAAATTATTCCACAGGAAGTAAGTATTTTATTTTTTATTTTTTTTTATTTATTATTATTACAAGTAGTGCTGTCAAGGAAATCTAGACATGAAAAAAATGTGGTGGCACTATGATGAATAGGACAAAACTGACTCAAATTTGAATATACGAAATGCTGTTGCCAAGACGAGCTACAAAACCGTTCCACGATATCCCATACTGGTGAATTGCCCTTGCAATTGCCAGGTGAGTTAACGCACAGCTACCTGCAGCGAACTGACCAGTCAATTTCTGCTCTACTTTGAAGTTTCTATACCTTATTCCAGAATCCTTTGTGTGGAAATACAGCAACAGTAGTAGTTAAATGCATTGAGTGCATGATCAGAGGGCCCTATTCAATTAGCAGTGAAAACTGCCGTTAATTTGCCAAAAAACAACCAAAAAAAAAAAGACTGGAAACTGGAGAAAACTTTGCACCAGTCGAAAAAAAATGCGAAATCCCTAAGTTTGGCGAAAAATGTGGGGATTTCTTTCAGAACCCTTTGGAAGAAACCCCCTTTAATGATAAATTAATGGGGGGAAAAAATCGCAAGTTGCACACTTTGGTGAAAAATGACTGCACCAATTTTGGGCGGGAGAAAAAAAAAATCGTTAACTGTTTTAAATATCGCACGCGGTCGCTGCAGGCTTTTTTTTTTTTTTTTTACTTTTTAAAATTGTATTTTTTACAACATGGAAATATTCTTGCACCCATTTTAATGTACCCCCAATTTATGTGGAACAGTAATTTTCTAGAAAAAAAATGCTATTTTTTCCAACTTTTTTTTTTTTTTTTTTTTTGTCCTCCAAAATTTGCGGAGTAGTTTTTTGGCAAAGTACACAACTTACGATTTTCTCCGGTAATTTATCAGAGGGGATCTCCAGTCTTTTTTTGCCTTTTTTTTTTCTTTTCTTTTTTTTCTGTCAAATGGCAGTTTTTGCCAATGTCGAAAAACGGCCGTTTTTGCAGCTAATTGAAAACTGCCCAGAGTTGACCTCTATTGTACTGGAAAAAAGGTGGGTCATCTATTGTACTTCTAGCAACTTTCAGAACCAGAATGGATCATGCTCCTGACAGGAATCCAGCTTCACAGGGCTGTCCTCTGATTACAGAAGTGTAGTGCCAGAGAGGGAGGCAGCTGTATACCAACATTCTACAGGTCATAGTGTGCAATCAGCCACTTCTATGAGCTAAAGAGCCATCTTTTCTCACCAGACTCTCTTTACTTTCAGAATGTGGTAATGTGGAATGTGTTGGACCTTGAGTCATGGGTAGAGGATTATTTGATATTCCTTTCTGTACTTTGTGTCAGGCAAAGGCTGTGTGTGATTTATGTAATGTCCGATCCTTCCAGTACAATTAACTTTTTACAAATGGGTATTTCAGTTACTAGAACAGAAGTGTCTAGCTTTCCATATAGAGTTTTATTCAGGATGGTTTTGCTAAGGCTCCTTACCCTGATGGTACATATGACTGTACTTAGTATTTTTCTGGGCATCAAACTTTTTTTTTTTTTTAAAGCAATAGAGAGAATACGTCCTCCTATCAAGCACTTTAGGATCTCATTGTTGTCCTGCATGTCTGATATATTTGAGCCGTTACAATAGATCTGTCAAGTGGGCCAAACGTAAGGTTTTGTTCTGGTAGCAATTCTGTCAAGTAGTGACTTAACTACCCTACGGTGTACTATATAGATGCTATAAATAATGCTAATAATTGTAACAGTGTTCAATATTACAAATAATTATTGCACATACTTATTATAAAATGTAATCTTTTTGCAAAGTAGATGTGTCCATACATCTATCCTCTGTGCGCTACAAGTCGTTTTACACTTAACGCATCAGAGCCATTAGACTCTGTCGCACTGATCGTCTCTTCGTACAACTTTTTACCTTCAAATGAGTCTTCGCACGGCTATGGGAATAGGACACACACGCAGCTTCTGCTGATTAAAATGATATGCGGCATGCCTATATTCTGTGCGACTGCATCTGTATGCGAAATGCTAAGTTGCTGTGACACTAACGTAGCATTTCAGATGCAGTTGCACACATAGGCATGCTGCATATCATTTTATTCAGCAGAAGCTGCTTGTGTGTCCTATTTGCACCACTGTGTGAATAAGACTGGTCTCAAGGCAAAGAGACGCTCGGCGCTACAGAGTCACGGCATGGTGCGACTAGAAGGGGTGTTTAACGCACAAGGAGGCTAGATGTATAGAGTATATTGCTCCTGACCAGCTAATGCATACAATAAACCATAAAAATGTACACTCGCAGTGACCTCCTAATACTTTTAGTGATAATTGCTTGGTTAGACCAGAGTTGCTGACTTCTAGCTCCCTCCTTCCGGGAGGGAGATGTCGGGCATCCTCAGTAGGGGGGCTTGTCCCATCAAAAGGGGGCGTGACCTGGACCTTGACTAGTCAATGGGGGCGGGGCATGGGCATGACAACGTGATCGCGGCCCTGCGTTCTCTTCACAATGCCAAGATAAATGGCAGTGTGAAGCAGGAGGCGGGGCCATGATGATGCGAATCGCGTCATCGGGCCCCCTGCTGCCGGGGATAATACTGTATTCGCGGGGGGAGCCAGATGGATCGCCGGGGACCGGGAGACTTGCCTACCTTTCCGGGAGGCCGGGAGCGACACCCGATTTTCGGGAGGCTCCCGACCAAATCGGGAGGATAGGGAAGTATGGGTGTTGGCTAACCTTGACGCTCCAGCTGTTGTGGAACTATATATCCCAGCATGCCCTGCCACAGTTTTAGCATGCCCTAATAGCAAAACTAGCAGTGCATGCTGGGTTATGTAGTTCCATAACAGCTGGAGTGTCAAGGTTAACCAACACTAGGTTAGACTGACCATTTAAGCACATGTGTGCATGTATCTTAGCACTTCGTATACTGATTTAGACTCCGTTGCACACAGACTTATGTGTAATGTATGATATTAATCAGTGAAGTTTGTTGCATCCGTTTGCAATGAAGACACATTTTTGTCGAAAAAGATCCTCAGTGCAAGTGCAAGCCGTCACAAAGGACCTGGTGCACCGGGAAGGGCTGTTTGGTGCAACGGCAGCAATAGTGTATGAAGACACATCTGCGCTCAAAGGGAGATGTATCAAAACTTCTCAATAGGCCCAGTGGAGACGTTGCCCATAGCAACCAATCAGCTTGTGGCTATCATTTATCATTATGTTCTATGAAATAACTACTATGGGGAACATCTCCAGCAGTCCACTTTAGAAGGTTTTAAACCTCTCCCCCTTAGTACTGTACAATTATAAACCAAGACTTCGTAGTAACATGCAGAGATGGCACCCTGCTCACAGAATTACTCTATAGAGAAATAGGCAATTTTGAGAAGTGCCAGGGTGCAATATGAAAGCATGCTCGGGCCTATGTGCGCCAATCTAACAGCCTTGATGTTTTGGGGTGTCAGGTTGTATAGAAAACAAATGTAAATATTACACTATTCGATAAGTGCTGCTACCAGGTTGTGGAAATTGGGAAATGAAAACTGATGTGACAGGGATGGGTGAAACCGGCACCAGTCATTTTTTACAACAGAGATTGGGATGCTATAAGTGCTTGAATTGCCTTACATGCAGGTATTTGGTGGTCGGTGGTAGCGTTATTAAAACTTTTAGGTCTGTATTCAATTTGAGGCAAAAAGTCCTAATCCGCGATACTTTTTTGCAGATGACGTCATTTTTTTGCCTGTTTTGCTTTTACCCCGTATTCAATTTGAAAGACTTTTCGTCTAGGTGGAAAGTCAATGCAATGTACTAGGCGAAAAAGTTTCGCCTATGAATAGCAGGTGGAAAAAAGTGCAGAATTGGGGTTTTGGGGTACAATATTGCAGGAACCCCCCTGCAGCCTTCAGACAGTCCCCCAAAGTTAAACTGTCAAAAAAATTTTAAAAGCACTTAAGGACACCCCAAAAAAATAACTTTGTAACCCAACCTTTTTTCTTTTTTGCCCCCTTTTTCAAAGTTAAAAACTAGCGAATTTGACTCTGGGTGGGTCCCCAAGTATGCCCCAGGTGTTTTTTTTTTAATTGCATGTGCTTGTGGCAGGTGGATTTTTCATGATTTTTTTTAACTTCACTGTAGCAACTTTTAAATATGCTGACCCCCATTTTCAAGCACCCCAAATTTGCTGGGATAAATTACTTTCTGCAAAAATACTCCTGAATACTATTCTGCACCACTTATACAAAAACGCTATTTAGCAGCTATTGAGCCCGTTTAAAAACAACAAATACCTTCAGCAAGCCAAATCGGGGGGTACTATTGTGAACCCCCATGTCGGAGCAACTTTTTTTTGGGGGGGGGGTTCAGGCTGATTTCCCCATTTCTGACGGTATTTTCCAACTGTTCAAGTTTTGCCAGGTCCCGTTTTCGCGTACTTTCAAAACGAATACGGGGATACGCGGGCACGCGTGCGATACTTTTCCGCCTGCAAAACAGGCGAAAAGTCCGGGCCGTGAAAAAGTATCTCGGCTCAAATTGAATACAGGCCTTAGTGGTAAATGCTACAAGATCGGGTACAGTTTGGGTTGTACCACACGCTATATTATATATCTGATCACCTGCCCTTTTGGGCTCTGCTACGTAGGGAAAACTGAGAGAACTCTAAGGGAGAGGATGGCTGTACATAGGTCATCAATCAGAATGGCCATTGTTTCAAGACACAGTGATCAGCCTGTTGCAAGGCATTTTGCCCAGGCTGGTCACAATTTAGCCTCCCTGCGTTAAATGATTATAGATTATGTCCTGGCCACACTACGGGGCGGTGATAGATCTGCAAAATTGCTCCAATGTGAATCCAATTGGCAGGGCCGGCTCTTGGGGTGTTCGACCAGTGCAGTCGAACAGGGGCACACCCCTCCCCAACATCCCGATTTCAGTGGGACAGTACTGTCCTGCTGTTCCACCCGTGAGCCGACGTGGCCCGCAGGTGGTCAAATCGGGAGGTTGGGGACCCCCACTGCTGCGGCGGCGCCGGACCCTGCAGTAGCTGAATGGATACTGCACACTGCATCCATTCAGTCCCGGGAGATGCCCAGATAGTGACGGAGTGCTGGGCTTACGTTAAATGGCACGCCTCCAAATAATGTCATTTAGGGGGTGTGGTCTATGGTAATTATGGCTACGCCGCCCGCGATTATTGGGCTCTATTAACTGAGCCGGCACAGGATGCTCTGATCCCTGGAGTCGGCCCTGCCAATTGGATCCTGAGGTTAGGAACTCGACACCTAGGGGTCTGAATGACAGCCTGGGATTGCACTGTTTCTTATGATGATACGATCTGGATTTGAAGATTTGTTATATTGCTATGTTGTCTAATTGTTGAGCTATTACTATGCCGTATTGATATAAACTGTTTAAATAATGATGTTATGTGACAGCGACTTGTTACTTTGTGTCATGATGATTGGTGCAATGATTCTATGACTACGGCAGCTGGTGAATTGCGTCATGATTACGGTGTTCACTGCGTCATGATTAGGTGCTCTTCACTGGCTTCCGGTCTGCTGGGATTGCATGTAGGGTGTGGGGTATTTAAGGTGAGCGATTTTAATGTATGTTTATACCCTGATGACGATGGATTAAATCTATCGAAACGCTGGCATTACTTCTACCTACAGTGACTATTACCCGAATGCCACCGTGTTTGGAATATATATATATATATATGTATATATATATATATATATATATATATAAATGTCCAGTATAGCCCGCACTCACTGCAGCAAACGTCAACCCAGAGGGGTGTACCTCAATGTAACCACATGGAGCATCCAGAGTCCATACATATGAACAAAAAAAGAAGTAGCGAGGGCACACACCATTATTTGCACAATAAAATCCTGATTATTCACATACCACCAGTATCATATAGCTGTATCGTCCGACGTTTCGGTCCCCATATGAGACCTTTGTCAAGGTGCATCCATAGCCATATATTAATCAAGCCATAAGGAAAGTGTAACAACAGTCACCACAGTACACCACATATATAACACACAGTGCTTACCAGGTGGGATGCCAATCGATCAGTGTGAGACTGCACATGCTGCACTGACACGCACGCCCACTAGCACAAGCTAACTCCAAACCTCATGTTGGAGAACCAATAGTATGCCAGTAAACATCTGTGACATCATACAACAAAGTCACATGGGGTAGGGCTGTATTCTGCAGCCTCAGCACACACATCTCAATGTTGTCTTAGTTAAACCACAACAATAAGTTGCTAGGCAACACCACGCAATGTGCGGTGTAAAACATCCACAATGCGTGTCATAAATTTTAAATGGACCATAATAATGCCACTCTGTTGTGAAGTGTAAAAAAACTCACATAATCAATATGGCACTCCCTATAGATAAGCAAAATACACAAAAACATACATAATCGTATAAAGACAAAAATACAACAATTAAAACATTCATGTTACATATCAGCAATCCCTAAAAAATTAGAGAAACACATTAAATAGGATTTGTTCGTTCAGGCCACAAGGTGCTACTGTGTCCAGTTCATATATCCATTTAGCTTCACGCCATTTAAGTGCCAATTCCCTGTCGCCGCCTCTAATTAGCGGAGGCTGTCAGTCAATGACCATACACCGTAAACTAGACAGTGCATGTCATTGTGCCAAAAAATGTTTTGCCACTGGTTTGTTGGTAGTTCCCATAGTTAATGCTTGTCGCACTGAACTTCTGTGGTTAGCCATCCGTTCACGGAAGGATCTTGTCGTAAGACCAATATACACCAGGGAACAAGGACAAATAAGCATGTAAATCACAAACTCACTAGTGCATGTGAGTCTGTGTTTAATTTTTATCATCCTGCCAGTATGTGGTGCTTAAATGAATTTCCAGTATTCATGCTGCAACACGTAATGCAATTAATGCAGCGAAAACAGCCTGTGCGCATATCTTTCGTATTGGAGGGCTCATTCCATAAAGTCGGCCTCATCAATAATTGTTTAAGGCTTGCACCCTTTCGTAATGATAACAGGGGAGTCTTATCCTTAAATGGTAATGTAGTGTCAGTTCTTATAATTGGCCAATGTTTATGAATTGCCTTCTGTGCATTGGTAGTATGTGTATCATACAGACTAGAGAAAATGATACAATTCTTCAATTTCTCACACTTGATCCGTTTGTCAGACAAATGTGGACGAGGCAGAGGGTTAGACCTCATCCGAGAAGAGGTGGACATAAAAAGAAAAGGGCGGAAAAAATAAGTGATCTTATATTTAATTTGTCATCATACCCCTTATCAGATAGTGAAACCTCGTTGTTAAATAAAGGTCTCTCATTTGTGCCACTTCAAAAGCATAGTGATTTTCAGTGGGCGGTTGATCATTATAAAATGGGGAGACAGCTCAGATTACGAGAGTTTTTCTGTGATAAGCAGGAACTCCCCTATAATGATA
Organism: Taudactylus pleione; assembly: GCA_031769625.1. NCBI lineage: Eukaryota > Metazoa > Chordata > Amphibia > Anura > Myobatrachidae > Taudactylus > Taudactylus pleione. The sequence goes on from JAUIMM010000179.1 coordinate 802,948, forward strand.
TATTACCTATTCTTAGACAACCTAGTTTATTTGATCCGAATTCTACTAATTCTAGTATAAGGGCCTTTCAACGATTGACAAATGTTGACCATAAAATGAATTGTAAAAAATATTTTGATAATTTGACGATTGATGAACGCAAGGCGTTAAAAAATTTACAAAACAATCGTGATCTTGTCATACGGGCCGCCGATAAAGGCGGAGCCATTGTGTTACAGGTTTTTGTCGACTAAGATGCTGAAATTTGTAGACAATTATCTGATAACTTAACCTATAAGAGATTAACATATAATCCTACTAATGAAATGAAAAAGAAAGTAGATGATGTTATCGATGATGCGATCGTACATCGATGGTTGGACGAGACATTAGCTAAATGTTTGAAAGTACAGTTTCCAGTGTTTGCCATCTTGTATACACTTTCCAAGGTGTATAAAACCTTAGTGAAGCCACCTGGACGTCCGATAATTTCGGCGCAGGGATCGATTTTACAGCCACTGGCTCAATACCTTAATGGCTTTCTTCAGGTGTTTGCCAATCAAATTCTCACGTATATTAAAGATACGGGTGATTTCATTTGTAAATTTGCGAGATGTGGGTGAGATTTCTCCCTCTCCGATGTTTGTCACCATCGATGTTGGATCGCTTTACACCGTCATCCTGCATGATGACGGTGCGGAGGTGGTACGTAAGGCTCTTGTACTGATTAAGGAACATATTGTGATGCCCCCAGTGGAATTTTTACTGGTATTACTTAGATGTGTTCTTGAATATAATTACTTCCAATATAAAGATGGTTTCTTTATGCAGTCATCGGGGACCGCAATGGGGTCCAATGTGGCCCCGATGTAAGCGAACACTTACATGCATTTTTTTGAACAGACATATATCCTCCCCAAGTATGGTAATAAGATCTTATATTTTAAACGGTTTATTGACGATTTGTTTATAATTTGGTCTGGAGACTATGAGGTTGTTGCTACTATGATGAGCAAACTTAATTTGCCTACCCCTATTAAATTCACGTTCACGGCACACAATGATCATGTGGATTTTTTGGATTTCATTGTGTTTAGGTTGGGCACCAAAATTGCCACAACTCTGTTCTGGAAACCAACGGATCGTAATACACTATTGTTGGCAACACGTTTCCACCCGGAACATTTAAAAACCAGTCTTCACATTTCGCAATTCTTGAGGGTGTTGCAGAACAACAGTAAAGTGGAAATGGCTGAATCCCAGTTGGGAGGGTACTCACATAAAATTATCAAATCCTGTCTGGCTAAAGCAAAGAAAAAATTCCGACATTTGTCTGACAAACGCATCAAGTGTGAGAAATTGAAGAATCGTATAATTTTCTCTAGTCTGTATGATACACATACCACCAGTGCACAGAAGGCAATTCATAAACATTGGCCAATTATAAGAACTGACACTACAGGATCTGACATTTAAGGATAAGACTCCCCTGTTATCATTACGAAAGGGTGCAAGCCTTAAACAATAATTGATGAGGCCGACTTTATGGAATGAGCCCTCCAATACGAGAGATATGCGCACAGGCTGTTTTCGTTGCATTAATTGCATTATGTGTCGCAGCATGCATACTGGAAATTCATTTAAGCATCCACATACTGGCAGGATGATAAAAATTAAACACAGACTCACATGCACTAGTGAGTTTGTGATTTACATGCTTATTTGTCCTTGTTCCCTGGTGTATATTGGTCTTACGACAAGATCCTTCCGTGAACGGATGGCTAACCACAGAAGTTCAGTGCGACAAGCATTAACTATGGGAACTACCAACAAACCAGTGGCAAAACATTTTTTGGCACAAGGACATGCACTGTCTAGTTTACGGTGTATGGTCATTGACTGGCAGTCTCCGTTAATTAGAGGCGGCGACAGGGAATTGGCACTTAAATGGCGTGAAGCGAAATGGATATATGAACTGGACACAGTAGCACCTTGTGGCCTGAACGAACAAATCCTATTTAATGTGTTTCTCTAATTTTTTAGGGATTTCTGATATATAACATGAATGTTTTAATTTTTGTATTTTTGTCTTTATACGATTATGTATGTTTTTGTGTATTTTTCTTATCTATAGGGAGTGCCATATTGATTATGTGAGTTTTTTTACAGTTTTACACTTCACAACAGAGTGGCACTATTATGGTCCATTTAAAATGTATGACAAGCATTGTGGATGTTTTACACCGCACATTGCGTGGTGTTACCTAGCAACTTATTGTTGTGGTTTAACTAAGACAACATTGAGATGTGTGTGCTGATGCTGCAGAATACAGCCCTACCCCATGTGACTTTGTTGTATGATGTCACAGATGTTAGCTTGTGCTAGTGGGCGTGGCCATGTGGGCGTGCGTGTCAGTGCAGCATGTGCAGTCTCACACTGATCGATTGGCCTCCCACCTGGTAAGCACTATGTGTGTAATATATGTGGTGTACTGTGGTGACTGTTGTTACTCTTTCCTTATGGCTTGATTAATATATGGCTATGGATGCACCTTGACAAAGGTCTCATATGGGGACCGAAACGTCGGACTATACAGCTATATGATACTGGTGGTATGTGAATAAACAGGATTTTATTGTGCAAATAATGGTGAGTGCCCTCGCTACTTCTTTTTTCTCTCTCTCTCTCTCTCTCTCTCTCTCTCTATATCTATATATATATATATATATATATATATATATATATATATATGTATATAGGAATATGGGATACTCTGCACTCTTGCTTATAGCAAAACAAAATTCACTGGGTGCCCTACTTCGTAGATAAATATAGAAAGTGGCAATAATAGGCGGCACTCGCAGCTGTACAATCAATCAAAAAAAGTCGGAGGTCCCGCCCCCCTCAACTTGAGGGGAGCGGGACCTCCGACTTTTTTTGATTGATTGTACAGCTGCGAGTGCTGCCTATTTAATGCTATATATATATATATATATATATATATATATATATATATATATATACACACACAAATACATACACACACACACACTGGTGGCCAAAATTGCAGACACATATTGAAATGTGAATGTTTTTCAACTTTGAATGCTTATAAAATCTGTTTCACTTCACGCAGTGCAATGAGTGATATATCAAATGAAAGGAAATTTAATGCTGAATTCAACACATTAAACAGAGGTCAAATATTTGCATTACAAGGGAAGTTTCAGTCAGACAAAGAAGCACAGATGCGTTAGATTCAAGAAGCGTATTGTAGTGACAGCCACTACCAGCCAATCGGCATCGTTGTTCTGAGGACCAATCAGCTGTCGTTTATGAGCAGGTGCAAGGTCATGTACACAGGTGGGAAAGGTCAGTTTGGCTGTTACATTTTGCAGAATAAAGTTGGTTACTGAAGTGCAATTAGATGTTTGTGTGTATTGTTTAGTTCTATTGATGGTGTAAAAAATAAATACAACAATGTCATCCAGGCAAAGTGGTGACTGGTCACCCAGGAAGAGATCCAGGATTGTGGTGTTACGTGAAAATGGTCTTTCGTATGCAGCAATTGCGAGAGAAGTTGGTGGGAAAGTGACAACATCAGTAGTACGAAAGTTTTGTTTACGCTCTCAGGAAACACAATCTATACAAAACAAAGAAGGAAAAGGCTGGATAAAGTGCACAGCTATTGATGATAGGAGAATAAAACGAATTTGCGTCAGGGACAGATGGATGTCATCTGCGGCCATTAGCTGTAAACTGAGTGCAACTGGTGTTTTTTGTCAGTGCAAGAACGGTACGGAGAAGACTAATGGAGGTTGGCCTAAAAGGTAGGATTCTCCGAAATAAGCCATTGCTGAACAAAAAGCAGCAGCAGAAACGAATACAGTGGGCAAAAGAACACATTGCATGGGTAGAAGGTCAGTGGAAACAAGTCATATTTAGTGATGAAACTAAGATATCGATATTAGGCAGTGATGGGAGAAAATATGTGAGACGTCGCATCGGGGAAGAGGTACATCCAGATTGCATTCAAGCGACAACAACGAGTCCTACAAGTGTTATGATCTGGGCATTTATAACAGCAAATGCTGTAGGCCGCCTTTATGTCATAGATGGCACACTGAACAGCAGAAAGTACATTGACCCCATCCTACAACCAAAACTTCTACCTTCTATCAGGGATCTTTTCCCAGATAATGCCCCATTTTTTTCCCAGCAGGATTCAGCTCCCTGCCACACTGCACGGATATGCAAACAGTGATACACGGAGAATGACATACAGGTGCTGGGATGGCCAGGAAACAGCCCAGACCTGAACCCCATAGAACATTTGTGGTTACTTTCGAAAAAAATGGTACATCTGAGGCATCCATCCAATAAAAGACATTTCATTGAGGCTATAATTGTCTCTTGGCACCACATAATAGAGAAGGAAGATCTCCAAACATTGGTTAGCTCAATGCCACGTCGCTGTGCTGCTGTCTGTATGTGTTGTTTTCACTGCATAACTTCCCTTGTAATGCATATATTTGACCTCTTATTTATTATTTATTGTGTTGAATTCAGCATTAAATTTCCTTTCTTTTGATATATGAATCATTGCACTGCATGAAGTGTAACAGTTTTAATAAGCATTCGAATTTGAAAAACATTAAAATTTCAAAAAGTGTCTGCAATTTTGGCACCACTGTGTGTGTGTGTATATATATATATAGTGATAGAAACACTATAGAAGTTAGGGATGGTGTGTAAATGTGTCCCAGATTCCTGTAATATGTATTTTAACCTCCAGGAAAAGTCTGTTTTACAAATAGATTTGAGGGTCGGCTTTTGGATAAAGCCGTAGAATGGGTCCTGGGGGTGTGGATGTGAGAGAGAAGGGAGGGCTCCATCCACAGGGCCGTTTCAGATGTTAGGCCTTTCAGCCTGAGAGCAGGCTAATTAGGCATTACACCTGGAAGTAGCTCAATATGGCTGTGTAAGAGTTTAGATGCAGTGTCTTACACACCCTGGGGAGAACAGACACTGAGGTTTTGTTCAGAGACACTGGGACCTTTTGAAAGTGCAGTGTTTGTGGTGAGACAATAGGCCTTGCCACTTGTAAAGAGGAAATGACCTGTCTAGTCAGTGCCCAGCCGGGCTAGGGTATATGTTATGTTTGGTTTATTTGACTATTGGTGTTGCACAATAAAAACTGGTGCCGACCAGCTTGCACAAAAACCCACGACTGGAGTGCTGTTTCCTGCCTGCTGTGTGTAAGGAGGTGTCCACCTACCCGATCATATTATAAAATATATATATATATATATATATACACAATCGCAAGCAGGCAGCATTCACGGCGACTTAATCAGACACCAACACCGTAAATTGAAGAATCAACGTTTCAATGCTTAATGCATTTTCGTCAGGTATCCTGACGAAAATGCATTAAGCATTGAAACGTTGATTCTTCAATTTACGGTGTTGGTGTCTGATTAAGTTGCTGTGAGTGCCACCTGCTTGCGATTGCATTGATGTGTATCCCCCGGTCAAGGGAGATATAAGGAGGGCACCGGACGCAATATACCCTTTTACAGCATAGGAGTGCCGGCTATTGGATTGCTATATATATATATATATATATATATAATTATATATTCCAATTAGGTATCCGCAAAAATGGATGGGACTCCACCAAAGACTAGAAATCTGTCTTGACTCATTGCCTGCACTATTAACCTATTAATTGTGTTTTGATCATAGAGATAGTGGAAAATACTAGTAGGGCTAGTAGACACACAACAGTATTGTCCAGATATTTAAGAAAAAAAAATAAGGCAGTTTTTTTTTCCCGTGGATCAGTCACTTTCACAAGCAACGGTTTTGTGCCGTGTGTAATGTTATTGCCGTGTGGTTTCCATCTTTAAAACTGAAGACCGTGGACGACAGCCGTCCTTGTCAGTGGTTATCACGGCTGTAACATGGCGACTACCGTGTTTGTGCAGTGTGAAAGCAACCATGTATTTGTAACTTCCACTGAAATTAAACAACGGAGAAAAACGTCCTTTATATTTGTCGGACGGACAATACCGTTGTGTAATAGCCAGTAGGATGCAAGCAGCTATAAGCTGATCAATGGGGAGGAGTACAAGGGGTAAGATCCAAGTACAACTGTCACTGATGAAAGTCTCTGGAAGATCACCTATGAAGGAACCCCTTTTTTTAGGAATATAGATTGTAAAATGGTTACAATAGAAAGTTCTAACTGGGATCAATATGTTTCCAGAAGAGTGACAGCAAAGTCTGGGAATGCAGGAAAAGGTTTAGTGCCTTTGGCCACCACATAAAGACTACAACAGAACTCAGAGCAAAGCATGATATTAATTTTCCATAAAGGACATTATTATTTTTTGGCACTGAATTAGTTGTGACAAATTGTGTAGCAAGGGAGTATTGCAATTGATTTGGGACACCCAGGTCCTAAGAGATTTTAGGTTTCCTCATTATCGGTTTGTTTATCCTAGGTCCCATAAACGCTAATCTTAATATCAGGTCACATCTAGGTGGAATATTACGCATTAACACCTTCAATCTAGTACTGGCTTGTTCTCATGTACAATACACTGTTATAGGTAACTGCCATGTGTTGTCGTGGTTGTATAGCATGCAGTGTGGTGTGAATGGGTGAAGTGTCCCTAGGTCACCTTACTCTCTGCAAATGCAAACCCACAGTTATCCTGATAGACCAGCTTGTAAAGTGTATCAAAACATGTGAAGAGGTCATTTATTTATTTTTATTAAAATCAGGACTTCCGGTAGGCGGGATTTTCAGTATGGCCGCATTTTACCTGAGATCCTGGGGTCTTATTAATCCTGCTTTCCTTCTTTGCCCAGAAAGCTGATTTTTGCCCCAAGGCTCTCACTAGCTGTAGGCGAGTGTATTGCTACTCTTTTGGACCTCAGGGAGAGCTTGCCCCGTAGTCATGGCCTGCATGGTCGTCAACATATTGTTGGCATGAAACTACAGTGAACAAGCTAGGACACACTGCCTGTGGCCCTGCACTGCTGCCTCTCCAGTGTGATCTTGCCTGGGGGAGCGAGCCGTGTGCCCAGTAAGAGCGATACTGGCTTTCCTGTCCAATCTCCTTGACCCTCTCCACCCTCCACTAAAGCAGAGCTTACCGGCTGCGGTGTGTAGCATTTTGGTACCCGGCTGCTGGACAACCTGCTTGATGAGCTGGCTGCTGGATGCTCTGGGCGGCAGCTGATGCATCCTGAGACCTGCTACCTCCTTGATGATCACTGGCTCCATCTCTGTTTTTGCTGCAAAGTAGGGATGGTCATCGATGATTCATAATTGCCGATGGTTTATGGCTGATGTTGAATGCTTTTGCCATCGATGAGGGAGAACCAGATGGTTTCCCTCCATCGGTGTTCAAGCATAACCAAATGGTTTTTTTTTACCAAGTGCTGAGACACTGAGCATAGCCCCACCCCCACATTCTGATTGGCCCATGAGCCAGTCAGTCAAAAGACAGGGATGAGCATCGGTTGGTGAAATAATCGATGGTCATCCACTGAATAGTTTGTAACCATCAATGGCTGCTTGATATTTTGCCATCGATGCTTACACCACCGATGACCATCCCTACTGCAAAGTGACAGTCCCTCCTTCTGCCTGTCGTGGCGGCTACTTGAGTTGATTCAGCAAGGAACAGTGCCTGATTCAGCAAGGAATGCACAGATGCAGACGCACGCAATCGGTTGAGGGTTTTGCTCTGCGCATGCATATGCATCGCAGTGCGCATGCCCGAACTGGCCAGTGCGATGGAGTATGCGTACTCAGGGAGTCCGCAGCCCCCGGCACAAGTGATTGACAGAAAGTGCCGTTTGTGGGCATTGATGGGGGAGTGGTCGAACAAACGCAGGCGTGCCTGTGCATAATAAGGCCCTTGCGGCGACGGACACAGCCTGAGGTCTGGGTGCACACAGGAAGTCTCTCTATGTCTGCGGGAGGGTCAGGGCAACCACTTTTGTGCATATTTTTCCTCTGTCTTGCCAGGTATAGAGGATGCAAGTAAAGGGAAGTGGGTGGTATTATGTAGTGCTGGGCTTCTTCTTATTTTGCTGTGATTGCCGTGCGTATGCATCCATTTAGCATATTCTCGCAGCGGCCAGGTGCTTGCATCTGCATCCGTGCGTTCCTCGCTGAATCAGGCCCACAATTGTTAATACGCATATTAAGATGGCCGCTTTCTATTTTGATGAAGGGCCCTCTGGCTGCGCTCTTGGTGCACTGATTCAGACTCTAAGAAGGCCCTTGAGGCTCTTCCTTACTCCGGCAATGTTCTCTTTGGGCCAGAATTGGATAAGATAGTAGGCACGGTGGAGGCTTCGAAGACAGCGTTCCTGCCTTCGGCAGCAGCCCCTAGAGCGCAAGAATCTTCCTTTTGTTCCTTTCGCCCACAAGGGAAGGCCAAGGGACAGTTGTTTTTTAGGTTCCAGAGTTCTTCCCCTAAGACCTCCAAGCCCAGAAGCAGGTAATCCTGGCCTACCAGACGACCGGCTGTTAAGCCAGCCAACAAGCCTGCAGATTGCTGGGGAGGACCTCTCCCTGGGGGACCGGCTTCTGCTTTTCTCCGACGCCTGGATGGCGACCACAACAGACGCCTGGGTTTGTGGTGTAGTCTTGTGTGTCTACGTTCTGACCTTCCGGAGGCGTCCACTGGCAAAGTTTCCTTTTTCATCCATTTGGGGGATGCCATTACTTCTGGGTTATCTGTAGTGATGTGTGGAGTCGGGCACTAACTAATTAAAACTGGCTCCCACCCCCTATATAACCCCTCCCCTTCCACCATAACCTCAGTCTTGTTTTAGTGCCTTGGATTAAGGCACTAGCTGGGTCCTAGCTTTTAGTTAGGTTTAATTTTTTTATTTTTCTGTTTGGTTTGGGTGCTTAGTTCCTGGCAACAGGCGACAAGCAATAACAGAGTGGGAGTTAGATAGAATAGAGGTTTCTGTGTAACCCTGTATCCCAGTGTAAAGATGGCCCCTGGGAGAGACCCCAAACTACATAGTCCCTGGGTCTCTCTCAATACCAGACACACATCTGAGGGGGCCACTGGCAAAAAGGTAAGCTTTATAAATTTTTTATGTAAAAGACCTTGTTGCTGTATTTACTGCCTCCCGGCACGCTGCTTTCAGCAGAACGGCCAGGCATGTTATTACTCACATGACTGCACTGTAGGGCCGGCATGTCTAACACCTCCCCGGGCTTCCACAGCACACGCCGCAGCACCCTGGTTGGAGGAGGGCCGGTCACTGGCATGTCACAGTCTGCCACCGTGGGCCAGGGGGCATAGTAGTGGGCAGGTGGTAGGAGCAGGCTGGGCCGCATAGTATGTATATTTGAGCCCTCGATGTCGGGCCGCATAAAATGTACATTTGGGCCGCAAGTTTGACATGGCTGCCCTAGTTGGATGAAAAAGGAAATACGATTTTTACTCACTGTATCTGAAGGATGCTGGGATCCCTCATTTGGTTTCATGCTAGAACCTGTTGGTTTCTGGTTTCTCAGTTCTTCCGTGGATCTCTCTCCGGCTTTTTTAAACAGACTGAGGTTCTAGTGGAAGGGGAGGGGTTATATAGGGGGTGGGAGACAGTTTTAATTAGTTAGTGCCCGACTCCACACCTCACTATGCATAACCCAGAAGTAATGGCATCCCCCATATAGACTACAAAGAAGAGATTTTATGGTGGGTAAATATCTTATTTTTTCCACAGGCATTCCACGGGATCTGGGAAAAGCAAAAGCGCTACGGGAGTCCATTCACTCTCTGCCAGCCTCCAAGGTAATTGTTCCTGCACCACTGGCTCAGAGGGGCTCAGACTTCTACGCCAATCTCTTTTTGGTTCAGAAGCCACATGGTTCCTTCCGTCCAATCCTCAACCTCAAGTCCCTCAACTAGTACTTGCAGGTTCCCCGGTTCCGCATGGAGTCTTTGCGCTTCATCATTCTGGCATTGAAATCGGGGAATTTTATGGCCTTCTTGGACTCTGTCTAAGTCACCAGCGCTTCCTCCGGTTTGCGGTAGGGGAGGAGCACTACCAGTTTCAGGCCTTGCCTTTTGGTCTTTCCAAGGCTCCTCGTGTGCTCACGATAGTCATGGTGGCTCACTTGCGGTGCATGGGTATCAGAATTCTCCCTTATCTGGACGATCTGCTTATCCTGGCCAGATCTCCGGACATGCTCAGGGAACACCTTAGTCTGACAATAGATCTTCTCCAATTGCACAGATGGATTATCAATTGGAAGAAGTCTGCCCTAACTCTGGCCCAGGAGATGCTCAATCTGGGGGCCCTGTTAGATTCCAGGGTTCAGAGAGTATTCCTCTCAGTGGGCACGATTCGAGAACTGCAGGACAGAATTCGTGTGTTCTTACTTCATCGTTGGGTGTCAATACATGCCTGCATGCAGATTCTGGGTTCAGTGGTCTTCACCTTCGATATGGTGGAGTACGCCCAGTTTGCACACCCGGACTCTCCAGGTGGAGATTCTGGTTCCCTGGAACAGATCCCATCTCCAGATCGGATTGCAGACAATTATCCTATCTCAGGAGATTCGTCTCTCCCTTGATTGGTGGCTCCAAAGCTCCCATTTGGACAAGGCTTACCCCTTCTGGATTTGAATGGGTCCTCCTCACAACAGACGCAGGTCTTTGTGGGTGGAGGGCAGTGACCTGCCAGCAGTCCTTCCAGGGTTGATGGATGGCACAGGAGAGTCATCTCCCGATGAAAGTCCTGGAACTTCAAGCTGTCTTCAGGGCTCTCTGTCAGGCTCAGCAACTCCTTCGACACCGCCCAGTACAGGTAAAATCTGACAATGCGATGGCTGTCGCTTACATAAATCATCAGGGCGGCACTCACAGTCACGGCACCATGAAAGAGGCGAGTCGCATTCTTCGCTGGGCGGAGCGTCATGTACCAGCTCTTTCGGCGGTTTTCATTCTGGGGGACCAGAATTGGGAAGTGGACTTTCTAAGTCACCAGGACGTCCACTCAGGCGAGTGGGCCCTTCTTTCGGATGTCTTTCAGCTTCTAGTACTGTACATCATTGGAACCTGCCAGACATCGATCTGATGGCGTCTAGGCACAACCACAAGGTATAGGTCTCGCACCAGAGACCCAGGAACTTTTCTGGTGGACGACCTAGCAGTTCGGTGTACTTTCAATCTCATGTACGTATTCCCTCCGATCTCACTGCTGTCAAGGGTTATCTTCAAGTTAGAAGGTGGCACCATGATTTTGGTTGCTCCCGAATGGCTGTGGAGGGATTGGTACGCATGTCTTATGAGCCTCTCCATCAACGCTCCACTGCGTCTTCCTCCACGGCCGGATCTTCTGTCTCAGGGCCCGTGCTTTCACCCAGACCTGATTCGCCTCACTTTGATGACGTGGCTCTTGAGAGATCCGTCTTGAGAGCTGAAGGATTTTCGCAATCAGTCATTCAAAGCCCTCATCCGCAGAGTTTATCATTGGGTTTGGCGTACATACTTCTCCTGGTGCTCTTCCTGGGGTCTTAATCACAGATCCTTCCAGCTTTCACAAGTCCTCTCTTTCTACAGGCGGGTCTGGATGTGGGTCTTCGCTTGTCATCCTTAAAAGTGCAGGTCTCGGCCCTTTCGGTTCTCTTTTAGAGACAGATTGCCTTGATGCCTGATGTCCGTATTTTCCGTCAGGGAGTTCGTCAAGGGCAGCCTTCGTTTGTTCCTCCGGTGGCTCCATGGGACTTGTCCCTAGTGCTTGAGGCTCTTCAGTCATCTTCCTTCTAGCCTTTGAACTCGGCGGGCCTCCTTTGGCTCACGTGAAAGACTATTTTCCTTCTGGCTATTGCTTCGGCTCAGAAAGTGTCAGACTTGAGCTTGCTGTCGTGTCGTTCTCCTTTTCTGGTCTTTCACTCATATTGGGCCATTCTTAGGACTTGGCTAAGCTACCTCCCAAAGGTAGTTTCAAGATTCCACTAATTACCCTGGCCTGGGCTTGCTGGACGGGCCCAGCGGGGACCTGGGTACGGTGCCACCCCCCCTCTCTCTTACATCACAGCAGCCCAGCACACGCCCACTTTACTTTACACACATCCGTAATGTTAGAAAGACTGTGAAACCATTGGTAACATTGCAGCCTTACGCACACTTGCACAAGGTTTGACCTTACTCACAAATTGCTAACTTCGCCACACGCTATGAGTACTCAAGCTGCTTTAGACAGCGCAGTGGATAATTTATGCATGCCCATGCAACTGCATTCAAATGTACTGGCACGCCTGCGTTTCGCCGACCGCCCCCGTCACCTCCCATAAATGGTACTTCCTGTCAATCCGCAATGGATCTGTGTAGTCACTGCGCTCGCAGTCCTGATCACAATGGCTGGTTCACACATGCGCACTGCGATGCATACGCATGTGCTGAACGCAACAATCGGCCAATTGCGTGCGTAATAGCAGTTGCGATCGGTAGTGAATCAGGCCCTTAGTCCTTTTGTACATTTTGTGTATTTTTGCCATTGTTATTTGTAGTGTTATGTACTAAGGGCCTGATTCAGCTTCGGACAAAATTGCAAAACTGCTCGCAAGCCGTCATGGAAAGCTTCTCCCATCCGTGTATTCTGTGAAATTTGACAGAATGGTTTATCTCTGCCCTGGTGACCTGATGAGGATAGTTCTAGGCCTGCGGCACAACAATTTTTGGAAGTCGGGGACAAAGGTACTTTCTTCAAGAACTTTACAACTAGCTCTTTTACACCATTTTCTTGTTCTGCACTAGTTTACCAAAATGTGTTTAATTTTGCTGTGCAACACTCTACTATGGCAGTCCATTAGATATGCAGATTTTCCCTTTGCGCCCTTGTATTGAGTTTATATCATCCATGTTTTCCTCTACTACTGGACCTAAATTGTATTGTTCTGACTATGGAAATTGACAACTAACATAATCATTGGTCTTGATACACATCTCGTTTGTTTTCCTCCCTCACTTTATTTCCGTTATGGTCTGTCGTGCCGATATGACTTATTGGAATACATCATTTTTTTGCTGGTGTATTTTCATCATATACATTTCTATGTAAATCTATTATTGTAAGTCTATTATTCATTATGTTTTTCTCCCTCTGATATTAAGACTCCTTCATTGTATTATGTTGCACTCTCTCTCTCACCCGCCGTTCAGTTTGATGCAGTCATTTCTGCATTTCATTTGTAATGTTTGTTCAAGATGTGCCTGACCCTCTCTGGTCTATAAATCATGTCATGTTTATTTGGATTAGGACAATTAGAAAAGTGGTTGATGCATAGGCATTTTGCTGCATTATAGTTAATACTATTGGGCCTATTCGTCACATCTAAACTTTCTCTGGAGGTAATTAGGTTTAGAACTCACATGGAGTCAGGGGCAGAACTATGGGAGACAAATGAGGCGCCTGCCGCCGGGCTCCAGCTCTGAAGGGGCACCTTCTCCACAACATATTCACCCCACTTCGGGATGTAATTATGTACCCGGAGTGTACCGTCACGGCCACCCAATAGAGCTCCATGTCATACCATCAGCTGCTGCCTTCATCTATCTATAGCCTGTCTGCATGCGAATTGCTACATTACAGTGTCAGCGGTTGTGACGGGGGGTGCACCAAATTATAACTTGCCTCCGGGCATCTGGGATGAACTTATGCCACTGGATGGAGTTCTACCTAATTACCGGAGGAATTCATCATTACTCCTCTTAATAACTATCTATTTCGAAAAGCTGTCATTTTTGCGATGACAGCTTTTCGGGAAATAGATAGTTAACTCTATCTACACTACCTTACCACAGCTGGAATCTGTGCCGCGCATGCGCTGTTACATTCGTAAAACTAGCGCATGCGTAGCACTACCTACAGATGCGGTAAATTTGTGTGGCGAATAGTAACGCAATCAAATTCCGAAAATACATAATTTTCAGAACTTGATGAATAGCCTAATTTCCATACCCCCGTACTAATGTACTCTTTCCCTATAGATTGTAAGCTTGTGAGCAGGGCCCTCTTACCCTTATGTATGTCATGTATGTATGTCTTTTACAACCCAGTATAATGTTAATCTTGATTCAAATTGTAAAGCGCAACGGAATTTGCTGCGCTATATAAGAAACTGTTAATAAATAAATAATAAATAAATAATGTATCGGGAGTGTGGAAATTAACGCAGGGGGACTTAACCAGGAGATATCAGTGATATCTCCTGTGTTAAGTCTCTTCATGAATACTAAAATAATGGTAATTAAGGAAAATGTCCTTAAAAACGTTATTTTAGTGTTGATGAATAGGCCCCTATATGACTATAGATAGTCTTTCTTGTGTTCTTTAAAATTGTCCTTTGCTACACATATTGCTTCCATATGTATTACATATTTCATATGTTATATTTTTCACTTTGATTACTGGACAGATTTTTCCTATCATGCTATACCATTTTTTTTTTTTTTTTTAATCTTTGTCTAATTTCTGTCATGGACACTTCTTTATAATTGTAGCTTCAATAAAAAAAATATTATATAAACATATAAATAAATAAAATAAATCACTGGTCTGATAGAATGGGCTAACAATGGCATCCTGCCCCAAATGGTTTTATGAAGATTTTGTGGGTTGTCAGCAAAAAGTAGTCACTGGCTGCTTTACTGGCACCGCTTGGCCAAACCAACTATTCACCAAATGTGAGAGTCAACTGCATATAAACAAGAGTACTCTGCTATTGTCAGGCTGCCTCTCCACCACCTGCTGCCGATTACATATCTTTGGTAATGGGTAACTACTGCATCACCTAGGATGCTGTATGTTGGGCTCAACATACAACAGACTGGGGATTTACTAAAATTTGTGCCTTAATTTACAGTCACGGCAAGGTAGTGTATTGCCCATCATTGACTGAAGGGCTCAGCCCCATTTCAGAACTGTGCCTCTGGGCATAAATCTCCTGCTCGTATTTCCAATGCTTTGTCCGTGGGGACAGATCTCAGAAGTGTACTTTTACCCCCCTGGTACTCTCAGGAAAATATGTATTTGCCATATTCATCAATCCAGCGCCTCTGGATAGGCCTCAAGCACTCTCTGATCCCCAAACTAGGGATCAGAGGAGCAGCATTGAAACGCCATTGTATCGCCAGTGGAGTTATTACATGTGAAATACCCTTACACATCTTCTTTTTTTTTTATACATTAATATTTGGAGCATACCATAATATTAATGTAGACCTTGTAAAAGGAGTCCTTTCCTTACAACCCATAACACCCCTTAAGTCTAAAAAAAAAAGAGAGAAATCCTCTTTAATGAATATGGTCCATTCTTCCTTGACTAAAGTAAATCTGTGTGTATCGGAGGGAAATTACATTCTATAACAATGTTCTGCTACATCAGAAGGAGATGTAAGCTGGTCTCAGATCTCAGACACTGTCGGAAAGCTCATTAGGAAGTAAATGCTGTTTTTCCATATATAGGGAACCAATCGTCTACAAAACAACCAGCACAATAACTGGCCTGCTATCTACAGTTCACGCACCTTAACCACTTAACTGTCATTTATTTTTCTCAAAACCGCTCAGAAATTGTCAGGTTTTTTTTATGAGTGAATTAGGTGAAGAACATCTATTTCAACTTATCCAAAATTATTGAATTAAACAAAAAATAAAAAAAATCTTTTTAATATTTGTAAAAAAAATAATCATAATTTTTTCAAACACTGGATTACCTCCATTTATGTTTCAGAAATACTTCTTGGTATGAAAACAGAATTTTACAAGATGATCCGCCTATCTTTTTACCTGTTATAGGTTAGAATGGGACTTGTTTCCATTTGCACCTTTTTTCCATTGTTTATTTTTGTTAGATAATTTTTTTTTGGGGGGGGGGGTGTCTGCCATGTCTCGATTATCTCAATTAATATAGGTTATATTTTGATTTTGTTTTCTGAAGGAAACATTATGTAATTATATTATACTATTGATATAGAATTGCCCTTAATGGGCCTGTATTTTATTTTTTGTCTACTATTGTTTTTGTTGATTAAATGATTGTATTATTGCTCTGATGAATAAAAGATATAATAAAAACAACAACACTGGATTACCACCATTGGGAACATCAGAAACATTGTGACTTTCTATTTTACAGTGGTTTCTGGCACCCTTTAGAGGAAGTGAGGAGGGGGGGCTAATTTACCTTTTCCCAGTGGTTGCTAATCTCTGCAGCCGCTGAGTGGGCGGGTCCTGCTGTGCTGACCGATCAGCAATAATGGGCAGCAGGCAGACACAGGGGGAGAGGGTGCAGACAAGCAGAGTGACCGGAAGGTCCCTCAGAGAGCAGCAGCTGCGGGAAGATTCTCTTCCTGCAGCCGCCCACTCTGTTTATCTGACTGGTCGAAATAATGCAACCAAATCAGATAAAGCACTGCCTGGTGTGGTCGGGAAAATGCGACCATGCCAGGCAAGTGGTTAATATGGCTGACTTAACTTTTCATGGTGCAGCACTTATATGTTTATAGAAAAATCATACCCAATTCAGCATATTTGTCCATTTATATTTTGTACCAAGTGTAATAAAAGCTGTACTTGTGTGTGTTAATATGGTCATCTGCTCTGAGTATGTATACAATATTGCATGTCCTATGTGAGGTCAGAAGTCTGCTGGCAGTATCTGAGTGGATGTGTGCTTTGTCCTTCTAGGCCTATAGCAGTGTAAAGATAAACCTGTCTAGCATTTAAAGGCTACATGCAAAAGCAGCCAATATTTACCATGCATGCAAAAACAATAAATGTATTTGCACTTGCATTTCAACATGTTATTACTTAGAAAACTTGGATTGCCTAGCAGATTTAGTTAGGAATTTCCAGAATGAAGCTTATTAATACCCTAAAACTGCAATTTGTTATAGGAAAATGTGCAGGAGGTTATGCTTGATGTATTGATGGGGAAGTTAATGTCTCTAGGAGGTATCAGAGGAAAATGAAGGAATTATAAAGTATTGGAATATTTTCTGACCCACTAGAGTTTGCATATGGTAAATATTTACTCGCCCACATTAGCATCTACACTGCCCCACTGAAGGCCCGCCCAGGGGAAAATGTTTATATGCCCTGTTTATAATTGGCAAGCATTGTACATATTTTTGCCTGTTATATAAACTCATCTTATTAACCTGTTCTTATAGCTCCAGATCTCTAGTCTCTGGGGAGAAATAGACTGTTCATGCTACTACGTGTAATCTTCTAGCTGTAGATAATTGGAACAACAGGGAAGGTGTGAATCTGCACTGACCTGATCCAAATAGGATCAAAATAGATGTGTGTACACTGTACAGTAGTGTTAAAGAAACAACATATAGGGCATGATATAGTATGGTATGATCCCACTAAATCAAAAGGTTGGTGGTGCTCCCTAGAGTCAGGTATATCATGTATAGACCAAAGGAGAAAGAAAGAAGACTCTCTTTGTTGGGGCACTCTTTTGATTGAAATAGGGAGAGGAGAAGAACATTTACTTTCTCTACTCGGGAGTCTTTTCCAGTAAAGGTACAAAAATTGAAAGAACACGCTACAGTGAGTTATGTAGTTAGTGTTACACAATTTATTGATAGATAAACAGTTCAATTATGTGACGTGGATCACAAATACAACCTCTCTGATGCTTTTGACACTGTGGACCACCCTCTACTCCTGCAGATCCTTCACTCCCTTGGTCTACGTGAAACTGCCCTCTCCTAGCTGTCCTCCTACCTCTTATGACTCCATTCCCCCCCCCCACCCCCACTTCCACTACTGGAAGATGTCTTCCTCGGTTCTGTTCTTGGAGCTCTCCTATTCACCATCTACAGGTAAGCTCATCAGCTCTTTTGAGCTGCAATATCATCTCTATGCTGATGATAATCAGATCTACCACTCCTATCCTGACCTCTCCCTCCTCACTCTTATCTCCAACCGTATTTCCGTTATCTTTTCCTGGATGTCCCAGCACTTCCTTACACTTGCCTGAGTAAATTTATAGAAAAGAATGTGGGACACTTCTATGGATGTTTAAGATTTGCTGGTCATTTATAACGATGGATTGTTCTATCTGCATAACCTATTGGATAGCGCTGGACCTTGTCACAGTCTAGGATTTATGTAGATCTGGCTCAGAACCCTTAAGTATGACAGATGTGCATAGGAAACGCATCAATACTTTCACTCATGGGTATGAATAGGAGCTTAGGTATACAAGTGACAGTGTAGAAACCACAGACTTGTGATAAGCATGGGTACTGGACTGGAACCGGAGTGAACAGACCAGGTCAACTGTGCAACCCCTCATCTAGTAACCCGTATCAAATCCTAACTGTCGCTAGTCGTTGTCAGCGCTGCAAGCCGCTTAAGAAATCTATTAATACCTCCTAATTGCTAAAGTGAAATAATTGCTTTCCAAACAAATTGTGGTTCCAACACCTCAAAAACTTATATTATAAATCAAAAAGTATAACACGCTTTGATCTAGACAATTAGCGCAAAAAGCAAGTATAATACAAAGGTACAACCGAATACATACGCTAGCGCTCTGGAATCCAGTACTCAGCCATCAATCCTGAAGCCTGCAGTCATCTAGTAAGGGAAAATTACTCCCTTACAGTTCACAGAGCCCTAGCCTATATACCACAAAGATCACATATACAACAATAGAGACGAGCTGGCATGATTCCATTGGTTCTTGCTCCTTGTCATTCTGATACGATGTAGATCATAGGTCAGTTCATATGATGCAATTAGGGGTATGTCCTGGTTCTCCAACAGTTGTTTTGTGTGGTTTTCCCGCCGAAGAAATGCTAACCTGGCTATCAGACACTACATACAGATGTATACATTCTGACCACTAAATCCCTATATTCCATAACTTGTGGACGCAAGATGCGATTTCCTTGCCGATAGAACCGGAGATCTGCAAATAAACAGGGATTTAGAATGGTACCAAACATGACTTGTCTACTATGTTCTATACTTTAAATACCATATACATACTTTTCACAACATAACTATATGCTACTAAAACCTCTATTACGTTTAATGCGAAGGAACCTTTTTCTTAGTACGTGCATATATGAGTGTAAGATAATTGTGTCAATTCGCTAGTATGCATCGTGCATATGTGTGGGTGTGTGCGCACTCAAAGGTGCATGTGTATGTGTATGCATGTAGTTACACGTGCGAGCGTTTATGTGTAAGCATGTAAATCTAAGTGTGTGTGTTATGTTATTCAGTGTATTTGTGATGGATTCATATATATATATATATATATACATATATATATAGATACAGTCAGGTGCATAAATATTGCGACATTGACAGAATTTTCATATTTTGGCCTCTATTCACCACCACAATGGCTTTGAAATGAAACAAACAAGATGTGCTTTAACTGCAGACTTTCAGATTTAATTTGAGGATAATTACATCCAAATCAGGTGAACGGTGTAGGAATTACAACAGTTTCTATATGTGCCTCCCACTTTTTAAGGGACCAAAAGTAATGGGACTATCAACTCAAAAGCTATTTCATGGACAGGTGTGGGCTATTCCCTCATTATTTCATTATCAATTAAGCAGGTAAAAGGTCTGGAGTTGATTCTAGGTGGGACATTTGCATTTGGAGTCAGTTGCTGTCGACTCTCAATATGAGATCCAAAGAGCTGTCACTATCAGTGAAGCAAGCCATCATTAGGCTGAAAATTCAAAACAAACCCATCAGAGAGATAGCAAAAACATTAGGTGTGGCCAAATCAACTGTTTGGAACATTCTTAAAAAGAAAGAATGCACCGGAGAGCTCAGCAACACCAAAAGACCCGGAAGACCATGAAAAAACAACTGTGGTGGATGACAGAAGAATTATTTCCCTGGTGAAGAAAAACCCCTTCACGACAGTTGGCCAAATCAAGAACACTCTCCAGGAGGTAGGTGTATATGTGTTAAAGTCAACAATCAAGAGAAGACTTCACAAGAGTGAATATAGAGGGTTCACCACAAGATGTAAACCATTGGTGAGCCACAAAAACAGGAAGACCAGATTAGAGTTTGCCAAACAACATCTAAAAAAGCCATTACAGTTCTGGAACAACATCCTATGGACAGATGAGACAAAGATCAACTTGTACCAGAGTGATGGGAAGAGAAGAGTATGGAGACGGAAAGGAACTGCTCATGATCCAAAACATACCACCTCATCAGTGAAGCATGGTGGTGGTAGTGTCATGGCGTGGGCATGTATGGCTGCCAATGGAACTGGTTCCCTTGTATTTATTGATGATGTGACTGCTGACAAAAGCAGCAGAATGAATTCTGAAGTGTTTTGGGCAATATTATATGCTCATATTCAGTCAAATGCTTCAGAACTCATTGGATGGCGCTTCACAGTGCAGATGGACAATGACCCGAAGCATACTGCAAAAGCAACCAAACAGTTTTTTAAGGCTAAAAAGTGGAATGTTATGCAATGGCCAAGTCAATCCCCTGACCTGAATCCGATTGAGCATGCATTTCACTTGATGAAGACAAAACTGAAGGGAAAATGCCCCAAGAACAAGCAGGAACTGAAGACATTTGCAGTAGAAGCCTGGCAGAGCATCACCAGGGATGAAACCCAGCGTCTGGTGATGTCTATGCGTTCCAGACTTCAGGCTGTAATTGCCTGCAAAGGATTTGCAACAAAGTATTAAAAAGTGAAAGTTAGATTTAGGATTGTTTAGTTTGTCCCATTACTTTTGGCCCCTTAAAAAGTGGGAGGCACATATAGAAACCGTTGTAATTCCTACACCGTTCACCTGATTTGGATGTAATTACCCTCAAATTAAATCTGAAAGTCTGCAGTTAAAGCACATCTTGTTTGTTTCATTTCAAAGTCATTGTGGTGGTGAATAGAGACCAAAATATGAAAATTCTGTCAATGTCCCAATATTTATGCACCTGACTGTATATATATATATATATATATATATATATATATATATATATATATATACATATTATCCATTTCTGACATATTTTAATATGTAGACATTGCCTGAACCAAATTCTAAGGTGTAAATAAAGGTTTATTTCTAAGCAGCGGAGACCAACAGCATTTGCTCAAGTCACATAGTCTGGTAGCTAATTCAAAGGTTTTCCTCTGCCTATTCAAAGTCTAAATGCCAGTTCCTCTGAACAGCAGTAGTATCGAACAAAAGGTTTATAATTGTTAACGATAAACAGGTTCCTGACAACGATTTTTTTAACTTTGCATTTAGAACACTTCTTCTGATCATACCATTATCTGTGTTACATTTTAATTATTTGTTACAAACATTTTGTATCTGTATGCAGAGTTTTACAAAACACTCACAGATATACACATTAAAACCTGTTTTCCACACTCTGACTAAACCTTGTAGTAATATAAATATATATATACATATTTGTGCGTATCGGAATTGTGCTCACGCAGAGTAGCGTCCAAGCGATTCGTCATCAGACCATAGACGACTAAAGTGTCAGATAATATTTCTACAACGATCATACTCAATTATTTGGCTTCGACAGCCCACCGTTTGATAGCAAACATAAAACTGTCACATTCTGATCTTAAACTTTCCAGTCATACATAATAATGTATTATTCAGTGTTCTAAACGGTGTGACACAAGTCGGTCATTGAACCGTTAATAATGCATTTGAAGACTGTAGAGCAACCCTTATACGCACTCAGCGGATCTATACGGACGATGGGTAGGATGTGGGATCTCATCGAACCTATAAAGGAAGTCTAGGGAAATGAGACTACATTATCTAGGATGTTTAAAGGAACATTTACAATAATTATTATTATACATGACTTTGACTGTTTACATATTATTATCTGTAGGCACATTCAATGTCGGGGTTGTGATGCAATCCTTCACTATATTAGCATATGTGTTAATGTAGGTTGATCATACTGGTGGTAAAAGAGTGAGAATTCAATTTGGAGAGAATCATAACAATATCATTTTCATAGTTCTAAAAATCAAGAAAACTTATGATTGTTCTTATTATGTTATCTTCGCCCAATGGGGTGAGGGCACGCTTCTGGATGATCTGGATCCCGATTCTTCCAATCTGTGTCTCATCCGGTTATCTTTGTCATCTACCAGGAATATCATCTGTCCGCAGCTGGGCCTTGTCAGCATCTAGAATAGGAAATTTGAGATATCAGTCCTCTAGAATGTCTCCATCTTTCCTACACAATCTGACATCTTCCACCCGATCCGTCTGCAGTCTTCAGATATCCTGCTGTTGACTTGATTTGCCTACATGGACGAAAAATAGATTCTTCGAGCGTTAGTGGTTCCCTCCCCCAACTGTGGTAATTTAGAATTTTGTCGGCTCCATATTGGAGTTTCCAAAAAACACAACTTATTGGCATTGACGAGTGATTACAGACTCAGCTTTACCTCGTTTTCTACACTAGGTGGCAGTCAAGATCCTACAATGCCTTTTCCTTTCGCACTTTTTACTAAAATCCCCAAATAATTATCCCTAATCTAGAAAATTCTAAATACACTTTGACCTGTATTCCGATGTTACGGGGAACTATAAAGAAATGTTAGTATACATCATACATGTATGTCAATATGTAACTAATTCCTATCTATTCCAAACATACAAACTGTTAACAGATATATCCAGTTCATTTAGCAATAACAGAAAATCATCCTGTGAAACCTGTTTAAATATAAGACCAATTTTGGAACAATCTTAAATGTATTTTTCTCATTGAAAACCCTTAGTAATTACAGACCTTACCACCTCTGCTGGGAAATGGATATGTATTTTCTCTTCCACTACTACTCCTCCTAGTACATGTGAGTGTCACTACTAGTCACAAGAGGTAAAACATCAAAATTACAACAGGTGTTTTTGAGAAAAGCATTCCGATGAGTTATTTTCACTACAACACTTTCAAAACAGTACAATCATATGCATATTTTTATGATCTATGACAATCTCCCTGTTCTGGTGGATGAAACCTCCACCCTTTGGTTATCCATAGTACCTACATCACAATTTAACTAGGTTTTTACAGGGATATACATACACAAAGATATCACGTTTGTGCCTGCTATCAACAATCAAAAATGATTCCTTATGAACTGTTACCACTTACGACAGGTTTGATGTCATTTAACACATAAGTTACTTTGTGGGATATACACCTTTCAGTTATTAATTTTTCCAATATCCTACAAACCAAACCTTGTACATCCATCTTCCAATCCCTATGAATTTGGTCAGCGGTTGCAATACTTACTTATCACTGCTATGCAATTTTAGAATCCCCTTCTCTCCAATATACATTATTATACTTTACCTGTACACAGTCTTGAGAACAATGGCATATACCGTAAACATTGTTATAAGCATAAAAGTTAAATCCATTATCACCTGTAATCAGAAAACATAAAGACGTCTCCTTATGTACTGCAGAAATGACAAACCTAGATTTCCTTACCTCTGCTGTTCATATGATATCCCTACTTCTAAGGAATATCTCATGTCCAACATTACGCATATCACATTGTTTCCCACTATCTATAATATTACATAAATTGCTATTTACAAATCATATTTCCTGCAGTCATATATATATATATATATACTTACCACATGACCTGTTTACATATAGGAAAACAATTATTCTGTGGTATCTTAAATTAAATTATCCATTTTTACCTTGTTTACAGACTATGCTGACCTGCAGTTCAGTCTTTTATAACCATACTGCTTACCAGAAAATAGAGAACGATTATTACCGGACTCATTGTAAACCTGACATGTGATCCAATTAATCACACCCTCATCACCTGATTTTAAGCTTCACACTTTTGTCACCTATGTTTGATACAGAACTGAACAAATGGGTCAAACACATAAACTGCTGTATTTACAAGGACATTTTCAGAAGTACATGCAAACTCCACACAGAACAATTCTCATTCACAATACATACAAACTCTACACAGGAAACCAAGATCATGTTACACCCCAAATACCTCAAGACTTCTGTAGTGCAGCCATGTGTGGGACACAGATCCCTGCTTTCTGAGACCATGTGCAAACCCCACCCTTTGAGCACAAACAGACATTTGAGAACAACGGAGAGTAATAAATAAAAATCATGGTTATTCATAACACAGTATAAAATTTGCCAATTGTAAAGTTTGTGACATTCTCAGAACACCCCACATTGCAATAATCCTTCAATATATATATATATATATATATATATATATATATATATCACATAATTTACAGTGGGTTAAATTCTCTTCTTCAGAAACTTTACCTTAAAGTGCCTTAGCACAGGAAAAAAAAAATTACTTGTTACATTTTTATATTATCGGCTGTACCACCACTTTCAACCACATACGGCGGTGGTGGTGGTGTGCATGTGCTATTCCCTTTGCTATTGGAAGCGCTACTGTATGGTGTGTGCACGTTCCCATGAGGTGCGCACATGACGCTGTTTTGCTTTGCATACGGACTCCCTTGCGTAGCGTGCACAATGCTGTTTTGCATCGTGTTCACGCCACTGCCACATGTTTCCCTTGTGCTGCCACAATTTTAAACAGTCATTGTATTTTACACGTGTCTTCAGGGATTTGACTACACATATACTATCTCTTAAATTATTTAGCACCTCCAAATCGAAACTGCCACTTTTAGGGAAAGGCTTCACACATACCTCGGTCATCTTAACCCATACATCACAGTACGCAGTTGCATACATACCATACTTTGTATACATTATATGCCCTGCCGATCCTGTTGGACCGTTCATGAGCAGCCTATCGTCGACCATGACTAGCGATTGCTTAGCTCCCATCTGAGAAAACGCTTGGCAACTTTGCTAAAAAATGTTGACCGGTACACGATTTCACGAGCTACGTGCACGCACTCCTTCCCGTTATGCTCGCTGAACCGCTAGTCATTTCAGTCAGCTTGCACAACGAAGAGCAAAATACCTGCCTATTGCAATCTACCCTGCTTGTGGTGAATTTAACCAAGCTTCGACCTCTTGCTTGTACACGATTTCACTAAGCTACATGTGCGCACTCCTCCCCTTTTTGAGTTACTCTCTCCTGGTAGCATGTAATTGTTCCAATAACGCTTACCCTTTCCAGTGACACACAAAGCGTGAACAGACAATAAAAGAAACAATTTTTTTCCTCTCTTGTCCCCAGGTCCCTGATCACACAATAAAGGACATCGATTCCACAACACTGAATGGTAGCAGGGTTTTGAACACATTGCCTGATTCAGACCCGCTTGCAAGTACTATGCGCTTGCGAATGGGTCGATAGGCCACTGCGCATGCGCACCGGAGCCGGCTCCAACGTGTGCATGCGCGAGACCCGGCTAGCGATGGGCGTTCCATCGCTCCGGGTCTCGCACCAAAAGGGGGCGGCTGTCGATTTTGATCGACAGCTTGCATAATTTTGGAGGCATGGCATGGGGGTGGCTTCATAAACAGAGGCGTTCCCCTGCAAACGCCTGCCATTTGAGGGGCGGCCCCACTGACATCACCAGTGATGTCAGTGAGAGAGCTTCCGGCTCTATTAGAGCCAGAAGCTCTCTGGGGCTTGCGGCCACGAGACCCTACCACAAGGGTCTCGTCGCAAGCCCGATGGTCGCAATGGCCTTGACCATCTCAACCATCATCCTGGCTGCTCGCAATAGCTGTGGGTGGTCACCCACAACTATGCGAGCAGCCAGGAGGCCGCTCCAAAAAAAATAAAATGCCCTGATTCAGAGCGAGCGCTCTTTCAGAGCGTCCAGCTCTGAATCAGGGCCACAGTGCGTTCTTACCTGCGTATGGCGCCTTTCCACCCTTTGTTGCGGAATCGAGATCCATACTCTATCGTGTGACTTTCGGTGATGTGATATCAGCTGCGAGCCCCCATCTATCGAATCCTGTCGCTAGTCGCTATCAGCGCTGCAAGCTGCTTAAGAAATCTATTAATACCTCCTAATTGCTAAAGTGAAATAATTGCTTTCCAAACAAATTGTGGTACAGATGTATACATTCTGACCACTAATTCCCTATATTCCATAACTTGCGGACGCAAGATGCGATTACCTTGCCGATAGAACCGGGGATCTGCAAATAAACAGGGATTTAGAATGGTACCAAACATGACTTGTCTACTGTGTTCTATACTTTAAATACCATATGCATACATTTCACAACATATTTATATGCTACTAAAACCTCTATTACATTTAATGTGAAGGAACCTTTTTATAAGTACGTGCATATGAGTGTAAGATAATTGTGTAAATTCGCTAGTATGCGTCGTGCGTATGTGTGGGTGCGTGCGCACTCAAAGGTGTGTGCATATGTGTACGCATGTAGTTACGAGCGTTTATGTGTAAACATGTAAATCTAAGTGTGTGTGTTATGTAATTCAGTGTATTTGTGAAGGATTAATATATATATATATATATATATATATGTGTGTGTGTGTATAGAAATCACAGGGGCTCTGCAATCACCATAATAACTAATAATAATAATAATAATAAACATAATAAACAGTGGGGTTTTGGTTCATGAATTGATCAATACATTTAAGCTTGCAGCCCATTGTCACGGGACCCCACTTTACTGCAAGTCCCTACTCTATTGCTCAGAATTATAACATGGACATAGCCATCACATTAGTGTTAAACTCAGGGTATGCTATCAAGGTTTAAAGCTCACAGCAACTTTGCTTTTAAATGTGAGACAGTTACCAAGCACACCTGTTGCAAAGCACCTAGGAAAACAGCTGACACAAGTTAGATAACTAGTTAAGAGGGGTGCATGAGAAAATGTGATCACAAAAATGATTAATTATAAAAATTAATCATAACAAACAAAAAGCACTAATCCACGGCACTCACCATTCCTAGTCTTGGGGTGCAACATGGTATGTGACCACATTGTTTAAATAGAAATCACCGGGGCTCTGCACTCACCATAATAACTAATAATAATAATAATAATAAACATAATAACGTGACGATGGGCTGCAAGCTTAAATGCATTGATCAATTCATGAACCAAAACCCCACTGTTTATTATGTTTATTATTATTATTATTAGTTATTATGGTGAGTGCAGAGCCCCTGTGATTTTTATTTAAACAATGTGGTCACATACCATGTTGCACCCCAAAACTAGGAATGGTGAGTGCCGTGGATTAGTGCTTTTTGTTTATTATGATTAATCTTTATAATTAATCATTTTTGTGATCACATTTTCTCATGCACCCCTCTTAACTAGTTATCTAACTTGTGTCAGCTGTTTTCCTAGGTGCTTTGCAACAGGTGTGCTTGGTAACTGTCTCACATTTAAAAGCAAAGTTGCTGTGAGCTTTAAACCTTGATAGCATACCCTGAGTTTAACACTAATGTGATGGCTATGTCCATGTTATAATTATGAGCAATAGAGTAGGGACTTGCAGTAAAGTGGGGTCCCGTGATGGGGGCTGCAAGCTTAAATGCATTGATCAATCCATGAACCAAAACCCCACTGTTTATTATGTTTATTATTATTAGTTATTATGGTGAGTGCAGAGCCCCTGTGATTTCTATTTAAACAATGTGGTCACATACCATGTTGCACCCCAAAACTAGGAATGGTGAGTGCCGTGGATTAGTGCTTTTTATATATATGTATAGATATATATATAGATATACACATATCTATATATATATATATAAAAATATATATATATATATATATATATACACACAGTCAGGTGCATAAATATTGGGACATTGACAGAATTTTCATATTTTGGCCTCTATTCACCACCACAATAGCTTTGAAATGAAACAAACAAGATGTGCTTATCTGCAGACTTTCAGATTTAATTTGAGGGTAATTACATCCAAATCAGGTGAACGGTGTAGGAATTACAACGGTTTCTATATGTGCCTCCCACTTTTTAAGGGGCCAAAAGTAATGGGACTATCAACTCAAAAGCTATTTCATGGACAGGTGTGGGCTATTCCCTCTTTATTTCATTATCAATTAAGCAGGTAAAAGATCTGGAGTTGATTCTAGGTGTGACATTTGCATTTGGAATCAGTTGCTGTCGACTCTCAATATGAGATCCAAAGAGCTGTCACTATCAGTGAAGCAAGCCATCATTAGGCTGAAAAATCAAAACAAACCCATCAGAGTGATAGCCAAAACATTAGGTGTGGCCAAATCAACTGTTTGGAACATTCTTAAAAAGAAAGAATGCACCGGAGAGCTCAGCAACACCAAAAGACCCAGAAGACCAGGAAAACAACTGTGGTGGATGACAGAAGAATTATTTCCCTGGTGAAGAAAAACCCCTTCACAATAGTTGGCCAAATCAAAAACACTCTCCAGGAGGTAGGTGTATATGTGTCAAAGTCAACAATCAAGAGAAGACTTCACAAGAGTGAATATAGAGGGTTCACCACAAGATGTAAACCATTGGTGAGCCACAAAAACAGGAAGACCAGATTACAGTTTGCCAAACAACATCTAAAAAAGCCATTACAGTTCTGGAACAACATCCTATGGACAGATGAGACAAAGATCAACTTGTACCAGAGTGATGGGAAGAGAAGAGTATGTATGGAGAAGGAAAGGAACTGCTCATGATCCAAAACATACCACCTCATCAGTGAAGCATGGTGGTGGTAGTGTCATGGCGTGGGCATGTATGGCTGCCAATGGAACTGGTTCCCTTGTATTTATTGATGATGTGACTGCTGACAAAAGCAGCAGAATGAATTCTGAAGTGTTTCGGGCAATATTATATGCTCATATTCAGTCAAATGCTTCATTGGATGGTGCTTCACAGTGCAGATGGACAATGACCCGAAGCATACTGCAAAAACAACCAAACAGTTTTTTAAGGCTAAAAAGTGGAATGTTATGCAATGGCCAAGTCAATCCCCTGACCTGAATCCAATTGAGCATGCATTTCACTTGATGAAGACAAAACTGAAGGGAAAATGCCCCAAGAACAAGCAGGAACTGAAGACATTTGCAGTAGAGGCCTGGCAGAGCATCACCAGGGATGAAACCCAGTGTCTGGTGATGTCTATGTGTTCCAGACTTCAGGCTGTAATTGCCTGCAAAGGATTTGCAACAAAGTATTAAAAAGTGAAAGTTAGATTTAGGATTGTTTAGTTTGTCCCATTACTTTTGGCCCCTTAAAAAGTGGGAGGCACATATAGAAACCGTTGTAATTCCTACACCGTTCACCTGATTTGGATTCAATTACCCTCAAATTAAATCTGAAAGTCTGCAGTTAAAGCACATCTTGTTTGTTTCATTTCAAAGCCATTGTGGTGGTGAATAGAGGCCAAAATATGAAAATTCTGTCAATGTCCCAATATTTATGCACCTGACTGTATATATATATATATATATATATATATATATATATATATATATATATATAATCCATTTCTGACATATTTTAATTTTTAGACATTGCCTGAACCAAATTCTAAGGTGTAAATAAAGGTTTATTTCTAAGCAGGGGAGACCAACAGCATTTGCTGAAGTCACTTAGTCTGGTAGCTAATTCAAAGGTTTTCCTCTGCCTATTCAAAGTCTAAATGCCAGTTCCTCTGAACAGCAGTAGTATCGAACAAAAGGTTTACAATTGTTAACAATAAACAGGTTCCTGACAATGATTTTTTAACTTTGCATTTAGAACACTTCTTCTGATCATACCATTATCTGCGTTATATTTTAATTATTTGTTACAGACATTTTGTATCTGTATGCGGAGTTTCTCAAAACACTCATAGACATACACTTTAAAACCTGTTTTCCACACTCTGACTAAACCTTGTAGTAATATAAATATATATAAATATATGTGCATATCGGAATTGCACTGACGCAGAGTAGCGTCCAAGCAATTCGTCATCAGACCATAGATGACTAAATTGTCAGATAATATTTGTACAGCGATCATACTCAATGATTTGACTTCGACACCCGTGAAGGCCAGTAAGACCAAGGATATACTGCAGGAACAAGGCTGACCTCCGGAACTCAGAACAGTATAGTACTGATAGATAGGAACTCTGGACCTCATTCAGAGTCGGTCGAATCGGCCGCACGGTCGTACGCCACCGATGTTCGCTATACTGCGCGTGCGCAAACTAGCCGCTACGATCAGAAATTTCTCTCTCCTTGAACACAGCCAGGTCGGTAGTTTGAGTGACAAATTGAGGCGTTTATGGGTGGTAACAGGGGAAGGTGCTTGAAAATGGGGGAGTGGAGATCCGAATGCAGGCGTGCCTAATTATGCGAACAGCGTTTTATGGGAGTGCATACGGTTTATGGGAGTGCATAATTAACAAAGTAGCGTCATGGCACTTTTGACATGGGAGGTTTTTACACTGACATGATCGTAGAGCTTAAGAGAGGGTATGGTCCACCTTAAGCTCTACGACCAGTTCCGATGGTTCCCGATGGTCTCGATTAATCCTTATATGCCCGGAGATGACGTGCAATGCGTACGAGAAGGGGGCGTATTTTTTTTTATTCCGGCCGCTTCCTCCCCTTGGTTGGCCAGCTACCGATCCGAACTTAGGGACGCAACTTGCGAGGGAATCATTTGCATATCCAGCCCCTTTTCCCATACGACTGTGCGCCCGCTTCGACTGACTCTGAATGAGGTCCTCAGAACTCAAGCCAGGAATCGGAGTCTTATGTAGTCAGAGTACACCTTGCGGAAGCTGCAACTCTGGTACAACTCTGACACAAGACCTGGAACCAGTGAGGAACTCAGAAACAGAGTCAGGATTAGTAATACAGCTTACTGGACACCTCAGTGTACAGACCATATACTGCATATTGAACCCTAGCCCTGGAACTAGCAAACTTCTCTAAACCAGCCCAAGATAATAACAAACAGCCAGTGGCGTAACAAGGGCAGGGCCGTGGGGGCACGTGCCCTGGGACCGGCGGGGGGGGTCGGCCACAGTACCGGCCCGTCCTAGTTACCCAGTGATTGCGGTCAGCACTG
The DNA here is from genome assembly GCA_031769625.1 of Taudactylus pleione. Classification (NCBI taxonomy): domain Eukaryota; kingdom Metazoa; phylum Chordata; class Amphibia; order Anura; family Myobatrachidae; genus Taudactylus; species Taudactylus pleione. The sequence goes on from JAUIMM010000179.1 coordinate 834,055, forward strand.
CACATTTACACAGGACCGACGCTAGGTTTCCCTGCGCCCAGCACCGGTCCTGTGCTGCACAGGTGAGCCCCTTCCCTCCCCCTGAGTGCTTACCCAATAGCGCCAGGCGGAGGGTGGGCGGGAATTTTTACACACACATCACTGGGGGGAGGACTACTACTGGGGGCACCACTGGGGGGGCCTCTACTGGGGGCACTACTGGGGGGGACCACTATTGGGGGCACTCCATTGGGGACCACTACTGGGGGCACTGTATAGGGGGGCTACTACTGGGGGCACTATATAAAGGGCACTACTACTGGGGACACTATATAAAGGGCCCTGCATAGGGGAGCCAATACTGGGGGCACTGCATGGGAAGGACTGCTACTGGGGGCACTATATAAGGGGCACTATATAAGGGGTTTACTACTGGAGGCACAAGAGACACTGCACTGGGGGCACTGAATAGGGAGGACCACTACAGGGGGCACTGGATATGGGGGACCACTACTGGGGGCCAGCATAAGGGGGACCACTACTGGGGGCACTGCATAGGGGAGACCACTACATGGGGCACTGCATAGGGGGGATTACTACTAGGGGCACTGTATAAGGGGCATTACTGGGGGCACTGTATAAGGGAAACTAATGGGGAGCTGCATAAGGGGGACCACTACTGGGGGCCTGCATAAGAGCCACCACTACTGGGGACATTGCATATTGGGGGTACTGTACAAGGGGCACTACTGGGGCCTGCATAAGAGGGACCACTACTGGGGGCACTGCATAGGGGGGACAGTATAAGGAGCACTACTGGGGTTAAGGTGCATATGGAATGGAATGTTCAGAGTGACGAGAAAGGGGTATATGTGTCATGTTGACAAGCCCCATTTTTAAGTGACCACGCTCCCTTGTGACCACACCCATTTTTCACCACACGTACCTTCGGAGCGCACATGGGGGGGATCAGGTGACCAAGTCACTCCGGCAAAACGTGCGTCCTGCCTGCAGACTGCATTAGCATCAGCAATCCCACACACACGGCACCACAGCCTTGGTCTGCTGACTACAGGGCCGGACTGGCCATCGGGCAGTTCTGGCAAATGCCAGAAGGGCCGATGGCCACATGGGCCGGTCCAGCCGAGCAGCAGCTGTTTCCTGTAGCAGAGGACTCAAGAAGCAGAGAAAATAAACCACACCCCTTCTGTGATGTCAGTGGAACTATTCTTTAAGCAGTCTGCACTGCGCGCTGCCTCAGGGCTCTGGCACACCTTCCAGCCAGCCCGATGGTCTCCGCCCCCTTAGTCCACCTCCTGTCACATGGGCTGCCAGTCACCGGGTCCCCGCCGCTCCGCACAACGCATCACCAGACAGCGCTGTACTCACCCCACACTTGGCTCCGGTCACCGTTGGAAGCCAGGTAAGCAGCATAGCAAAGGTCCTCTCCTCCTCATATCTACCGCAGGGCTCCTAATAGTGTTCCTTCCTCTTGCATGCGCCGGCTACTCTACATCCCATCCTGGCAAAGGCCCGTAGCTTTGCTCTATCTCCCCTTATGACCCCTCCTCCATTTGTGGCACCTCCTGACCCCTCCCCCCACACAGGTTATCCTCTTGAGCTCTCTCTCCCCAGTCCCCTCACAGATCCAACCCCTCCCCCATCCGCGGCACCTCCCGACCCCCCCTTCCCCCACACAGGTTCTCCTCTTAAGCTCTCCCCCCACAGATCCAACCCATCCACCATCCGCGGCACCCCCCGACCCCCCCCCTTTCCCCCACGCAGGTTCTCCTCTTCAGCTCTCCCCTCACAGATCCAACCCCTCCCCCATTCGCGGCACCCCCCGACCCCCCACCCCTTCCCCCACACAGGTTCTCCTCTTCAGCTCTCTCCCTCACAGATCCAACCCCTCCCCCATCCGCGGCACCCCCCGACCCCTCCACCCCTTCCCCCACACAGGTTCTCCTCTTCAGCTCTCCCCTCACAGATCCAACCCCTCCCCCATCCGCGGCACCTCCTGACCCCCCCCTTTCCCCACGCAGGTTCTCTTCAGCTCTCCCCTCACAGATCCAACCCCTCCCCCATCCACGGCACCCCCCCACCCCTTCCCCCACACAGGTTCTCCTCTTCAGCTCTCTCTCCCTCACAGATCCAACCCCTCCCCCATCCATGGCACCCCCTGACCCCCCACCCCTTCCCCCACACAGGTTCTCCTCTTCAGCTCTCCCCTCACAGATCCAACCCCTCCCCCATCCGCGGTACCCCCCGACCCCCCCTTCTCCCACACAGGTCCTCTTCAGCTCTTTCTTCCCTCACAGCTCTGCTCTCTCTCTCCTCCCAGATCCAACGGAATGGGTATGATACTGCGGCCGGCGGTTTGATTCCTGTCAGCGGCAACCCGACAGGAGCAGAGTGCGACGCAGCGGAAGCCCGACAGCGCTGGAAATCCCGACCGTGGATAGGTAAGTATCCACTAACCTAACCCCCTAACCCTAACCCTCCTTAGGGGTGCCTAACCCTAACTTCCCCCCAAGTGCCTAACCCTAACCACCCCCTTCCCCGCTACCTAAACCTAAGTCCCACGGGGGGCTGCCTAACCCAAAGTCTCCCCCGGGGGTGCCTAACCCTAACCCTCCCTCCCCCTAGCCTAACCCTCCCAGGGGGGTGCCTAACCCTAAGCCCCCCCGGGAGCCCTAAACCTAACCCCCCCCGCGGCTGTCCGCTCGCGGCGCCCGGCATTTCACCCATGCCGGGATAAGACAGTCGGGAAGCCGGCTACCGGTATATAGGCAGTCGGCTTCCCGATTGCTTCCCGATCCAACCTGCCTCCCCTCCCGCACACAAGTTACCCTCTTCTGCTTTCTCCTCCCCACAGATTAAAAATACCCCATCTGCGGCACCCCCCTCCCCCACCTTCCCCACACAGGTTCCTATATTTTGTTCTATCTCCCCTCACAGATCCAACCCCTCCCCTATCCTCTGCACCACTCTCCTTCCCCCACACAGGTTCCTCTCTTCTGCTTTGTTTCCTCACAGCTATAAACTCCTCCTATCTGTGGCACCCACGCCTCCCCTCCGCACACAGATTACCCTCTCCTGCTTACTCTCCCCTCACAACTCCAAATCCTCCCCTTCTGCAGAACCTCTGCCCTCCCTTTTCCACACAGGTTCCCCTCTCCTCTCTCTCCTCCTAGAGCGCCAAACTCCCAACTCACTCCCCCACGTGAAACACCACTGATCCCCTTCCCCATACAGACCTTCTCTTCTGTGCTCTCTCCTCTTACAGCAGAGCCAAGAGTCATACTGACCTTACAGGCACTGACACAGCCTCGTCCTGGGTGGGAGCTACAGTACCACTGAAACCTGTTCCTCCACCTTAAAGGTAAGTCATTTACTGTATATGTTACACTTAGAATTTATTGATTATATGTAGTAACTATGGGCCATATTTATCAACGAGTGATATTCTTGTTATCACTCGTTACTAATCTTAAATTGTGTTCCAACCAATCCACTCCTAACTCAAGAGCTGATTGGTTAGAGCATCAGTTAAGTTTAGTAACGATAGATAACAAGAATGTCACTCGTTGATAAATGAGGCCCTTTATATTAGAAATTAAGAGTACTGAAGGTTATTTAATCATCATGTTAACATTTAGGATGTCAACACCATAATGTCGACATTCAGGATGTCAATATTGACATATTGTCGTCATTGTGAATGTTGACAGCCAGAATGTCAACACATGCATTTAGGGTAAGGCTGAAGTTAGGGTTAGGCTGCAATTATGGTTATCCTGTAGTTAGGGTAGGGTTAGGCTACAGTTAGGGTAGGGTTAGAAATAGAATTAAGCCGCGTACACACTAGACTATTTTTTTTAACGATATAGTTATCGCTCATATCGTCCAGTGTGTATGCAAGACATCGATGATGCGCGCTCCCATCGTATTTTTCATCAGCCGAACTTGCAGGACAATCTGATGATATCGTCAGCTCCTGCAAGTTCGTGGATATAGCCGGTGACGTCACTGAATGATATCATTAACGATATCATTCAATGTGTATGCTCAATGTTGTTAACGACATTGAGCCCGGCAGTGCAGGGGAAAATACTTAACAATATCGCTCATGGAGCATATTAAGTTTGTGCCCAGCATTTGACTGCAGTTAGCGTTAGACTGTAGTTAGGTTAGGAATAGGCTGTGGTTAGGTTTAGGCTGTAGTTAGGGTAGGGTTAGGATTAACTGCGGACCAGTTAGGGTTAGGCTGTAGTTATAGTAGGGTTAGGATTAGGCCAGGGTTTGCAAAATACTCGCTATAGCACGTTTTTATGCGCTACAGGCTGTCGGGGACTCGATTGTAAAAACTGCCTGGGTCCTGTGGGATGTACTGCCTGTGTGCAGTGCCGAAGCTGCCAATCACCGCCACCGATGTCTTCTCATCCAATAGCCGGCGGTGACGTCTCCTCCTCTAGTCACCACCCCTCCAGTCCTCAATCAATCACCAGACGCCGACCGACCACCCCGTCTTGTGACCAACAGGCTCCGCCCACAGCCCAGGAGCAGCAGCAGCACCTCTAGCACCCCAGCCAATCGCTTGCCACCTCGTTCCCCAGCCAGTCACTGCATTTGATTCTTCAGCCAATCACAGCCTGCAGGGTCTTCCTTCCGCTCTCTCTCTCTCTCTCTCAGCCACCAACTGCCCAGGAGCAGCAGCACCACACGTCGATCTGCTGAGTGCTCTTCCAGCCAAGGTCAGTCTACAGCGGTGCCTCTGTATTGTCTTCAGAGCTCACTGACCCCGGGCGCAGCCACCCTCCTCCACTGCAAATGTGAGCAATGCGGCTCTGTGTACGGGCAGCGAGCCAGTGTGATGCCTATCTATACTCCCCTGGCCGGCATCTGTGCCCAGGGAGACAGTTAGTCTGTATGTAGGCTGTGACCCCGTATGATAGGAATATGTAGGAGTGTCTCCCCTGCAGTAATGTGTGTTCTCTGTGCCTGCAGGCCTCAATGAAGTTATTAACGGGGCATGGTATATACTGGGAGGCTCAGTCAGCAGTATTAATATAGCACTGCCAATAGTACTGTCTGTGCTTAAGCCCCTTTTGCCCCAGCAACTATCTACTCTTTCCTCCTCCTTACCCCAAGTACTGCCTGTCCCTAAGCACCTGCTTGCCCCAGCTACTATCTACCCTTACCCCCGACCTACCCCCAGTACTCCCTGCCTCAAACCCCATCCTTGCCCCCCAGTACTACCCTAGCCTCTATCTACCTACCCTCACAGCACTGCCCTCAGTACTGCCTGCCCCTAACCCCCTCCTTGCTCCAATGCTACCCCAGCTGAATTCTAACCTTACCCCTGGCACTGTCTGCCCCTAGTTTCATCCTTGCCCAACAGTACTGTCCCAACTACTGTCTGCACTTACCCCCTCCCTGTTTGCCCTTATCCTCCCTACCCCCACTTCTCCATGTCTTTATATGCAGCTTGACCCTAACTACTGCTTGCCCTCAACCTCCTCTACCCTAACTGCTACCTGCCCCTAGCATTGTACCATAATATATGATGGGACCCAGAAAAAGTTGTATAGGACCCCAATTTTCCAAAGTAAGGGGTCCCTGGGACCCACAAATTGTTTTGCTCAGCGCGATCACTGTTAGGCTGTAATGGGGATTCGGTTAGGGTTAGTCTATAGTTAGGGTAGGGTTAGGATTAGGCTGCTGTTAAGTTTGGCCTGCAGTTAGGGTTAGCCTGTAGTTGAGTGGGTTCAGGATTATCCTGTAGTTAGGGTACGGTTAGGCTACAGTTAGGGTAGGGTTAGAATTAAGCCGCGTACACACTAGATGATTTTTTTCAACGGTATAACTATTGTTCATATGCGTTCAAATCGATCAGTGTGTATGCAAGAAATCGTTGACGATGCACGCTCCCATCATATCGTTCACCCCCACAGTCCAATATATATATTATCTGTATCACCAATGCAAATACAAAGCATGTACCCAACTTTATATTATAGCGGAGCTGAGTTATTCTACCCAAAAGTTACACATAAGTGGTACCTTGTTGTGACCACATACCCTATTGCTATTTACCAGCTTTATCATCATTTGGGATTGCTTCATTCCACAGTTAAGCGACCTCCTTTACGGAGGACACAGTTTTTGGACTCCAGCTTATTAGGACAATTTCCCATGCTGACTTCATTATCATTAAGGTCACTTGTCACATTATTGCGGCTTATAATTCATTCATACATATTTAGTATTGTATGATGTTAACCTTTTGATGTTTTTTATATGTGCTAATTTTATTGAGCTATTAACTTTTTCAATAGATAACATTTGTATTGCTATTAATTTGCATGTTTCAGCGCTGTGATTCTTTTTCCCTACACATAAGTGGTACGCCCAGGACCTGGGGTACCACAAAAGTACACATACTTTAAGAGTGACTGGTGTTAACCCCTTCAATACCATGTACACTAGCTAACTGCATTTATCACAAGGCTGACTCTGTACCCTTTTTCACCTTTATTATGTCAGCTGTGCATCAGTCCAATTTGCTGGTGCTTTAAGATTAAAAAGATTTTGAGCTTTTATAGGAACTTACAAGTATCACTGCTTGATAGGAAAGAGGGTGATTTTATTTGCAGTGTTCTATCCATCTCCGTTTGTATTCCACGTTGCACAGCACAGTCACTGCTGGGATGGAACTAAGGCCCTCATTCAGAGCCGCACGTTAACAACAGTACGCTCGTTGCGTTCCGATGTTGACTAACCGCGCATGCGTCGGGGTTACACCGCGCATGCGCGTACGGCAAATTGCGAGCTTTTTTTCTCTCGTTCCTAAAATAGCGTACAGGAAGTGACATGTCAAATGTGATTGACAGAACAGGGCGTTTTTGGGTGTTGACGGGGGTGGAGATGACAAAACGCAGGCGTGGCGAAGCGTTTTTGGGGCGTACATACATTAGCAGATGCGAACGTCAAATGTGTTCGGACCGTCTCATACGTCACTGAAACATCCGCTTTCCCTTCAAAATGCTCGCACAGCTTAGGGTCAGGATTACTCGACCACATTGGCGATGGCCTTCTCCTCCGTCCCGGGACTCCACGATGGTGCTGCGATTAATCGTGGCTGGTCAGTAAAGTAATTAGTGTTGGATTGAAATCCGGCTTGGTATGTGTTTGGAAAGCAGTTTATTGGGATAGCACAAAAGCGTACGCAGGTGGAAATCAGAGCTGCTAATGTCATGATTACATAATCAATTAGCGTACATTTTTGGGTTTTTTTTTTGGCTACAATTTGGTGGTTATGGCCTATTGTAAAAATAATGTCATCATCTTTTAATTAGCTCCCCTTTTTTTTGGTTTACTGTTGAATTTGCATCGCTATGTGTTTTTTTAAACGTTCCTTAAAGAGGCCTTTTTTTTAACATAAGAGGGTCAGTTTTTGCGTTTAAGGCCAGGATTAAATGTAACCCATTTGTACAATAATGTCACAATACAATGTCTGTTTTTTTTGTAAAATTTATTGTTTACACACAAACAAATTGGCATAATATTGTATTGCCTTTTTTTGTGGCCAAGATATTTGATCTAAAAAAAAAAAAAACATAACTACTAACATAATCGTAAATACAAAATTTAAAAACATTTCACAAGAAAGGAGAGGGAAGTTTTGACCAGAAAGGAATATGAGCCAAGCACAGAAGGAAAGTGGGAAAAGTCGCCATTGCTGTCACCGTTTTCTCGGCCGTTTGGATGGGTGAGGGTGGGCGCCAGACCGGGTCCGGGATGCCATCGGGCTGGCCTGTCCAGAGGCAGATGTTGTGGCCTCTGGACTAGGCACAGGGCTAGGCACATTTGGAGGATTGCCTGATGTTGTGCCAGAGGTGGAGGATCTGGATGTTCCGGCAGGAAGGGAGGTCGGCTCCACCATGTGCTGGCGAACGAGCTGCTCCAGGGCATCGGCGATGCGGATGTTGGCCCTGGTATTTTCCGCCAGGGCCTGAGCAATGGTCACGTTGGCCGCAGCATTTTGCTCCAGGGCCTCAGCCACCCGTATCAGACTGGCGTCCATCCTCTGCAGAATCTCCGTATGGCAATCCGATTTAAAATTGAGTTCTGTGAGGAGGCCCACTGCCTGCGAGGGGGCACGCCCTGGACTGGCTTCTGCAGGGTCCTCAGCCGGATGTACTGGTTCCTCCCCTGCAGAGTCAGCAGAAATTCTGCGGCCAAGGCTCCCCTCTGGAGCAGACTCATCCGCCTCTGTCTCTGTTAGGAAATTGGAGAAAAGACTCACATTAGAATCTACATATTGGCACAATAGCATTTCTGAGATGGTGACATGACAAGACTTACCTTGGCCAACATGAGGAGCCGCAAAGTCTGGCATGTCCGTATCCATGTTGGACACGCCAAACACCTCCACAGCCTGCACACACCCCTGTGCCATCTCTTCTAAGTCTGTCAACTCCAATGACACAGGGGTGGGACCCCCACCTGTCCCCCTTGCATGCCTAGCCCTGTCGGCAAGTTTTTGCTTTAGACGATATTTGAAGTCTGCCCATCTGTGGAATGAATTTGGAACCATTATCCTTTTTTTAACAATGGGGTTTGTTTATAGGATGGGAAAGTGTTTACTTACCGCCGTTTGACATCCCGGGCTAGACGGACATAATCACCCACCCTATTGACAGCAACGGCGACCTCCTCCCACATTCTCCACTTCTGGCTTTGGCTCATATTCCTGGCTGCCTGGGGCAGGATGTCAACGCACTTCTGGATCAAAACCTCCATCTCCTTGCTTGTGAAATGTGGCTGCCTTTTTTTTTTGGCAGCTTTGGCGGGTTGACTGGGGCCAGCAGTCTCTTCCATGTCATCCTCCTCACCTATTTGGGTAAATATGCAGATTTAGCCACTTCTCAACTTGCACAATATTATGTTTTAAAATACTCATTGACACAAAATGCATGAAGGCCTTACCGCCGCAATTTTGACCATTGTTTCCCTGGTTTGAAGCCATGTCTCTGCTTCCAGCATGAAATCATCCAGAAATTCTATGTGATTTTGTGACGTATTTATACATGCGTCGTTAGATTGCGGCCGCATCATTGATTGTGCGTCCCTATGATTCATCCTTAATTTGTGCGGGAAAATAAACACTATTTATGGCTTGGTGTGTGTGGATTCGAGGTGGGGTTGTTGGAGTGTTGTCGGTGAAGTGGTTTGGATTTGGTTGGTTGGTTGCGTTTGGAGGATTTTGGAGAGTTGTTTTTTTGTTTGTTTTTGCTACATTTCTTTGGTTTTTACGTTCGCATTTTTTTCATTTTTTCTACATCCTTTCCTGATTTGGTAAGTTTTGTGCATTCAAATTTGTGGCCAATTGTTGTATTCTTCTGTTTTGTGGTTAGTTAATTTGTTTAACACTCATTTCATATTTTTTAGTTTTTTTTGGTTTTCGGACCCAAAGAAGTTTTTTGAGGACATCTTATATATTCGAGTTGGGTAAGTCCATTTTTTGTCTTGCATTTGCGAATGAATTACCGCATTTTGGACTGTTGGTGTAGTGACTTGCATTTGCGATTAATTTACCGCATTTTTGACTGTTGGTGTAGTGACTTGCATTTGCGAATAATTTACCGCATTTTGGACTGTTGGTGTAGTGACTTGCATTTGCGAATAATTTACCGCATTTTGGACGGCTTATTCATCATATAATCCAGTTTTGCTTTTCCCTTTTCCATTTTTTGGGTCCATTTGAACCCTATTTGACGTACGGTGTGCAATGTAGTTTTCAGCGATGGCCAAATGTGTTTTTCCGTTATTTTCTGTGTTGGCTTGCAACAATTTTTTACCTAAAAAAAAACCCTTTACATTTTTGACGTCTCATTGTTGCCTTTTTTACAGTTTATACATATCATGACAATACCCCGGCATGTAAGCAGCTATGGATGGTATCAGAAAGCTAAGTTTTTTTTTCTTACTTTTGGGGTGGGTCAAAAGCCTTACATTGTAAACTTTGAATTTCAGATAGATCTGGGGCGAATTGTTCTGGCCCTGCTCCCGGAAGACGACCAACCTCAAACTCGTCCCAGGCGTAGGCATCGTAGGCATGCAAGGCCCCAGATATTTCGAACACGTGTCACCCTTTTTGGAATGCCCGATGATGAGGTTTTAAGACGCTACCGTCTACCTCCCAAAATCATCATAGACACTCTCTCATTAATAGAAAGTGATCTTGAGCGGCAAATTGACAGTCCAACAGCAATACCACCACTGACGCAATTTATGGCGGTGTTACATTTCTGTGCCTCAGGATCGTTTCAAACAACGGTCGGAATAGTGGCGGGCATCTCCCAATCCTCCGTTTCCCGGATCCTGAGGGCAGTGATGGAGGCACTTTTCAAGCACCTCCATCATTTTATTCAAATGCCTTTGGATATGGGTGCCCTTAGTGTGGCCAAGGCCAATTTTTACCAAATAGCTGGCTTCCCACACATCATAGGGGTTGTGGATGGTACTCACATACCACTTCAGCCTCCAGCACGGCTGGAGGCCATATTTAGAAACAGGAAACACTATCACTCCCTGAATGTAATGGTGGTATGTGATGCCTCCCTCCAGATCCTGTCCCTGAATGCTAAATTACCCGGAAGTGCTCATGACTCCTTCGTCATCCGGCAATCAGGGATATGGCAGAAATTAACCAACCTACAAGCTGGTGATGCGTGGCTTCTGGGTAAGTGGAGACCTTTAGTACATAACAATGTTAAGCTTGATACACAGTGTTCCTGATGTGGTCTATTTTTGTTCACAGGAGACAGTGGATACCCTTGCATGTCCTGGCTGCTCACTCCTTATTTGGCTCCCACACCAGGGCCACAAAGTGCGTATAATTCCGCACTTACAGCCACCAGGCAAGTGGTGGAGCGCTGTATCGGCCTTTTAAAAGGCCGATTCAGATGCCTCCACCGCTCTGGTGGCGAGCTCATGTATGTGCCGGATATGGTGTCTAAAATTGTGGTCCTGTGTGGGATATTTCACAACATTGCCATAAGGAGTGGTGTCCCAATGCAGCCAGAGGATGCCTTACCTGAGGATGGCCCCCCCGAGGTTGGTCGAAGGTCAGTATGTGGGGGGGCCATACGCGATGATGTTGTGGCCAGATTTTTTAGGTAAGTTTGTTCAAAACTCCAGTGTTTATACCTAATGTGTTTTTTTTTTTGGGCAAACATCTAATTTATTTTTATTTTTCTCACCATCTTCTGTTTGTTCACATAATCTTTGGCACTCCAACGCTCACTACTTCCTGCTACCCTTACCAAACCTGGATCTGGTCCTTTTGGGCATATATTCTGGAACCCATATCGCAACGCCATGTTTGTGGAATCATGTTGGCATGGTCCTTCGTCAACCAGTTCTTGATTTTGTGTTTTTATTTATTTTTTTCTTGGTATGTGTTGTATTTGAATTTATCACTGTGTATTTTTTTGGGGAGTGACCACTTTGTTTGCTCTGTTATGTGGTGAATAAATGTTTGAAGAGTGAAATGGTCTTCCTTTTTTGGGACGTTAACAGCAAGTGTAACCAGGTTAACACAAGTTACATTTGACTAAGGGGTAAACCAGTACTGACGCCAGATGAGCAAAACTGAAATATGTTTTCAGCTTTCCAATCCACACCAAAAGGAAGCCTGGCCCAACCTTGGGATTTGTAAGATTGGCCTAAGCAGCTTGCGCACCAAGTAGGAACCTTGAAAATGTAGAAATCTGAAATTGACACTACACCCAAAAAGGGAAATTACATTGTTACTGTTATGTGTTTCTGGTGTCTGTTTGACATACAAAGACAAAACACAATCTAACTTTTACAAAAGGGAAATCCTTGCAGGAACTTATGTCAGGCTAAACTATTTTGGTTTTGGTTTTTAAAAATGATCCACAACGTATATTTGTCTTTAAAATTTTATTGGGAAAATACAACAAAAAAAAAAAATCTAATGCCGAAGGAGGCCAGACAGTCGGTCGAGGGCCACCAGAAGGCCGATTACATGGTGGCGCATCTGCCCCACAACATCCGCCACCTCTTGCCGACGCCTCTGTTCCTCTGTGGGTGAGAAAAGTGTGTGGGTTAATACAACAATAGGGACTCCACAGAAAAACATTAATTAAAAAACAAATCACTCCTAAACCCAAAAACATAAATAAAAAGTGTGGGCTGGCAAAAATACAAGGCCTAGGTACAAATTCCCACAGGTATGATATGTGTATGCTTAAATCACCAGGAAGAGGTAAAGGCAAACCTTCACAATCAACAAAAGTCAAGCCACAAAAACACGAAGAAAGGCACGACACATGATTACATACAAACAGTTTGTGGTTTAAAAAAAAATAATAAAAAACATACCGGGAAAAAAATCGGGAGCTCCGGCAAAACCTCCATGATCCTCCTCGGAGGATCCGTCATTCCCCAAAGAATGGGGCGGAGTTATGCTGGACTCCGGGGAGGGGGTAATTGGAAGAGGGGTGGGTGGAGGAGAGGGGGAAGTGGGACGGAGGGGAAGGAGTCCCGACATTTCCGGGAGAGGGTCTGGGAAGGATGGGGAGGAGTGGGGAATAGGGGAAAGATTTGGGGTGGAGTGTTGGCTGGGGGTTGGGGAGAGTGGCCGGGAACGCCGACGTTGACGGCGGAGTCTTGGCTGTCCCCCTAAAATATGTCAAATAAATTGCGTTTAGTTTATGGACAAATCCGGCCAAACAAACAAACAAAAAAAAAAAAAAAAATAGCAGTAGAATTAAAAATTCATAAAAAGAGGGAAAACATGCAGACGCAGATATGAGTACAAATAATAAATAGAACAGACAGGAAAACATGCAGACGCAGATATGAGTACAAATAATAAATAGAACAAACATGAAAACATGCACACGCAGTTTGCCCCACAAACACAAACATTAAAACCACAATACATAACACTTACTTGCCAGGATCTGCATGCGAAAGCATGCCAGCAAGCGGGGCGTTCGCCGTTGCAGGTCGGACCACCTGCGCTCCAGCTGGCCGATGTTGCGGCGTGATCCAAAGGACCGCAGGCGGGACCGTACCTCCGCATACGCGGAGCGCTTCTGCCGGTTGGTCATGGGTTCTGGCTGGCTGGTGATCCGGCGATCCATGACCTCCGTAAGCACCAGCAGCTCACGCCTGGTGAATGCGGAGGCTCTCATGATGGCAATGGTGTTTTTCTTAAAAATCATTTTTGATAAAGTGTGTAAAAATTTTCTGATTGGCTAATGTATTTTGGAAATTAACAGGAGCAATTTTATTGGTTAGTGTATGAGTCATGTGTTCGACAGGGCCAGAAATCTCTGGAGAGTTAGGATAGGCTTGATGCAGTGACATGCGTAAGCAAATTTAAATAAAGAAATGAACCCAGGGAAATATGCGGGGATACACAGCAATAGTACAATTGTTTAATTGTGGTTCACATGTTTTTTAAACAATACAAGCGAATGTTTCATCCGTACGTATTCTGCGGGTAAACACAAACACAGACAAGAGTAAAGTTTCTTTCATTGTGTTGAAAAAAAACAAACAATTAAGCTAATTGATACATTGATTGGCATGATACGATTGATGGAGGTAGGCAGAATAAAGGAGCAGGTAATCGACATCTGACAAGGCCACTTCCTGTTTATACTTGTGCGTGCGTTCCTTTCAAGCCATTTCGGGGATGTACGCTCGCTATTTCGTACGCTCGTTAGTTAGAGGAGGGGTCGTCAGAGTTTTGGGAGGAATTTTAGATGCGAACGAAAATACGAGCGAGCCATTGAATTTAAATATTTTTGTACGTACGCCTAACGTACGTGCGCCCGCTTGCGAGTGGGTCTGAATGAGGGCCTAAGTTTTGTGACTTTATAAGGGGCATTACTATGTGTGGCATAATGTCTGATAACGGGCATTATTGTGTGTGGCATATCTTATAAGTGGCATTACCGTGTGGCATAATGTCTAATAAGGGGCATTACTATATGTGGCATGTCTTATAAGTGGCATTACCATGTGGCATAATGTCTAATAAGGGGCATTACTGTGTGTCACATGTCTTATAAGTGGCATTACCTTGTGGAATAATGTCTAATAAGGGGCATTATTGTGTGTGGCATAATGTCTTATAAGGGGCATTACTACTGTGTGGAATAATGTATTATAAGGGGTGTTACTGTGTGTCATACTATGAATTGGGGGCCCTGCTGTGTGCTATACTTTGAATCAGGGTCCCTGGTGTGTAGCATAGGCCTGTTTGGTGGGGTAGGTGGGCAGTGATGTCACCACATGCTCTGACATCAGGCCTGCTGTCACTGTGTGAATCCGGGCTTAGTGTCACACTCTGCAGACCACCTCACAAGAGTGCAGGTGTGACTGTGTCATGTCTGCTGCCCGGGTGAGGAGGATTGTGAGTGCGGCTCCTTCCCACATGTCGCTGAGCAGGTAATACAGTTGTAAATGCGAGAACAACTCTGTATATTATTATTTTCCATCCAAATGTTTATTTCATGTGTTCCCCTTGTGTATCTTTAGAGGTCACACTGGGCCCACATTATGCTGTGGTTTGGGTGTTAATGGCTCATGTTTATATTAATATAAACTAGGGGTGAGCGGGTTCGGATTTCTGAAATCCGAACCCCCCCGAGCCCAACCGATCCGAGGCAGATCCGAGTCAGGCTCGACTTTTCCCGCCTGACTCGGATCTGAAATCGAGGCAAAACGTCATCATCCCGCCTTCCGACTCTCGCGGGTTTTGGATCCTATATAAGGTACCCGCGTCGGCGCCATTTTCTCACTCGGCTGTGGACAGTGAAGAGGGAGGGTGGGAGTTAGGGCTGGCTGGGCTGTGTAGTGTAGTGTAGTGTAGTGCAGAGTAGTGTTGTGCTGTGCTGTGCTGCGCTGTGCTGCTGTTGTCCACTACTTCAAAGTCCATAGGGGCTGGCTGTGTTGTGCTGTGCTGCTGTTGTTAATAGGGGCTGTGTCCACTACTTCAAAGTCCATAGGGGCTGGCTGGACTGTGTTGTGCAGTCAGTTCTCCATAGGGGCTGTGTCCACTCCAAAGTCCTGTGCAGTGTCCCAGTCCTAAAGGGGTGCTGTAGTGTTGTCCAGGGGGTGCTCTGTCCATCAGGGGTGCTCCCCCCAAGTGCTAAAAAAATAATATTTTTTGTGTGTTTGTGAATTGTGTGCGCAGTAGCCGCACGTGCATCAACAAAGTAGTGCCAAGCGTGCGCCTGTGTCATAAGTAAAGGGCCGGCTGGCTTGACCGTTAAAGGGTGCTGTAACCCCCAAAGTACACTCCAGTCCAAACCAAAAAAAAAATAATTTTCTCTGTTTGTGAATTGTGTGCGCAGTAGCCGCACGTGCATCAACAAAGTAGTGCCAAGCGTGCGCCTGTGTCATAAGTAAAGGGCCGGCTGGCTTGACCGTTAAAGGGTGCTGTAACCCCCAAAGTACACTCCAAACCAAATAACAAAATATTTTTTCTGTGTTTGTGAATTGTGTGCGCAGTAGCCGCACGTGCATCAACAAAGTAGTGCCAAGCGTGCGCCTGTGTCATAAGTAAAGGGCCGGCTGGCTTGACCGTTAAAGGGTGCTGTAACCCCCAAAGTACACTCCAGTCCAAACCAAAAAAAAAATTATTTTCTGTGTTTGTGAATTGTGTGCGCAGTAGCCGCACGTGCATCAACAAAGTAGTGCCAAGCGTGCGCCTGTGTCATAAGTAAAGGGCCGGCTGGCTTGACCGTTAAAGGGTGCTGTAACCCCCAAAGTACACTCCAGTCCAAACCAAAAAAAAAATTATTTTCTGTGTTTGTGAATTGTGTGCGCAGTAGCCGCACGTGCATCAACAAAGTAGTGCCAAGCGTGCGCCTGTGTCATAAGTAAAGGGCCAGCTGGCTTGACCGTTAAAGGGTGCTGTAACCCCCAAAGTACACTCCAAACCAAATAACAAAATATTTTTTCTGTGTTTGTGAATTGTGTGCGCAGTAGCCGTACGTGCATCAACAAAGTAGTGCCAAGCGTGCGCCTGTGTCCTAAGTAAAGGGCCGGCTGGCTTGACCGTTAAAGGGTGCTGTAACCCCCAAAGTACACTCCAGTCCAAACCAAAAAAAAAATTATTTTCTGTGTTTGTGAATTGTGTGCGCAGTAGCCGCACGTGCATCAACAAAGTAGTGCCAAGCGTGCGCCTGTGTCATAAGTAAAGGGCAAGCTGGCTTGACCGTTAAAGGGTGCTGTAACCCCCAAAGTACACTCCAAACCAAATAACAAAATATTTTTTCTGTGTTTGTGAATTGTGTGCGCAGTAGCCGCACGTGCATCAACAAAGTAGTGCCAAGCGTGCGCCTGTGTCATAAGTAAAGGGCCGGCTGGCTTGACCGTTAAAGGGTGCTGTAACCCCCAAAGTACACTCCAGTCCATACCAAAAAAAAATTATTTTCTGTTTGTGAATTGTGTGCGCAGTAGCCGCACGTGCATCAACAAAGTAGTGCCAAGCGTGCGCCTGTGTCATAAGTAAAGGGCCGGCTGGCTTGACCATTAAAGGGTGCTGTAACCCCCAAAGTACACTCCAAACCAAATAACAAAAGATTTTTTCTGTGTTTGTGAATTGTGTGCGCAGTAGCCGCACGTGCATCAACAAAGTAGTGCCAAGCGTGCGCTTGTGTCATAAGTAAAGGGCCGGCTGGCTTGACCGTTAAAGGGTGCTGTTACCCCCAAAGTACACTCCAGTCCAAACCAAAAAAAAAATTATTTTCTGTGTTTGTGAATTGTGTGCGCAGTAGCCGCACGTGCATCAACAAAGTAGTGCCAAGCGTGCGCCTGTGTCATAAGTAAAGGGCCGGCTGGCTTGACCGTTAAAGGGTGCTGTAACCCCCAAAGTACACTCCAGTCCAAACCAAAAAAAAAATTATTTTCTGTGTTTGTGAATTGTGTGCGCAGTAGCCACATGTGCATCAACAAAGTAGTGCCAAGCGTGCGCCTGTGTCATAAGTAAAGGGCCGGCTGGCTTGACTGTTAAAGGGTGCTGTAACCCCCAAAGTACACTCCAGTCCAAACCAAAAAAAAAATTATTTTCTGTGTTTGTGAATTGTGTGCACAGTAGCCGCACGTGCATCAACAAAGTAGTGCCAAGCGTGCGCCTGTGTCATAAGTAAAGGGCCGGCTGGCTTGACCATTAAAGGGTGCTGTAACCCCCAAAGTACACTCCAGTCCAAACCAAAAAAAAAATTATTTTCTGTGTTTGTGAATTGTGTGCGCAGTAGCCGCACGTGCATCAACAAAGTAGTGCCAAGCGTGCGCCTGTGTCATAAGTAAAGGGCCGGCTGGCTTGACCGTTAAAGGGTGCTGTAACCCCCAAAGTACACTCCAAACCAAATAACAAAATATTTTTTCTGTGTTTGTGAATTGTGTGCGCAGTAGCCGCACGTGCATCAACAAAGTAGTGCCAAGCGTGCGCCTGTGTCATAAGTAAAGGGCCGGCTGGCTTGACCGTTAAAGGGTGCTGTAACCCCCAAAGTACACTCCAGTCCAAACCAAAAAAAAAATTATTTTCTGTGTTTGTGAATTGTGTGCGCAGTAGCCGCACGTGCATCAACAAAGTAGTGCCTAGCGTGCGCCTGTGTCATAAGTAAAGAGCCGGCTGGCTTGACCGTTAAAGGGTGCTGTAACCCCCAAAGTACACTCCAAACCAAATAACAAAATATTTTTTCTGTGTTTGTGAATTGTGTGCGCAGTAGCCGTACGTGCATCAACAAAGTAGTGCCAAGCGTGCGCCTGTGTCATAAGTAAAGGGCCGGCTGGCTTGACCGTTAAAGGGTGCTGTAACCCCCAAAGTACACTCCAGTCCAAACCAAAAAAAAAATTATTTTCTGTGTTTGTGAATTGTGTGCGCAGTAGCCGCACGTGCATCAACAAAGGAGCAGCGCCAAGCGTGAGCCTGTGTCCCATAAGTAAAGAGCCGGCTGGCTCATTTCTTAAAGGCTGGTGTAACCCACAAAGTGCACTACTCTCCAGCAAAATTAAAAAAATATTTTCTGTGTTTAGCCGCACGTATATATCAAATCGATATAACATAAATGGAGGACCAAACTTTCTCCGATATAAATAAAATAGAGAAAGATCAAGAACCACTTCCTCCTAGTGCTGAAGCTGCTGCCACTAGTCATGACATAGACGATAACATGCCATCAACGTCGTTTGCCAATGCCGATGCCCAATGTCATAATAGAGGGCACATACAATCCCAAATGACAAAGTTCAGGAAAATGACCTTGAAAAAAACATTTAAATCAGCTGAAGAGAAACGTAAACTTGCCAATATGCCATTTACGACACGGAGTGGCAAGGAACGGCTAAGGTCGATCCCTAGTATGTTCATGACTAGTGGTTCAGCTTCACATGATGATGGAAGCCCTCCTCCCACTAAAAAAATCAAAAGAGTTAAGCTGGCAAAAGCACAGCGAAGAACTGTGCTTTCTAAGATATCACAAATCCCCAAGGAGAGTCCAAGTGTGGTGGTGGTTGCGATGCCTGACCTTCCCAGCACTGGACAGGAAGAGGTGGCTCTTTCCACCATTTGCACGCCCCCTGCAAGTGCTGAAAGGAGCACCCACAGTCCACTTGCTGATATGCAAATTGAAGATGTCACTGTTGAAGTACAACAGGATGAGGATACTGGTGTAGCTGGCGCTGAGGAGGAAGTTGGCGAGGAGGATTCTGATGGTGATGTAGTTTGTTTAAATCAGGCTCCGGGGGAGACAGTTGTTGTCCGTGGGATGAAAAAGCCCATCACGGTCATGCCTGGGCAGAAGACCAAACATTCCACCTCTTTGGTCTGGCAATATTTCTATCCAAATCCGGACAACAACTGTCTTGCCATATGTACCTTATGTAAAGGTGGAATAAGTAGGGGTAGGGACGTTAACCACCTAGGAACATCCTCCCTTATACGGCACCTGCAGCGCGTTCATAATAAGTTACTGTCAAGTTCAGAAACTTTGGCTAAGACCGTAAGCAGTCCAGGGACACCTAAATCCTGTTGTCCTGTTGTATCCAAGCGCCTGCAAACCACACCGTCAACTCCCTCCTCGTCAATTTCCTCCTTAGTCAGGATCGGAAGTAGTCCTGCAGGCCATGTCACTGGCATGACTGACTCTCCTATCCCGGATTCCTCCGGAGGATCCTGCATTGCTACGCCTCCTGCTGCCGCTGCTGCTGTTGCTGCTGCTGGGAGTCGTTCATCATCCCAGAGAGGAAGTAGGAACACCACTACTTTTACTAAACAATTGACCCTCCAACAGTCCTTAGCGAGGAGGATGAAGTACGACAGCAGTCATCCTGAAGCAAAACATATAACTGAGGCCTTGACTGCTATGTTGGTGTTAGACGTGCGTCCGGTATCCGCCATTAGTGCAGTGGGATTTAGACAATTGATGGAGGTAGTGTGTCCCCGGTTCCAAATCCCGTCTAGATTCCACTTCACTAGGCAGGCGATACCGAGACTGTACAGAAACGTCAGAAAAAGTGTCCTCAGTGTCCTGAAAAATGCCATTGTACCCAATGTCCACTTAACCACGGACATGTGGACAAGTGGAACAGGGCAGACTAAGGACTATATGACTGTGACAGCCCACTGGGTAGATGTATCACCTTACGCAGCAACAGCAGCAGCGTCACCAGTCGCAGCATCTCAGAAACGCCAGCTCGTTCCAAGGCAGGCTACGCTGTGTATCACCGGTTTCAGTAAGAGGCACACCGCCGACAACCTCTTAGAGAAACTGAGGGAAATCATCGCCCAGTGGCTTACCCCACTTAGACTCTCCTGGGGATTTGTGATATCTGACAACGCCACCAATATTGTGCGGGCATTACATCTGGGCAAATTCCAGCACGTCCCATGTTTTGCTCACACAATAAACTTGGTGGTGGAGAATTTTCTGAAAAGCGACAGGGGCGTGCAGGAGACGCTTTGGGTGGCCCGAAAAATTTCTGCCCACTTTCGCCATTCAGCGACTGCGTGCCGAAGACTTGAGCGCCAGCAAACACTCTTGAACCTGCCCCGCCATCACCTGAAGCAAGAGTTTGTGACGCGGTGGAACTCAACCCTCTATATGCTTCAGAGGATGGAGGAGCAGCAAAAGGCCATTCAAGCCTATGCATCCACTTATGACATAGGCAAAGGAGGGGGTATGCACCTGACTCAAGCACAGTGGAGAATGATTTCCGTGTTGTGCAAGGTTCTCCAGCCCTTCGAACTTGCCACACGTGAAGTCAGTTCAGACACTGCCAGCTTGAGTCAGGTCATTCCCCTCATCAGGCTTTTGCAGAAGCAGCTGGAGAAAGTGAAGGAGGAGCTAAGACGGAGCGATTCCGCTCGGCATGTGGGACTTGTGGATGAAGCCCTTCATTTGCTTTGCCAGGATTCCAGGGTGGTCAATATGTTGAAATCAGACCACTACATTTTGGCCACCGTGCTCGATCCTAGGTTTAAAGCGTATGTGGTGTCTCTCTTTCCGGCCGACACAAGCCTGCAGAGGTGCAAAGACCTGCTGGTGAACACACTGTCAGCTGAAGCGGAACGTGACATGTCAACAGCTCCTTCTTCATTTTCTCCCGCAACTGGGGCTGCCAGGAAAAAACTTAGGTATCCTAAGCAACCCGCTGGCAGTGATGCAGGGCAGGCAGGACCAAGTTTGGACATCTGGTCCGGACTGAAGGACCTGGCAACAATTTCTGACATGTCTACTGTCACTGCATATGATACTGTCACCATTGACAGAATGGTGGAGGATTACATCGGTGACAGCATCCAAGTAGGCATGTCAGACAGTCCATACCTGTACTGGCAGGAAAAAGAGGCAATTTGGAGGCCCCTGTACAAACTGGCTCTATTTTACCTGAGTTGCCCCCCCTCCAGTGTGTACTCCGAAAGAGTGTTTAGTGCAGCCGGGAACCTTATCAGCGAAAGGCGTAGGAGGTTGCTTCCACAGAATGTGGAGAAGATGATGTTCATCAAAATGAATTATCAGCTCTTCCAGGGAGACTAGCCTCCAGAACGTACAGAGAGACCTGTGGTGGTGGATTCAAGTGAGGACGAGTTAATACTTTGTGAGGATGAGGATGTACACACTGAAGAGGGTGAGGAATCGGTGGATGAGGAGGATGAGGATGACATCTTGCCTCCGTAGAGCCAGTTTGTGCAGGGACAGATTAATTGCCAGCTTCTTTTGTGGGGGCCCAAACGAACCAATCATTTCAGCCACAGTTGTGTGGCAGACCCTGGCGCTGAAATGATTGGTTTGTTAAAGTGTGCATGTCCTGTTTATACAACATAAGGGTGGGTGGGAGGTGTGAGGTGTTCAGAATAGACTGGAAATGAGTGGAAATTAAGATTATTGAGGTTAATAATAGCATAGGAGCAGAAAAACCTACAAATTCTGTGATTTTAGCTGTTTTTATGCTTTTTTTCAAAAAAATACAGATCCAAAACACAAAACCCAGAACCCAAAACACGGAAGGTTGGTTTTGGCAAAACCAATCCAGATCCAAAACACAAAGAAAGATCCAGATCCAAAACCAAAACACAAAAAGTGGCCGGTGCACACCCCTAATATAAACATCATGTGTCTACTTTTCCCTTGTATAAATGATGTAAAGGGAGGGGGGAGGGGGGCATGCCATGAGACCATACCCCTCACAGAGAGGCACACGTTGGTGTGCCATCCTCACTGATAACTAATGCCCTAACAAAATCCTACAGTGAACACTACACAGTACACCAATATGTGTAGTAATGGCTCTGCTTTGGTTCACAGATGTGTCATCCCTCTGGGTTCAGCACCCCTGCCCTAAAATAAAATCCTACAGTGCACACAATCTAATCCTCTACAGCTGCTAAGCCAGGGCTTGGTTATTGGGAAAATACCTTCCCTTTTCTGTGTGTGTGACCTACACCAATGCAGTACTAGCTCTACCTAACAGAACCAAATCAAATACCAATGTCTGACTATACCACATTTTGAATCCCATACAGAATGAGATTAATGGTGCATACACACACGGGACGATCGTCAACGATAATAATATCGTTGAACGATCTCCTGGGTGTGATGGATGATCTATTTCAATCATCCAGCACACCACCAACGACGGCCGCGGGTCCCTATAGTAACCAGGTCGATATCTGCCAGGTTGGCTTGCATGCATGGTCGATGGATGATATCTTTATCGTCCATATGTGTCCGTTCATTGGTGGTCGTTGGTGGGTTGGAGGCACCAAAAACTGCATGAACGATAGCAATAAGATCGATATAGTTATCGTTCATATCATGCATTTTAATCGTATCGTATGCACGCACCATAATACAGAGAATGATGTATACTTCTATTTTCTAATATTAATTATATTTGTAAGTGCATAGACTGAAGAGGGAGGGACCAGGAATAGTAAGGGGAGGAGTCTATACCAGGAGCCAGATCCTGATGCGAGGTGGGCCTGTGTGCTTTAAATGCCAGGGCCTATTTTTAGTCCCAGTCCGGCCCTGGCTGACTATATTGGTGAGGTAACTTTAATGTAACTTCCATGCACTCTCTCATCTGAGTTCCCAGCGTGCGACTCCCCCTGCAATGCCTTAAGGTAACAGGGGAGAGACGCTGCTTCTCCTCAGACAGCAGAAGTGCCTTTCTGTTGTTTCCTCTGTGTGTTAAGCTATTTGCACTCTCTCATCCCATGTTAGAATTGGACATGGGAAAGCAGAAGTGATTTAGCGTTTTATTAACCACAGACCTTACTTTCTTCGAGAGCATTCCCATAAGATATTTTCCATGTAACACTCTTTTATCTTATATGATCTAACTGCTGTTCTTTTATTGTATTGTACCTATTAGACAGAACTTGATCTTGTTACAAGGTGTAATTAATCCTCACCTTACTGCTGCCTGAGATCCTGAGCAATTCAACTGCATTGTATTAAACCGGTTTTGCCTTAGAAGTTACAGCAGACCTATAGATTAGAACTGTTGGTGCCTGTATATTGACACTATATTTTCGATTATTCTTATAATTATACTCATCTGTGTGTTTTCTCTCTGACCCACTGTGATTTTCAAACAAGTCGAGTTAGGAGGAGGGGTTAATTCAGTCTTAGATATTCGCCCATTTTTTTTTCACCTTGCCTATAATAACAGCAGAATTACTTTTATAGACCTAACAGGAGAATATATATGTTGTTAAATACTCCTTTATGCAAGATAAAGGTGAGGTGAAACATTATTTTATTTATATATAAACTGAGTGCTTTCCTTAGTCTTGATTGTAACATATGTGCTTTTTATCCATGTTTATACATCATTCTCACTGGCAGCGGATTTACACTTGATGTACTTGGTACATATAGGGCCAAATGTAATAGGGTGAGAGTTTAGAAAATGTGAGAGTTTAGCAGTAAACTCTCACATTGGTTGAGTTTTATCTTCAAAATGGGAAAACATCTGAATGAGATTTTAAATCGTGAGAGTTTTTTAAGTCTGAAAAAACATGCAAGTTCGCTCTGTTATTATGTTTTTGGACTCTATTACATTGGCAAAGTTTAAAAAGTGTCAGAAACTCTCACTTTTCTAAACTCTCACCCTATTACATTTGGCCCATAGTGTCTAAATACTCTTGTTCCCTGCTGCCATTCAATCAATGACTTGTGATACAAGGTAAATCACTCTCATATATTATATATACCAACAATTGTTTTCTTATTGTATGTTGATTGCAACATTTATGTTGTTTACGTTTGTTCACTATATGTATTTGTTTTACATGTGAGTTACCTAACTGAATTTATCCTAGTGTATATAAACTGAGTGCTTTCCTTAGTCTTGATTGTAACATTGTGCTCTTTATCCATGTTTATACATCATTCTTACTGGCAGCGGATTTACACTGATTGATGTACATATAGAGTCTAAATAATCTTGTTCCCTGCTGCCAATCCATGACTTGTGATACAAGGTAAATCACTCTCATATATCATATTATATATACCAACAATTGTTTTCTTACTTTATGCTGATTGCAACATTTATGTTGTTTACGTTTGTTCACTATATGTATTTGTTTTACATGTGAGTTACCTAACTGAAGAGAATTTATCTTACCAAGTTCACTATTAAAAGTTAAGTTTTAATTTCATATAATTCTGTTCATTCATTTTCATTACATTTCCTTTCTAAGAGTGCCCCAACAAAGGCTTATTTGTCTTTTTTCTAGTTTTGCACTTTGCATAACTATTTATTACAGCACAATAGTATAACCTGATATCCTGGGCACCACTAAGCACACAGTAACACAGCATAAGTAACTTGCATGCACTATCCCAGCGGTATGATGGAATGAAAATCGCGGCTTTACTCGCCGGCTCTGCGCTGAGAAGTAGAGTTGGTATGCAACGTGGAAGCTGCCATGCTGTTAGGTGACAATACATTCCTGTAGATGAAAGACAGTATACTTTCTGACTGAGGCGAAGTGGTTGGAGCAGGTCTGTATGCAGAGTGGGAGCTGCTGCGCTGGCAGGTACCGGAACACAGCGGCAGATGAAAGGCAATATACTTACTAACTGAGGCAAAGTGAGTGCTGCGGTGCTGGTGGGTAACAGAGCACAGCAGCAGATTAGTAAGCAGCGTGGAACCTACGGTGCTGACAGGTAATGCTACACAGCGGTAGATGGTGAGCTGGTACTTGTCAACTTGCTGGATGACCAGAGAGGAGAAGCAGGTCTGTTTACAGCATAGGAGGGCGCTGACAGGTGATGATACTCAGAGACAGAAGATAGTGAGAGTCCAAGAAGTAGTAGAGTCACAGAGGACAGGATTATCCTGGGTAGGAACACATTGTTCAGGCAATGGGTTGCTCACAGGAACTGGTTTAAATAGGAGGCGGTGAATAGCCATTGGTCAGACTGACCAGGTGAGCACACAGGTGCATTAGTTACTCACAGGTAGGCATCACTGGGATGTTCTGGAAACAGAAATAAATGTTTGATTCTGAAAGGAATGCTAAAGCTGGCCACACATCTAAAGATTATCTGTCCAACCAGCCAACTAGTTGATTGGTTGGAATGAAAATCTGGTACCGTATGGGAGTAACTGATGATCAGCAGTTTGCTCCTAAATGCCAGAAAACAGATGAAAATGGTCATCAGACAAGTTTGTTTAAATGTTTGATCCAAACAATTTGTTCAAACAACAGTTTTTGTCCATTTTCCGGCGTTTGGGAGCAAATTGCTGATTGTCATTTGCTGTCATACCTTACCAGATTTTCATTCCAACCAATCAACTAATTGGCTGGTTGGACAGATAATCTTTAGATGTGTGGCCAGCTTAAGACCCCGATTTGTGACAGACCTTCTGTTGTGTTGTTGTGTTTATGCTTTAAGGAGAAGATGAACTCCTTTTAGGTCTTTAGCTGCATTCGTTTTGAAGCAGAGAGCTTTCCTATTCTATTTTCTATATCTAAGACTGAGCTGATCATCTTCCCACCATTATACCATGACTGCACAACCCTCTCCTCTAGCACCCAAGTGCGCTGTCTTGGAGTTATCCTGGACTCATCCCTCTCCTTCAAACCACACATTGAGAACCTCTCACTGGCCTGCTGTTTCCATCTCAAAAATATTTCCCAGATTAGACCCTCTCTCACCCTGGATGCAACTAAGACCCTCATCCACTCACTGGTCATCTCCCGACTGGACTAATGTAACTCCCACCTCTCTCCGCTACAATCTGTCCTCAGTGCTGCTGCCCGGTTTATCTTCCTCTCCAAATGTACTACATCTGCCTCCTCTATCCTACAAGCCCTACACTGGCTCCCCTTCCCCTTCAGCTTCTCACACTCGCTTACAAAGCCCTCACCCATTCCTGTCCCATTTACATCTCCGACCTTATCCCCTTTCACACTCCCGTCCATTCTCTTCGCTCCACAACTGAACGCCGCCTCTCCTCACCACTGATTACTTTCTCCCACTCTTGAATCCAAGATTTTGCCTGTGCTGCTCCCGACCTCTGGAACTCTCTCCCTCTCCCCATCATAAAGCCTTCTAGCTCTCATCCTAACCCTCTGTCCCATGCACAGTCTGTCTGTCACTCGTCTGTCTGCCCCTCCCCTTTAGAATGTAAGCTGGCATGAGCAAGGCCCTCTTCCCTCATGTGCTTCTCCTTTCCCTTGCTTAATGCTATCATCTCCATATCTGTAGAACCAAAAGGGTGGCTGACTGGGGGCCTCAGGCTTGTCATAACCTGTATGGGCTCATTTTATTTACATAAATGTGAGTGCGATTACCAATGACCTTACAAATATTGACAAATTCAGGTGAAAGGTGTGCTTGATTCTATTAAGTGGAACTACAAGACCCAGCATGCTGTACCAGCTGATCGGTGGGAGGGTATGCTGGTAGTTTCACACCAGCTGGAGAACCTCAGGTTGCCCAAGCCTGTACTATTGGCTTGGATAGGTTTGCCTTGAATATCCTTTTACTTCACTGGACCTCCTGATTTTTCTAAAGTCACTTTCTGCGTCGTGGAACGCAAACAGCCACCATGCGTTCCACCGCTGCCCCTCCTGTGCAGCGGAAGCAGGAAGCAAGGACTTGTGGCAGGAGGAGTTTGGGCTTCCGCCTTCACTGGAGAGGGCACCCCGCGCGTGACGTCAGCAGGCCTGTCCGCCGAAGGGAATCTGGCCACGCCTACTATCCTGCGTGAGCTGACTGTACGCCCTTATTATTATAGAGAATATTACCCGACCAGCCTGTAAAACCAGAGTACGGGCACTAGGTGGCGCTCACACACTGTATATAGTCACATAGACAAGGACGGGTTTAATCACATGACCTGTGTAAGGCGACTCACATGCTCTAGAGTAGTGACAGGATCGGAGGGATATACCTCCGGAATAAGGTTCCGGCCTGTGTGTGGGAAGAAGAGACTTGTTGCAGTGCAGTCACATCAGTGTAGCCGGGAGCTGCTGCTGTCTGTATCCGCCGGTCACATCCGCCTACATGGCCAGGTATGTGCTATAGTGCCAGTGGGTTCACCCCTATTGGACTGCTTTACTACCCTGACCTGCATCACCCCCCCCCCCCATCTCCCTCCTAGGAGCTTTTCTGTACCAACAGTAGTTCTGTCAGACACCACCTCATATCTTCTTCCTCTCACTCATTTATGTATGTGACTACACTGTAACTTTTAGTGATTACACTATATGTATTTGGCAAGATCTCCTGCGTTCACTACAGGTACTACACCCCAAACTCCGTTACCCCTCTCCAGTTACTTTCAGGTGTGATTTCCTCCCCTTTCCCCATCTGCACTACATGACACTGTGCCCACCCATCTTAACTGTGTAAGACTGCCCACCTGCTTTCTCTTCAGTTATTCCACTCCAAACAATGGCTCCTTAGGGGGTTCCAGTGGCGTCACTCCATCTCTTTTCATGCTCTCCTCCTATCTGTCCTCAGTAACGCTGTGCCCACCCATCTTCAGTGGGTGAGAATGCCCACCTACCCGTGCTTCCTCCCAAACTTCACCTCCCCAGTTACCTCCAGGTGTGGCACCTCTACTCCTTCCACTACCAGCACTTGATGACTTTGTGGGTGGCATTGGTGGGCATTGCTGCTGCACAATGCTGGTGTCATCGGTCTATTCTGCATGGATCTTGTGCGGTTGTCTTCCCACAGTACAATGTCATACTGGTAAGTGAATGATAGGGTTGGGTACAGGATGCCCCCCCCCCCTTCGCAACCTAAACTTAAGTCTCCCCCTAAGTACCTAACCGCACTACTTACAGTCGGGTTGCTGGCGCCAGGATTTTGACTCGTGTCGGGATACCAGAGACCGCATTGTGAATGCTGGCACCTCGTACGCCAGGATTGAAACTACATCCTGTGGGGATGAATGCAGCGCTACTTACTTTGCTATATGGAGGTTCATGTTGTCATTGACTAATACAATACCTAATATGCTTTTTGTAAGTAGATAATTGGTTTATGTTGGGGGTGTTGATTTTTTTTTTTGTCTTTAATAACCTTAATATTGCTTTAGCTTACTGTGTTTGTTTCTTCTCTTTGTCCAGACAGGCAATCTAACCATGGCGGTCAAATCTTCCCTGGACACACATCCTCTGAATCTTAAAGGAAACATGTTTTCATGGACAGGGCTGTGAACAATTTTGGAACTTTCCCTCCATTGCATGGATTACACGCATGTAGCTGGTGATGGTGATTGGCCTAATCGGGCACTTACTATTTGGTTTGTGTGAGACTGAACAACCTCTTCTGTAAGCAGACATGAAGCCTCGGTGGTCATGCAGTTGGGTCAGCCTGGTCTTGATACTCTGTCCATCACTTTTGTTATTGCCAGTACTGGTGAATGGTGAACGTATACCCGCAGGGCATCAGCGTGAAAGTTCTGGAAAATATCATGGTAAGAAAGGGTTGGATATATGTATTTAACCATTTTATTGTTAATTATTTTTTTTTTTATAGCAACAACATCATGTTTCACAGTGCTGTCTAACCAGAGCATTGTATACAGTCCCAGCTCAGTGGGATTTGCAATCTAATTTCTCCTTTAGGTTGCATCACAATGTAAATTGGTTGTACACTGTGCTTTTTACAGATATCTCCAATTGATCATATAGAGCAGTACACAATCCCCCCATCTTTTATAGTCCATGTAGCAGTAGGGGTCTGGATTAGCATTTGCCAATAATGGGATTGTCGTTTTTTGGGCAGCCCCTGGTATTGGTGAAATCTGCCACCCCCCTCATAGGGGCTTATGTAATAGGTTCTGGGATTACAGACCCCACGTGATTTTGGCAAGTGTGAAGCTAAATTTAAAGCACCAGTCAGATCTAAGGCTGGCTTTGCCTTAATACCCACTCCTGCTTTAAATTTAGCGACAAACTCCCCAAAATCACGTGGGGTTTGTAATCTTGGAACCTATTACATAAACCCCATAATCTTTTCTTCCCATTACGTGATGCCCTGTACTCGCTTCTTTTTTCCTCTGCAATACAGTTTGGCCTATCACTTGCTCCTTATTCTGTACGACCATCATTATCATTGGCTCATGTGTTAGAACTCTGGGCCTGATTCAGACCCGCTCGCAAGCGGGTCGATGTTGCCCTAGTGCGCACGACCGAGGGAGCTCCGTCGTGCGCATGCGCGAGACCCGAATAGCGACGGCCAAGCCATCGCTATGGGTCTCGCACCAAAGGGGGCGTGC
This sequence comes from Taudactylus pleione, assembly GCA_031769625.1. NCBI lineage: Eukaryota > Metazoa > Chordata > Amphibia > Anura > Myobatrachidae > Taudactylus > Taudactylus pleione. The sequence goes on from JAUIMM010000179.1 coordinate 863,350, forward strand.
TGTCGATGGTGAGTGACAGCACGCCCCCTTTGGTGGGCGTGCCGGGGGCGTTGCTGCCCAGACGGAGGCGTTCCCATGGGAACACCTCCCGTCTGGGGCCAGCCCCACTGTGATCACTAGTGATGTCAGTGGGACCGCAGGGTCTCGTTGCAAGCCCGATGGTCTTGACCATCGCGACCATCTTTTTGGCCGCTCGCATAAGCTGTGGGTGGTCACCCACAGCTATGCGAGCGGCCAGGAGGCCACACCAATAATAGGTAGGACGGCCCTGATTCAGGCCCTCTTTACAGATCAGTTTTTTATACTTACACCCAGAGCTAAGACCCAATTTCAATATCTGACCAAAACAAAGAGGGATGGAAATACTTCAATCAGATTTCATCATTAGATTACAACAGTTTCTTAGTTTTACACCTAAAAATGATCTATGGCCTGTAGGTAATACATGTTGAAGTTGTATTACTCATCCCACTCCCCCAAGGTTTAAGTTTGCTCCCTGCTCCATATGATCTTAGATTATTCATAATGTATTGGATAATACCTATTGGCTCGTATAAATTACTTTTTTAAAGGGGGCTCTTAATTCCTCCCACCCTTGTATTTTGTATATTTTATAGGATTTATTCATATTTCAGCATGGGGCAGGGGAGGCTAGAGTGGTAATAATTATTTTAATGTGTAGTGGAGGGATAACCTATAACTAGGCTACACAGCCTATGTGGACACCCGCTCTAATTGGTGTGTACAGCCGCATTCATTGCTGACTGGTGCATAAAATCAATCATCCAGCCATGGAATCTTCATAGACAAACTTACTTACCATTATGTCTGAAAGTGATTTTCCTCTCCAGCTTTTATGTACCTATAGCGGAAGGGGACGGCAGTGCGGAGGTACTATGTCGACGGTGTTATTCGTTGACGCGACCGATTACGGTCATGGCTCCGGTACAGGAGCCGCCCTGGGCTTGTTTTGCCAAATCGCTTACAACCCTCGTGGGCCAGTTAGCTCCGCAGCCTGCCCTCACTCAGATGGGTTTGTCCCAGCAGTCAGTGGTGTCGTCACCCATGCAGGGTTTTCCAAGACAATTGATGGTACCCCACAGTCTCCCTATTTCCCCTCAGGTCTCTCATGAGCCTGCGTGGGTTAATTCGTTAACAAGCTCTGTACAGCAGTTGTCAGACGTATTGCAAGGGGAGTCTGTGATGCGGCCTCACAAGCGGCCGGTGGCGTCTCTGTCTGCTCCTTATGAGGATGACGACGGGACGTCCGATGATGGGGAGATTCTGGATCTTTCTGACCAGGAACCTCCCCGTTCTAAAAAGTCGGACCCTAAGTCTAAGGTGTATATACCTGGCCTTATTCGTGCAGTCCGTACTGCTTTAGTTATTGAGGATGAGGAGCCTCCGGTATCAAAGTCCAAATACGCCTTTTTCAAAGATGTTAAAGGAGATACCACAGTGTTTCCTCTTTCGGGGCAATTAGTTGACCACCTGGAGGAAGCGTGGAAACAACCAGGCAAACGATATCAGCCTCAAAGGCGTTTAGCAGTGACGTATCCGTTTGCAGACAATTATTTTGCCAAGTCGGAATCCCCGCCTCAGGTGGATTCTCATGTTACATGCCTTGTCCGTAGTACCACATTACCCATGCCATCCATGTCCTCCCTTAAGGATGCTACGGACCGCAAGGTGGAGATTTGCCTGAAGTCCGTCTATTCCCTTGCGGGGCGGGGGGGGGGGGGGGTCAGCGCGGCCGGCTATTGCCATTTGCTGGGTTGCCCGAGCTATGGAGCGCTGGGCTGATGCATTTGAGGCGTCCTTCGATTTCGGCTGAGCAGACGGAGTTGATCGGCAATCTCCGGGATTCGGCCACTTATATCAACGAAGCGGCCTTGGATGTTAGTACCCTGGCGTCTCGAATTTCTTCGGCAGCTGTGGTTGCTCGTCGCACCTTGTGGTTCCGATCCTGGAAGGCGGACGCTGATTCCAAAAAGGGTTTGGAGGCGTTGCCTTTTAACAGAGAAGTTCTCTTCGGTCCGGACCTGGATAAGATTGTAGCCACGCTGGCGGCAGCTAAATCGGCATGTCTCCCGTCGGCTGCTGTTCCTTCTCGTTCAGGTACTCCGTCCTTTCGGTCTTATAGGGCCCAAGGTAGGCCTAAGACTCAGTCCTTTCCCCGACCGGCTGGCCCCAAGAAATCGGCCAAGCCCCGGAAACAGGCCTGGAGTACCAGACGTCCGGCCCCTAAGCCAGGCCTGACTGTCCGGGCCTCCCTTTGGGGGATCCCAAAGTGGGAGGCCGCCTGCTGCAGTTCGCCCGGTGTTGGTCGGTCACCACGACAGACACTTGGGTTCTCGAGGTGGTCTCACACGGGTATGCCCTCTCCTTCCGGCACAGACCCCCAGCTCGGTTCTTCACCACGGGTATACCATCAGACCGGAACAAATCCACGGAGCTGCGGAAGGTTTTGCACACTATGCTCCAGGCTGGAGTTATAGTGCCTGTTCCATTCTCCCAGAGGGGCCAGGGTTTCTATTCCAATCTCTTTTTGGTGCAGAAACCCAATGGGTCGTTTCGTCCGATTCTCAACCTCAAAGCTCTCAACAAATCTTTGCGGGTGCCGAAGTTTCGGATGGAGACCCTACGGTCCATCATTCTGGCGCTGGAACCTGGGGACTACATGGTGTCATTGGACATACAGGACGCTTACCTGCATGTCCCTATTCTTTTGCGCCATCAGCAGTTCCTCAGGTTTGCAATCCGCAGCGACCACTTTCAGTTCCGGGCGTTACCTTTTGGCCTGGCGACAGCACCACGTGTTTTCACCAAGGTGATGGCGGTCATGGCGGCTTACCTGCGGCTGCAAGGGGTCCGTATGTTGCCGTACTTGGACGACCTTCTCTTAGTGGCAGGATCTCCGGAGCTCCTTCTCCGCCACTTGGACCTGACCATTGCGCTACTGCAACGGCACGGCTGGTTGATCAACTGGCAGAAGTCCACCCTGATCCCGTCTCAGCGGATTCTGCACCTCGGAGCCTTATTGGACTCGGGACAGCAAAGGATCTTTGTGACGGGGGAAAAGATCGCTGCCTTACAGTCGAGGGTGCGCAGTTGTCTGCAGGGCCGCCGGGTGTCTCTGCACTCGGCGATGAGGTTACTGGGCTCCATGGTGTCGGTATTCGACATGGTGGAATATGCCCAGTTTCACTCCAGACCTCTGCAGCACCTGATCCTGTCCAAATGGAATGGACTGCCTCAGTCTCTGAAATCCCAGTCGATAGTGCTCACTCCGGAGGTTCGCCTGTCTCTTGCCTGGTGGTTGCAGACGACCCATCTCAACAAGGGTCGTCCGTTCTGGGTGGCGAATTGGGTCCTGTTGACAACGGACGCCAGTCTTCAGGGCTGGGGAGCAGTTTCGGGTCCACACTTGTTCCAGAGCAGGTGGACTCCGGCGGAAGCGGAGCTTCCAATAAACATCTTGGAACTCCGAGCGGTTTTCAATGCTCTCCAGCAGGCACATCGGGTTCTCCAGGGTCGCCCAGTGCAGGTCCAGTCGGACAACGCTACTACCGTGGCCTACATAAACCGGCAAGGAGGAACCCGAAGTCGAGCGGCTCTCGTAGAGGTGTCTCGGATCCTGGTATGGGCGGAGCGCAATCTTCCGGCCATATCAGCGGTTTTCATCCCAGGAGTGCTAAACTGGGAGGCGGACCTTCTCAGTCGCCAGGACGTTCATCCGGGGGAATGGTCCCTGCACCCGGATGTTTTTCAACTGCTGGTGGACAGATGGGGTCTTCCAGAGATCGACCTCATGGCGTCCCGGCACAACAACAAGTTGCCGGTGTACGGGTCTCACACAAGAGACGAAGAGGCGTCTCTGGTGGATGCTCTGTCCGTCCGGTGGACGTTCCGGTTTGCTTATCTCTTTCCTCCGGTCTCCCTTCTTCCACGGGTAATCCGCAAATTCAAACAGGAAGGAGGGACGCTACTGTTGATAGCTCCCGCATGGCCCAGACTGCACTGGTTCTCAGACCTTCAGGGTCTGTCCGTGGACAGTCCTCTGCGGTTGCCGCTATGACCGGACCGTCTGTCACAGGGTCCTTGTCTTCACCCGGACCTGACTCGGCTGTCTTTGACGGCGTGGCTGTAGAGATGGCCATGTTAAGGTCCAGGGGGTTTTCCAGCTCTGTAGTGCGGACCATGCTAAGAGCTCAGAAAACGGTCTTCCATGAGAATATACCATCGCGTGTGGCATACGTTCTTCCAGTGGCGTCGACCGAGAGGTTATGCACCGCCGGAGTTTCGTTTGTCTCGGGTACTCTCCTTCCTACAGGCGGGACTCGACCATGGGCTTCGCCTTGCTTCTTTGAAGGTGCAGGTTTCTGCCCTGTCTGTCTGGTTTCACCGTAGGATTGCTACAATCCCTGATGTGCGCACCTTTATGCAGGGCGTTCTGTGAATTCAGCCGCCTTTTGTTCCACCTGTGGCGCCATGGGACTTGGCTGTGGTCCTGAGGGCTCTCCAGGGACCGCCATTTGAACCACTGGGCTCAGTGGATCTTAAATGGCTAACAGCTAAGACTGTTTTCTTTCTGGCCATAGCTTCGGCCAGACGTGTTTCTGATTTAGGGGCTCTCTCTTGTAGACCCCCTTTCTTGATTTTTCATGGGAACAGGGCAGTGCTACGCACTCGTCCTGAATTTCTTCCCAAAGTTGTTTCCCAGTTTCATGTTAATGAGGAAATAGTTGTTCCGGCCTTTAACTCACCTGGTCTTTCAGTGGGTGAGGCCACTTTGGATGTTGTGCGGGCCTTAAGGACTTATGTTGACCGCACTTCTTCATTTAGGAAGTCGGACGCCTTGTTTGTCCTCTATGGCTTCCGTAAAAAGAGTTGGCCTGCTTCAAAGCAAACTTTGGCAGCCTGGATCCGTATGGCAATTTTCTGAAGCTTATCTTCATGAAGGCCTACCGGTTCCTCCTTCTCTGAAGGCTCATTCCACTAGGTCTGTGGGTCCTTCGTGGGCAGCTCGACGTGGTGCCTCTGCAGTCCAGATCTGCAAGGCTGCTACGTGGTGCTCTGTCCATACCTTCGTGAGGTATTACAGGTTTGACACCTTCGCCTCTCATGATGCTACCTTCGGGCGGCGGATTCTCCTTTCAGCACAGGAGCGTCCCCACCCTTAAAGGATACTGCTTTGGGACATCCCCAAGGTATCCCGTGGATACCCTATGGACCCTGAAGTAGAAAATATGAGATATGGTAAGAACTTACCTTTGTTATCTCTATTTCTACGAAGTCCATAGGGTTCCACAGGACTCCCGCCCTGTCGCGCCTGTGCTAGTGATGGGCTTTACTCTGGTCACCGGTTTTTCCGTCTCCCTCTGGTGAGAATGTGATTCTTGTGTGTGTCCAGAACTTTCTTCTCTCTCTTCCTTTTCCTCCTCCGGCCTATGGCTTGGTAACTAACTGAGATGCCTTGGCTCGGGGGCGGGGTATAGGAGGGGGACCCTAGTGCTTCCTGGGAGGACTGAAAACTTAACTCTATGGTGCCCGATGCCTGACATCATCACCTATACCCAAGGTATCCTGTGGAACCCTATGGACTTCGTAGAAATAGAGATAACAAAGGTAAGTTCTTACCATATCTCATATTATCCCTGTGCACACCGCAAGGTCCATCAAAAAATGATCTGACAAGTTTGATGTGTACTAGACTGGCCTGCTCAATCCCAATGAACACCTTTGTGATGAATTGGAACACAGGCTGCAAGAGTAGCCTTCTAGTCCAACATCAGTGCTCATCCTCTAATGTTGGTGTGGCTGAATGGATACAAATCCCGCGCAGCCATAATCTAGAGGAAAGCCTTCTCGGAGGGGTGGAGACAGTTGTTACAGCAAACATGGGACCAACTCCATATTAATGGCCATGATTTTGGAATGCTTAATTCAACAGGCACATAGGGGTGTGATGTTCGGGTGTCAGACGTACACTACATGGCCAAAAAGTATGCAGTCACATACATGCCCCTGTCCTAGGCACATTTTAAGCATATAAATTGTTGATCTATCCGTTGCTTAAGCTGTGCTATTTAAAGTAAATGTCTTTTGGCATGTCACACAGTCGTTATTAAATATGACAAGGCTGTCTGATTCTTTCCCTTTTTTTTTTTTTTTTTTTTTTTTTTAATAAGAAATCTGCAAACTTGCATCTCCATGCAATGCATACTATGTTTATTATCCTTTCAGTTTATTTGTACATGGAATAACCTTGCCTTGTAAGGAAATACTGCAAGTAATAAGTTCTGTTCTGTAAATGATTGTATTGTTATGAAAGGACGGTTTTATTGTCCACCTTATGTTCCGGTTAACATAAAGTGCAGGAAGCAAACACTTTGTATATGTAACAAGTTGAGGGCTGAGTGTATTACAGACCTTTTCCTGGTAACAGCGGAAAACACAACTAGTGCAGGAAATGTAACCCTCTTCTGACTGACAGGAGGCACAAGAGCCCTAAGGCTGCGGGGCGGTATGTAATGGATTGCTCCCCGAATCCCTGCACAGTGGAGGTATAGATGCCGCAAAGCAGTAGTTAGAAGTGGCATTATTTTCCCAGGGCCTGACAGTTCTCCTATAGGACTAAATTGTCTTTTGGTTTACATGGACTTCTCACTGTGAAAAGGTATTTATTTATACAGTACATCAGCAGCCAGGTATCATGTTGTTTGTGTTGAATGTTGTGGTGATTTGTAGAAGTCTTGTGCCTGTTATTGCAGTGCTGGCACATGTCCTCCTAGTTCTTGTCTAGGTGCTTGCCCACTTAATCGCAGTCTAGCAATGGGACTGATTCCAAGATGCACACAAAATGGCTGTAGGTTCAGGCAGCCGTGGAAGCCTGATATACTAATGCTGGGCATACACTATACAATCATCTGTCCAATCTGGCTGGTTGGAATGAAAACCTGGTAATGTGTGGGAGTAAATGACAGTCGATCATGTGGCCTTAAACACTGGAAAACGGACAATAAACAATTGTTCAAATATCTGGTTGAATTCGACCATTTTTGTCTGTTTTCCAGTGTTTGTGAGCAAGTGGATGATTGTCATTTGCTCCCATACATTACCAGGTTTTCATTCCAACCAGACAGATATCTGACAGATAATTGTATAGTGTATGCCCAGTGCCGCCCAGTGATATTTCGCCAGCTGCAGCAATCGCCATAATTAATATCAGCACTTGCACCAGCCCCATGCTGGGTATAAGACCTCAGTCAGAATCGCACAGAGCTCTAGATTCATGCCCACGAGACTCCCATGGCACCAGCACAAATCAGGGCCGTTCCATGCACTCAAATTGTTGCCAATTAACTGCAACCCTGAGACTCCTAATGTCACAGATCTGACGAGTTGTGTACGAGTTGCAATACAACGGAGATCAACACAAATGCATAAACTCGCTTATACTGTATACAAACATTCACTGTTGGCGTCAAAGTACACAGATCCGTCCATCTCAGGGAGGGTGAGGGGGACAGAGATGAGAGACCTGGGGGAAAAAAAACCTGCAACGGAGGGCACGATAACTAGTAACCCGACTTATGACTGATCCAAAATACTATTTATAGTATGAGATGAGAACTACTTTCCGCATATAAAGAAACGTTTCTCCTTTGAGGCAGGGAAAGTCTGTGCACACTGCAAATTACTTCTTCTGTAAATGTGGAAAAACCGCCTGCCGCTTTCTCTTATAGAAATGATCTCATCCCACAATACAAAACTTAGTTTTGGCGAGCTGGTGCAAATAGTGATGCCTCCTATTTGCCAAACTCCTCTAATTAGGTTGTGGAATCATCCGCACGACCACAGATGTCGCCGCGTTGAGCTTAGTGCAATAATGACTCCAGATTAGGAGCATGACATCCCAAAATTGCTTTTGGTCAACAAGGTAGCACTTTGCGATTCTTAAAGTTCGCTTGTTTTAGTAATTCTGTAAATCGCCGTCGCGCGCAGCGGCCATTCTGTTGGCTGAGACGATACTTATGAGACTGTAGACTGTCCGCTGACAGTGACATCACGGAGGCACGCCATGTACAATATTAATTAGCGCTGCTTCCTAGCTGTAGAAAAGCAGCAGCTTCATGAATATCCGGTTAGTCCATAAAAAATGTGGGTGACAAAAAGTGGGATTTAAAAATAGGATCCCTGCCTCACGGTGAGAGGAATGGAAAAAATAATACAAGAAGTTGCCGTTCTGTAGATATTTTTTTGAAAAACAACCTTTGTGTGTGACTGGATCCTATTGTCCCCACCATGCACCATTTCCTTAGCAATCAGGCTGGCACAATAATGTGGTACCTAACCTTCTTACATCTATTTTCCTGTAGTTATTAAGCTTACGAGATGGGACCCTCTTACTCTACTAATAACCAGTTATGTTATTACTCTGTCTATAGTAAAGTGCTGCAGTATACATTGGTGCCGCATACATAAATATTCTTAATAATAATGTTGGTGACAGAACTTATTCCATCACCTTGGCACTCTTGTACTAATATCTTTCATTATGCTATGCTACAAATGTGCTGTGTGTTTGAGCGGAGTCTTCCCTGTTAAGAAATAGCTGAGTAGTGGTGGCCACAGCCCCTAAAGGCCACGATAGCAGAAACCAGTGTTCTTCCATGGTAATAATGAGACTGCTCTGCGGTAACGTTTTATATGTAATATGTATTGTGTGGGTTCTAGAGGGTTTTCCCTTTCCTCAGACCACACCACTTATTGTGCTTGCCCTCTGGCGACTGGTACTAAATACATTGCTTTGCCTGATCGGTCTCATTTTTGTTTTTTTCATCTGTGGTTTTCTATAATCACGCCGTTACTTCTGTAAAGCTGCATACACACGTAAAGCTTTTCTGTCCAACCATTCAACTAGCTGATTGGTTGGAGTGAAAATCTGGTAATGTATGGGAGTAACTGATGATCAGCAATTTGCTCCTAAATGCCGGAAAATGGACAAAAACTGTTGTTTGACCAAATTGTTTAGATCAAACATTTAACAAACTTGTCTGACCGACCATTTTCATCTGTTTTCTGGCATTTAGGAGCAAATTGCTGATCATCAGTTACTCCCATACGTTACCAGATTTTCATTCCAACCAATCAACTAGTTGGATGATTGGACAGAAAATCTTTACGTGTGTATGCAGCTTTACTCTTCAATATGAATGCTATTTGAACTTGCAATGGTTGTATTTGTCACTTTTATAGCAATTTTTGATACAAGTTTAAAAAGATAAAAAACAAAATGGGCGATATTACTGTTACACATACTCCCATATACTTTGGGTGCGTTAAAACCATTGAATACTGCCCTATCTCCCGTCTAAAGTGACAGGAGATTGCGGGGCGCTATTCAATTGCCGATTATCGCGCCGATCGCACTTTGGTCAGGTTTAGTTAGCCCTGTAAAATGGCTACCCTCGACCAAAGAGCTGGACGCGATTGCGAAAACTGCCGCTTGGACGCCCAAATGGGCTACTTTGCGACCATTTTAGCTCGCACCCCTGGGGTGGGGGGTGCGAGCTGAAATGGTGTGTTGGCAGCTGATCGCGCCCAACAGGAGCAACAATTGAATAGCTCCATCGGGCGCTGAGGGGGGTAGAAACAATATCTATTCACTTCATGAACAGCGGCTGGGTGGATTGGAAAGGTTTGATAACCAAATGATCCATACACTGAATGATAACTCTCACGCCAGTCGTTTGGTCGGCTGGATTGCACAATTGTTGCGTAGTATAGGCCAGCTTACATGTTATATAAAATAACAGACAAAATGAAGGGTGTATTTGTGATAGTCAGATTTGGCATACATATGTGTCCTCATACACCTAGCGTCCATACGCCATACAGCGAGAGACTGTGTCGCTCCGAGAGGGGAAGCAATCGGGAAGCCGACTGCCTATATACCGGCAAGGGTGAAATGCCGGGCGTCTGGATGTAGACACCCGCATTTCCCCGACGCCGGGAGACCGGCGCCCGGCATCACGATCGTAGTGATGCCGGGCGCCGCGAGCGGACAGCCGCGGGGGGGAGGGTTAGGTTTAGGGCTCCCGGGGGGGACTTAGGGTTAGGCACCCGCCCGGGAGGGTTAGGCTAGGGGGAGGGAGGGTTAGGGTTAGGCACCCCCGGGGGGGACTTGGGGTTAGGCACCCCCCCGGGGGACTTAGGTTTAGGTAGCGGGGAAGGGGGTGGTTAGGGTTAGGCACTTGGGGGGGAAGTTAGGGTTAGGCACCCCTAAGGAGGGTTAGGGGGGGTTAGGTTAGTGGATACTTACCTATCCACGATCGGGATTTCCAGCGCTGTCGGGCTTCCGCTGCGTCGCACTCTGCTCCTGTCGGGCTGCCACTGACGGGAATCGAACCGCCTGGCGGTATTTCATACCCATTCCCTCCGAGAGATGTAGAGTGCTGCACCTTTCTCTAAATTTTGTGTCTTATTTGTATCGTAGACGCAGCGAAGCTTTGCTCGCAGTACCCTGGGGACGCTGGGGTGTAACTAACCGCACAAGAATTAGTTTTAAACACCTACAGAGTCGCAGATAACTTTGTGTGAGAGAAAAAATGCAGCAACTGCATTGTAGCACTTCATATGCAGAATCAGACCCATTCGCACACAGATGTACAAATGACACACATCAAATTGATCAATCCAAGCTGGCAATATAATTGTCTCTCCTAGTTTTTTGTTTTATGGGAATAAGATGCACATTTTGAGCTAGAAAATGCTTAGCATGGCCGAGTCGCCATGGACCTGAGAGGAGCTAATTGCCAACACTTGAGCTACAGTGTATGAGGACACGTCTGTATGTAGTTAAGTAGGTAAAGTTCATGGTGTCAAAAGCAAAGAATCTGGCCCACTGTAATGCGTTGGGCAGCATGGTTGGTGTAATGGATAGCATTACTGCCTCACAGCACTGAGGTCTTGAGTTTGATGCCCAGCACAGTACTAACTGTGTGGAGTTTGTATATTCTCCCCGTGTTTGCTTGTGTTTCTTCCCACAGTCCAAAAATACACTGGTAGGTTAATTGGATCCTGACAAAAAAAATGAACGTGTGTGTGTGCTGGGAATATAGGCCCTCATTCAGAGCCGCTCGTTAGCGGCAGTACGCTCGTTCCGAGCGATGTTTGCACATCTGCGCATGCGTACGGTTTTTAGTACGCATGCGCGAACCAGTCAGTGCGGCCAAAAATCGTTGGTACGCAATATAGCGAGTGCCTGCTATTTTGAATGACAGAATGAGGCGTATGTGGGTGGTAACAGGGGAAGGTGCTTGAAAATGGGGAGTGGAGATCCGAACGCAGGCGTGCTTAAAGGTCAAAACGGGCGTTTTATGGGTGTGTATATTTAAAACAGCAGCGTCATTGTTCACGTCACTGGGTTATTTTATAGCCAGAACTGCTCGCAAATTTGTGGTAGCAAACACCAACCACAAGAATAGCGAGCAGTTCATACGCTGGTCGATGTACTCGATTAATCTAATAAATAGCGGACATGATGTAGGATGCGAGCGGCCAGGGGGCGTTTTTAACAAATAAACGAGCGTATGTTTTGCTCGCTCGTTCAGACTTAGAGGTGTGAACAGACTACAATGTGCGTACGGATCATTTGAATAGCCACCCCTTGTTTTTAAACGAACGACCGCAAATAGCGAACGGCTCTGAATGAGGGCCATAGATTGTAAGCTCCACTGAGGCAGGGACTGATGTGACTGGCCAAATATTGTCTATAAAAAAAAAAAAAGTGTGTGTCTGTGTGTTATATAAATAAGAAGAGCTTGTGAAGGCTGTACTTCCCCAGAATTTAATTAGGGATTGAAAATTGTAGATTTGACTAAAATGTAATATTTGTGCTCATTATGTTTTTGTAATGTTACAAAGGAAAATTGATAATTCTGCAGATTTGCATTGTTTGTAAAAAAAATAAAATATAGGACCTGCATTATTGCTTGGCCAGAGATCAGCCTAAGGGGACAATCCAGCACTCTGCAACGTTCAGCTGTGCACATCACTAAATTGCAGTACCCTGACCTTGCACGATTTCCTGCTCACCTCTGTAGAGTGCAAAGGAACATGTGCGATGGTGATGACCACAACGTGCCATTGTTCCAACCGTTATAGACGGCGATTGACACGAATTGACTTGCCCTTTTAGGGTAATTCAGTAGTAGTAATGTCTAATCCATACAGGAAGCTGTGCTGGCTACTGATAAACTGTTCTGTGTGGGGAAAAAGTTCACCACACAGGCATCTGGGACTGGACAGAGAATTTAGAGAAGTGTTCTACATAAAGTAATGAGTAATTAGGAACATGCACTTACAGCTGACCTGTCACCAAATTGTCCAACACACTGTGCATGATGTAATCTGCAGAAACCTAAATGGGGTTTTCCCGGAACCACGTCCGCTTTGGAAAGCGCAGTTAAGAGAGAAAGCTGACCCAGGGGTGAGGTCTGTACTGTGCCTTTCATTTCTGCTAGTCAGGTGGCTGCAAGTAGAAATGTATCCACTGGTGGCATTCAGGCCCAACAATTGAATTCCTTCATCGGGTGCTCTTAAGACACAGCTGTGGGCACAAACAATTGAATCGCACCCTAATTTACTAGTTTATTGATGCATAAAAAGTTGACAGCAGAGGGTATTTTTACGAAGTGGCTTTTTATATCAAGCCACAGGTGTCTTGTACATGGGTGTAAAGTTGGGTACAAACTACACCAGTGATTTTCAACTTTTTTCAACGCGCGGCACACTACACAAGATTTTAAAATTGCCAAGGCACACTATCCGGTGATGCGGTGTGCGCGGACTATGAAAAAATACACTACATTAGTTCCCACAGGAACAAAACACACTACATTGGCCCCCACAAGAATAAAAAACACACTACATTGGCCCCCACAAGAATAAAACAATCCCATTGGCTGGCCTAACAGAAAAAAAAAATACATTGCTCCCCACAAAAAAAACAACCATACCACATTATGCCCCACAGAATTGCTCCCCACAGAAAAAGAAACCTATGGCTGGCCCCTCAGAAACAAAAAACAAAACAAAACACATTGTTCCCCACTAAATAGGCAAATATATGGCTGGATAACATATTGCTGGTTCTCACTAAAAAAAATGACATGACTGGTTCCCACGAAAAAATAAACTATGGCTGGTACCCACGAAGAAGAAAAAAATGTCTGGTCCCCACAAAACCCACATTTCTTCCTCCCTTGTCACTCTCACTGCAGCAGGATCGCGTGCGGGCGGGCTTCCAGGCAGGCTGCAGAGCCTGCCTGGACAGAGCGCGGGCTGGCTGATTGGCGCAGGGCGTTGGCTGGCAGAGCGGGCTGGAGGGCAGTGGACAACGCGGCGTACGTGACCTGGGATGTCACGCCACCGCATCTTTGCAGGTCACTACCCGGTCGCGCCTGAGTCTCCCAGAGGAGCTCAGCGGCCCGGGATGCTGAAGTACAGTAAAATGTGCCCGGTGGCTCTGACAGCCCTGCGGCACACTTCACAAGGCACACCGGTTGAAAACCGCTGCACTACACGATATGTCGTCCGATCCGGCAGATCGGAGCAACACAACGGACACCTCGTCTAGTGTGTACCCACTATGTCGCTGACTCTGCCCGCTCTTGCGGGTCGTCAGCGACATCCTCCGTCGGCCCTGAATGACATTCAGGGTCGACAGGGGATGTCGTTAAGTGAGGGCCATGCTGCCAATTGCAACGTGGCCTCCTCCGTTGCTGCCTGTGTTTATGCACTTGCCGATGCCGTCTCCCCCGCCAGGTCCCACTGCTGCAGAGGTCGGGCTGGGTACACATCGTCTAGTGTGTACCCAGCCTAAGAGAATGAGACATCAAGAACCTGTTGTGCACATTTCGTTCTGATACAGGTGTTATATTTTGTTTCCCGCAGGCTTATTTCGATTTCTTGTCTTTTTGTGATCATTTTGAAAAAAATATATTTCTACTTCAGGGTCCATAGGGTATCCACAGGATACCTTGGGGTATAGGTGTGACGTCAGTCGCAGGGCACCAAAGAGTTAAGCTTTCAGCCTCCCAGGATGCACTAGGTCCCCCTCCTATACCCCGCCCCCGAGCCAAGGCACCTCAGTTTAGTTTGGTGCCCGGCCGGAGTCGGGTGCACCTGTTGCAGTGGGGGCTAGAAGAGCCCCTGAAGCTTTTTCTTCATGCAGCTGCCAGCCTTCTCTCTGCTCCTCGGCGGCCATCTTTTCAGAAGCATGGTGAACGCTGCTGGAAGCCTGCATTGGAAGCATCGTGGTCTGGGTCCCCCCGCATACCTCTCCTCCGCTGTGGTCAGGTCTGTGTATGTAGCGCTGTGTCCTACCAGGCCCTGTGTCTGTGTAGTTGAGTGATCAGCGCTGTTAGTGCAGGAATTGATTTTCTTTGCATTGTATGTGACTGTGCTAGCGCTGCTGCCTGTAACTTTTCTTCTCAAGACTGTCAGCTTTATTACTGTCCCTGTTCTTTCTGCTAAGCCCTTGCGGTGCGGTGCTGCAGGGTGGTCTCTCGCCTATTTAATATATAATTGGTGAGAGGGGTCACATACGTGGTGCCATCATGTCTGAAAGTGATTTTCCCCTCCGGCTACAGTGTACCACGTTAGTCCATGGCGCGGCCTCTTACGGTTACAGCACCGGTACAGGAGCCGCCCTGGGCTTGTTTCGCTCAGGCGCTAACAGCTTTAGTGGGCCAGTTAGCTCCGCAGCCCACGTTTACTCCGATGGGTTTGTCCCAGCAGTCTGTGGTGTCGTCACCCATGCAGGGTTTCCCACGACAATTGGTGGTACCCCACAGTCTCCCTATTTCCCCGCTCCCGGTTTCTCAGGAGCCAGCGTGGGTTAACTCCCTGACGAGTTCTGTACAGCACTTGTCGGATGTGTTGCAAGGGGAGTCTGTGATGCGGCCTCATAAACGGCCAGTGGCGTCTCTGTCCGCTCCTTATGAGGATGACGAAGGGACGTCTGATGATGGGGAGATTCTGGATCCTTACGATCAGGAACCTCTCCATACTAAGGACGCTGATGCTAAGTCCAAAGTATATATTCCTGGACTTATTCAGGCGGTCCGCACAGCCTTGGTGATTGAGGACGAAGTTCCCCCAGCGGCTAAGTCTAAGTATGCCTTTTACAAAGACGTGAAGGGCGATGCCACAGTCTTTCCTCTTTCGGGTCAGTTGGTGGACCATTTAGAGGAGGCATGGAAACAGCCTGGCAAAAGATACCAGCCGCAGCGACGCCTGGCGGTGGCTTATCCGTTCGCGGATAATTATTTTGCTAAGTGGGAATCCCCTCCACAGGTGGATTCTCACGTGACCCGTCTTGTCCGTAGTTCCACATTGCCGATGCCATCCATGTCCTCCCTTAAGGATGCTACGGACCGCAAGGTGGAAATCTGCCTGAAGTCCGCTTATTCCCTTGCAGGGGGGGCAGCACGGCCGGCTATGGCCATTTGCTGGGTTGCCAGAGCGATGGAGCGCTGGGCGGATTCATTAGAGGCTTCTTTTGATTCTGACTGTCCGGCCGAACAGGCGGAGTTGATTGGCAATCTCCGTGATTCGGCCACCTACATCAACGAGGCGGCTCTAGACATTAGTACTCTGGTGTCTAGAATTTCTTCAGCAGCGGTAGCTGCTCGTCGCACCTTGTGGCTGCAATCCTGGAAGGCGGACGCAGATTCCAAGAAGGGTCTGGAAGCGTTGCCGTTTACCGGAGGTTCTCTTCGGTCCGGATCTGGATAAGATTGTGGCCACGCTGGCGGCAGCCAAATCGGCTTGTCTCCCGTCGGCCGCTGCTCCTTCTGGTTCTGGACCATCGTCCTTTCGGTCATCTAGGGCCCAGGGCAGGCCCAAACCACAGTCGTTTCCTCGTCGGGCTGGCCCTAGGAAATTGGTCAAGCCCCAGAAGCAGGCATGGAGTACCAGATGTCCGGCCCCCAAGCCAGATGACAAGCCTGCGGCCTGATGGTCCGGGCCTCCCTTCGGGGGATCCCAGGGTGGGAGGCCGCCTGCTGCAGTTCGCCCAGTGTTGGTCGGTCACTACGACATACACTTGGGTTCTGGTGATGGTCTCCCACGGGTACGCCCTCTCCTTCCGGCACAGACCCCCGGCTCGATTCTTCACCACGGGTCTCCCATCAGACCGGAACAAGGCTACGGAGCTGCGGAAGGTATTGCACACTATGCTCCAGGCTGGAGTTATAGTGCCTGTTCCATGCTCCCAGAGGGGCCAGGGTTTCTATTCAAATCTTTTTTTGGTACAGAAACCCAATGGGTCGTATCGTCCGATTCTCAACCTCAAAGCACTCAACAAGTCTTTGCGGGTACCGAAGTTTCGGATGGAGACCCTACGGTCCATCATTCTGGCACTGGAACCTGGGGACTACATGGTGTCATTGGACATACACGACGCTTACCTGCATGTCCCTATTCTTTTGCGCCATCAACAGTTCCTCAGGTTTGCAATCCGCAGCGACCACTTCCAGTTTCGGGCGTTACCTTTTGGCCTAGCGACAGCACCACGTGTTTTCAGCAAGGTGATGGCGGTCATGGCGGCTTCTCTGCGGCTGCAGGGAGTCCGCATGTTGCCGTACTTGGACGACCTGTTATTGGTGGCGGGATCTCCAGAGCTCCTGTTACGCCACTTGGACCTGACCATTTCCCTGCTGCAACGGCACGGCTGGCTAATCAACTGGCAGAAGTCCACTCTAATCCCGTCTCGGAGGATTCTGCATCTTGGAGCCTTATTGGACTCGGGACAGCAAAAGATCTTCGTGACGGAGGAAAAGATCTCTGCTTTACAGTCAAGGGTGCGCAGTTGTCTGCACAGCCGCCGGGTGTCTCTACACTCGGCGATGAGGTTACTGGGCTCCATGGTGTCGGTGTTCGACATGGTGGAATATGCCCAGTTTCACTCCAGACCTCTGCAGCACCTGATCCTGTCAAAGTGGAACGGGCTGCCTCAGTCTCTAAAGTCCCAGACGATTGTGTTCACCCCGGAGGTTCGCCTGTCCCTTGCTTGGTGGTTACAGACGACCCACCTCAGCGAGGGACGTCCGTTCTGGGTTCCAAATTGGGTCCTGTTGACAACGGACGCCAGTCTTCGGGGCTGGGGAGCAGTTTCGGGTCCACATTTGTTCCAGGGCAGGTGGACGCCGACAGAAGCGGAGCTTCCAATCAATATCTTGGAACTCCGTGCGGTCTTCAATGCTCTCCAGCAGGCACATCGGTTTCTCCAGGGTCACCCGGTACAGGTCGTCGGACAACGCTACCACAGTGGCCTACATAAACAGGCAAGGAGGAACCCGAAGCCGGGCGGCTCTCGTAGAGGTGTCTCGGATCCTGGTTTGGGCGGAGCGCAATCTTCCGGCCATATCAGCGGTCTTCATCCCGGGAGTGCTCAATTGGGAGGCGGACTTTCTAAGTCGCCAGGATGTTCATTCGGGGGAATGGTCACTGCACCCGGACGTTTTTCAACTACTGGTGGACAGATGGGGTCTTCCAGAGATCGACCTCATGGCGTCCCGGCACAACAACAAGTTGCCGGTGTACGGGTCTCGCACAAGAGACGAAGGGGCGTCTCTGGTGGATGCTCTGTCCGTCCGGTGGATGTTCCGGTTCGCATACCTGTTCCCTCCGGTCTCCCTTCTTCCACGGGTAATCCGGAAATTCAAACAGGAAGGAGGGACGCTCCTGTTGATAGCTCCCGCGTGGCCCAGACGGCACTGGTTCTCAGACCTTCAGGGTCTGTCCGTGGACAGTCCTCTGCGGTTGCCGCTACGACCGGACCTCCTGTCTCAGGGACCTTGTCGTCACCCGGACCTGACTCGGCTGTCTTTGACGGCGTGGCTGTTGAGACGGCCATGCTGAGGTCCCGGGGGTTTTCCAGCTCTGTGGTGCGTACCATGTTGCGAGCTCGGAAACCGTCTTCCGCGAGGATATACCATCGCGTGTGGCATACGTTCTTCCAGTGGTGTCGACCGAGAGGTTATGCACCGCGGGAGTTTCGTCTGTCTCGGATTCTCGCCTTCCTGCAAGCGGGACTAGATCATGGGCTTCGCCTTACTTCTTTGAAGGTACAGGTTTCGGCCCTATCTGTCTGGTTTCACCGTAGGATTGCTACAATCCCGGATGTGCGCACCTTTATGCAAGGTGTTGTCCGCATTCAGCCGCCCTTTGTTCCACCTGTGGCGCCTTGGGATTTGGATGTGGTCCTGAGGGCTCTCCAAGGACCGCCGTTTGAACCACTGGGATTAGTGGATCTTAAATGGCTAACAGCTAAGACTGTTTTCCTTCTGGCTATTGCTTCGGCCAGACGTGTTTGAGTTAGGGGCTCTTTCTTGTAGACCCCCTTTCTTGGTTTTTCATGGGAACAGGGCAGTACTCCGCACTCGGCCCGAGTTTCTTCCCAAAGTTGTTTCCCAGTTTCATGTTAACGAGGAAATAGTTGTTCCGGCCTTTAACTCACCGGGTCTTTCCGTGGGTGAGGCCTCTTTGTATGTTGTGTGGGCCTTAAGGACTTATGTTGACCGCACTTCTTCGTTTAGGAAGTCGGACGCTTTGTTTGTCCTCCTATGGCTTCCGTAAAAAGGGTTGGCCTGCATAAAAGCAAACTTTGGCAGCCTGGATCCGTATGGCTATTTCTGAAGCTTATCTTCATGACGGCCTACCGGTTCCTCCTTCTCTGAAGGCTCATTCCACTAGGTCTGTGGGTCCTTCGTGGGCAGCTCGACGTGGTGCCTCTGCAGTCCAGATCTGCAAGGCTGCTACGTGGTCCTCTGTCCATACCTTCATGAGGTATTACAGGTTTCACACCTTCGCCTCTCAGGATGCTTCCTTCGGGCGGCGGATTCTCCTTTCTGCACAGGAGCGTCCCCACCCTTAAGGATACTGCTTTGGGACATCCCCAAGGTATCCTGTGGATACCCTATGGACCCTGAAGTAGAAAATATGAGATATGGTAAGAACTTACCCTTGTTATCTCTATTTCTACGAAGTCCATAGGGTTCCACAGGACTCCCGCCCTGTCGCACCTGTGCTGCAGATTGTCTTTGCTCTGGTCACCGGTTTTCCGTCTCCCTCTGGTGAGAATGTGATTCTTGTATGTGTCCAGATCTTTGTTCTCTCTCTTCCTTGTCCTCCTCCGGCCTATGGCTTGGTAACTAACTGAGGTGCCTTGGCTCGGTGGCGGGGTATAGGAGGGGGACCTAGTGCATCCTGGGAGGCTGAAAGCTTAACTCTTTGGTGCCCTGCGACTGACGTCACACCTATACCCCAAGGTATCCTGTGGAACCCTATGGACTTCGTAGAAATAGAGATAACAAGGGTAAGTTCTTACCATATCTCATATTATATATATATATTGTTTTATGACCTTTGGCTAGTGGTGTACACTCTTCTTCCAGGCGGTGTCTGTGGTTCTTCAGTGACAGTCTTGTAGCACATATTTGCCACAAACACTATATCTAAATCTTACCTGTATCTCCTTTTCCTGTCTGCAGCAAGCCTGGACTCCATGCTGTCCGATTATGATATAATCTCGTTATCCGGCATCCAGCAGCACTCTGTGAGGAAACGGGACCTACAGACACAGTCTCAGGTGGAGAGAATGATGGAGTTCACTGCCCTGCACAGGTAATCTAACTCCATAGTCCCACACCCTGACCCTCCTAGGACATCACCAAGGGCCTGCTAGATGGTGGACACCAATATTCTAACACGTGGCTTTTCGCATCATGGCCGCCATGTTTGTTGTTTTTAGCTTTTATTTGTGTCTCCGCAAGCCTCCCATAGTACTATACATAACGAATAAAACTTACAGCAAAATGATGGACTATAGGGGTGGTCAAACCGTGCAGTTATAAACATTAAACATCCCGCAAATACCACCAGGAGAGAGCACCCTGCACACAACAGCTTACATTCTAGCGGGGCTATCGGTGGACACACGGAGGCAAAGGAGAGCAGACTTGGGGATTGCAGAGGCCAGAGAAGTAGCAGGAGGGGTGGGTAGGCTTCAATTAATACATGAGATGTACAGGCATGTTTGATGGCTGGAAGGATCTATGGATGCCTGCTAGAATGTGAGACTGCATCCCAGATATTGGGAGCAGCACGTTATATATCCTGGAGCCAGTCGTGGGTTATGGTGATCAGGGAGGAAGAGAAGGGGGTGGTGGGGGGGTTTATGTGGCTGGGTATGAAGTGATGAGCAGAGTAGTTGGGGGCTTTATAGGAGAGAGTGCAGCGGGATAGGAAGGTGAGGTGGGCTGCAGTGTTGAGGATAGATTGAATGGGGGTGAGGCAGGAGTTTGGGTGGCTGTGATCTACGAGATAAGGAGGTGAATTAGAGTATTACTGGCTTCCAGAATAAGAAAGGGTCTGATCCTAAATATTATGGAGGTGGAAAAGGCAGACTCCAGAATTACACCCCAACAGCAGATTTGGGAAACGGATAAAAGATTGTTGACTATTAGGCTCTAATAATATAGACCATGACATCCAACTCCTGGCGATCTGTGTGTAAATAGGGGCAGTGGTCTTATTACTCTTGAGTGCTGTTGTGTCAGGTTTTACAATAAGAATTGTAGCCGCAGAGAATTCTGTAAAAAGCCAATTGCTTGCATCCAATTTACACCTCCCAGAAAGCCATGTGTTCCTCATGGCATACTAAATTTACATTTACGGTGGGTACACACTGAAAAGCTATATCTGCAGGTGATGGTTGTTCATACACACTGAACAATCATCCCTGCCTCTGGCCGCGGGTCCTCCCCAGCAGCCTCTGCAGCAAGTGTACCGCTCGTACACGCAGCACGATGAGCAGAAATATCCGCCATCGACTGTGCTTCACAGCCGACCGATGTGTCTGTAAACAACGTCATTCACAGACCTATTGTCTGTACACGCTGGCCGGTCTGTGCACGATATATTGGCCGCTCAACTGAACGGCCGATACGTCGGCCAGTGTGTACCCAGCATTACTCACTAAGAGGAGGCTTTAGCCCGCCTGATCCCTGTAACTGTGGAGAAGCAGCTGTGCGGTGAGCAAGGTGGAGGTGTTACTGGTCAAATGGTTCCATAAAGGATGAGGGAGGTAATGGTAGGTACAGCAGGTCATTGGCAGAAGGTTAATAGTGATGCGTGAGCTGTGAATAAAGGGTGTGGAGCCTGTGTATGCTCATCTGTTTATTATACCCTAGAAAAACAATGTTAACATTTTACACCCCAAAAAAATAAATAAAAATCATTGAGCCCAGTTCTTACAGCCAAACAACCCAGTGAGCCAGGGAAGAGAAACAGGGGAGAAATTAAATGATCCGCATGATTAGTGCATGTATAACATGAATAACATGGAAGTGAACGTGTGCCAGCCCAGATATAGCTAGTGTGTCTTAATCCAGTTATTGGTACTTGAGGGGAAATGATGGGATATATGATTCTGCTCAGCTGTGATTGGTGTTTGTACAGAATTTCCTAATTTCACTGGCTGATGCTTGGGCTAAAGGCCCCCCATACATCTGCAATGTATTGGGGCCAATTCCCCGATCCCCAGACGCCGGTGTCGGGTCACCTGTGAAATGCAACATGTTAGTTTTCACTGATTTGCCGATCCTGAGCAAAATATGATCGGGATCGGCAAATCGGGGCTTTTTAACATGAAGAATTTCACTGATTCCCCAACGGATTGGTGATCATCGATGGCCACCGATCAGCATTTCCGACGGCGGGTCAGATCGGGCAATCGCTGAAATGACCGCCTGATGTATGGGACCCTTAAACCAAACTCTCTGATTTAAGAATAAGTGAGTAGAGAAATGAGCAGTATAATGTCAGCTGTGCAGATGATGGAGGCTCAGCTGCTGGGCAGCCAATCCCCATATTCCTGCTTTTCACGTTCTATCTTATAGTAAATCCTAAGCCTTTACTTGTGGAATCCTGTTGATCATTAAATTTGTTATCCTTGCTGGACTGTTTCAGAATACACATCCATATACATAAAGTTGGGTACCCATGAAACTGTTCCATCACCACTCGCGTCTATTTATTTAGCAGATAAGTGTTTGGTCTGTATACTATAGTCAGTGCTACGTGCTATGTCAGTGATCTTTCCGGAAACCCTTTACTAAGTGTCAGTAGGCTGTTGTGGTTATGCACAAGACACTGCTAGTGACAATAGCCTATTGTTGTTTTTCTCTCTTTTCTGTTCAGTTTCTTTGTCATATAATCTGTTTCTTTGCTTTTTTCCAGACGTTTTAAGCTGTACCTGACATCGGAGGCAGATCACCTCTCGGAGACCCTGACGGCGGTGGTGTTAGACGGCAACGGGCGAGGAAAGGAGTTTCCTGTAAAGCGCTCTGACTTTTTCACAGGGCATGTTGTTGGTTAGTAAATGTTTCCTTAAGGACTCTAGACAGTGATGACATTATTGGCAGATCATCGTACAGAGTTACAGATATGCTCCTAGGGCCTGATTCAGAGCCGTTCGCTATTTGTGGTCGTTCGTTCAAAAACAAGGGGTGGCTATTCAAATGATCCGTTCGCAAATTGCAGTCTGTTCCCACCTCTAAGTCTGAACGAGCGAGCAAAACATACGCTCGTTTATTTGATAAAAACGCCCCCTGGCCGCACGCACCATACGTCATGTCCGCTATTTATTAGATTAATCGAGTACATCGTACAGCGTATGAACTGCTCGCTATTCTTGTGGTTGGTGTTTTCAACCGCTATTTTGCGAGCAGCTCTGAGTTAAAAAAAAAACAAGTGACGTGGTCAATGACGCTGCTGTATTAATTATGCACTCCCTTAAAACGCCCGTTTTGACCTTTAAGCACGCCTGCGTTCGGATCTCCACTCCCCGTTTTCAAGCACCTTCCCCTGTTACCACCCACATACGCCTCATTCTGTCACTCAAAATAGCAGGCCCTCGCTATATTGCGTACCAACGATTTTCGGCCGCACTGACTGGTTCGCGCATGCGTACTAAAAACCGTACGCATGCGCAGATGTGCGAACATCGCTCGGAACGAGCGTACTGCCGCTAGCGAGTGGCTCTGAATGAGGGCCTTAATTCTATCTACAGTGCTCTGTAATAATGTTTCCATTATCTTACTATACTACCTATAAGCACCCACCTCCCTTTTTTCCATGCTTTGAGTTTCAAAACCGAGTATAACCAATGATGTATGTGTCGTGCTAATGATTATCGGTATATAAAGACTCCATAATAGTTTCTAGGAGTAAATTGTTCCTTGCTATCATTGTAAGATCAGGGAGCTTATTTCCTAACCTATTTGTACACCGCATGTACTGTACACCTGCATGGCTTCTCCGTATCCTTTTTCTTTGACACCCACCCGACGTTTAAATATGCAGCAATGAACTGTCTGAACTCGTCACTAAGAAGCTATGTTCCCCTAACACCATGATACACTCCATCTCGTGTGAACGATACCTCATCCTTCCAACTCCCACTGCTATGACTGGCCAATCCGAACCCTCCGTTCTTTCACTATTGCTCTAAACAAGCATCTGATGTGAAGGCTCCGATCATCCTGCATCTTATGAAGAGGTGACACTGGCTACACAAGACGGTACTGCTACAGCACCACTGGTAGAGAAATCATTCTCCCCAACCTGGACAACTTCTTCCTCGCAGATTCAGACATTGTCCAAATGTGTTTTCTTGATTAGGAATTTTCCATTGGTGAATTCCACCGTCCAATGTCTGTTCCTGGACTTGCAGCAAGTGCTTGTTGTCACAGCGTCTGTCCATGCTGTCCTTTCCTTTCCTTCTCACTGACTTCTTTATTGCAGGGGAGCACAATTCTAAGATCATAGCACACATTGGTGATGGGGATTTTTCTGCACGGATCACAACAGACGGTGAAGAATATAACATTGAGGTAAGTTTTACTCACTCTTTTGCAATTTACAAGGGTATATTTATTAAAAAAATTTCAAAATGTGTATGTATATATGTTTATGGGCACTCTTGCTACTACCTTGTGGTATCTGGGTGTGTTTCCTTTCTCCCCGCTTCAAGCCTGCATGACAAAGATTCGATGAGTTGGCAAACTTGTGCTATCATGCAGTGTTCTTGGCTCAGTCACAGACTGCAGTGTGCTCCTTCAGTATTGGGTCACTGGAAAGGGAAGTACAAATAACCCATATGCTTATCAGGGTAGGATGAGGAATACGTTGTCTGCCTGGACAAATCCTTTTGAACTTCCATAGAAGGTGAGTTCATTGTTTATCGTGACTGGAGATCGGAGAACAATATTAAATAGTTTTTGGGCACCCGTGCTTTATCGCTCGACACACCCAAACACATAAAGAGGCTAAGCCCATCTAAAGTCCTGGTTAGGGCGCCCAAACCACAGCCTTTTTGCACATTTCTGTCATTATGTATGTAATTGCTCCGTCAGGCGACCATTATGCAGAGCTGTCGGCGAAAGCCTTTCCATTCCTCCACCTTAGTGTTGGAAACAACACATGCAAGGAAGTCTTTTTATACAACTAAGCATAGACCATTGACCCGCCCCATAATTTAATAGTCTCTTCTTGCAGCCATTGTGGAGGTTTGCAGAGAACTCTTCGAAGGATAACCTATTGGTCTACAAATCTGAAGACATCAAAAAGTTCTCGCGTCTCCAGTCCTCCAAAGTGTGTGGGTACATCAAACCGGAGCAGGACCTCTTCCGGAATGAGCAGGATCCCACGCATGAAGGTAGGTGCTGGCTTACATCACGTGTTATATGTAGCTGCTGGTAAAATAGTAGACATTTATTAATACTTTTACAAAAGGAAAATGAAGGTTTTGCTCTTGGCAAGCAAGCGAGCCAATATTTCTAATGCAGCTTAGAAAATTGCCATTTAATTGCTATGGGTGAAGCCACATTGTTCCCTTTCCCGTGTTTATAAATGTTCCTCATGCTTTCCAAATGGGTCTAAAATGAAGTGTGTGTGTGTGTGTGTGTGTGTGTGTGTGTGTGTGTGTGTGTGTGTGTGTGTGTGTGTGTGTGTGTGTGTGTGTGTGTGTGTGTGTGTGTGTGTGTGTGTGTAAAACGGGAGATTTAATTATGGTGGCATAGGTTTGATAAAAAAAAAAAAAAATTTCTTTTAAATACTGCAACGTCTTCTCCAGAGGCACACACTTTGCTTTTTATTCTATCTTCCTCATATACACAGTAGTATGATGATCATTGTAGACTGTGAAAGGCAGTGTCTTGATTTTAGCATTAAGTGCTGCTTCCCTTCCTCCTCCACTAGCTACTCGCTTACAGTGAAGAACAGCTAGAGCCTGGGGGACAAGCCGGTACCAGTCCTCTGCTCATTGCCAGGAGGGGACTCTCTTCTGTATGGTGGTGTAATAAGTGATTTATGGGCACTATGGGATGGAGATATTAGGCTGGTCCTTCAAAGCTGGTTGCTGGTGGGGGAGAGAGCAACCAAAGAGCGATATCGCTATCTTATTGGGACTTTTTATATAACTTACCCCTTAGATGTGAATGTGGGTGTTATGCACATAGTAGAGAGCTCATGTTGTCAGAAGGAAGACTTGTTTTGTTCCTATTATTTTTTTGAGACTTAATGGATTTTCTATCAGATAAAGCATGTACTGTAGTGTAATAACATGATTCCCAGGTATAATAAGCTATAACTGCTCCGTTTATTGTTACAATTTATGAATTGCTAATATGAAGAGAGTCCAGACGGGAATGGAATTATTTATCCCCCGAGTTTTTCAGCGTGCCCACTCCAGTAAATAGTCCTTAGTACATTAAAAAGGACTTTAACGTATTGTCCCTTGGCATCTTAATAATGCTGTCAAAGCCGTTACTGGCACTGTAGCGGTGGTACCGGCTAGCAATTAAGTTGTTGAAACCACTTGGATGGTGGAGGTCACAGCTGTTGCTGTAGATGACGGTCTGCCAGTGGGCAGTGTTTGTAGATGGCTCTGGGCAGTGCTGAGAGCAGGCAGATGTGCAGACAGGGAGAATGGAGTCTGAGCAGGTACTGTAATTTTACGCTGTTTTATTATTTATTACCAGTTACTTATATAGCGCGCACATATTCCGCAGAGCTTTGCAGAGAATATTTGGCCTTACAATCTATGTTCCCTACCACATGCGCACGCACACACACACTGGTTAATCTTTGACCGTAGCCAATTAACCTACCAGTATATTTTTGGATTCTGGAAGGAAACCGGAGCTGCCTCTAAAATTGTATATACATTAGTGCTGGTGGATGTTATGGTTCAAGACCATTTCCCATTTTCTCTTATTAAACCGCAGAATTCTTTTCTATATGGGCATAATTTCAAAAAGTCTAACAGACTACAGGGTATAGCCGCCTTTAAGATGGTTCCCCCAGCATCTGTAAACGTGTTTATATGAATCAGAAGATATCTGTGTACATATATATATTACACACAACATGCTTCTAGTATTAGAAAGTAGACAATAACATCCAATTCTGTAACCCTTTGCCTGGTGCATTTCATAGCAGTTTGCCTCCAGGTCCGTCTGTTGCTATTACAGCAGGTTGTCTAAGAAACCTTTACACATTTTAATAATAGCTTTCAAAGGACATGTTTTCTTCCATTTCTACAGCAATAGTTTAGGTTTACACTCACTTTTATGCAATTAAGGATGTACAAAGAGATGGTAAGTGTCAGATGCACTATTTGACACTTACATCGATCACACACAAAAAGAAAGCGGATAATGGTATCTGCAAACCTCTAATGATTTTGCCGTCGCCGTAATGTTGTATGGTGACGGAAATCATGCAGTTGTTACAAGAGCATTTTTGTTGCTTTATATATTAATCTATCGGCAGGCTTACGCAGGGCCGGATTAAGGTCTGTGGGGGCCCCTGGACAACAAACATGTGGGGGCCCCTATTACGTGCCCTTTATGCAGTGCACCCAGGAGTTTTGCCCCTAATGCAGTGCCCCCTATGCAATGCCCACTTTAGTTATACCCCCAGTAGTAGTGTTCCCAATAGTAATGCTCCCTGTATATATACCCCCAGTAGTAATACCCCTGTAGTTGTGCCCCCAGTAGTCATGCCCCCTGTGGTAGTGGCACCACTAGTAATGCCCCCCCCCCTCCCTGAGTAATGCCACCAGTAGTAATGTCCCCCCCCCCCCCCCACAGCAGTGGAAAAGCCGCTTGCGCTAAAGAGAAAAAAAAGAAAAATCATACTTACCTTAAGCCCCGCTCCCGCTGCCTTCTGATCCACTCGGCTGGGGCTGCTCCTCTGCACTATGGGAGAGACGCATGACGTCTCTCCCATAGTTCACTGCCTAAGCCGGAGCTCACGAGTGAGCTCTAGTCTCTGGCTCTGGCTGCCCCTGCGGGGAGGGAGCCGGGCGCCCGCTGGTTACAATCTCAGCGGGCGCCTGGTGTCTCCGTGCGGCACCGGGGTTAGGTGTCCGGAGAAGGCGGAACTGGTTCCGTCTCCTCTGGTTCACTTTAAACCCGATGACTGGGTGTGGGGGCCCAGGGGCGATCGCCTCTGTGGCCCCCCCCTTTAATCCGGCCCTGGGCTTACCTGCTGATATGCGTACTGTCCATGGCGGTGTGCGTGAATTCTGCGCATTAGGGCGGGCCAGGAGGCAGGATGCAGCAAATCAGCACTAGGCCTATGTGCTGCAGGATTTGCAGGGATCACCGGAGGGGCGAGTTTCCTCTCCCCCACATCTCTGCGTTATTGTGTCCTGCTTTGCCATGGTAAGAGGGAGGAAGAGCTGTAGTGACATGATGAATGCAGCCATAATACATTTCCTCCTTAGTGTAAGGTGACAACGATGCTGCCTTTTGATTACAGTAACAATTTATTCAATTAACATTCAAACTCCAATCTAAACCTTTAAAAAAATATATAAAATGATAAAACCATTATTGCATATGAGAACCATGAGCCAAACCACAATACAGACCCCCAAACATCTTCCAGTGGTAAGGCAGCGTCTATGATAACAGGATCTGCGTGATCCAACATTTCCTTGGGATTCTCAGGGATAAGATGGCACACACCGCTGTGTACAGGGTGGTTCTCTGCATGCCAGCAGCAACGCCAAAGCCTATAATATAGTGCGTACTGACTGAGCTAGATATGGGGACCATTAAGTCTTATGTCAAATGCACCGTTAGTACACACGTACACGTAAATTGATTGAAACGGTATTTAGACAACGTCGACACGGACATCGTCAGAATGTCGACACCCGATGTTAGGCTTAGGCTGTAGTTAGAGGTGGGTTAGGCTGTGGTTAGGGTTAGAGGAGGGGTGCATGTAAAATTGCATTGTTGACATTTTGATTGTCGACTTAATATACCACACCCGTTGAAACAACTGACCTTCTCTTCCTGTAATCTTATTGCGAGTAGAATCCCTAAACCCTTATACATAATTCCTGAGTATGTGAGAACAGTGCAGTATGTAGGAGTGTGGGAATGGCACCAGACCAGCCAGTGCGTCTTACAGATAGTCAGTGGGAGTGTAGAGATCTTTGGAGGATATGTATTGTGGATTACAGCCAGGAGTATTCAGTTATGCAGCTTCTGAGGCTGTTTCAGTAATTCCTCCTTTTTACATGTTTTAGAAACACAGCACAAACCGAGAAGGTATTTTAGAACCAGTTCATGTCCTGATTTATTGCATATAACCAATCATTCATAACCATTGTCATAGGTGATTGGTCTTTTTACTGGAACACTGTGTCCTGTAGATTGGGGATCTATATTCAATCTGCGTAACTGCTTCAAAGCAACTCGTAACAGATGTCATTACAAGAAAGACTGAGAGACCTCTGTTATATTAAAAAAAACTGTCTGATCAAACAACCTGAGTCAGTGGTGTTCAGTCTGACTGTAACTAATATATGGGCTTGGTTGCAAAGCCTGAGATTCCTGCATTTGTGGAAGTTATCAGGGAGCATTTGATGTTGCTCTGCCTTCATTGCACGATTGCGGATGATTTAGTGGTAGTAAGGTCGCTGCCAGGCATCCATAATTAGACAATTGCAGCCATCAGCAGAATAAGTGATAACTGTTGCCTCTGGGCTGTTCACGGGTCACTTTATCTCTGGACACTTTACTTGGGAGAAGTGAATTGCACGAAACAACCCAAAGCTAATTAGAACTGCCTTATAATGTTAGCGTTTATTAAACTCTGCCTCCCGTGTCTCCACAGTCCCCACAACTACACAACCGCCCCTGACCCCTCTCTGCTGCCCTGCTACCCCCACTCCCGTCTGTCCCACCATGGCGAGTCCTCCTCTCTGGCCAGGTCTGTCCCAACTCCCTAGCAGGGGGAGACGACGTTCCGGGAGTCTTTCAGTAGTATTATATACATTTGTTTTATCCCCCCCCCCCCCCCCCATCAGTGGGAATGTAATTATACAGTAGTGCAGGGAAGTTTGAACATTTTCCTGAATATCTGCATAAATGTGACCTTAAAGGTGTTCAATTGATGTTTCCTAGACTAGAAAATCTAATGAGCGAAAGTGTAAGATCACATGCTGGTATTACCAAGGACACCGGCTGATATATCCTGCCATTACTGGGTATAATATGCTAGTCATGCAGACTGTATAATAATATGTTTGCCAGTTGTTTACAGGTCATTGTTGGGTTTTTATACTATTTTAGTATCCTGTGCAGATCTTGAATAGATATCGTATTCAATCATAAAAAAAAAAATATCTTCAATCACTATTTTGAATTGCTTGGACCATAAGAATGATCCACTGTTCCCTTTACTAAAAACGCGCTGAGTCCTTATTCGCCCCCCTACTCCTGATACATGTCCTATTCAGGCTGCCTCTGGTCCTGTAATGAAGAATTCTATTTCACTATCAGTGTTTCAGCCTATTCACATGCAGTAGTAATCAGTGCTTCCACTGTATCCAAACAGAGCATTTCCACCGAGCGAAGAGGCAGAGAGCGGGTCCTGACCCCAGTAAGAATACCTGTAAGATGCTGGTAGTGGCAGACCATCGCTTCTATAGATATATGGGACGGAAGGAGGAGAGCACTACCATCAACTACCTGGTAAGACAGAACACATCCATTCTACGGAGATGACCACACACTGTGACATTACGCTATTTACATCCTATCAAATGCCCCTACTTCTCATTCTGCGCTCTATCTGTTGGGTATATACAGTAGCTTGACCTGGTAATGTATATTTCCATGTTTGTTACCAAAATCTAATGTTAATCCAATGCCTTCGTAACAAAAACCTCAAACCTAGTAAGTTAAAAGTAATCGGATTCGCTGAAACAGTTTGTAAGCTCTGAAAGCCATTCCCTTTATTCCGGCAGATGAAGCACTGTGCACATTTCAGAAATATAGGATTATAGACTTAAGACAAAATTTTAAGATTTGTTAATTTGTTTGGCTGCAGAACTGAAGTAAATGTAACCATAAAATATTTGTACGTAACGTGCTATGTAATGTATCCCTCGGTATTGAGTAGTGAGAATACATCACTGAGGTACGAGGCACATAGTGGAGAGGGAAGCACCGTAAGCTAAGACAAAGCTTGGGTTGTAGTTTTCTAATCACAAACTGGTGATTCGTCCAGAACTAAAGAGAGAGAAGTGTATAATCCTCATCTTTGAGATATCGGTTGCTTAGCGGCTATAATTGTTAATAACTAACAAAGCTATTTATTTCCTGGGGATTGTAGATTGAGCTCATTGACCGTGTGGACGACATATACAGAAACACCTCGTGGGACTCCCAATGGAAAGGCTATGGCGTACAGATAGAACAGGTATTCTACTTCTCTCACATACATGTACTCTCACGTGAGTGGCGCATATCAAATTAGCGCAGTCTCCAGGTGCGTCCTCGTCGCATCGCATTGTGACACACATTTTTGGCAAATATAGTTAAATCTGTTCGAGAAAGAAAGCGCAGTGAACAAGTAGTGTGCAGCTTACTTTCCCATAGAGAGAGGGTTATACACCATAACCCAAAAATACATATATTGAGGCAATAGTTCTATGGGATAGAGGCCCTCACTCAAAGCCGCTCGCAAAAAGCAAGCGCTTGCTCTGAATGAGGACGGACCCTTTTTTTTATTTATTTCTTTTTTCTTTTTTTTTTTAAAAGCCGGCCACCCACAGCTTTAGCGAGTGGCCAGGTGATGGTCGCGACCATCGGGCTTGCGACGAGACCCTTGCGGTAGGGTCTAGTCTGCTGCAAGCCCCAGTGAGCTTCCTGCTCTAATAGAGCAGGAAGCTTACTAATGACATCACTGGTGATGTCAGTAGGGCCGCCCTCAAACGGCAGGCGTTCCTTCAGGATAATACTGTAAGTTTACAGTGGCTAAATCTTCCAAGAATTGAAGTGAGGATTGAAACTCATGCAAGGGCTTGAAGAGAACGACTGGACAGAAATAAGATTTAGACCTGTCAAAATGTGTGAAACTGCTTTGGAAGACAATGTGCCCTGTCTTTATGGCGGTACCACAGCCTTCCCCTGGTGGCGGAAGTTCCATTGAAACAATCACCAGCGAGTGAATAGATTAGGCGACTATTCATACTGTGGGGAGTGCTTGGGGGCATCCCAACATGTCTGTAAGTGCTGGCTGGGTACACCCCCTATAGTGGTTGAAGAAAAATAAATGTATATGTAAATATATATGTATGTGTAATAGATAGAGAGATATATATTATTTTTTTTTGTCTGTCGGTGTCTCTCTTTCCTTCCTTCCATCCTTCCTTTACGTCCATAAGTATCGGCCCGTATTGTCATCGAAAATACATTGCTTTAAAAGCCATCTGCATTACCAGCCATCATGAGTAAAAGTGTATGCATCCTTGTAGGGACACTTAGAAAGAACTTGTCCAAATCAGCATTGACAAGATTTACTGAATAGTTTCCCTAACATAAATAATGTACATCAGCCTTGTGCCCATACAGAGTGGTATAGGAGCAGCTATGCCATACATTATAGATACATGTGGGGTTACGGCAGACTACAGCCTGTCTGTATTACTGGCCTCTGAGATGCAGACCCGATACTTTATTACCTTGTATTACTAGATGTGTAGCTTTCCTTTCCCATAAACGTTATACGGAAGGCTTATTAGAGACCAATGAGATGTAAGGCTGCAAGTGTATTTCAGAGTCCCTGTTATTACTGGATGATAATGTGGGGAGGGAGTAGAGTGTTCTCCCTGGCACAATAGTTTGCTCACTGTAACTTTAGGCCCTGAACTGACACCCATGGTGTAGCAGATAGCAGCAGAGTCTGATGTGTTGCAGGGTAGAAATGGGTGAAGTGATGGGCACGTAGGAGCGAGCTGGTGAGCAGAAGGCTTGGACCATGAGGCGACTGAGTGACAATAATCCCAGGCAGAAGGAAGAAGAGCAGACACTGAGATGGGGGTGGGAGACCGGAAAACAGAGCAATCTGTCATATGTGCATCCTTGAGGATGGTAACAGCCTGGCAGAGCTCCGAGTACGCAGATAGTACAGATCATTTCTCTTACACGTGGAGCATCTTCCATCTGAATCTGCCCTTGTTAAAATGGTTCAGGTCATGTTTATTTGGGCAAATAATGAACATATGTGGATATTCATTTATATCACATTCCTGCACTTTCATTAAGGCCTTGAGGAGACGGGTCCACCTAGTCCTTACCTTGATCACTTGTGTTATTATTCAGATCATTGTACACAAGGAACCAGAGAATGTAACCGGTTCAAAGCTGCACTACAACATGGCAAAGAGTTGGCCACATGAGCACAAGGATGCTTGGGACGTGAAAATGCTGCTGGAGGTGAGAGGATGAGCTGTTTGATGTATCACTGGCCACTTCAATTATTAATAGGGGAGAAATGCTTACTGCTTCTTATCTAGTTATGGTATGTTCCTCTTTATTGCTCTTCCTAGCGCAATAATCACACATATTACATGGAGGCTGCAGGGTAATATTGCAAAATAGGAAAAATCCCTAAATGTAATGGCAGGTAATTTTTTTTTTTTCTAACATTTTGTTACATTGGAGATCATTCCTCAAGCTAAACAATGGGACAGTGGATATCGTAACAATATAATGTCACATGAATGTGTCCTAATCCTACCTAGCAATGAGCAGAGACTCTGTGGTATAGAGGCTTTGTATTGCACAGAGCGTTGCAGAGAGTATTGGAGACGCCTGTGCTCTGTTGAAGAGGTGGTGTCCGTAGGTGTCTAGCAATCTGTAATCCATTCTAACCAACACGCACTTTGTTACTTGCAGCAATTCAGCAGGGACATGTCTGAGAAGGCCTCGGGGGTCTGCCTGGCTCACCTTTTCACCTATCAGGACTTTGACATGGGGACCCTAGGACTTGCTTACGTCGGATCCCACAAGCCAAACACCCATGGAGGGATCTGCCCCAAAGGTCAGAGCCAGTGCCACCTTTCCTTTTATTTCACAAGGTTACTACGTTGTAAGTTAGCACGCAAAGTCCAGCAAGTGCCTCCGTGAGTGTGTAAATAGCACGCAATGCCCAGATATTGTAAATCGGTAAAGGAATAATCTTACATGTTTACTTACATGGACAGTGTTGAATAGATAACGTGGAATGTCTTGATAGAGGCAGTTTACCAAATGTTAAATTTTAATTTTTTGTAATCCGTGTTTGAACACCCGTTTCACCACCCGTTACCTGACGGCTGATCATGACTGCTCTAGCTTTGCACTACTAGTCCAAGTGCCTTGTGCCATAGTAATGTCATTGGGCTCTGTGTCTATTTGGAATTCCCTGTGCCCATCTGCCATAGTCTTCTCTTTAGAATAATAATAGTCTATGGGGCCTATGTATCTAAGCTTGATGTGAGTTAAAATTGTGAGATATATATCACCAACCAATCAGCTTCTAACTTACATTTTGCTGGCTGTTTAAGAAATGATAGTTTGGAGCTGATTGGTTGGTGATATATATTTCACAATGTTATCTCACATCAAGCTTTGATACATATGCCCCTATATGTTGATGCAGGTTGGTAGTAGTCCAGTATCCATTCCTCGTGTATTGTCAGCCTGGTCAGGGGAGAATTCCATGTATGTTTTCGCAGACTGAGACTTTGCCTCGGACTCCCGTCCCTCTGTTGTACTCCATCTGTAATGACACATCTCCCTTTTCTCTTTCAGCTTACAAAGGCGAATCGTCACAGAAAGACCTCTATTTAAACACTGGCCTGACAAGTACCAAAAACTATGGAAAAACCATCCTTACAAAGGTATAGCCAGAACAAGTGTAGTAAATGTTATTATTGGTTGTAGTTCTCTGCATGGAATTTGTGGTAACCTTCATAAATACTAACTCCCTCCCCCCTTCCATGAGGTATAATTGTTTTCTTTTCTTTCTGGTGAGAAACAAGTGTGTTGCTAGCAGTAACACATTCTGAGTCCATTGGTAGCCACTGCTATGAGATCTTAGTGCGGCAGACTGGTGGGCCTCTGTCAGGAGACCGCCTAGCCCTGCGGACTACCCAGTGCTGTCCTTCTAGAGGGTGACGGCTGTGCAGTCAAGGATGGCGGACACCATCTTGCAGGGTTCTGGCAGTGGCTCTCCTCTTTAACAGAGGCAGCTTGGGAATGATGATGCAGAGTGATTTCCTTTCTGGGGATGGTTTACCCTGGTTACTCTGCAAGTGAAGAGCACTACCCCCCCCATGTAGAGGAAGAGTCCAGGACTGTCTCTTTTGGCAAAAAGGACTGGAGAGCGCCATTCCTCGCAAGTACTGTGGACAAAGGACCCTGCTCAACAGGGCTATACAGCTACTGTGACAGAGTTCACTCTTCTGCAGCTGCTGAGTCTTAAGGTGGGTACACACCATACTAAGGTGCGACCCAGCGGATGTAATTATACATTGTGCACGCCGTACACACTGCACGATCTGGCGTACGATGGTGTAATGATACGTTACATGCTGCAGGTAACTGCACTGCAACGTTCCTTACATCGTGCCATCTGGCGTGCAGGACAGCAGATGGGATTATGCAATTGATGACTGTCTTGAATGTGCAGTCGGGTGTACACACTATACGATGTGTACGATATATTGTTCTGATCCATGTTGCAGCGATATAGCGCACAATGTATCGTAGAATGCACATTTTCTCAAACTCTGTCCTCAGGACCCCAAACGGGCATGTTTACCAGGTTTCCTCACAGAATCACAAGTGAAATAGTTTATTCCACCTGTGGAACTTTTTAAAATGTGTTCATGAGGAATGAATACACCTGTGCACCTGCTACATGACCTGTGTGGGGTCCTGAGGATCGAGTTTGAGAATCTCTGGTATAGTGTGTACCCAGCTTTAGTTACAGAAAGGCTAATTATAAATTGATGCTGTTTTCCCTCTGTATGCTCTTACAAAGTGTACTCTGCATACCAGTACCTCTCTGTGGTTATTGCACAGTGGGCCTGACTCAGACCCGCTCGCAAGCACACAGCGCTCACAAGCGGGTCGATGGTCCCCAACTGCGCATGCGCAGCGTCCGGCGTTCGGATGCGTGAGCCCCGTCCATTGGCTGCTCCGTCACTACGGGTCTCGCTACAAGACGGGGCGGCTGTCGATGTTGATTGACAGCTCGCCCCGTTTTGTAGGCGGGGAGGGGGAGTGGCTGCACAAAGGCAGGCGTTCCCTTAGGGACATCACTAGTGATGTCAGTAGTGGACTCCCTGCTCTATTAGAGCAGGGAGTCCACTCGGGCTTGCGAGAGCTGAGACCCTACCACAGGGTCTTCTCGCAAGCCCGATGGTCGCGATAATCGCGACTGGCTCCAGGCTGCTCGCACAAGCTGTGTTTGGTCACCCACAGCTTTGCGAGCGGCCTGGAAAAAAATAAATCCCCGCCCTTATTCAGAGCGAGCAGCTCTGAATCAGGCCCAGTGTTCTCTGCATACCACTACCTGTCTGTCTGTACTCTGCATACCAGTGCCTGTCTGTCTGTACTCTGCATACCAGTGCCTGTCTGTGGCTATTGCACAGTGTACAGCCATGGCCAAAAGTTTTGACAATGACATAAGGATTGGTTTTCACAAAGTTTGCTGGTTCAGTGTTTTTAGACCTTTCTGTCGGATGTTATTATGAAATTATTGTAATTTTACTTCAGTACACCATAAGTGTCAAAGGCTTTTATTGACCATTACATTAAGTTTATGCAAAGAGTCTATATTTGCAGTGTTGATCTTTCTTTTTCAAGACCTCTGCAATTGTCCCTGGCATGCTGTCAATCAAATTCTGGGACACATACTGACTGATGGCCGCCCATTCTTGTCTAATCAATGCTTGGAGTTTGTCAGAATTTGTGGGTTTTTGTTTGTCCACCCGCATCTTGAGGATTGACCACAAGTTCTCAATGTGACTAAGCTCTGGGGAGTTTCCTGGCCATGGACCCAAAATTTTGATGTTTTGTTTCACCAAGACACTTAGTTATCACTTTTGCCTTATGGCAAGGTGCTCCATCATGCTGGAAAAGGCTTTGTTCCTCACCAAACTCTTCTTGGATGGTTGGGAGAAGTTGCTCTTGGAGGATGTTTTGGTACCATTCTGATGGCCACAAGTGAAGTGCCACCAATGTTATCTCAATGAACTCGTGGGAGATCTTTTTTCAGCATTCTGCAGCCATGGCACATACAAGCCAGGAACTTATCCAAGTGATCTGGGTAGTTGTCTGCCACACTTCCTAGCGGTGCCTTTTAACAACAACATTGTCTCTCCCTTGGTAGGGGGGGCAGTAGGTCCTCCCCACAATTAAGCCACTGCAGTAGCCCAGTAAATACAATTTCCAGGATAACTTTTTAGATGTCCTACTGCTTGGACAACCTTTCGCCTAGTGGATGAAAATTTTGCTGGGAGTGCTGTGGTTTCTAACCCATATATGGGAGAACCGTATACTGGGGCCTTTTTTTTTTTTTTTTTTTTTCAATATTATTATTTCTTGGGACTGAGTGTATTTCTCTGGAGGTTCTGATGGTAACATACACCTGGATTCATGTCCCTTGAGGTTTGGTCTGCTTTTTCCTGGCCAAACAGTGTTCTTCCTACTTCAGCATTGATTTTGAGGGTTCTACTCCTCACGTTCTCACTGTCCTGCAGCACAAAGAGTAGCCTTGCCCATGGTCGCAGGGGTGTTTCTACCTTTTTGACTTTTTAAAGTGAACCTGAGATGCAGTCTCAAGGCTTACAGCACCTACTCAGGTTCTGGAGTTTGGGCTGCCCTGGATAGGCAATGGCTCATTTTGATAGTGGCCTGTCCTACTACGGACTGGTTTTATCCATGTGTATGAAATTTGGGATGTAGCCTCAGATGTTTATTATCGTCCTTAGGAGACCATTGTTCCTGGACTACAGGTGGTTAGACCCTTTCCCCAGGCCTTGGCCAACATAACTAGATTGTTCTTTTTGAACCTTAGTCAGGGTCATCCCTGCTGGTGGTCTTTACTCAGTGGCAACAAGTTTGTGGTCTTCCTCCTGTGTAGTGCATCCGATTTGGCAGCAACTGAGACGCAGCATATCAGTCGCTCATATTCTCTTTTTCTGGGATTCTAGCCTAATTTGCTGCACCTCGGTTGCCTCAGTACAGAGTCTGATCCAAGTGTGTGCTTATGGAGTGGGAGTACACCCATCCAATACACCCAACATAGGGTGTATTGCAGGACTTAAATTGCAATGTGGACCAGGGAGCCTTTTTAATAGGATTTTTTTTCTCTTCTCTTCAAGAGGGGTACATGACCTCAGACTGCATTCTGTTGTACAATAGGAGCTTTGGTGGCTCATTGACCTATGCTGTACAAGGACTGGGTTTGAGTCCCACTAGGTTGATTTTCTAATACCAGGTGTGCGTGCAGTTATCTGGCCCTATGTTTTGGGGCTCCCTGCTGTCTCATTCAGAGAGTGTATTCTGGCCTGTGTCTAGTTCTCTTCCCTGACTCCTTCGATTGGACTTTGCAGTGGTCTGCTTGTAGCCTGTTTCTTTTTGGTTCGTCGTCTTTTGAGTCTGGACTTGTTCGGGCTACTATCCATCTTCTCGAATTGGAGCTTCGTTTTGAAGCTTCTTCAGTTTGGGACCTGCACGGTTTGCATAGGCGTTCCGTGTGGTGCCTGATGGTTTGGTCCAGTGTTCCTGTTTCACTAACAGGGTTTTTTTAATGGGCTCTTAGCCGTATTTCTTCTATGGTGGTTTCGA
Organism: Taudactylus pleione; assembly: GCA_031769625.1. Taxonomy (NCBI): domain Eukaryota; kingdom Metazoa; phylum Chordata; class Amphibia; order Anura; family Myobatrachidae; genus Taudactylus; species Taudactylus pleione. The sequence goes on from JAUIMM010000179.1 coordinate 901,635, forward strand.
GCACCATGTCTTGCCGGATTTTAAGCAGTCTGGTTCCTCTGTTTGTGGGCATTTTTTGGCGGTGGTGCGAGCATTGTGGATGTTGCTTTTGTCTCTAGATATTGTGGGTGTCTGGCGTCCACATGTTCATTGGCATGTTGTATGTCTGCTGCTGTGGCCTTTTCTTGAGAGCGACTGTACCTGTGGCGGCCTATTCCTCGTCCAAACATTCACCAATATTCTTGATTTCTGGTGTTGCTAGTTTCGGCCGGACAGTTGCTGCGTTCAGATTGTCTGTCTGAACGTACCATCCCCTTGGGATGGCTTTTGAATATCTTATGCATCAAATCTGAGAAACACTGCTCACCATGAGAAAATAGGATTTTTGTACTTACTGTTTAAATCCTTTACTCTGAATCCATCTAGGGGACACTACATTCCTACCCTTATGCTTATCCTTACTTTTGTTTAGTTTTTTCAGGTTTGATATTTATAGTCTGTTAACCCTTGGTTTAGGGCTTCTGAAGACCAGGGGCTGCAGAGGGAAGGAGCTTTTCCCTTTTAAAACTATATAGTTTGTATTAAGTGCCATATCCTTTGGTTCCCTCAAGCAACACATGGTTAGCTGTGTCCTCCAGATGGATTGTGAGAAACTTAATGGTAAGTGCAATTTCTCTTTCCGAAGCTGTACAGTCTGTCACAAATGCATTGTTGTGTAAATTAGCAGTAAATCATCAAGGTCTGTTTTATAAGGGTTTTGTTTAAAGACCTTGTTGTTGCCTGCCAGATTTAAAAGGCTCAGGAAATGAAAGAGCCAAGCTTCTCATAGGAGAAAACGAGCCTGTAAAGATAAACCTATGATGTTAGTGAGCCTTACTAAAATACAACCCAAATGCTTAGTTCTCTTTTCTATTAAGCTTATTTTGTATCCTGTTTTGTTAAATGCAATTGTTAAGCACTTTGGGGGTTACGCACTAAGCCTTGGAGAGTGATAAAGTACCAACCAATCAACTCCTACCTGTCCGTTTACAGGCTGCGTTTAAAAAAAAATGACAGGAGCTGATTGGTTGGTACTTTATCTCTCTCCTCTTTATCTCTCATCAAGGCTTCTTCGCACATCTGCCCCTTTGAGTCCTATTGGGAGAAAAGTGATATATAAATAACTTTAATATTAATTACAGCTATATCCATTGTTACACGTATATTGCTCAGAGTTGTGATGTTGGCTTCATATCGTGTTGTGGCAGCTCATACACAATCCCTGCTATGGCTGCAGCGTGATTCATGACACTGACGCTCTGGGATTTCTCTTTCAGGAAGCCGACCTGGTCACTACTCATGAACTGGGCCATAATTTTGGATCTGAACATGATCCTGACAGCATGGAGGCCTGCGCACCCAGCGAGGACCGTGGGGGCAAATATGTGATGTACCCTATAGCCGTGAGTGGAGACCACCAAAACAATAAGGTTCGGATCATCCTTTTTCGCCTTACGCAAGCTGTAGTCAGCTAGATGTAGGCAGAGTTCTGCTCAACTGAAGGTCATTCTGGTTATTGGTTTCACACATCTGGGCAGATGTGCTTATAGCCCTGTACTTACATTGAAAAGGACACTGACCGCAAAGGGGTTTAATTTTATATAATATATTTGGTCAAACAAAAATTAAACCACTTTACCACAGCTATAGTTATTTGTTTTGTGTCTAAGTGTTTTCTTCTTCTTTAGGTCAGTGTTTTATTGTATTGATACATGGTAACACCCCATTTGTTGTCTGCAGCCTCTGTGACTTGTTGCTTGTCATTGTGCTGTAAATAAACGCTGTGTATCCCTGATTAGCTGACAGCGATGTATATAGCCATGATGGGCTTATCTGGGCTCAGTGCAAAGAGATCTCATCAGGGGACACGTAACCGTTATGAAGAACATCTTTAGAGGCAGTAGGGAGTAACACACAGATTCCTATACGCTATCCATTTTGATTATAACCTTTGCAGACATTGGGGCATGTATACAGTGCTTTCTTTTGTGGTGGTACACAAAAGGCACCTTTTTTTTTTTTTGTAGTCTTGGTCTAATTTTTAATGCTTAGAACTAGTTCCAGAAACGGGAAGAAATTGGTGAGATACTTTCAGAAAAGTATATAAAAAATAAGCATCTCCCTGAATCTGTCTGTTTGAGGACATTATAACAGCCTTGGCATGTGATTTGGGTTCTGTATCCTCTATAGTCCTTTTTGTTTTTCTTTTTTTCTTTGTTTTTTTTTTTTTTTTTTAGATTAAACTAGGATTTGACTGTACATTGTTTTATTATACCAATGGTATGCAGCTTTCCACATATTTTATGTATTTGATGTTCTGTGTTACTTTACATTGTTTCTTTTCATTGCTGTCTATATACTATAGGATTATATAGATATGCCTTTTTTTCTGTCATTATTTGTATATGGTGATGTTATGTTTTTGCCGGTTTTATTTGTTTAGTAGCTACTAAGTATGTACTTTGTTTTAATATTAATATTTATTTAATTTTTTTTGATTGAGTATTTTTTTTATAAAATTTACTCTAAAATATACTATAAATGTTGTTTGCACCTGTAACTTGTTAAATAGCGGTGCCAGAAAGGGAATGTGACGATCTAGATGCTCAATCTATAGAAGCGCACCCTCATTGTATTTGTCCTCCCCTCAGATGTTTTCCAGTTGCAGCAGAGAATCTGTCCTGCGCACACTAATGAGCAAGGCTTCCATCTGCTTCAAAGAGCGCAACAACAAGGTCTGCGGTAACTCCAGAGTGGATGAAGGGGAGGATTGTGACCCAGGTTTACTGCACCAGCACGAGGATCCCTGCTGCACCTCTGACTGCAAGTTTAGAAGAAACGCAAAATGCAGGTCAGTGGAATAAGGTCCATCAAACTGACTACAGCGGCATGGCGACTGAAGGTTGTACAGATAACTTGCCACTAGGCCAAGGGTTCCCAAATGCAGTTTTCAAGGCACCCCGACAGTCCAAGTTTTAAGGACTGTTGAGCCTTTGGTTTCACTCAAAACCTGGACAATTGGGCTGCTGTGAGGTCCGAGCTTGGAAAATGCTGGTTTATGTGTGTTACAGCACATTTTGCTATTTGGTCCATGTTATATAATTAGCTGGTCATTGTGATTAGTTAGTAATACTGCTGAATCCAAAAACCACAATCCTCAGGGGGGGTTTTTTTTATGTCTTATTCCAGCGATCGGAACAGCCCTTGCTGTAAAAGTTGCCAGTTTGAAACTGCCCAGAAGAAATGCCAGGAGGCCATAAATGCAACCTGCAAAGGCGAATCGTATTGCATAGGTCAGTGCCCAATTATAGGACCAAACCAATAAAAGGGAATTCTATTGCACAGGTCAGTGCCCAATATAGGACCAAACCAATAAAGGGGAATACTATTGCACAGGTAAGTGCCTAATGTACAAACTGTTTAGGGTATGTAATTACAAAGAATATACCTTTTTATTATAGGGGCTCATCATTCATATATATTTACTCAATCATCCTATCTGGGGACACTGCTCACCATCGATAGCTTGAGGGGAAGCAGCAATATGAGAATACAGGCTATGAGTTCTGTAACAACAGCCAGTGGTGACTGATGAATAAAATGTAGTCCATCGCTTTACAAGGAACCAGTGACATCCCTAAATCACTTTGTGACATAAATTGCCTTTCTGAGAGCTGCAAGCTACAACTGCATTGTGTTTTTTCTGTCACAGTCAGCGCTGTGTCTATCCATCCACAGGAGACAGCAGTGAGTGCCCTGCACCCGGTAATGCCGCTGATGATACAGTGTGCGTAGATTTGGGGAAATGTGTGAACGGGGAGTGCCGGCCATTCTGCGAGATTGAAGAAAAGAATCTCAAGTCATGCGCCTGCAATGGTAAGAGGATGCCACCAAATCATCTAAGAGGCCCTGTGTTATCATTTTACCCATAGGGTGGCAGGATGTATCAGTAACGCCATAGTGCATACAAGCTTCTGACCGCTGAACCTGCTGCCCTTGGAATCCAGACATACAGTATATGTAGCACCACACCCCATTGTGTACAAGCTGCACCTATTGCATCTACTCTGCAAGCCCTCTTTCTCCTTACATGCGCCTTACTCCTGAGACACCACCAAATCTTACACCCCACTGTAACACCTTCTACATGTTTGTTCTGTCTTCTCTGAGAGCCACGTACAAGCTGTTAAATGGACTATGTCACCCGAGGAAAACACCTTGTTTTAAATGAAATTTACATACATATAGTTACAACGGCTGTTGATGATCTACGTGTCTAGAACTTGAATGACCGTTAAAGAAAGGAGGTAGTTCCGTACATTCCCGATGAGTGATGTATGGTGGTATTAGTTTTATTGGGTCATTAAAGGCTAAACATTGTATATACAGAGCACTGTGTAATGGTCTGCAGCTTTCAGATATATTATTTTGCCTACTGTTCCCGACCCCCATAGTGTTACTTGTTAGTAACTGTATTTCTGCTTTCAGAAACGGAGCATTCATGTAAAGTCTGCTGCCGGGACCAGAATGGGATCTGCAGTCCGTACGTTGACACCAATAAACAGTACCTGCTCTTACGCAAAGGAAAGCCGTGCACTGTGGGCTTCTGCGACATGAATGTAAGCCACAACATGAAATCCCTATTCTTTCATAGTGTTAGGAGTATACTCAGACACCAACTTCTCTTTGTGAACAGCTGCTTTCTGCTTGTGTAATTCCTTTTATACAATGAGTTACCTAAAGTGATCTGTGCTCTCACCTGCCTCCGTTACACAGGGAAAGTGCGAGAAACAGGTCCAAGATGTCATCGAGAGGATCTGGGATTTCATTGACAAGCTCAGTATCAATATGTTAGGTGAGTCTACAGCTACAAAAATAGAGATGGGGAAGTAAGCGTTCTATGATTATCCTGTATTTACAAATTGTAATACTCTGCAGTGAAATAGATCTCACTAAACTACTTTCACACAGACAGACGATCTGTTCATAAGCTACTATTTAATCTAATAGAAAAGAGATCCCTGCAGTGAAGACCGCTCATCGCACAGACTGAAGAGAAGTTTCTGCTTTTTGCCAGGGGTTTATGCCCAATACAAACTTGTGATGGTCTATTGTCCTTCCATTAAAATATCAATGCTTTTATTTGGGGAATACAATATTGCAGGATAAATATGTTCTCCAATAGTCTTTGCTCTATGTATGTGAGTAGTGCACACAGACAAATGCCAGTGCGCATTATAAATACATACTGTTGGCCACACGTGCGTCAGTCCTGACACTCCCTTTATTTAATAAATTTGCTGCACAGTGTATGGTGTAGAGCAGTAGTCTCCAACCTGTAGCTCGCAAGCTACCGGTAACTCACGGTCTTAATTTTGGTGGCTCACCTAGCTGCAGTAATGCCGAGTCAACTAGGAAGAAGTGACCTCTGACCTGTGCTCCCCCATGACGCCATGGGTTGAGCCACAGGGAAGGACGTCAGGTGATTGCCGCAGCCTCTACAGCAATCACCTGACGTGCTTCTCCGTGGTTCCACCAATGGCACCTACCCTACGACTGAGCGAGTGGCTCCCGTCCAGCCCTGCCGGAAAATCACACAGCAGCCCTGCCTATATCTTTTGTTCCTCTACTGCACGTACCTCCTTGGAGCCGGTAATTAACAGTAAAATGTGCCCGTGCTTACATTTTATTTGCAAACTACAACTGTAATAATTAAATGCATTTTTTATTTTCTATGAAACATTTTTTTTTTTTTTTCTTTCATTAAATTACCTTCAGTTGTTCGGCTATTAGCCAGATTTTTTTTTTTCTACAATTTTAGTAGCTCTTTGGGAGGTTTCATTTTTCTAAAGTAGCTCACACCTCAATTAACGTTGGAGACCACTGGTGTAGAGTGACTGAAATGCACGGAGGCTTATTTCTCACCATGTCAGGTAGCCATTATTGTCTGACCGCCATAGTTTAGACGTTCTTGAGAACCGCAAAATCGATATTGATTGGCTCCATACACAGGCATGCAGGTGCTTGCTTATTGGCCTGACACCGGAATATGTAGCCAACAAAACACCAACTAATTATGATTACTAGTGTTAGATCTCAGGAAATGATTATGGAGTATCTATTTCAACTTCTGCCCAGCGGACACCGTATTAGTAGTAGTGTAGCTGATTGAGTTAGTGTAGAGGTATTTCATGTAACTTTTTTTTTGTGTGTGTTTGAAGCCTCAACCTACCCCAGTTACTATAAGGGGCAGGTCATATTAATACACACATGTATAACACTTTGGGCAATATTTACTAAAGGGAAAATGCCACAATAAATACATCCCAAACCTGCCGATTTCATAGTTTTGGCTGCATTTCCCATGTGTACCATCCTCCAGAATGCGTTACTTTCCGAAGCTTGGACCCAGCTACATCTGTAGATGGCGTTGCCCAGTAGAAACCTAAGGACTTCTTTTCGCCTTGTGCACTGAGAGAGCTCCAAATCAGATCCTCACAGTATACGCGTCACATGACACACGCACTAGGACTTCCGAGTCACAAACCCGGAGGTCCATTCATCGCAAAGGACAGCTCTTTTCCGAAAACAGCTGCCCTTTGCAATTCCAGGCACATACCGGCGTTAATAAAGTGGGTATGTACCTGATAAGTGGCAGGATGTTCCGCATCCAATATGCGTTGTGTAGTACATCCCGCCCTTTATCTGATAAAAGGTGGGATGTACTATGCGTCACATTTTATGTTTACAGTTTCTAAAAGGAACCATTTCAGGACAAAACTTTTTGCTGTTTGTGACTCTTGTTCCAGGCTGATAGTTGTGTGTTGTGTTCTTCTTTCAGGCAAGTTCCTGGCAGATAACATTGTGGGGTCTGTCATTGTCTTCTCCCTGCTGTTCTGGATTCCCCTTAGTATTCTTGTCCACTGTGTGGTGAGTAACTAAATTGCAGATTTCTTTACCCGGACATTTTGTGGCCTAAATCAACATTCCCCCTGCGTCAGCGATGTCACTAGCTCCTTATAGATGGATAGGTTGCTAGTGGTCACTCTATGGCAGGGTGCTGGTCACTGAGGAGGGGACATTTTAATTTTAAAGGGCAAATTTGTAACTTGACGTTTCAAGTCGGTAAAGCTACACTGGTTAGCCCACAATGACTATAAAAAAACTACTTGGAGTGAATACATGTGCCCCATGTGTATTCTATACCCCAACATGCATATAGGACACCCATACAACAGCCCAATCTGTACCAAGAGAAATATATGTGCTGTCTAGTTGGAAGAACGGCTGTGGTATATAAATAATAATAAATGTGTCCTTGGTTGCTGAAGCGGTTATAACGCTTATGAGTTTTGAAATAAAAAAGTTCAGCAGAGGGTTAGAAAAAGATCAATCCCCCCCCCCCCCCCCCTCTTCCCAGGGGGAAGGGTAACTACAGTCACTAGGTTCAGTACATCAGTCTGTTCTTACTGGGGATATAAGCAGTACAGGCTCACTGCTTACCTCCTTCCTATGAGTCAGGAGCGTTTTCATCCGTGTGCAGCGCGCCCCCTCCTCTGAGCCAAAGCTCCCCTTTCCCGCATCCTAAGTGGGTCCCCCCTCCTACAGACAGGTGGCACGTGCACAAAAGCTCTTGCTTTCACTGCTTGGCGCCATCTTTCCGAAGATGGCGCCAAGCAGTGGGAACAGTGACATCATCAGAAAGCTGACGCCAAGCAGTGGCACCACATAGGAGGGAGAAGTCTTTCATTCACTAGGTATGCCGTAGGTACAGGGTGTGCGCACACCCTGCACCAATTATAAATACTTCCATGCTCCGAGTGCTTTGTTATGCAGGTAGCCAAAGCACCGGTTTGATTTAGGGTCCCTCCCCTGGGCCGCCATTCAGTCAGGGCAGCATGCCCTACTAAATGAGCCTAGCGTGAACACTAGATTGCACTGCCGTTCAGTTTATTTATGGCCACCTCGCATCATGTGGTGACGTTCACACTTTAAACAGCCCCGCTAGTCATTATATGGTGATTGTATTACACTACGTATATCTTCATTACAGTCCCAGTAGAATAATTTCTTCTGATTGCACAGTTTCAGGAGTCCTATTTGCTTTATCACATAAACATGATTGCTTTGAGCCAGATGCCTCACACGCTGTTATTATTATCCTTTATTTATATGGCTCCACATGTGTTCTGCGGCGCATTACAGAGTACATAAACATATAAGTGAACAAGAAACCAGTGACTTACAGTACAATACAATCCAGGACAAGGACATGGTTTATACACATTGCTGCATTAGCGATTATAACACTCAAAATAAGCAGCAAGGAGTCAGTTATCAAGTGTTTGCTGCCCTTGTGGGGAGTAAGGAGTAGTATAAAGTATAAGTAATGAGAAGCACATGAGGAAGAGGGCCCTGCTCGTGAGAGCTTACATTCTAAAGGGGGGGAGGGGGAGACAAACGGGCGTGACACAGATGGGGTAGACAGATAGGAAAGAGCATGCAGATTAGGATGAGAGGTGAAAGGCCTTGATGAAGTAGTGGGTCTTGAGAGCCCGTACGAAGATTTGTGGAGAGTCTGATAAGGAGAGCGTTCCAGAGGTAAGGCGCAGCACAGGCATAATCTTGGAGGCGGGAGTGGGACGAACTAAACAGTTGGCAGGAGAGCATTAGTTGAGCGAAATGGACGGGCGGGAGCATGAAGGGAGATAAGGTCAGAGATGTACATGGGAGAAGATTGGGTAAGGAAGTGTAAGAACCTTGAATTGGGTTCTGAAGGGAAATGGGAGCCAGTGTAGGGCTTGAAGGAGAGGGGAGGCAGATGTAGAACGTTTGGAGAGGAAGATGAGCTGAGCAGCAGCATTGACAACAGACTGGAGATGAAACAGGTGGAAGTCTGGGAGGCCAGATAGGAGGAGGTTACAGTAGTCCAATCTGGAGATGACCAATGAGTGGATGAGGGTTTTAGTAGCATCCAGGGTGAGAGAGAGTCTGATCCTGGAAATATTTTTGAGATGGAAACAGCAGGACTGCGAGAGGTGCTGAATGTGTGGTTTGAAGGAGAGGGAGGAGTCCAGGATATCTCTGACCGCGCCCTTTGGAGCTAGAGGAGATAGTTGTGCCATCAATGGACAATGAAATTGTGGGAAGTGAGGTTATGCGGAAAGGTGGGAAGATGATCAGCTAAGTCTTAGACATGTGAAGTTTAAGAAAGCGCTGGGACATCCAGGAAGAGATAGCAGACAGACAGTTGGAGATACGGGGGAGGGGGAGAGGGAGAGGTCAGGGGAGGAAAGGTAGATCTGAATGACATCCGCAAAGAGATGATATTGGAGGTCAAGAGTTGATAAGTTCACCTAAAGAGGACATATAGGGGGAGAATAGGAGAGGTCCAAGAACAGAACCTTGGGGAACACCTACTGTTAGTGGAAGTGGGGGGGGGGGGGGGGAGTCATGAGAAGAGACAGAGAAGGAGCAGTCAGATAAGAGTGCTGCTTTTGACACTGTGGACCACCCTATCCTCCTGCAAATCCTTCAGAGAGGTCAAGAACAATGAGCATAGAGTATTGGCCCTTTGATTTGGCAGCAAGGAGGTCATTGTTGACTTTCGTGAGGGCAGTTTCAGTGGAGAGAACAGAAGCCAGATTGAAATGAGTCAAGCAGGGAGTGAGGAAAGAAAGGCGGTTGTAAACAATACGCTCAAGGAGTTTGGAGGCAAAATGGAGGAGAGAGAGAGGTGGTTGGAGTGTTAGGATCACGGGTAGGTGTTTTAGGAATGGGGGAGACAAGGGCATGTTTGAATGCAGAAGGGGACAGTGAGAGGGAGAGATTGAGGAGGTGGACAAGATGAGAACAGGCAGGAGAGAGGTAACAGAGGAGGTGGGACAGGATAGGGTCAAAGGGCGAGGGAGGTGGAAGGGGAGTGGGGGGACTGGATGATGGCCAGAGGCAGAGGATTCTGTGGGGATATCAATTGGGATATTAAAGTCACCTAGCATAATGGAAGGAAGATCTGATGAGAGAAAGTGAGGGAGCCAGGAAGCAAAGTTGTCACTGAATTTGGAGTGAGGGCCAGGTACAGCTACTCGAAGTTGTACTGCTTGGAAGAGGCGTATAGCATAAACCTCAAATGTGTTGACTTTTTATGTTCTTCACACTCTACAGGATAAGAAATTGGACAAGCAGTATGAAGAAAATGCCAAATCCTTATTTTTACCCAGTGTAAGTGTTAATCCTAAATCAAATTATTTCTTAATGCGCTGCAACTTTAAGGTAACAGTCCACGAATGAGGCCTAGAATGACATGGCTGAGATGTGTAGTTATTCTCCAGTGTGTTCTGCTGACTGACACTTCTGGCATCAAATTGTGATATTAAATGCTTTTGTTCTGCTCCATATAAAGTGCAAATTTCCAACACTTTAACATCAAATACACTTTCCAAACCATATAACGCCAAACTAAATGAAAGAAAACTTAAGGCTAATGAAGCTTTTTTTAAAAAAAAATGAAACCTTCTGCCACAGCTTCACTGCTGGAGGCACCTGGTAACCAGTGACACTAATACAGGGAGCCTCGGATCGGCTGAATCTATGTTGCTGTGACCTGTTTTGTATGATGATTGTTCCTTTGTTCCTATTTCTGTGATATAGTGGACACCTGTTGGATCCATTTATAAGAAGGGAGAAGCCCAACTTCAATAAGTTCTCTGTCCCATATTTATTATTATTATTTCTTTCTTGCCCATTTAATGTAAATGTAAACCTAGCTGGCGATAAGTTAGTAGTGAGCAGATACTGCATCTTGCTCGGCATGCAAACTATTTAACGGGTCTACAGACCCTTGCGTGTGTTCTACCGACTATAATGTTCTCTGGGGACTTATTCGGTACCGATTGTAATCGCAGCTGCAAATTCACACTGAACACAGCTGCGAATATATATGCTAATACTTGCCAAAGCTCAGCCGGCATAAAGACGCCCACTGCTGCTTTCTCACATCGTCCAATGTCGCTCTCCTGCGTAAACAACATTACCATCGACTCACAACGCCCACCACCCCTGTCCACCTCCAAACGCTGTCAGTGTCATTCATTTTGCGACTTATTCCCCTGTACCTTCGTAGTTGCGCGGTGGCAAAGAATCGCCTAATCTGCGTCCGAATTTGGACTTCTGATCAGTACTGAATCAGGCCTCTGTCCCTAATATTCTCAATACTTCTGTTGCTTTATGCAGAAATGTAGTTTATATCCTATATATATTTGTTTCACTGCAGCTTTCACATAAAGCAACAAGTATGGCATAAATAAGGCTATCCGGATGGAAGATCTGCAGTGTCTAGATAGACAGTCAATTGGTCAACACCAGATGGTCGACAGGCAAAAGATCATTGGGATCCAATGCTCGACCGTTAAAAGGTCGACGGGGTCCAAAGGTTGACATACAAATGGTTGACACAGAAAAGGTGGACACATGGTTTTCCATGATAGTTAGGGTTTGGCACTTGGCGGAGGGTTGGGGATTAGGGTTAGGCACCAGGGGGAGAGAGGGTTAGGGTTAAAAAATTGTTGACCTTTTGACCCTAGGTCAAGAATAGGACTGGGACACACAGTTGACCATGTGTCCATGACATCCTTAGTCCACTTTGACCCTTTAAATGTCAACTATTTGACCCTGTCGACTTATTGCTTGTTGACCTCTTGACGGTCTGTCTATACACTGTTTGATCTTTTATGCCACACCCATAAATAACATGATAGTAATATAATGTGCAATATAAATCCTTCATTAGATACACCCATTTATTTATAAACCATATAGTCTGTCTACTGGCAGCCATCATAAAGGACAGCTGTGGAGTAATTGAAATAGGGATTTGAATGTTCTCCAACAGAAATGGTTGAGTTGGTTTCTTTCTCTTGGCAGAATGTGGAAATGTTGAGCAGTATGGACTCAGCCCCTGTACGTATAGTGAAGCCTTTCCCGTCCTCCCAACCCACTACCAGACTGCAGCAAGTGCCAGTTGCACCAACCTCTGCCAAAGCCGACCATCAAAGAATGGACACTATCCAGGAGGACCCCAGCACAGACTCGCACCTAGAAGACCAGTTTGAAGAAAATCCCTTCCCCAACAGCGGTTCTCCTGCCAAATCTTTCGAGGACCTCACTGACCACCCCGTCACCAGGAGCGAGAAGGCCTCATCCTTTAAACTGCAGCGTCAGGGACGTGTGGACAGCAAGGAGACAGAGTGCTGATACACCCTATGTGCTTAGTGTCTGCCAATCATTCTATTATCACATGAAGACAATCACTAACTATTAAAGCAACAATCCAGACAATTGTGTCCCGATTTCTGAGATTGACAGATGTTGTATATACTTAATATTTTTTGCAATTTTAGCGTTTAGTATACTTAGACCGGGAAAAAAAAAGCCTTTTAAAGGGAAACCATTGTAAGATGTTATACAATTGTATTTATGCTTAAAAACAGCCATAGTTAGTGAATTTTTAGGTTTTGTTACAGTGGCTAATTGCTAAAAACTCCATATTTTTATTGTTATTTACTTGGAAAAAAGACTTCCGTTGGGTGGGGATTTACAGTATTTGGTCATCCAGCCTTTTTCAGCAAGTCTACAGATAGAACTTTATTTAGTTGAGGTACTTGCATTATTATTAATATAACAAAGTTGTGTTAAAATCACAGAAACTTACTAATAGCGTTCTCTAGATATATCCAGCAGCACCTGAGTGCCTGGCAGCTGTAATAAACTGTGAGCATACAGCCTTAATTCATTAGGAAGCCATGACATCCATTATGTCACTAGGGGCTGACTGTCATTACTATATTATTCATTCAACACACAAAATGAAGTTCTGTAGTTGTCTGGTACACTTTAAGCTGGGACCCCCTTCTCTTCTGGAGTACCTACTATCATTCAATAACTTATACCTATCGAATTGTGATGTACTGATGCTCTAATGTAATGTCATGCTTTTGTGCTGGTCTTAAGTCAACGTTTAAACTAGTTCCGCCTAACTTCCAAATACATGTTTTATGTGCCTAATCTACTTAAAGAGAAATTAATGATGATCTGGTAAAGAATGTGGAAAAATCTTAAACTGGGTGCCATAAATGTCATGTATAAATCTATTTATACCCTAGAGGGCCACGACTGCCTGAGCAGAGTTTTATATTTTGTGAGATAACTTATAGAATAACAGCAGCAACCAAACAGACGCTGGGGTAATGTGGACTCACAATTAAAAATATAAACGTGGTAACACTGCCTGTGTATGGGTTGTCGGGGTGATATGCATTCTTATTCCAGTGAGATCATATTTGTGCTCATCACACGAGTACTTCTCTGCTTTTTGCTATGAACAATTCACAGCTTCTGAGGTTCATTTACACATTTTGTTCACTGATTTCAGCTCGGTTTATTTATTGCTTCCGGGTCAGTGACTTGGGACATGCAAAATAATTTGTGTCCCTTTTTTATTTTATAAATCGTGGAGAAACCCCTTTAAAAGGCGGCACTGCAACCTCAAAAACCTCTGTAATAAAAAAATATATTTTTCTTTTGTTGCTTGTGCACTGTACAGAGATCTGTGTAGTCTAGACGTCATTGTATGCTATAGTACTGTACAGTCTACAAGCAAGCCTATTGTGTGTATTACTCCTTTTCTTGCTTGTTACCTTGACAAACCTGGCCAGGCCCACACTGAGGCCACACACATAACCATGGCAGAGACCAGCTTGGTCACAAGTGGAACTGACTGTAATGTAAATGGGTCAGCATTGATCTTCCCCATTACTTGCTATAAGGTGTTGTAAGTCTGTCTGTCTTTATATACATTATAGGACAATATATTTGTGATTTACCATGCACAGTCTGCTTGGTGACACTGTGGCAAGGAAATTTTGGTTTGTCTTTTGGCACAATAGTACTTCATATTACATCCACTTGGCATTTATATTGTGGCATTGTGAGAAGGTAACCTTGTCTTGTCTTTTTTCTTCAGTCAGTACAGTTTTTGCACGCAGATAAGTCTAGTGCTGGGTACACAGGCAGTCCTAGATCGTGGGCGACGGGACGGCCAATGTAACAATACATTGGTCGCCCATATGCACAGAACGATATAGCACGCGTAGTTTCGTTCAGTGGCCGCATCCAGAAGCCTGTCATCGGCCGAACAGCAGATGTGACTACGTGGCTGACGACCTGCAGGCGCATGCAATCACGGGTACACATTAGACGACGATCCCGATAAATTGTTCCCATCCGCCTCATAATGATCTATCGGACAATGATGTATCGTCTAATGTGTACCCAGCTTAATCCTCACTTGGGATCTGAGTCTGGATCCACTTTGTGGGGTAAGAAGCACGCCTTAATATATTATATGCAAATCAATTAAATACCTGGCAAAAAAAATATTTCTTTTTATCCTGGTTTCCAAGGCCTTATTATGAAAGGGCACTGGGGAATCATTGTATACAGTCTAAAGTTGGATAAGCTAGAACTTGTTTTCTGACAAGCTTGGTGTTGGACAAAGTATCTTTGTGAGTGTATTAGTTTGTTACCATTCGCTTTGTGATTAGAGAAGAGTTACACGATTGCTACTGTTAGTTGGCTTTAACTTTTTAAAACTCATTTTATGGTAAAAAAAAAAAAAACACTCCATTATACCTACCTGATCTATTCTTGAGTGCCCCACTTTAGATTGGCATTTCTTTCTTAAACTAAACTGTGAATGGGTAGGTAGGTGTGTGAACACCTTGATCTCTTAACATTTTTGCATTCCACAAAGTATAGACAAATCAAAATGAGGCTACTGTGCCTGTTTAAGTACAGAATCATTTTAAAAACGAACATTTGATACAGCATTTTTGTAAACTGATAGCAGTTGTGTTTTACAGATAAATCACAGTGGCTGCGTTTTGGTTCTGTGCTGTACTGGATGGAGGTTCACAAACTTCGTAACAACACTTTTTTTTTTTTTTTTTTACTTCTTTACTTTTTTTTCTAAGGAACAAATATTCAAGAGATGCCCTGTGCTGTCACTAGTAGGCAGTATTGTCATGGACCTTCGTTCAACAAACAAAATGGCTGCTTTCACTAGGAGGCTTAATGGTGAGGTGCAAAAAGCAGTGAGGGAGATTCTGTAACCCATAGCAACCAATCTGATATTGGCTGTGATTAGCAGCTTAGTATTGGTTGCTATGTGTTACACCATATTCTCTTTGCACCATATTATTATATAAGGCCCTAAGTGGCGGCAGTGGTTATTTGTGTAGTGTTGCAATGTTTTCATCGCCTTTTTGCACTTTTATTAAGATATATGTAATCTTGTGTATTTTAAATATTATGGTCACCTTTCACTAACAGCCTTACCGTTTTTACACTTGTTCTGTGCATATTGTACTTGTCACTTCATTTTAGATATTGAAATGTCTGCGTTGCCTGTTCTCAGTGGGGGCGTCTATGTCTTGGGCTGAACTGAAATTCCTAAAATTTAAAAGCCTGCTCTCTCACTACTTATGTGTGGTAAGCCCTGTAACAACCTGAGCAGTTCATGAGAAGATGTTTTAACTGCTTGTGTGAAAATTGCTGAAGAAATAACAGATTTTTGCATATATGGTTTCTTTACCCAGGTCTTTTTTTTTTTTTTTTTTAGAAAACTGGAAATATACTTGTGTGACACCATCTAGACAAAGAAACATTAGTTTAAAATAAATAGATACAAATTTAATCTACCCTGAAATCCTTCATGCTTTGTCACATTTGTTCGTTATACCTTGTAATGCCTGTTTATGATGCCTGCTGATGTTATTACAGTTAGATGTCCCTTAAATTAAATTTGTTTTAACAACACTGAGATAAAAGGATGATGTTCAGCCCTTTTGAAGGCTATAGGCTCGCCCAGTGAGGTCCCTAATGTGTATTAGGTTGCCTGGATGAGCTACATTCTCTTCATCATCATTCAATAAACAACATGGCAGCCTCCACTGTGGGTAGGTGACCGACAGTGTATTCACAAGTGGCTCTTCTAGTATGCAGACTGTGTGACGTGATGAATTGCCATCAGTATACAGTAGCAGCGCCTCGGGGTAACACGTGACTAGAGACTGTACGGGTTGTTACCTGAGGAGAGGAACTCTGCTTCTAGTATTTGTACCAGATTTTACGTTTCCGAAGCCTGGATATTGAAAGAAAAATGTTTGATATTGTTCTCTTGACTGGAGTTGAAAATGCAGTTTTGTACAGAAATAAAGTGAATTTGTTTGACTCCTTCTTGATATTGTCCTGAATGAAGATCAAGTGCTTTATTAATAGTCATTCTACAGCTCTATTCAAAACCCTGGTGTCAGACCCTGGTGTTGATTGGCCTCGGTTGCGGGTACAATGCCGGTGGGCTTGGGTGAGTAGATGGTAAAATACGGGGAGGCAATATACAGTATGTGTTCCTCATAGGCTACTCTTAGATGTTGTCAAGACCCACTCTGAGGCGCTTGATGGTTTTCACCAGTGACCCCTCCAAGCAGGATATGGGTTTCGCTGCACCAAGTGAGCAGGTCGCGGCCTCCAGAGTAGGTATCTAAGAGAAGCGAGAAGACAAGGGACAGAACGAAGAATGTAAGAACTGCTACTGAGAGACTCCATGAGTAGTTGAGGTGAAGTGTTGGTGGAATGTACTGGAGGAATATCTGATAAATCAGACACTGATTAGCAATGAGAACAACTCCGGAGATCCAGATACTGTTTAGACACAAGTAGCTGTACTGGGAATCGAGACACTGAATAGCGATGGGTAGCAGCTTCGGTGATCCTGACACTGTATAGCAAAGGATGGTAACTGGGTATCCAGATGCTGAATAGTGGAGGGTAACACAAGGAATGATATCTTGGTAGAGATTAGTGTGTAGCCTAGGACGCAGTCTCCGTAAATAATCACTATAGAGAAGTGAAGTTGCACAGGCAATTTCCTGTTCACAAAGCCGGACTTAAATACCCTTAGGTAGCTGGTCATTGGATGCAGAGATCAGCTGAGTGACCACAAGACTACCATTGGAGGGGCCAGATCAGATGACAGACCAACATGGCTGCACCTATGAACACGATCGTGACATGGAGACGCATCATGGAAGTCCTAGCAGACCCTGGGAAGAATACCCAGTCCACTAATCCGCACGCCTGGCGTCTGACCGCCTCAGAAATCGAAGATGTCGGTACATAGGTGAGAGGCGGCCTATCCCAGGCCGCAACTTGAACAGAAGTCCTATCTAATTACTGAGGTACAGACGTGTGACAGAGGGACCTGGTTTTTAGAGCTTACAGTCTATGAGCAGGGATTCCCAACCACTGTCCTCAAGGCACACTAAGGGGTAAATTTACTAAAGGTCGATTTGGCATTTTGAGTGATTTGAGGTGCGATTTTCATTCGATTTGGATTAGATTTTGGTTTTGAGTATTTATTAATGGCCAAATCGCTTGTAATTTCAGACTTCAAATTGACTTTGGACTCAAATCGACCATCGGAAAAACATTGGTACCTAGCACACAAAACCCTTATTTACTATCATTCGACTTGAAATCGTCCTCAAAATCGGACTGCAAATCACTCTTCAAATCCCCAATACAATAGACCTGCTTCATGCTTTCGATTTGAGCATGAGCAGGTCGGATTCACACAGATACATGCAGACATCAGTGAGATGCGTGCATGTATCTCACTGTAAAAAGCAATTAAACAGTTAAATTAAGAAAAAAATTGATGTGAGGTCCCCCCCTTAATCAGAACCAGCCCCGGACTTTGCCAACCCAGTTCTGGTTGACTAAGTACAGGGAAAAAATTACATAGGGTCTCCCTTACTTAGTAGAACCAGCACTGGCCTATGGGAAGCAGAGCTGGTTCTGGATTTACAGGGAAAAATTTGTGTAGGATTCCCCTTGTAAGATCCCGAACCAGCCCTGGACCCTTTCTAACGGGGGACTGATGCCACAGCCAGGGGAGCCCTATCACTGGGCCCCCCCAGCCGCAGCATCAGCCCTGACAGTTAGTCAGCCCAGGCCAGGGATCCCTGGGGAGTTGGGGACCCCTTCAAAAATAGTGGTCTCCCTCTCCCAGGCACCCCTAGCCTGGGCTGATAGCCCGGGGCTATCCCCGCCAACTCCTGGGTGGTGGGTGGCGGCTTGATTGTGACAGTGTGGTGTAAAATTAGAAGTGAAAAAACATTCTTTCTAGTAGAACTGCAGGTCCCACGGCAAGCCTCCTCCGCATACTGGTACTTGGAGAACCACAAGTACCAGCATGTGGGGCATTAAGGGCCCACTGGGACTTGTAGTTCACCTGTAAAGAAATGTTCCAAGAAACACACACACACCTTACAAAGTAAAAGTTTAATACATACATACACTCACTCATATTCACCTATATTACCTTGAGTGGTCCCCTTCTCCAGTAGGCATCCATAGGTTAAAATAATAAAAGAAAAAACCGAACCCTCGCATTAAGGAGTAATCAGTCTAACCAGACTGATTACTCCTTCCCAAATTAAGCGCACAGACGCGGCTTCATCCTTTGAAGCTCCGTGTCTGTGCGTTCATTGGCTGAGAGAGGTCAGGCCCCGCCTCTCAGCCAATGAATGGCTCCTCCATTGTACTCAATGGTGGGAGCTGCGGGGTTACTAAAGTTTATCCTGGGGTTCCCACCAATGACTTCAATGGAGGGAGCCGTTCATTGGCTGAGAGGCGGGGCCTGACCTCTCAGCCAATGAATGCACAGACACGGAGCTTTTTTTTTTTTTTTAAGCTCTTTACAACACTTTTTACAGCCAGATGCATGCAGAAATCTCACTGCTGTCTGCATGTATCTGTGTGACAACGAACTGCTCATGCTGAAAGTGAAAGCTTGAAGTAGTTCTATGCTGTCGGGGATTTGCAGTTCGTTTTGAAGGGTGATTTGCCGTTCGATTTGGACATGAACTTGCCAAATCGAACAGCAAATCACTCTTCAAAACCGACTCAAATCGAATTTGTTTTGCAAATTGCAAAACAAATCGACTCAGTAAATGCAGTGAAAAAACTGTTTTCACTGCATGCGCTTTGAGAAGTGCTAAATCACCCCTCAAATCGTGCTGCAAATCGACCTTTAGTAAATGTACCCCTAAAGGTGGCCATACAAGGTGAGATTCAAAAGTTGGTCAGATCAGTTGTACGATTTCCCTTGAAAATTCTTCCCTTCAGATACAGGACGATTTGTATTTAAAATGCAACTATTTCATATAAGACCATACGATTTGATCAATCACATCACATAGTGTGTCAATTCCTACACGATCAGTTAAGATCTCTCTGCAAAACCATCTGATCTGCGATCCAACTAGACGATGGCGGAGACGCACATCGGCGTCGCAGAAGACTCAAAATACAACTATTTTCAAAGGATTGGTCTGTCCAACCTGTAGAAACTGCCCAAATTGTGTAATCAATCGTCCTTTGTATGGACAGCATAACAGTTCAGGTTTTAAGGCTAGCCATACTTCAGCACAGGTGACCTAATTAGTACCTCACTTATTTTGATTTAACCATCTGTGCTTAAGCATGGATATCACTAAAACCAGGGCCGTTAGGGTGCTTTGAGGACCGAGGTTGGGAATCACTGGACTCATGGTAAATGAAACACAATAGGGCCTATTTATCATTCAATATTTGTAGCATGTCCAAATATTAAGTATCACCCAAATGTATGAAGGAGGCACAGCATCCGATATCTCAATTACTGCCGCAGTCCCTTCATTACCAACAGCAACTGCAGCATCCCTAGTTTTCTATGGGGCCGGCAAAGCTGTTAGATCTACCAAGCTCCAGAATGAGGAGTATACTATTATACTACTATCGTATATCTATGACCCAGAAGCACCTCTGGCATCCTTTTGCACATGCATGCCATGGGGAGTGCTAGGAGGGATCCGATCAAATCCCTCTCTCAGCTGTATCCCGATAGAAGCTCATAGGCTTCTGTTGGGTATCGCCATCACGAAGATGGAGTTACCCACCGCAACCAAGCCCCGGAGTGCATCACAGTCCGGGGCTTGGTGCATATGAGAAATGTGGTCAAACCTGCATTTTTGGGGTTTTACAGCCTATCTTTCCTGCATCCCGCCCATTATCTGAAGATGGATGTTGGCCGCTGAAGCCTATTGGCTGCATTCTTAAACAATTACCGGGAGAGGTTTCCTCCAGGAGCTCTCCCCGGCAATGGCCGTTGCACATGTGGTCAGTAGACCATGCATACGCAGTAGCACAAGATGGGTATTGCTACATTACAATGTCACAGCCGCTGACTTTGTAATGTAGCAATTTGCATGCAGACAGGCTATAGATAGACAAAGGTGGCAGCTGATGGTCTGAGATGGAGCTCTCCACAAGTGTATTGTGGCTTCTCAAGTGCCGGGAAGAGGTGCCATGTGTTGGGCGGCCGTGACGGTACACTCCGGGTACATAGTTACAGCCCTAAGTGGGGTGAATATGTTGTGGACAATGGAGTAGGTGCCTCCATTGTCTCCCATAGTTCTGCCCCTGGTCACGTCCCTTCTGACGCATTGCAGGGAGGGGCTTCTTTCAGATCCCCTGTTCCTGCATGTGGTTTTTGATATTCAGGCGAATGTTAATTTTATTATTTCTTCTTCAGTGTCCATAGGGATCCACAGGGATACCATGGGGAATATTATGGTTGAAGACCAGGCACCAAGCAGTTAAAGCTTCAGCTCCCAGGATGCACTGGGTCATCCTCCATATATACCCCTCCCCTAGCCATAGGACTTCAGTTGTTGGTGCGACAGGATCAAGATGCATCTTTGTAACAGGGAACTGCTTAGTCCTAAGCTTTTGCTATATTATGTTTTTGGGTTGGCAGTACTAAGCGTCTGAATTAGGACGCATATACAGCGACTCCATCTACTTCAGCCGGGCCGCAACACCAGTAACTGGGCTGGTGATTTTGGTGGGTCGTGCTTAAGCTTACTAGCCGCTATGCTGCGACCTGGCCTGCACCGGATGTACGGAGACGTCAGGTAAGCAATTTCCGGCTTACGGGGAATCGCGTGCGGCTGTCCTTGCTTCAGGTGTCAGAGACTCACCAGAAGCCGCTGCCCGATTGGTTAACGCAGCCTAGGGGGAGGAAGGTGCTCCCCCGGCAGCTCCGACCCAGACGCAGTCCCTAGAGTTTGGCGTGTCTTGGTTGCGCCGCCTACCCTCCACGTATATATGAGACACTCACAGTCCACACTCAGTGCAGTGTGTAGCTGTTGGTCTCAGAAGGGTTTGGGTCAGTCTCCCTGTATACCTCTCCCTAAGTTATGGTATAGTGCTCTATATGCTACCATTCCTTTGTGTCTGCGTAGTTGATTAAAGGTGGGTATACTATACATCTGACAGATATATCTGCAGATGATGGTCATTCATACACACTGAACAGCCATCATCTGCTTGTGCCCTCAGTGGGCGGGACCCGGCGGCCCGGGTCGTAGGCGTGTCCTGCCTCACTCCTCGCGGCTGCCGCTGTGTCTGCCGACCGCCCCTACTCACCTGCCGCTGGACAGATATGTCTGCATGCGCGCGGCATACATTCAGTGCAGGGAGGGAGCTGGGGGCAGCCCAGCTACTGACGTAGTGCTGGGCTCGCCCCCAGCCTGATGTTAAATGGGAGGTGTGCCATATGGGCATGCCCCTAAATAGCAAAATTTAGGGGGTGTGGCCTATGATAATGTAGTAATGAAAGAGTTAAAATATTGTCTTTTTGCTGTGGAACTACAGGTCCCAGCAACTTTCCCCCGCATGCTAGTACTTGTTGAACCACAAGTACCAGCATGCGGGGTATTACGGACATGCTGGTACCTGTATTTCCACTGCAAAAGGAATATAAAAAAAAAACACAGACACACACACTGTTGAAAGAAAAAGTTTATTAAAACACACACACCTATGTATCCCTGAAGCCATTTCGCGTCCTCTTCTCCAGAAGAAAATCCATAGGTACCTGTAAAAAAAAAAAAAAAAATCTATACTCACCTCTCCCTTTGTGTGGATCATGTCCTCTTTGTTCCAAAGTAGGCATCTATAAGGCTTGGCAAAACAACAAACCGAAAAATAGAGGAACACCAGACATCCCGAGTGATGGCTCAGCGGAGGGATTTCACTATAGAAAGTTAATTGGCTGAGAGAGGCGAGCCTTCTGTCTCTCAGCCAATAAGCGGTTCCAATCATTTAAGTCAATGGTGGGAACCGCGAAAGTAACCTTAAGTTACCTTTACGGTTCTCACCATTGAAGTAATTGAAACCTCTTCTCTCTCAGCCAATGAATCCTCGGCATCGGGATTTCTATAGTGAAATCCTGCTGCTGAGACGTCATTCGGGTAGTACTGCCCTTAGAGGACCGTACTAATGTCCGGTGGTCCGCAATTTTTCGGTTTGTTTTGCCAAGCTCTATGGATGCCTACTTTGGAACAAAGAGGATGTGATCCACGCTGAGGTGAGTATGGATTTTGTTTTACAGGTATCTATGGATTCCTACTGGATATGTCGATGCGAAATGGCTTCAGGGATAGATAGGCGAGATGTGACATAGTGTGTGCAGGTATGTTTTAATACACTTACTTTCAACGATGTGTGTGTTCTGTGTTTTTTTTTTTTTATATTTCTTTTGCTGTGGAACTACAGGTACCAGCGGGCCCATAATACCCCGCATGCTGGTACCTGTGGTTCTTCAAGCATGCAGGGAAGGCTTGCTGGGACCTGTAGTTCCACAGCAAAATACTATATTTTTAACACTTTCAAATGCACCACACTACATAATCAATCCGGCATCCACTGCTCCAGGGGTGCCGGGGATAGCCCTGTGCAGTGTCAGTGGTCAGTGGTGCAGTGTCAGTGGTGTAGTGATTAGGTGCAGAATCAAACTCCACAGATGGCATTCCAGTAAAACAAATGAACGTGGTGCTTTACTTCCAGCATAATCAGGAAGCAAACAGAAAATAATAAACGCCTAGCCCTCTCTTAGGGCACTAGCTCACTTCTTGAACCCTCTCTACAGAAGCAGCTACTCTGCAAGAAAGTCTCTTACGATACTGCCTTTGAACCTCTATATACCCCTGCCTATACCTTCTGATATCCTGCCTATAAATATAAACCTCTAAGGATGACGCTATTTTGCGTACGCAGTCATACAGTAAATAAAGACTCCAGACCTAGAACCTGTGGTTCCAAAGCACAAAGTATTATTCAAGTAAAAGTACAGCAGTTACACGCTATGATCCTCATATAATCTTAGCGCAAAGAGATTATACAGACCCAAGTACAATTATACATACGCAGCGCTCTCTGGTCCAGATGTAGGCATCAGCAAGAAACCCCTCGTCAATCAGCATTCAGCACGAAGACGAGGAACCCAGGGTCAGAGCACACATATTTATATCCCCCAGAAATAAACAACACAATAGAGAAGTTTGTTGCTAATACCATTGGTCCTAAAGGAGAGGGCATATGTTACAAGGCATTTAACAGGTTGGTTCAAATAGACACAGTCCAGCCTCTAACAACTGGTGGTCTCTGGTTTCCCGCCTCATGCAAATCCTAACAGTTGGTCATATAATGTACATTTTGTTGCTTGAAGTCTCTGCTGGCCATTAGTTGAGAATGCATGTTGCGATCTCTCCATCGATATTACCGGAATACTGTTGAGAGAGTACGCATCAGGACAATACCAAACATGGCTTACTTATCACGTATAAAACCTTAGTTACAAAATAATCTTTATTTCCTAGCAATTATAATAAATGTGCATACTTGAATCTTATACCATAAAGCTTATGGAACCTTGTATGTGTGAGTATGTGGGGTTTGATGTAAAGACACTAGTTAACTTGGGGCAAATGCGTGTGCATGAAGCTAATATTCAGTGTTTTCATACAGGATCTTATGCATTCGCTAATATGCGACTAGTTAACAGCGCAATTGTGCGTATTAATGTGTGTATGAGAAATGGTGAAAGATGCAATCGCATGATGCTAATAGTAATATCGCCACATGTACTAAAGTGTGAGTTTATCTAAAATGGCGCTTGGGCAGCCATTCACAAAATGGCGTCTTGAGATCTCATTTCTAAGATGGCGTCGCTGCGATCCAATTTTAAACTGATCTTGTCTCAGCCAATTATCCAGCTTTGACAGTCCACCCATTTGATAGCGAACAACATGCTATCACAATCTGATTTTAAAATATAATTTAGGCTTACATTTATATACTATTTAGTGTTATTATGGGATGGCACAAGGTGGTTCTTAATCCATCAATAATGTGTCTCTGAGTGGGGACATAAAACTACTATTATACGCACACTGCGGATCTTGGAAGATCATGTGAAAGGTGTGGGGATACACCAGTCCTATAAAGGCAGTCTTGAAGGGGAATTTGAGACTTTACATTATCTGAGGTGTTTTAAAAATAACATTTCAATAATACATTCTATGCAGGTCTAAATATAATTCATTAAATGATAGTATTTCCTAGTTCAGGGTTGTAATGCAGTTCTGTACTTACCTCGGTATTCATACTGGTCATCATCATGATTTCGTTCTTTCGTTTTACTCTATTTTTACATTTTCCACACTTCAACACAATAGGAACACACCGGACACATATGCCAATTATTATGATGACAATCAGTATAAGGATTACGAATTTGCCTATGCTGGCGATCACTTCCTGGACCCATTCCCCTAGACCTGAGAACCATTTCACTGGGTTCAGCCATGAAACCCATCCTTCTATCGTCTCCTCTACTTCAGCCACTGAAGCATTATGGTTCTTACGAAATTCCCATTTTAGCTGCAGAATTTCATCCATCTTTCGGTCTATCACCTCCTTGGGGTCACTGGTATCATTGGTGACATAGGTGCAACATTTTACTCCAAATTGGGTGGCCAACATTACGCAATACCCTCCAGTAACAGCAGTTAAATAATTTAACACTAGCCTGTGTTGCACCAGTTCTTTCTTGTACGCTTGCAATTCTCTCCCTGTATACCTGAATGTGTCATCGTACATCTCGGTGATATTATCTATCAATTTAGCAAGTTCCTGAATATATCTAAAGTTTAATGTACCCCGAGCGATCCTGGTGGATCCAATGCGACTAAAACTTGAAAGCCAGTTGTCTCACTAATTAACTTAGTGGCTTTGTGCACGTCACAAGGTATCAAATTTCGTTTGCCTCTGTGTTCATATTTCGTGTGAAGTTATGGTGACGGTGTGTTTTTATGTATACCAAGCATTTCAACATGTGTGAGGGTCATAACTTCTGGGACTACTCTTCCCAGGTAACACAAACCTTCGGAACTCGGGGAGAGCCACTTATACGCTTTTCTTCCACATATAAAATATACATTATCGGGGAGAACATAAGGAATGGTATGCATCATTATCATTAAGCACATTTCCCTTGCAAACAATCCTATTTCTGGGTCTTCCATCTGGTACATGCAAGTTTCTGGCTGTATTATTTTAGCACAATAACCATCTGGCACCTTACCAATAATTTCTTTGGTGGAACTCAATGCATACCAGTACCTAAAATGTCTCCCACTAGATTTAATTGAGCATAACAGATCATGGTTTATGGACTCATTATCAGCTCTTTGTGAGAAGGTCATCGTCTGATTATTCCCTGTCACTTCCCAACTCCCGGGTTTATTGGGGTTGGTTATGTTTAAACACAAAAGTTATCTATCTACTTGATAGAGTTTGAGATTAGGTGGTTTGGATGAGAGGAATTTTCCATCCAATGTCTTCCCTTTCTGTAATTCTAAAATTTCCATGATATTCAGCGGAAATGGCACCAACCCTACATTATGCTGTCCCTGTGGCACATGTGAACACACCCAGCAATCAGTTTGATTTAACACTTTGCCTACCATGCTATGATAATCCTCTAAAGTATACCCACCCCAGTACGGGTTATATTTAGGTTGGCACCATTGGATACAGTTCTCATCAACTAGGGACCCACAAAGCTCACAAATACAGGAATCTTCAGATGACAAAGTTTCACACCGTCCCCGAGTATCCGGAATAACAGCTCTCTTAACAATAACAGTACTAAGATTGGTCAGACACTCCCCTGATTGGCATAGCACTCCTCCTAACTCCACTCCATCAGCGCTGCCATCAGCTCCCATCTCCTCTATCGGTCCTCCATCACAGAAACTGGGTATCCCCAAACAGATCATCACGACAGAAACTCTGGAAGAAAGAACTAGGATGACCACAGCAGACCACTCCATTGCTGGAAGCACTGATCTACACATTTCTTTAGCTTAGGTATCTCACCGTCACCTTTCTAATCCTTCCGGCACAAGCTCGCAATTGACAGGTCCCCGTTATCGGCCTCGTCTCCGCCTTGTATCTCCACCGGTTGGTTAACCTCCCTATAGTGAGTGGAATGGACCCATGTATCTTCCCCGGCCACCCTTTGAGGATGTGGTACTTTGTCAACAATCGTCAGATACGGACCTTTCCACCAATCAGTCAAACGACCTGAGCTAAAAAAATTTGGATCATAACAAATTCCCCATGTTTGACATCATGACAGTTTGCATTAGACATGTTAGTTAATAACACTTTCAATTTCTGTTATTCTTATTCATCTTCGTATCTCAAAGGGGGGACAGATAAAAGAAATGACAGTCTGGAATGATCTTGGTTTTATTACCCATCACCTTACACATGTTGTGGGAAATGTCACCTGTAAAATGAGTCCCCCTATCACTTTGAATAATTCTAGGGATATAGTATCTGCATACAGGTTCCTGCAATTAAATCTTGTTATTAATAGCTACTGCTCTAAATAATGCCTGGGCCCCTTGGTTGGATAGTATTCCGAGTATTTGACCTTAGCCTGGCATGGCTGCCGTTTATCCTTAGCAACCTTGTGTCCTGTGTGTGAGAGATAAAGCACAACAGTTTAATATCATTTAAACATGACTTAAATACAACAATAAATCGTCCACATTTTACATTAGAACAGATCCATTGGCAGGTTGAAAAGATTGCAAACAGTCATATAAGACCTTGGAGAAGATAGTGGGGTTGCATATGAACCCATGGGAAAGCCGTGTTCATGTGTGGTGTTGTTCACTTTGCAGTACTTACTTATGTGTCCCACTTGGTGACAGTTAAAACATCTTTTTGAACGGGGTGGATGAAAGGATTGTTGTGGGAGTTGAGCAAGAGGGAAAGATGGTGGGTATGGGTAGGAATATGGAGGATAAGGGTATGGTGGGAAGTATGAAGTTTGTGGGTAGCATGGGTCCTGTGGTTGTGTATGATATGTGGGATAAGGCTGTGTTTGCTGTGGTGCGGGATTGGGGAGGATGTGTAACTGTTCAGGTGCAAGTGTGTGTATAGGTACAGCTGTGTCTACTGGCTGTGATGTTACAGTCATTCCTTCCAGAGCTTGGATACTGACAGCCATTAGTTTTTTGCTCTGGGTCTCTCTCTTCTTTGATATGTTTTTATCATGTTCTATGGCAGATTCTATGAGGGTATCTATTGTGACTCCCCTCCAGCCAGGCTGTGAGGTCTGAACCCGGGTCTTTAAGTCTTCTTTAAGGCCATCCATGAGTATGGTGACAATCATTCCCCTGTGGTGAGTGCTATCTTTAATATCTTCTAACCCAGTGTACTGGGTGATAGTCTGCAGAGCCCGGTCGCAATAATTTTCTGCAGATTCACTCTCCTTTTGCTTTATGGTGAAAATTTTGTTCCAGTTAACTACTACTGGAAAATATATACCCAATTGAGTTATGATGCGGGAAATATTATCTTGGTTTACTTGGTCTGTTAAGGGAACGTCACCATCCAATACACAATCCGGGATAAATTTTGTCACGTTGATATTGTGTGGTAGACAGGCCCTTAACACCACACGCCAATCTTTATTAGTTGGCTCATGAGAACTACCCAAATTCCTCCAAAATCTTTGACATTTGGCTAGTTCCTTTTTGGGATCGGGGAAATCTTTTATAATGGAATTTAGTTCTGCTCTTGTCCAAGGACAATGCATTACCACTTCCCTCATGGGCACTACACCGTTCGCATCTGCATTTCCATTCGGAACAGTTATTGTCCGAATGGGATGCAGACCGGCAGCGCTGCTACCTTTGACCTTGCTACCTGGCTGGGGGTTTAGTCTGCTGCTGCTACGTATGATATCAACAACTTCCTCCCTTACTGTTACTGATGGAGATGACGGCACCACTCGTGATTGTGGTGATGCAGCATCTATCATCTGTACAGCATGGGAAATGGCAGACATTACAATAGGCTCATCATCCACATCATGAACATTTTCTTTATGGTTGCTTAAGAGAGGGTACAAATTGCTTGTTACATTTTTATGGGTATTTTTGATAACTGTACTTGCATCTCCATCCACATAAGGTGGAGGTGGTGTGCGTGAACTGCTGGCAATACCTTCTACAATGCTACCTTGCCGCACGTGCGCACCATTTTGCGGCTCGCTCGTATTGCAATTTAGCGTCGCGGATGCATTCTCTGGCAATGCGCTCACAACACTAGTTTGCGTTGCTTGCGCATTTTTAAGCCACGCATCCCCTTCATGCTGCCACAACTTTAAACATTGATAATATTTTACCTTTTTACCTCGAGAGCGCATCAGACTGATGTGATCCCGGACATTATCTAATACATCTTTATCAAAACTACCAATTCTAGGAAACGGTTTAACACTCTTCCTCGTCATATTAAACCATAAATCACAATACCTGGTTGCATTGGCACCGTACCTAATATGCAGAATATGCCGCGCCGACCCAAGTGGCGCTTCCAACAGCAGCAAATCATTTGAAATCTCTACTGTTTGCTTGGCCCTCATCCTGAGAGAACCCTAAGTTTTTCAATAAAGATTTAAATTGGTGAAAGACAGTCTAGATACTTTCACTTACCTACGGATGAAATTTCCAGATGCCCCTGCTCACCTACGGAGGAAATTTCTAGATGCCCCCATTCACCTACGGAAGAAATTTCTAGATGCCCCCGCTCACCTACGGAAGAAATTTCTAGATGCCCCTGCTCACCTTTTATCTCTCAGCTCACAATCACAAGTTTCCTAGTGTGGCTCAACTACAATGCTCAAATAACCCAACCTAATTATTGAACACTGCAATCACACTGAGAGCCGGTCCCTACAACAAAGACAACATGTACACCTGCTGATGTGTATAGAACGGTAAGCTACTTACCGAGCTACTAGGCCAACTCCTGCGCCTAGTACTTAAGGGTCATACAATACCCTTAACCTTTAGGTCCCGTGTTACACCCTAAACAAATACTCACAATCACACACTCTTTTCCTGCGCAGAAAACTACATGTTAACCCAATTATTGGCAACAATTGATAATGTAAACTCAATGGCTTTGTTTAAACATGTGGCAGCACAACCGGAAGTACTTATACGCTATAGTGCGACCAGTCGCATACACAATAATGCGACTACCACAGAACCGTATGACAATCTTTAGCTGCGTACACAAAAGTGCGTCTTTACTGTGTGCAAAACTGCGACTCAGCCACGTGTTCAATACTGCGGCACCACTTTAAATGTTAGGTTCTATCAACAAAGGAAAACAAACTTTTTCCTCTCTTGTCCCTGGATTCTAGTCAGCGTCCCTGGCTCACACGAAAATGGGTAGCGATCTCTCAGCACCGAGCGGTTGCACGTGAACCCTGCTTGTTGCCACTCCACCCTTTGGTGAGATATCGATAACCGTATGTGCCATGTGAGTGGGTAAGTGACTTCACTACGAGCCCCCAACTAACGATACTGCCTTTGAACCTCTATACACCCCTGCCTATACCTTCTGATATCCTGCCTATAAACCTCTAAGGATGACGCTATTTTGCGTACGCAGTTATACAGTAAATAAAGACTCCAGACCTAGATCCTGTGGTTCCAAAGCACAAAGTATTATTCAAGTAAAAGTACAGCAGTTACACGCTATGATCCTCATATAATATTAGCGCAAAGAAATTATACAGACCCAAATACAGTTATACATACGCAGCGCTCTGGACCAGATGTAGGCATCAGCAAGAAACCCCTCGTCAATCAGCATTCAGCACAAAGATGAGGAACCCAGGGTCAGAGCACACATATTTATATCCCCCAGAAATAAACAACACAATAGAGAAGTTTGTTGCTAATACCATTGGTCCTAAAGGAGACGGCATATGTTACAAGGCATTTAACAGGTTGGTTCAAATAGACACAGTCCAGCCTCTAACAACTGGTGGTCTCTGGTTTCCTGCCTCATGCAAATCCTAACAGTTGGTCATATAATGTACATTTTGTTGCTTGAAGTCTCTGCGGTCCATAAGTTGAGAATGCATGTTGCAATCTCTCCATCGATATTACCGGAATACTGTTGAGAGAGTACGCATCAGTACAATACCAAAAATGGCTTACTTATCACGTATAAAACCTTAGTTACAAAATAATCTTTATTTCCTAGCAATTATAATAAATGTGCATACTTGAATCTTATACCTTAAAGCTTATGGAACCTTGTATGTGTGAGTATGTGGGGTTTGATGTAAAGACGCTAGTTAACTTGGGGCAGATGCGTGTGCATGAAGCTAATATTCAGCGTTTTCATACAGGATCTTATGCATTCGCTAATATGCGACTAGTTAACAGCGCAATTGTGCGTATTAATGTGTGTATGAGAAATGGTGAAAGATACAATCGCATGATGCTAATAGTAATATCGCCACATGTACTAAAGTGTGAGTTTATCTAAAATGGCGCTTGGATGGCCATTCACAAAATGGCATCTTGCAATCTCATTTCTAAGATGGCGTCTTGCGGCCAGTCGCAAGATGGTGTCGCTGCGATCCAATTTTAAACTGATCTTGTCTCAGCCAATTATCCAGCTTCGACATCTCTCACAGTCTCTGAGATTGGTGGTCCTTCCTGCCACATGCAGGACTGGACACTGGCCCCCTGGCCTGGTATAGCTTGTTGGCTGCCCCCTCTCACAGTCTGGCCTGCTTCCTTGCAGGTACCATCGCTCAGTCCCAGAGTTTGACAGCCTTCCCTGTATCTCACAGGTATAGGCTCAGGCGGGCCTTGACCTCACTGGCTCGCTAGCACAGTGAGCTCTGTCTGACTGGTCTGCCTCAATCCACCCTGGACTGAGTTCCCTCGGCAGCAATTAGGGATCTTCCCACAATGCCTTTCTAGTCTGTGTGGGCGGATCTCCCCTGCCCCACACAGAATCTGCTGCTCACCAGTGCCACCTATGGTGATACTGCCACATATCCCACTCCCCAGCTTGAAACCCCTGGGTTTAGCTACATGGGACGAGGCATTCTCATGACAATGTCCCTCTTCACTCTCCTCATGAGGGAAATCCACCGCATTCATGGGTCATCCAAACTCTTGAAATCTCTAGGGGTCTCATCCTCCAGATTCCAAAATGTATTTTCCTCCTAACTTTCTTCCTCACTTTGTGGTACTTCTTGCTTTCTATATGAAGCACTTGAGATTAATTCTTGAGCATGTCAAGCTTTAAGGATTTCAGGCACATTTTCCCATAGTGCCCTACTTCCTCATAGACAAATCCAGCAGAATTGCAAGTTCCATCCTGCTTGCATAAAGACATTGTTTCACACACCTGAGTATTATTCTTCACAAGACTCTCAGAATTAACCTTCTTTAAGGTTCTGCTTTGCACTGCAAAACTGTGTGATTGCGTCACATTCACATCACCCTGAATCCATGGCAACAAGAGAGTCTCATCCTTTGAAGAAACCACTATCTCTGTAGACTTCTGTACATCCTGTACCTTTGCTTGGCAGGTCATGCGATCACCATCTGTATACGTCAGTTCTTTATCATCAACTTCAGATACAGTTTTGCCATCTGGACCCGTGTCTCTTTGGGAGGACTTCACACCCTCAGCTATCAGTGTAAGCTGGAAGTCACTGCAAGGAACCTCATCCACTCTTCCAAGACAGACTTTTAGGGAATTTCCCAAATTTGATACAACTATTTCAGACTCTGCCACTTTTAATACACATTGCAACTCCAGTTCTTTGGTATTCCTCTCCGCTTGGAATCTTTGCAAATGGTCCTGTGTACTTAGCAGACACTTTTCAAGGTTCTTCTTCTGTTCTTGCAACTTCCAAGCCCTGCCGTGGGCAAGGTTAAGCTCTCTCTCCAAAGATTCACTTTGCTTTGCGGCTTTATGCAGACTTTCCTCCAGGAATACATTTCTTTCGGTCAGACACCCTGAAACTGCTTTAGCTACAAGTAAATTGGAATGGAGAGTTTGTACTTGCTCCTTACAGCTGACTTCAAGATGGACCATCTCCATCTCTTTTCTTTCACGGTCAGTTTCCCACTGAGCGCGAATCTGCAGCATCTGGAGATACTTCACTTTTACTTCACAAAACTTTTCCGCCAGAGAATTTCTCTCCAATTCACAATCTTTAAGCTTTACTTGAGTGGACACAATTAAAGAGTCTTTTTCTTTTAACACCAGAGTCAGATCCACCACTTTCACTTGCGTGCGCTCTACATCACTCTGATGTCTCTGGACACCTTCTTTCAACTCTTCTACTTTCTGCTGTAGTACCACACACTTTTGCTGCATTTCAACAATATCTTGCTCTAATACATCATTCTCTGCTAGGAGCATGTCATTACCATACTTTGTAACACATTGGAACATTTTAGCCTCCTCAAGGCGTTCAGACATAACCGCTATTTTGAGATCTGTCTCTTTAAGAACTTCACATTTTTTAATTTCTTCCTGCTCAAATGCCATTTTCAAAGACGACAACTCACTATGTAACGTCTTTTCAATTTGCGCATGCAAAAGCTTCTCTTTTGTAGACTTGTCCTCCAAGTCGCTTATCTGGTCGCAATAGCGCATAAGTGTTTCACGCCAAACTTCACACAGAGAGTCAACTTTTTCCATGCTGACATTGGCCCTCATTCAGAGCCGGACGCTCTGAGCAGAGCGCACGCTCTGAATGAGGGCCGTCCTCCATAACTATGGAGCGTCCTCCTGGACGCTCGTATAGCTGTGGGTCACCACCCACAGCCTATACGAGCGTGCAGTTTGATGGCCGCGATGGTCTTGACCATCGCGACCATCGAAACTGCGAGCCGGAGCCTGCGGTTGAGGTTTTCAACCGCAAGGCCCGGAGTGATTTTGGCTCTATTAGAGCCAAAATCACTCCCACTGACATCACTAGTGATGTCAGTGGGCCGGCTTCTGACGGTAGGCGTTCCCTTAGAAACGCCCCCGTCAGGGAGGCACGCCCCCGGCACGCCCACCAAAGGGGGCGTGCTGTCAATCAACATCGACAGCACGCCCCCTTTGATCAGACACAACGAGCGAAGGACTTTCCTTCGCTCGTCGCGTCTGGCGCATGCGCACGACGGAGCTCCCTCCATCGTGCGCATGCTCAGTGCAGAACATCGACCCACTTGCGAGCGGACAGCCGCTCGCGAGT
This sequence comes from Taudactylus pleione, assembly GCA_031769625.1. Taxonomy (NCBI): domain Eukaryota; kingdom Metazoa; phylum Chordata; class Amphibia; order Anura; family Myobatrachidae; genus Taudactylus; species Taudactylus pleione. The sequence continues at coordinate 935,254 of JAUIMM010000179.1, forward strand.
GGGTCTGAATCAGGCCCATAGTCCTCTCTGGACGGACCTTGCACCATACACTGACCACACACACTGACATTTTTATTCTGCTTTGTAAATGTCTCTTTCAACGTAATGACATTGTTTACCCCATCAATTTGAAAGGATTCACCACAGAGGATTTCAAACAGCTTTAAATCCCTTCCATGTAACTGACTTTCTTCACATTCAGACTGTAAACTCCAGCCCGGATTTTCCATCTCTCTAGATTGAGAATTAAACATTTTAGAATATTAATTTTTGTTTCCCATGATTCTTGGCACAAAAAATACACAGGAACAACTTGTTTCTATTTTCACTGTATCACACTTTGTCTTCACAAGTATTTTTAGCACAGCAAAACATTTTTCTTCATGTGGCACTACAATTACCAGCATGTATCAAGCAGTCTCAATAGCCTTTCAATAGGAACCTCTGCTCTCTTAGTACCACACCTTGATTTAACGAGCAATTCACCAGCACAAACCACACAATTTCGTTTAATCCTTCCACTGCTAAGGAAGTACACACTTCTCTTCACAGACAATATACTTGGAGCAATAGTGCACATTTGCAGACAATTTTTTTGTTTAAACAACAGACTTATCTTCACTCACCAGCCTGATGAGCATTGCACTGTCGAGTCCACCATGCAGGTGTAGTAAACATCCATATTTCCATTAGCTGCTGTAATCCACTTTCCGTGCAGATCTTTTTGCATAGAATCTGTATGCATAGAATCTTTATGCCTGCATTCTCCGCCATATGTGACCACTTGGGGTAATTAGCTTGGTAGACTAGTGTCAGTGATGCAGTGATTAGGTGTAGAATCAGACTCCACACATGGCATTCCAGTAAAACAAATGAACGTGGTGCTTTACTTCCAGCATAATCAGGAAACAATCAGAAAATAATAAACGCCTAGCCCTCACTTAGGGCACTAGCTCACTTCTTGAACTCTCTCTACAAAAGCAGCTACTCTGCATGAAAGTCTCTCACAGTCTCTGAGATTGGTGCCACATGCAGGACTGGACACTGGCCCCCTGGCCTGGTATAGCATCCTTAGCTTGTTGGCTGTCGCCTCTTACAGTCTGGCCTGCTTCCTTGCAGGTACCATCACTCAGTCCCAGAGTTTGATAGCCTTCCCTGTATCTCACAGGTCTAGGCTCAGGCCTCCTGGCCCTCACTGGCTCACTAGCACAGTGAGTTCTGTCTGACTGGTCTGCCTCAGTCCTTCCTGGACTGAGTTCCCTCAGCAGCAATTAGGCATCTCCCCACAATGCCTTTCTAGTCTGTGTGGGTGGATATCCCCTTCCCCACACAGAAGCTGCCGTGCTGCTCACCAGTGCCACCTCTGGTGATACTGCCACTATATATATACATGCGACGCCCCCTTAGAAAAAAAATAAAAGAAATAGCCTATTTGCACACTGGAGAGAGGGGAGCTGCGAGCCCCTCAGCCCCACCCAAATCCAGGGGTGCGTAATTAGTGTGATCGCTCAGGCAGAGGAGAGGAGACTGCTGCTGCTCAGTGGGGATGTAGTTAATATCCTGATGATCGGGATGCCGGCTGCCGAATCCCCAGCGCCAGAATCCCGATCACCAAGAGAACACCAGCCCCGGAATACCGACATAACTGGGGATGCCGAGGCCAAAATCATGACAGCCGGCATCACGATCATAAGGCGACCAGGGCAAGGTAAGTATCAGCTGCGGGGGGAGGGTTAAGTTTAGGCACCCCAGGGGGAGTTAGGGTTGGGTGGCGGGAGGTTAGGTTTAGGCTCCAGACAGGGGGGGTTAGGCATAGGCACTTACCGGGAAGGTAAGGGTGCGGGGTAGGGAGGGTTATTGTTAGGGTACAAAAAAGGAGGGTTAGGGGTAAATAGGACAGGGGAACATTGCTTACCATTCCCCTGGCATGATTCGAACCAGCGGGATGCCGCTGTCAGTGTACTAACAGCCAGCTTCTCCTCCGTCTGTATTTCATACCGATTCCGCACAGTGTCAGCAGCTGTTTCCCAGGTAAAAGATAAAGTAAAAGGGTGGGGGGATGGCACCAGACCCAGGTCTCTCCAACAAGCTCGGGCCTGGGTAACTGCTCTTTCCCCCTCTATCCCCATAGACATGGCAGGTTTCACGCCACTCAGACTAATCCCTCCCAAAGGTCCGCCACCCGGGCAGCCGCTGCCTGCTGCTGGCTGATAGTTGTATAGGGATGACCATCATTGTGGTTCCATCGATGGTTACCATTGATGGTGATATAGCAAGTCGCCATCAATGGATACCAACTATGCAATGGATGTCCATCGATGGTTTCACCAACTGATGGTCATCCCTAGTCTTTGACTGATTGGCCCATGGACCAATCAGAACCTGGGGCTGGGCTTCACGTGTGTCAGGGCCAGAGCTACGCTCTGTGTCCCTGGCACCTTGTAAAAAAAAGACAAGAAAACATGCTTAGCCATCGATGGAGGGAAACCATCTAGTTGTCCCCCATTGATGGAAAAAGAACTCAACATCAACCATAAACCATTCATGGTTATTAATCATTGATGGTCAATGGCCATCCCTAGATAACAGCCACTCTCAGTTTCAGGATGGATGGGTGGACCAGGCTCCACTGCTGGACTGGGCTGAGGGGCGGCAGTGCAGGCAGCAACAGGGCCACATGTCAAAAGAAATAAAAAACACACAGCCAAGAGGCGGTCCCACAGACATGTCAACCCACTGGGAATCTTCCTGGTGAAGTCTACGGCCAATCTACCTCAGATTTACACCACCAGACTCAGAAATTTTGTTCCAGCAGCTAGTTATTATTTTATTAATCCGTGCTGAGCTTTTAAAGTATCGGAAATACAACCATGTACAAAGTATTTATACTGTGAGTCTCTTCCCTTTATCTCACTTCATGTCTAATTTATTAATCTTGTCCTGGATATAATTTTTTTTTTTTTTGTAGATGCAAAAGTAGGTTCCCTGTTGTGATAGGAATTCCTCCCATTGAGCATTGCAAACATTTGCAGGAGCTCACAAATCATACTTGCCTACTTTAGAAAAAGCATTTCAGGAAGCCTGTGAAAGCAACACCTATGAGTGTGGCGGTAAAGTGGGTGTGTACTGCTACATCTGAGAGGCATGTCCTAAAGCTGATTTACATCCAAATGTAAATGAGCCCAAAGCAGTTAGTAAGATCATCTTGTTGATGAAAGCACACTTAGGGGTCTATTTACTATGCAATGTTAGGAGACAGAATGAAAAGTGATAAGAAAGTGATAAGGTACCAGATAATCAGCTCCCAACTGTCATTTTTCAAACACAGCCTGTGAGATGACAGTTGGGAGCTGATTGGCTGGCACCTTATCACTTTTCACTCTGTCTCCTAACACTGCTTAGTAAATAGACCCTTAATACCTTTCAGAAAATACATGTAGCCATAGGGATCACTATGCCTTGTAACCAATGCAGGGGAATGATACTAATGATCCTGTTTGAATGTATATATTTCTGATGGTGTTTTTTTTTTATATGTAACAGCTTCATAATGGGGGTAGGGTGCAATCAGGGAGATTTCTAGCCTCTTCAGGGAGTCTCCCTGACAATTAGGGAGGGTTGGCAAGTATGTCACAAAGCCATTAACTAATCTATAATGCTAGATGTAGATATTACACCACATAAGATCACCAGTATAATTTGTATTCTATTCTCAGGTTAAATCAAATTATTAAACTCCATCATTCTAGTTAGTGAGAGGATGCTTTCACAATAAAACAGACACCTAACAACAGAGAACTATACAGTTATACATACATACCCACTACACAGCCTTAACTCCTGCACCAGCAGGTTCCAAGCCACTAGCCAGATGGTTATGTATTATAGTCAATAGTATATCTGCTGTATACCAGGTTTATACAGAAATAGCCAATTCCACTAATCTGACTTCCGAAATAAGGAGACACCAAAAAAAACCCTTTTGATGGGTTCCCATTAAGGAGCCATACTCTGTACATGTATACATCACTCATTGCCACCATCCTCCATATCTCTGCCCCCTTTCATATTGCTCTCATTACCCCCTCCATATATCTCTCACTGCCCCAATCCATATCTCCTGCCCCATCACCGCTCCAGCATTGTCCTGTTACCTTGTTACTCAGTGGGACAGGCGCCTGCTGATGTGCTGCTATACTGCCCACTCCAGCTCCTCTGGCACAATGTGCGGACGTGAAGTGAACACACTGTGGAGGTGGCTCTGCCTGACTTCTTGGATCACTGAGACATCAATTGGAGGAGTCAGATGTTAACCTAATCATCATGAAGTATTAGGATGTCAGGACTTTTCCCTAATGTACGCTTATTTATGGCTGCAAATGTATTAGGTGTAGAGGCGTAAGTATTGTCTTTTGAGCCCAGGGCAAGTTGAAGAATGCCCCCCACACACACACACACCCCCTGCCCTATTCAACTGTGTGTGTGTGACCTGTTTCTCGTCACTCTGGGAACATTCCTTTCCATTGCATATGCACCTTACCTATATGGTGGTTCCTCACAATGGGGAACCTCTAAAGAAATGTATCTTCCCTGGGCAGACAGTGTCTTCAGTCGGTGTTCACTATTCATGTAGGATATAACATGGCCCAGAAGATGCCTGTTTGTGTAGGAATATTATCAAGGTCATCATCATACAACAGCAGATCAACCAGACTCGTGCCCCTTGTGCCACTTCCTGCCCCCTGTGTATCTCAGCCACACCATCATCTCCCCCCCACGCCTCTCAGCCACACTATCATCTCCTCCCTGCGTCTCTCAGCCACACCATCATCTCCTCTCTCAGCCACACCATCATCCCCCCTGTGTCTCTCGGCCACACCATCATCTCCCCCCTGCGTCTCTCAGCCACACCATCATCTCCACCCTGCATCTCTCAGCCACACCATCATCTTTTCCCTGCATCTCTCAGCCACACCATCATCTCTCTGCATCTCTCAGCCACACCATCATCTACTCCCTGCATCTCTCAGCCACACCATGTCCCCCTGCATCTCTCAGCCACACCATCATCTCCTCTCTGCATCTCTCAGCCACACCACCATCTCCTCAATGCGTCTCTCAGCCACACCATCATCTGCTCTCTGCGTCTCTCAGCCACACCACCATCTCCTCAATGCGTCTCTCAGCCACACCATCATCTCTCTGCGTCTCTCAGCCACACCATCATCTCCTCCCTGCATCTCTCAGCCACACCATGTCCCCCTGCATCTCTCAGCCACACCATCATCTCCTCTCTGCATTTCTCAGCCACACCAACATCTCCTCAATGCATCTCTCAGCCACACCATCATCTCCTGCCTGCGTCTCTCAGCCACACCATCATCTCCCTGCGTCTCTCAGCCACACCATCATCTCCTCCCTGCGTCTCTCAGCCACACCATCATCTCCTCCCTGCGTCTCTCAGCCACACTATCATCTCCCCCCCACGCCTCTCAGCCACACCATGTCCCCCTGCATCTCTCAGCCACACCATCATCTCCTCTCTGCATCTCTCAGCCACACCACCATTTCCTCAATGCGTCTCTCAGCCACACCATCATCTGCTCTCTGCGTCTCTCAGCCACACCACCATCTCCTCAATGCGTCTCTCAGCCACACCATCATCTCCTCCCTGCGTCTCTCAGCCACACCATCATCTCCTCCCTGTGTCTCTCAGCCACACCATCATCTCTCTGCATCTCTCAGCCACACCATCATCTCCTCCCTGCATCTCTCAGCCACACCATGTCCCCCTGCATCTCTCAGCCACACCATCATCTCCTCTCTGCATTTCTCAGCCACACCACCATCTCCTCAATGCATCTCTCAGCCACACCATCATCTCCTACCTGCGTCTCTCAGCCACACCATCATCTCCCTGCGTCTCTCAGCCACACCATCATCTCCTCCCTGCGTCTCTCAGCCACACCATCATCTCCTCCCTGCGTCTCTCAGCCACACCATCATCTCCCCCCCACGCCTCTCAGCCACACTATCATCTCCTCCCTGCGTCTCTCAGCCACACCATCATCTCCTCTCTCAGCCACACCATCATCTCCCCCTGTGTCTCTCAGCCACACCATCATCTCCCCCCTGCGTCTCTCAGCCACACCATCATCTCCCCCCTGCATCTCTCAGCCACACCATCATCTCTTCCCTGCATCTCTCAGCCACACCATCATCTCTTTGCGTCTCTCAGCCACACCATCATCTCCTCCCTGCATCTCTCAGCCGCACCATGTCCCCCTGCATCTCTCAGCCACACCATCATCTCCTCTCTGCATCTCTCAGCCACACCACCATCTCCTCAATGCGTCTCTCAGCCACACCATCATCTCCTCCCTGCATCTCTTAGCCACACCATCATCTCCTCTCTGCATCTCTCAGCCACACCACCATCTCCTCAATGCGTCTCTCAGCCACACCATCATCTCCTCCCTGCGTCTCTCAGCCACACCATCATCTCCTCCCTGCGTCTCTCAGCCACACCATCAACTCCTCCCTGCGTCTCTCAGCCACACCATCATCTCCTCCCTGCGTCTCTCAGCCACACCATCATCTCCTCCCTGCATCTCTCAGCCACACCATCATCTCCTCCCTGCGTCTCTCAGCCACACCATCATGTTCCGCCTACATCTCTCACCATCACCCTTCACTGTGTCTCTCAGTCTCCCCCTTCTTCACTCTGTGTTAAAACAGCCTCCCCCCTTCATTCTGTCTCTCTGTGCACCCCCTCCCCCCAATTCTGTGTCTCTCTGGGTTCCCCCTCCAGTCATTGTGGGTCTCTCTCTCTGTTTCTCCAGTCCAGTCATTGTGTCTCTCTCTGTGTTTCCCCCCTCCAGTCATTGTGGGTCTCTCTCTCTATGTTTCCCCACTCCAGTCATTGTGTCTTTGTGTTTCCTCAATCCCTCCTTCAGTCATTCTGTGTTTGCCCCCTCCAGTCATTGTGTGTCTCTGTGTCCCCCCTCCCCTCCTGTCATTGTGTGTTTCTCTCTGTTTTCCCTCCTCCCCCATTAACTGTCAGCCGCCCTCACCTGTCTGGTTGAGCCGGCAAACAGTGAGGCCAGGAAGGCGCCGGGGCTCTTCTTCCCAGCAGGACACGTGGCGCTCCCGGCAGCAAAGTGGGAGTTCAGGCCCATGGTGATCGGCAGGTCTACAGAGGTGCGATGGCGGGTCTGACTCTGTGGTGGGCGGCAGCACAATGTCAGGCAGTATGGGCACGCCCCCTCCTTCCCATCTGCTGGGTCTGACACAGCGCCCAGGGTATGTGCCCCCCAGTGCCCTACCACATTACACCTCCATTTAATCTATAGGGTCTTCAAAGAATTGTTCTACTTTTACCCACTATGTATCTCTGCTCCCCCAATGTCCAGCTATACCCAGTGCTTCCATGCTTTCAGTTTTGAGACACTTTCAGAAAATAAAATGTTGGTGAAAGGTAACAATAAAGCACTGACTTGATATCACACACTTGTCTTGGAGAAGTAAAATAAATATTTCAGCTTACCCTCAGTGGTCGTAGAGGTCATCTATATCTGGATTTAAATGTTTCAAATAATATTTATGCATTAATAGACCTGCACCACAAAGGCCCCCACTTATTAATGATTGCAATGCGATCTGGGCATGACATTACCGCCCATGATCGCATTGCAATATGCGATCATAGCGCCCGGATGTATCAACGAATGACATCGAATAGAAATTGGGAACTTAGTATATTAGTAGTGTAGGTTCAAGATAGCAGTCACATATACAGTATTTAAAGGGTACGGGACACTTCAAACATAAGTAAGGAAGTAATTTGATGCCCCCGCCATAACTACAGCCTCTGGGCCTGATTCATTGCGGATTGCAACTGCTAGTACACACGCAGTCGTCTGATTGTTGTGTACTGTGCATGTATATGCATCGCAGTGCGAGTTTGCGAATCAGCCACTGCAGCGGGAATGCGATCACAGTGACTACGCAGACCCATCGCAGAGTGATTGACAGGAAGTGCCATTTGTGGGTGGTGACGGGGGGGTGGTCGGCGAAATCTAGACGTGCCAGTGTGTTGCAGGGGCGTGCATAAATTATCCACTGCGATGCCCTACGCAGCCTGAGGAATCATAGCGTGCGAGGAGGTTAGCAATTCCTGAGTAAGGTCAGAGCTTGTGCAAGTGTGCGGGGGGCTGCGATGGTACTCGATTGTTTCGCAGTCTTACTAAACATTATGGATGTGTGTAAGGTAAAGTGGGCGTCCTTATTTAGTGCTGTGGCAGCTTAGTGATCGAAATGGATTAGCATACTATCTCAGTGGAACTGCGTGTGTAATCGCTATTGTATTCGCAGTTGCAATCCATAATAAATCAGGCCCTCTGTCCTTTCAGAACCCCCCTCCCTGGTGTCTCTATAGCAGTCTGTGTCCCCGCCCTCTCCCGTATCACTGCAGCAGTCTGTGTCTTTTCCCTCTATAGCTCTAGAGCAGCAGCCTGTGTCTGTATTACCCTCTCCCCCCATCACCACTTAATTGGATCTTCTCCATGCTCTTCCTTAAGCCAGCGGTGGCAGGCTCCTCACACACTGCTCTTCAGCATCAAGCGTGCAGAGCAGATAGAAGGGAAAAAACCTCATTGTGTCAGGTGATCCAGGTCCCTCTATGCCTGTGCTCTGCTGATTAGTCCAGGGGTGCAGGCACCCCCTGTGCCTCCCCTTGATCCGGCCCAGGCCCACCCTCTGAAGCCTACCCCCACCACACTTCCAACTCATCACAGGTTTCCGGCTTTTGTTTCCAACTGTCTCGGCGCCCCTTCAAATCTGGCTCCCGGGGCACGTCACCATAGCCCCCGAGTTGAATGAATGAATTTATGTATTGATTGGTCTTGTTATCTTATTTATTGAGCCACCATCGTATTTAAAATAAAGGAGAGAAAGAACATACAAAATGTGTCTAAATAGAAAAAAAATATTACAAGAATATCAGGAAACCACTCAACAACATGAGTGAAAATCACACTACCACTATTACATAGAGCACTGTTAAATAGCTGTTAGGAGGTATGTAGGTTCATAGGAGGGTCTGAATCAGTATCCAACATAATCGGTGGGTCCAGTACAAACTACATTGTATTGCGAAAACATTGCCAGAGCTGTAATTTCATAGACTCATAAAGGGTGGCAATATAACTTCTATGAACATCGTCTGTTTGTGTGATGAAGCCTCTATCCAGTCCATCCTGAATATATGAAACATGTTTTACATGAAATGACTGGAGTGGAGGAGACAAATTTTGGACTCAGACCTAGAGAACACTTTTTGTAGCTGCGGCTGAAACTGCAAACAAGAGTTTTTTACAGCCTTTAGAAGCTCAGTAGCCTTCAGGGAGGATTCCAAGCACAGGCCACTCTGGAGTCTAGAGAAAAAGGAGTCACCAACTGGTCTTTAGTGAATCTCCAGATTTGGCACCAGAATTTTTTCATAATTGGAAGTCCCTGAAGTAATGGGCTAAGTCAGCATTGGGAAGTTTACATTTCGGGAAGAAGTAGTCATAAGTTTAACCAATTTGGAAACATCGGAGGAGGGACAAATAGCCCCTATGGTAAATAGCAAGGAACATCTCGATATACTGTAGGTCATCGCTGGAAGAAGCCTGCATGAGTCTGCCAGACAACGGAGTAGGATGTTAGGTGATAAGGAGGAGATGCGGTTTGCCCATAATGAGTGACCCGATTTATAGGAGTCCTAGTCAAAGTGTTGGCATAGTGAAGAGTAATGTAGAAATAGGCCAGTGTATCGGGACCGGTAGGAGCAGCTTATTGTGAGGGTTATTCCAGTCACCCGTCAAGAATTTATGCAACATTGTAGGTAGCAAATGGGAATATACTTAACCCCTGGGGAGGTGGGGCGATGTGAGCCCCTCAGCCCGGCGCAGAGTCAGGAGGGGGCACTATCAGTGTGATTGCTCCCCCCCACAGGCATATATAGGAGACTGCTAGGAGGGGCGTCTTTAGAGAGGTGGGGGCCGTGTGCATTCCCTGCCCGTCCGTGTGCCTGGAGCTTCCTTAGGATGCTCTGGGCCATGCTCTATTTCCCAGAGCTGTCGGCCCTGCTCCCCAGGTGTGATGACATAACGTTTAGGGTGTAGGGCCAGCACAGGGTGCACTGCTGCCCTGTGTAATGGCACAGTTGAAATGGACAGTAACTGCCGCAAAATCGACTTGGAATCAGCCCGACAGACTGCTTTTTCAGGCAATGTGATTTTTATCGTTTCCAGGTTAGGAATGGATGTATATATAATTTTACTATTCAAAATGTAACAGTGTGCATAGGAATGAATATGTTACGTAAAAGCAAATTTGTAATCGTACTATCAAAATCCTGCGCTTACCCCCTGTGGTTGGAGTCAAAGCTTATTTGCAGACAGTGGGGGTGTTTCAATTCAGCAGGAGTTGAATAGCGCCGGGAAGTTGGTCCCGGAACTATTCAATTGAGCGGGCTGTTTAGTCCGACACTTACAACTTAAGTCGAAGAATGGCGGTTCTCAAGCTGGGTGTTTAGCCGAGCCCGGCACTTTGGTCTGATTTCTCCTCAGACACTCAGAAGGGTGCAAGATGTAATCATTTAGTTGCTCTAACAGCATGGTCAATTGAATAGCTCTGGGAATTCACTCCCGCTGAATTGAATCGCCCCCAGTGAGTTTGAGAGATATTTTGAATAACAAAAACTAAGGACAAAACTACATAAGACAGAGAAAATAGTCTCAATTATATTTTGGGTATAGCCCATTTTTCAATATCATGAGCTTGATAAGTATTATAATTAGGTTTGTAGAAGCATTTCCCTTTGAATTCAAATGTAATACTGGTATTAAATTTATATAGATGACATCAGGCAGCACACAAGCACAGACAACACCTAGGAGCTGCCACTAGGTGGCGTTAGATACGGATAATTGGAAGCAATACTAGCAGGGTGCATACAGCAATGGAGGTCAATACTGCTGTGTGGGGTGGGGTTTGGCAAGAAGGAAATTTGTTCTCATGACGTGTTCTTCCTCTCCTCCCCCTCTCATAGCCGGGACTGTTTCCTTGTCAGCTGTGCAAAGCGTGAGTCGTTGCTTTATACTATAATCTATGGGATTTTAAAGCAATAAAATTCATCTGTGAATGAGAATTCATTTATAAAACTAGTTACATGATAACAAGAGTTTGGCTTTGCATGATCTTGGCAGACCCAGTGCAATATTCAGCTCATGCACTAGTATCACAGGTCTCTTAGCACTTTCACCACAATAGTAAGTCCTCCTGAGTGTATGTACTATCGTAACTTAATGTAAATGACAGGCCAGTAAGATTCTATGTTCCCTGATAATACATACTATACAGTTTCATTTTATTACTGTGTGTCTTCCTTTGGGAAGTGTTCGAAAATCAAATATTGACAGTAAACATTGAATAAAATTCTGCTTGCATTGTGCACGCTGCATACACACATAACGATTTAGTAAATGAACGATTTTAGTAAACGATTTTCGATAATTTTTTTCAAGGGAAAAATGAACGAAAATCGTTTACTAAAATCGTTCATTTACTAAATGTAATGAACGATTTTTTTGAACTACAAACGATTTTTGCATATTCCCTTAATGAAAATCGTTCAGTTGGTCAGTCTGACTGAACTACAAACGTGAACGCGCATGAACGATAATCGTTCATCGATTTAATGGAGCATACACACGGTCAGATTTGTCAGACTTGTCAGATGAACGATTGAACGATTTTACCAAAGTTTTGAACGATTGAACGATTTTTGACTGCATTAAAATGAATGGAATCGTCCAAGTCTGACTGCAAACACATCAGATGTCAGATATCGTTATCTGACAAACGGGAACGCGCATTGTAAATCGTCCATCATTCAGGCATGTCAGATATGTCAGATTTTCCATCAGATATGAACGACTGAACGATTTTTAAATCGTTATCGTTCATGTCTGAAGGAAAAATCTGACCGTGTGTATGCACCATAACTCAGAAGGTGCATACACACACACAATGATTTTTTGAAGGATTATCGTTAAACGATATCGTTTAACGATAATCGTTTGAAAAAATCATTCACTTTCTGAGTCAAACGATGAACGATTATCGTTCATGCGCGTTCATGTTTGTAGTTTGTAATTTGTAGTTCAGTCAGACATGTTAACTGAACGATTTTCAATAAGTTAATATGCAACAATAGTTTGTAGTTCTAAAAAATCGTTCATTACATAAATGAACGATTTTAGTTAATTTTTTCAAGGGAAAAAATCGTTTACTAAAATCGTTCATTAACTAAATCGTTGTGTGTGTATGCAGCTAGAAAGTGAACGATTGTTTCAACGATTGAACGATAAACGATATCGTTATCAATAATCATTCAAAAAATCGTTGACACACAACGATTTTGTTACCAACGACTTTATGAACGATTTTCTGTCAGATTATCTGTCAGATTATTTAAAGTGTAATGAACGATTGTTTTGAACTACAAACGATTTTTGCATATTCCCTTAATGAAAATCGTTCAGTCTGACTGAACTACAAACGTGAACGCGCATGAACGATAATCGTTCATCGTTTTAACTCAGAAAGTGAGCGATTTATCAACGATTGAACGATAAACGATATCGTTATCGATAATCGTTCAAAAAATCGTTGTGTGTGTATGCACCTGAAGAGGTAGCTTTGCTCAAACATCTAGAAAGGTGAAGGTGTTGCCCATAGCAACCAATCAGATCATTTTCTAGAGCAGGGGTAGGCAACCTTGTTGCACTCCAGCTGCTGTGGAACTATATATCCCAGCATGCTCCAATACAGTTTTGCTGATAGGGCATGTAAAAACTGTGACAAGACATGCTGGGATGTGTGGTTCCCCAGCAGTCGGAGTGCCACAGGTTGCCTAACCCCTGTTCTAGGGTGTGCTATACAAATGCTGGCATCTGATTGGTTGCTATGGGCAACAGTTCCACTTTTTCTTTTTTTAAAGTTTTAGTAAATCTGCCCCATCACACACCGCTTTCTGGGGATGGAAGGCCAGTGGGTCCCAAACTCCGTCCTCAAGACACCAGTACAATCCAGGTTTGAAGGATATCCATTCTTCAGCGCAGATGGTGAGGTGTAAATTACCAATCACACAAATTCTCACATGAAGTGAATGTTTATAGCTGCCTGCAAAATAACTTCATGCAGACAAATTAAAATGTGACACATAAGAGAACAGTGAAGTATTTTGTGTAAATGACATTAAAGTATAAAAGAAACGTAGCAAATGTGTAATAATAATGTTTATGCAAGAGAAGGAAAATAAAAATATTTTCTATACAGGCAGCAATAATAATAATAATGTACATTAAATTAGGTGGTTGCAAAGCAAAATTACGTATGCAAGAAAATAATTTCTGTACATTGCAAAATGTACATATGCAGTAACCAGTCTCTGAAACCAGTAAGCTGCCCATGAAGGAACCCGATCTGAATGACTATCTCCTCCTGTGTCACTATATAGCTGTATCACACAATACTTGTATAATAATTATGTGCCGTCTGCTCAGGTATCTGTTTAATGTGCAGAGTCCATGGGTGACCTAAGGGGCAAGTGGAAGTATTACCCATAGCAACCATTTGAGCTATCATTTATCTAGTTATAATAATTTAAAATGTACTATTTTCTCTAGATTATCAACCTTCATAATGGACAGCGACATACTGATGTATTATGTATAGGAAATAACACAGGAACTGAAATAGGTCAGCTCATTAAGTAGTCGTCCACCCTTTGGGAAACTCTTTCTTTAACAAACTGCCCCCACCCCTAATAGCTGCCCAAAGAAAGTAGCATTGTACAATGGGAGTGGTGTAATAGACTAGCCCCTCCCATTTCATCATAAAAGCCGCCAGATTGCGCTGTTTCCCACTGTGTGGAGTAAAAGGGGCGTAACTGTGGAAGATTATTAAATCCTGAGGCTGGATTGGGTCCTGCGGTGGAAACTGTTCTCATTCAGAAACAGTGCAGTCTGGCTGCTGTCATCAGATAATGGTTCATTTCCCTGGAAAGGTTCCCACCGGATTGCTGCCCATAGTGGATGTTGCTATAGAGGGGTTGGGTACGGGATCCCGGCGGTCAAAATCCCGACAGGGTTAGGATACCGACACCTGTATGTAGACTGCTGTATACTCCAAAGAGGTCACTCACCACTAATTTTCCGGGTGATGTTATTCAATGTGGGTGCTAGCAGAGCTGGCTTGCGGCATGCTGTTTAGAATCCGGCCGCCACTCCAGTACCAATGGGGTCGAGATCACACTCCGCGATGCACTCACAAACTGAGAGACCAGAGTCCTCCAGGATTACAGCGGTAATGCACTGACTTGTGTCTCCCAGCAGCGGCTTTATAAAAACATTATCCACCTGGTTCTACTTGTAGAGAAAAGGTGTCAGATATATCTCTGCAACATAGTATGAAGCAGCATAGGTTGTAAATGTCCCAAGCAAACCTCCTCTAACCCTAACCCTTCCTCCAATGCCTAACCCTAACTTCTAACCCTCCCCACAAACCCACTACATCCCTTCGGGATTATCGGTGGTCAGGATGCCAGCGCCGGGGTTCTGACAGGTGTCGGGATGCTGAATGTATCCCGCTATAGAGTATTACTGACTACCAATGAACTCTCTCTTATCCTTCAAAAGACTACTCTGTTCTATAAAGTAAAGCTGGGTACACACCTAAAAGATATCTCTGCAGATGATGGTTGTTCATACACACTGAGCAACCATCATCTGGCCACGGGTCCCACTGGCCGGGGGTCTTGCAGCGACCCCCTTCATGCTGCCCCCGCTGCAAGTGTACGGGTGGCAGCTGACTGCCTGTACACACAGCACGATGCACATGTATCTGGCATGGGCTGTGCAGCACAGCCAACATAATATGTCTGTGAACAACGATGTACACACCGACATATCGCTGGTACACACTGGCCGACGTGCACCCGATACATTGGCCGATAATTTGATCTGCCAGTGTGTACCCGGCATCACTATTATCAGAGTTATTACCTTCGGTAATCTGTGCATTTTGTTTTTTAGGTTTCCCCTGTAACTATCAAGATGATTTCCTGGCCCCTCGTCATCCTCTTTGGAGATTCAATCACTCAGGTGAATGTTTCCCGCTTGCTCCCAGATGGGTATTTCCTCAGCAGTCACAGTGAGATTTAATTGTTATGTGGTACCTGAGACTGGCCGCTAAGGAGTTATGTTACATTGCTGTTTTGTCCTCTTATATTTAGTTTGCATTTGAAGAAAATGGATGGGGAGCGACACTTGCTAATAAGCTTGTTAGGTGAGTATAGCCTCCATAGGCTTCCATTGTGATATCCAATTTCACCAAATCCTTACCTTATAGTAGTACTTTGTACATTGCTTTGCTATGTTTAGCACACTCATAGGCCAACACAGGGGGCGTTCCGGTTGCCTGGAAACCCCCCTCCCCAACCCACACCATGATGACCACAATAGAAATATGAGCATATAATACTAAATTTGCATATTTTTAAGATCACGTCAGTGTCACAAATAATTAACATCACCTGTTGATGTTTTAAAATCTGTGAGCCATTATGTCAAGGGTAGTGCAAGGTTTTTTTGCTGCTCCCTCAGACTCCCGGACTTGCTGAAATGATCTGGAATGGTGCTCACATCTGAAATAAAACCATTCAGCTCAGGCAGGATGGCCCTACTTCCACATATGATGGCTTACTTGATCTCTGATCCTATATATGTCAGAATTGTTACATACACTATACTTCATAGGACGTATATTATAGCTGGTTAAGTGCTAATTATGCCGTCTTCATGGACTGGCCACACTTGCTTTAAAATCAAGCATTTGGAAAAAAAACCCTACTAGAAATCCTGCATTTGCAATGTACATTGTGTATGAAGAACCCTGCTCCATCCTCTGAAACAGGCCGGGCCAACCTGTGGCTCTCCAGCTGTTGTGAAACTACAAGTCTCAGCATGCCCTCCCACTGATCAGCTAGTAAAGCATTCTGGGACTTGTAGTTTCACAACAGCTGGAGAGCCACAGGTTGGCCCGGCCTGATCTATAGTGTCTTCCAATGATCAATCAGACTTTCGTCACATGAGATTGTCCATTCAGTGATGCCTAGCCCATGGGAATATGGACCTCATTCAGAGTCGGTCGTTACGGCCGCATGGTCGTACGCCACCGATGTTCGCTAAACTGCGCATGCGTAAAATTAGCAATGCGCGTGCGCAAACTAGCTATTACGATCAGAAATTGCTTTCTCCTTCAACTTGGCCAGGTCGTTAGTTTGAGTGACAGGATGAGGCGTTTGTGGGTGGTAACAGGGGAAGGTGCTTGTGAACTGGGGAGTGGAGATCCGAACACAGGCATGCCTGACTATGCAAACTGCGTTTTATGGGAGTGCATAATTAACTAAGTAGTGTCATGGCACATGTGACATGGGAGGATTTTACACTGACTTGATCGTAGCGCTCAAGAGAGGGTATGGTCAACCTTAAGGTCTACGACCAGCTCCGATGGTCTCGATTAATCCTTATATGCCCGGAGATGACGTGTAATGGGAATGAGAAGGGGGAGTATTTTTAGTCTTACGGCCGCATCCTCCCCTCGCTCGTCCAGCTAACGATCCCATCTTAACGACGTAACTTGCGAGCGCTTCATTTGCATATCCGGACACTTTTACCTTACGACCGACTCTGAATGAGGTCCTATGTGTATGCAATATATAGGGTTATGGTATTCCTCTAAATGGGTTAAAAAACCGTTGCATCTCCTGCTTATCCCCCACTTTTCTGTTATATTTTCCTTTTCTTCTGGATTTGGCGACTCCCCAAGTGACTTCATACCCTGTACCCAGTGATGTGACACACAGCCCTTCACCACATCCCCAATATATTGTGTTGTGAGAGGATTATCACTGTTGGTAAACTCATCCAGAAGCCTTTGGGGGGGAAATATAGAGATTATGAAGAAGAGACAATGGCTACTCTACTGAATGATGTGTTCTAATAATTAGCATAGAAATTAGATCAACTTATAACATAGAAAACTGTAAATATCACTTAAAGAAGTTTTACACCTGACAGATAAAAAGGCTAAATAAAAACAATATACATTTAGGGTCCCGTTAGGTTTTGGCTGAGGGGCATGGCTGAAGTGAATTCATTATTTGCCTATATGTTTCTACTTTTTTGCACAGAAAATGTGACGTCGTCAACCGTGGTCTGTCTGGTTACAACTCCAGATGGGCCAAGATCATCCTACCACAGCTGATCTCTAAACGCACTGAAAACGTTGCTGCAGTGACCATTTTCTTTGGTGCTAATGACAGTTCCTTAAAAGGTAAAGAAACATGTTTCGGTGCTTTTTGTTTCAGTATTTCTCTGTGACATAATTACTGCTTGCCGGGCTGAAAACATGAATTACCACAGTCTTTCCATCTGATGTCAAGACTACAATTCCCAGCATGCATTGCCATCATGGCTGTTCCATTAATTCAGTTATTATTGCAATCTGTGTGCCCACCAGTTATATGTATCATGCATTCAGCCGTAGACCCTACAACTTGGAACATCTTAATGGAGAGATCACAAATTACCGTCACAGCTCCCTTGCCTACACTTGCTGGCTACAAACTGGACGATATATATCGTTTGTACAGCCGGCGAACGATATACAGTATATCACCCCGACCATTGGCTCGTGTGTACACCCGATATATCTGTGAACAATGTCATTCACACATATATATTGCGTTGGCCGCGCAGCACGTCAGCTGTGCTATATCCACGACTGACCCATGTGCTGGCCACAGGAAGCCGTTACAATGACAGTAGTGCTGCTTCCTCTGTCAGCTGATTGGTAGGTGTGTATGCACAGGCGCATAATTACCTAATGGGTTGGCCAGCTGGACGGCCTATCATTGGTCAGGTGTGTACCCCTCATTACATACTATTGTCCTCACACAACCTGCTTGAACCTCTTCAGTCATCCTGTCGTTCCCAACATTCCACTGAGACTGCACTGTCCACTGTGGTGAATGATTTCATTACTGCTAAATCAATAAGCCATTACTCCCTTCTAATTCTACTGGTTCTCTCTTCTGTATGTAACACTGGCGACCACTCTCTTCTTATACAAACACAACAATCCCTAGGTCTTCTGTCCCATCCTGGTTCTCATCCTACCTATCTAATGGCATCTACAGTGTTCATTTTCTCTGCATCCCTCTCATCTGCGCGTCCTGTACACGTTGGGGCACTAATAAACCAAGAGAGAAAGAAGACTTCTTGTTGGGGGCACTCGTTTGTAAATAAAGATGGTTAAAATATAACTTTTAATATAGTATTACTAAAAAGGTAGACTAAACAGACAGACATACATACAACATTTATTTAACCCTTATGATTAAGGGAGCCAACTCATATAGGGATAAAATACCCTATATGGATTCAAAAACTTAGTTTGGCGACATAAATTTAATAGAGTGATCCCTCTGTGATATCACATTAAACACAATTGCAATGACAATAATGTGTCTGATGAAAGTAATGCCACACCACAAGCAGCAGAAATATAGTTACAACAGGTGATAATTATCAATCATAATTCAATAAATCAGCAATATATATCAGAAGGTATAATTCATCTGGACATCAGACTGTAATTATCTCAAATCAGGCTCTAAAAACAGAGCATATGTACATATAATTGAAACATATACACACAGCTGTGTATAACACATATAATAAGTCACTGTTTCTGACATATGACATAGTTGTCAGAATAAAATCCTGCACACACGGCTGTAGCAGGTTCTTCCACTGTCACATATCGTAATCAGCTTAACTCAAGCGCATATAACTAATACTTCTCCTCAATAAGTGGGTGACAGCGTGCTATGACTAAAGGAATGGGGCATATAGTAAGTGTATTTAACGGACGTGTAACTTAGCTTGATGCAGATTGCATGAGAAAATCCTCAAAGTATGCTGCTACTCCCCTAGGGAGAGGTGGCTGTAGACGCGCACAGAGGGCACAGGCTTCGGAGGAGACGGCAGCGGCAACGGGATTCTCCTTCCACGCGGCTTCCCAGGGAGATATCTGGCCGTCTTAAGCAGATTCGGCGGCAGCTGCAGGAATACCCTTGCACGCTGCCGCACAGGATGGTGCCTCACTGCTCCGACAGTCTGCCTCGACTCGAGTAGGATGACGTACGTTTCGCCGGGGGCGGGGCTTGATCACATCAGAGTCACGTTGGGGCACTGCAAGGCTCTGTCCTGTGCTCTTCTCTATCTATACCACGTCTCTAGGAAAACTAATAATCACATGAATTTCAGCCTCATCTCTATGCGGATGACACCCAAATTTACTTATCCTCTCCGGGTGTCACTCGCTCCGTGTCACTGGCTGTCTTTCTGCTATTACATTGTGGATGTCCTTTGCCACCTGTAACCCATTTTTTTTTTTAAAACCGCGCTAATAATATTCCCTCCAGTCAGCAGAAGTTACAGTACCTACCTGACCTCACTATCTCTGATGACAACACAACAATCAACACTACCCCTCCAAGGTCACTGCCTTGGTGTCATCCTTTACCCCGTGCTGTCCCCCACATTATTATTATTATTATTATCCTTTATTTATATGGCGCCACAAGTGTTCCGCAGCGCCTTACATAGAACTAATAGGTGAACAAGAAACAAGTAACTTACAGTACATTACAGTGCAGGACAAGGACACAACTTATATACATTGCTGGAATAGCGATTAAAGCACTCACAATAAGCTGCCGGGAGTTGGCGGTCCCGTGTTAGGTGCCCTAATGGGGAGTAGAGAGTATAAGAAAGTGTAAGGAGAAGCACATGATGGAAGAGGTCCCTGCTCATGAGAGCTTACATTCTAAGGGGAGGGGCAGACAGACAGGCGTGACACAGAAGGGGAAGATAGGAAGGAAAGAGCATGAGGTGGGTTAGGATGAGTGCTGGAAGGTCTTGATGAAGTAGTGGGTCTTGAGAGCCCGTTTGAAGATTTGTAGAGAGGTGGAGAGTCTGATAGGGAGAGGGAGGGAGCTCCAAAGGTAGGGAGCAGCATGGGCAAAATCTCAGATGCGGGAGTGGGAGGAAGTAATCAGTTGGCAAGAGAGGCGGCATGCATTTGTTGAGCGAAGTGGACGGGCAGGAGTGTGAGAGGAGAGAAGGTCAGAAATGTATGCAGAAGAGGATTTGGTGAGGGCTTTATAGGCGAATGTAAGAACCTTGAATTGGCATGTGAAGGGGAAGGGGAGCCAGTGTAGGGCTTGAAGGAGAGGGGAAGCAGATGTAGAACGTCTGCAGAGGAAGATGAGCCGAGCAGCAGCATTGAGAACAGATTGTAGTGGAGAGAGGTGAGAGACTGGGAGGCCAGATAGGAGAAGGTTACAGTAGTCCAATCTGGAGATGACCAGTGAGTGTGATGAAGGTTTTAGTGGCATCCTGGGTGAGGAAGGGTCTAATGCTGGAGATATTTTTTAGGTGAAAACGGCAGGGCTGTGAGAGGTGCTGAATGTGCGGTTTAAAGGAGAGGGAGGAGTCTAGGATAACTCCAAGACAGCGCACTTTGGGGCTAGAGGAGATAGTTGTGCCATCAATAGATAATGAAATTGTGGGAAGTGATGTAGTGGAAGAGGGTGGGAAGATGATCAGCTCAGTCTTAGACATGTTAAGTTTAAGAAAGCGCTGGGACATCCATGAAGAGACAGCAGAGAGACAGTTGGAGATACGGGTAAGTAGCAAGGGGGAGAGCTCAGGGGTGGAAAGGTAAATTTGAGTATCATCTGCATAGAGATGATACTGGAGGTCAAAGGAGGTAATGAGTTCACCTAAAGAGGATGTTTATAGGGAGAAAAGGAGAGGTCCAAGAACAGAACCTTGGGGAACTCCTACTGTTAGTGGAAGTGGAGAGGAAGAGGAGTCATGAGAGGACACAGTGAAGGAACGATCAGAGAGGTAGGAGGAAAGCCAGGAGAGGGCAGTGCCACGTAAACTGAGAGAGTAAAGGATTTGCAGGAGGAGAGGGTGGTCTACAGTGTCAGATGCAGCAGAGAGGTCAAGGAGAATGAGCAGAGAGTAGTGGCCCTTGGATTTGGCAGCAAGGAGGTCGTTGCTGACTTTCGTGAGGGCAGTTTCAGTGGAGTGGAGAGATCGGAAGCCAGATTGAAATGAGTCAAGGAGGGAGTGGGAGGAAAGAAAGGTGGTAAGGCGGTTGTAGATAATACACTCAAGGAGTTTGGAAGCAAAAGGGAGAAGAGAAATGGGTCGATAGTTGGAAAGTATGTTAGGATCAAGGGTAGGTTTTTTAAGAATGGGGGAGACAAGAGCATGTTTGAATGCAGAAGGGACAGTGCCAGATGATAAGGAGAGATTAAGGAGGTGAGCCAGATGGGAACAGGCAGAAGGAGACAGGTGGGAGAGGAGACGGGAAGGGATAGGGTCAAGAGGGGAGAAGGAGGGGAGGACCGGATGAGGGCCATGACTTCCTCTCCAGAAGCAGGGGAGAAGAATGTCAGAGATGGTGAGTCAGTCTGTTTCCAAATAATGTTACATACATATAAGATCTATTTCCAGATTATGGCCATATCTCTC
This sequence comes from Taudactylus pleione, assembly GCA_031769625.1. Classification (NCBI taxonomy): domain Eukaryota; kingdom Metazoa; phylum Chordata; class Amphibia; order Anura; family Myobatrachidae; genus Taudactylus; species Taudactylus pleione. Next base: position 956,979 of record JAUIMM010000179.1, read on the forward strand.
ACAAGACACTGCAAAACTCTAATTCACAGGATCATTAACCCCTGCAATTGCATTGATTATTGCATTAGCCTCCTTACTGGTCTCCCACTATACAGGCTTTCATCTCTAGGGGCATATTTACTAAAGTGCAGGTTTTTAGAAATGGAGATGTTGCCCATAGCAACCAATCAGATTCTACTTACATTTATCTAGAACCTTCTAGAAGATAATAGCTAGAATCTGACTGGTTGCTATTAGCAACATCACTTATAAAAACCCGCACTTTAGTAAATATACCCCCTACAATTTACTTTGAATGCAGCAGATGGACGGATTGTCCGTGCAAAACGTTCTACTGCTGCTTCTCTGTGCTGTCAGTCCTTACATTGGCTGCCTGTATCTTACCAAATCCAATATAAAATACATACAAGGCCATTAACAATGACTGTGTTCCCAATTGTAAAGCACAACAGAATATGTAGTGATTTATAAATAAATAATATATGATGAATATATGAAGATCAACCAGCATTTGTATAGCTAATACACACATAGGAACACAGCAGTAGCAGAAATTTCACAATACAACTAAGGCCATGATTATATTTATTCTCATTATTGTCTTCTATGTTTTGGTTGTGCTTCTACTGTTTTACTTTCCGGTTCTAGATTAGAGCTCGTCCAAGTTCTATTATTGTCTCGGGTACATTATTCTATATGTGTTGAAAACATGTGCTAGGTTCTAATTGTTTTTGCATCACTGGAGTTTAGTTGTGTGTGGGCCACAATATTGGTGTTGTGTAATAAATCATATTTGCACACTTATCTCCTGGTAATCTGAAATTTGGTGGGTGTTTTATTTTACCTCACTGGTAGCTTTGTATTAATGACCATATAAAACATAACATTGTCATTCTTTTCTGACCTAACCCATTCCATGGCTTCAGACTGGTCTTAATGCTAATCCACATAAATATATGTCAGCTGTTTGTATCACTCTCTAGTACTTTGACTGTTTAATTCACAGGTTCTCAAACTCGGTCCTCAGGACCCCACACAGTACATGTTTTCCAGGTCTCCTGACAGAATCACAAGTGAAATAATTAGCTCCACCTGTGAATCTATTAAAATGTGTCAGTGAGTAATTGTGCACCTGCTGGCTGACCTGGAAAACGTGACCTGTGTGGGGTCCTGAGGACCGAGTTTGAGAATCACTGGTTTAATACATTCCACCATCTGATAGAGTAACCAAACTCCGGAGAACGTCTTTCAGCTATGACCATCACTGGTGGACTGAAAGCTCTTCTGACGACTTCTACACCTGTTATACAAATACCATTTTATTTCTTCTCATTCTCGCCCTATAACTAGAGGAAAATCCTCAGCAGCACGTCCCCCTGGAGGAATATGCAGAGAATTTAAGAAGTATGATACAGTATTTGAAGACTATGAATATCACACACGATAAAATCATTTTGATCACCCCTCCGCCTATTCATGAGCCATCCTGGGAACAGCATTGTTATATTAAAGGTATAACATCATCATAATACGATAATAGTACATAGGTTACCTTTTCCTGTGTGTTTGTGGAGTACATTTATTTACAAAGACTTCGTAGAGAACTCGCCAAGTAGCATGGACATTAATGGAATGTGCCTAAGCGATATTTATGCTCCGTCCTGTTTAGTATTATTAGTCAGGGTTTATGAACTTGTTCATAGGGATCAGTGGTTCTTATTATTAGCTCTGTTCGGTACACTGTAGGGATGGCCATCGATGGGTTAACCATCAGTGATTGACCTCGATAGTATGAAACCATCGGCTGGCTACCATTGATGGTTTCTTCCACCGATATTCATCCCTGCTTTAATACTTGCCGGGCAGCGGGCTAATCAGGGAATGGGGGCGTGGCTTCATGGGTTATGTCGGAGGGTGGTGCTAGGTTCCGTGTCTCTGCACATGAGGGGGGAAAAAAAACACATTGCCATGTTCTGTGCCATCGAAGGCAAAGAACCATTGGATCTCTGCCATCGATGGCAAAACCATTGGCCATCGGTGGTTAACCATCCATGGTTGTTAACCATCAATGGTGCTTAACACTGAGTAATTCCAGTCTGTACATGTGTTATTTTTTTCCTTGTTATGTACTAACACTTTATATACTAATGGCCAACACAATGGGTCTGCAGTCACCTCAATCTGTTAACCTGATTGAGCAAACATGGATCCGACATATTCTGTGTACTGGTGAAAGACTGCGACAGTAATTACAGGTCATGAATGTATGTATGTATGTCCTCACTAAGCTCCCTGTCTGCGGTCTCATCACTTAGGATGTAAGCTGAATCGCCTGAACTCTGCAGCTGGGACATATGCCAAGGCCTGTGTTCAGGTTGCCAATCAGTGTGGAACAGATGTTCTGGATCTATGGACGTTAATGCAGGAAGGAGGCCAGGTAAGAGCAGTTATGATATGTGGCTTTATGACTACTTGAGGCTATTGACACTATTGCTTTTTCCTCCCTGCTGGACTCTCGTCTCTCCCCTATCCTTTCTCTCTCCTGTCCTGAACAAGCTACTTCCCTGTACAATTCCTCCCTTACTTCTGCTCTTGACTCTGTTGCTTCGGCAATAACTACTCAACCTCGCAGATCCACACCTCAACCCTGGCATTCCAAATGCACCAGATACCTGCAAAAGTGTTCAAGAATTGCTGAGCGTCAGTGGAGAAAATCACGCTCTAAGGCTGACTTCCTCCATTTCAAATGTATTCTCTCTTCCTACAGTGCTGCCCTGTCCCTCTCCAAACAAACATATTTCAAGAACCTCATCTCCTCCCAATCCTCACACCCCCAGCGTCTCTTTGCCACTTTCAACTTCCTCCTCTGCCCTTCCCCTCCTCGCTCTCTGCCCTTGACTTTGCCACCTACTTTACATCTAAAATTGACTCCATACGTGAGGACATCATATCCCATCAGACCCTCAGCACTCCTCCCCCTCCTTTCCCTGACCACCCCTCCCCTTCTGTCTCACCAACTCTGACATCCTTCTCCCCTGTTTCTCCCCTCTTGACCCTATCCCTTCCCGTCTCCTCTGTTACCTGTCTCCTTCTGCCTGTTCCCATCTTACTCACCTCCTTAATCTCTCCCTATCATCTGGCACTGTCCCTTCTGTATTCAAACATGCCATTGTCTCCCCCATTCTTAAAAAACCTACCCTTGATCATAACATACTTTCCAACTATCGACCCATCTCTTTTCTCCCTTTTGCTTCCAAACTCCTTGAGCATATTGTCTACAACCACCTTACCACCTTTCTTTCCTCTCACTCCCTCCTTGACTCATTTCAGTCTGGCTTCCGTTTTCTCCACTCCACTGAAACTGCCCTCACGAAAGTCAGCAACGACCTCCTTGCTGCCAAATCGAAGGGCCACTACTCTTTGCTCATTCTCCTTGACCTGTCTGCTGCATTTGACACTGTAGACCACCCTCTCCTCCTGCAAATCCTTTACTCTCTTGGGTTACATTGCACTGCCCTCTCCTGGCTATCCTCCTATCTCTCTGATCGTTCCTTCTCTGTGTCCTCCCATGACTCCTCTTCCCCCCCCAACTTCCACTAACAGTAGGAGTTCCTCAAGGTTCTGTTCTTGGGCCACTCCTTTTCTCCCTATATATGTCCTCTTTAGGTGAACTCATAAACTCCTTTGACCTCCAATATCATCTCTATGCTGATGATACTCAAATTTACCTTTCCACCCCTGAGCTCTCCCCCTCGCTCCTTACCCGTATCTCCAACTGTCTCTCTGCTAGATGTCCCAGTGCTTTCTTAAACTTAACATGTCTAAGACTGAGCTGATCATCTTCCCACCAACTTCCACTACATCACTTCCTACAATTTCATTATCTATTGATGGCACAACTATCTCCTCTAGCCACAAAGTGCGCTGTCTTGGAGTTATCCTAGACTCCTCCCTCTCCTTTAAACGACACATTCAGCACCTCTCACAGTCCTGCCGTTTCCACCTAAAAAATATCTCCAGGATTAGACCCTTCCTCACCCAGGATGCCACTAACACCCTCATCCACTCACTGGTCATCTCCAGATTGGACTACTGTAACCTTCTCCTAGCTGGCCTCCCAGTCTCTCACCTCTCTCCACTACAATCGGTTCTCAATGTTGCTGCTCGGCTCATCTTCCTCTCCAGATGTTCTACATCTGCTTCCCCTCTCCTTCAAGCCCTATACTGGCTCTCCTTCCCCTTCAGATGCCAATTCAAGGTTCTTGCACTCGCCTACCAAGCCCTCACCAAATCCTCTCCCGCATACATTTCTGACCTTCTCTCCCTTCACACTCCCACCCGTCCACTTCGCTCAACAATTGCATGCTGCCTCTCTTGCCAACTGATTACTTCCTCCCACTCCCGCATCCAAGATTTTGCCCGTGCTGCTCCCTACCTTTGGAATGCTCTCCCTATCAGACTCTCCACCTCTCTACAAATCTTCAAACGGGCTCTCAAGACCCACTACTTCATCAAGGCCTTCCAGCACTCATCCTAACCCACCTCATGCTCTTTCCTTCCTATCTTCCCCTTCTGTGTCATGCCTGTCTGTCTGCTCCTCCCCTATAGAATGTAAGCTCTCACGAGTAGGGACCTCTTCCCTCATGTGCTTCTCTTTACATTTTCTTCTACTCTTTACTCCCCATTAGGGCACCTAACACGTGACTGCCAACTTCTGGCTGCTTATTGTGAGTGCTTTAATCGCTATTGCAGCAATGTATATAAGTCGTGTCCTTGTCCTGCACTGTAATGTACTGTAACTTGTTTCTTGTTCACTTATTAGTTGTATGTACTCTGTAAGGAGCTGTGGAACACTTGTGGTGCCATATAAATAAAGGATAATAATACTTACTATAGTACAGTTAGGTGTGGCTGTTTTATATGAGGAGGCCTGCTTTTAGCACAAGCCTTCCTATAATAGTAAATAACATATCACTATCTGGCGGCTGTTACACTGCCTCTTAATGAATTTGCAGCTAAGTTGCACCTTTTATAGTGATGCATTTAGTAGCACAGTTAAATATAAGAAAGCCACAAACCATTAATATGACTTGTTGCTTACATACAGTGGCGGGTGGCTGAGATGTTATTCGTTTGGTTGCCAGCAGCAGCAGAACAGGAATGTTGTGGAATCCAGTCGACTGTTTAGAGCTGAGGCCCTTTAATATTGAAGTAGCCATTGGGGCTTCTGTGCTGCTCAGTCTTAGGGGTATATTTACTAAAGTGGGGGTGTTTAGAAGTGGGGTTGTTGCTCATAGCAACCAACCAGATTCTACTTAACATTTATTTAGTACCTTCTAGATGATGATAGCTAGAATCTGATTGGTTGCTATGTATTTAATGTCTAAAATACAAAATATAAAAATATCAATGTAAGCACAGAAATGAAAAACAAATCCTATAGGTACAATATAATAATAGTAAATGTCTGACCTAATGGACCTAGGTGATCACGAGTAGCTGATAGCACTGGAATAACTAAATAAGTAAGCAACAATGTGGCTACATAAAAATAACCATAAAAAATATATATTAAATAAAAATGAAAAAATATATATATGAAAAATAGTCCACACAGGACCGATGAGGATCGAGAATATAGCTCCTTTAGTACAACAACAAAAGTCACGTAATAAAGAGCACAGGTAAAATCCAATTGGAGTAATGATCCAGCAGTGCAGGGATGGATCTATTATTATATTGTACCTATAGGATTTGTATTTCATTTCTGTGCTTACATTGCTATTTATCGTATAGTGTGCACCCCCAATTCATCGGTTGATTGATGAATTGGGGGCAAATCCGATGGGAAGATGTGGCCACACAATTAGGTCGGACGATGCGATGTACGATGCAGTGCGAGAACGTTAATCCTGTACTGATATATTGTCACATCGTATGGCAGAGCATGTAGAGTGCACGCTGACCAGATATATCATCATCATATTGGTCGGTTGTAAGATCGCCGGGTTGTTAAAATGCTTACACTGCTTTATTTTACTTTTTCTTCTTCGGGTTCCATAGGGTCCACAGGAATTACCTTGGGATATATAGTTGAACAGCGTCCATTGCCCCAAACAGCAAAGCTTTGGAAGCTCCCAGCATGCACTGGTGGTCCTCCTCCCTATATACCCCGCCCCCAGCCACAGGCATTCAGTTGTTTTGTTTGGTGTGCGGCAAGACACACCTGTTATAACAGCTGGGCTGCTAGGCAGTCCTAAGCTTTTTTATTTTGTGTTTTACCTTAAGTTATGAAACTTCAAGAGTTTAGCGGTACTAGCGCCAGTAATGCCGCTCTACTGCGGCTCCACCTACCTCTGCCGACGCCAAACCACCAGACCGCTTCGTGCCCTGAGGTTCTCGGCAGGCCTCAGCACAGCTTAGCTGGCGGCCTGAAGACGCTGAGGTCTGGGACTGTGGTCGGGTAAACGGAGATGTCAGCTAAGGAATCCTCTCGGGGAATCATGCGCAAGCAGTCCCTAGCCTCTGGTGTTGTGACGCATCAGAGGCCGCTGCGGGTGAAAGATGTCCTGAAAAAACGATTCCTCACTAAGGCAGCCAGGGCCATATCGTATGTTGCCGGGGACAGTTGTAAGACGCACTAGAGTGCAATAGTCAACGTCTTATTACCTTGTAGTGCAGCGTACCCGGCCGTCAAAATCGCAGCTTAGGGGAGATCAGGCACTCCCTCGGCCGCTCCTCCACCCCAGACGCCAAATTCCGGGCAGGATTCCCGCGTCTAGTATAAATGACCACCTCGTGTGTGAAACGCGCGCAGTTTAGCATCTGTCAATGCCTGTAGCAGTTGGTCTCAGAGGTTTGGTCGGTCTCTCTATATACCTCTACCTTGGGTTTGGTATATAGCGTACTATATATCCTACCATCCCCCTCCGGAGGCCGGTTTAGTTGATTGAGTCCACATTGCTGTAGCAATTACGCGTCTTTTTGCATTGAATGTGACTGTATGCCAGCTGCTGTATGTACACTGCCTATGTTGTCTGAGACTGTCAGATACTGCTATCACTGTGTTTCTCCTGGTCCCTCTGAGGGTAGGGGGTGTCACTGATAGTATAAGTCACATTGCATTGAGATTTGAATATCTTGCAAAGGATAAGGATGTGAGTCCTCCGGTGCTGATATCCTGTAAGTCCTGTGCCGCAGGCCTGTCTGAGCAGGATGTGAACCTGAATGGGTTCTGTAAAAACTGTAGCAAACAGGAACCTAGTACATCTGGTACTGGTACACCTGCTCCAGCACCAGGGCCTTCATGGATGGACAAGAAGCGTACTTCTCCTTGCCAGTTTGTTTCTGTAGTATGCTACAGCATGTGCTTTTGCCAGTCCCCATGCAGCATTGTCAGGACCCCCAGGTCAAGTGTTGTTCCTCATAGCCAAAGTGAGTAAAGTGTTTATTGCAGTTTGGTAATCCCAGTACAGGAGTAGCAGCGAGACTTTGTATTCATGGTCATCCTGTTCTGAGTGCCTGAATAGTTTATGTTGGCTGCATTGGATCATGCTCTGAACGGTCTTCATTTGTAGGTAGTAATGGAAATACATTGTATACAGCATCCTGTTATGTCTAAATAAGATCTAGGTTGTGATAATGTTAGGTAGTATTGCTAAAATGCCTGGCACGCTGAGATATTGTAGTGGCCTAAACAGTTGACAGAAGCAGGAACTAACTTGTCCGTTATCCCCACTCTGTTGGGTCCTAATAAAAAGATATACGCATCGGTGGGCATATACCCTATTAGTGTTCATTCTAGCACCCTGCACATGTCCCAACCATGCAGTACCTCTTTCCTGCCTGGGGTGTCGCTCTCTACTCTGGTGCTTCTAGCACACTCTGGTCTGTATCTCAGCAGTTTGTTACAGCAGCTGAGTGTGCTAGAAGCTCCAGAGCAAAGAGTGACACCCCAGACAGGAAAAAGGAACTGCACGGCTTGTGACAGGTGCAGGGTGCTAGAATAAACTCTACCCTATATCTGATGCCTGACAGTGATTAATAACTTGTTTGCCTCTCTATCAATCAGGATTCACAATGATTTTCTGCCTCCACTGGTATACCTGTAATCTCCCTCATATTTACAGCCTGCTTGATGGGGAGATTGAAATGTGTAATGTTCCGGCATCTTGTGAAGGAAATGGACATTCCCATTCCAGGATTCCCTATCATGAGATCAGGCTGTGGCTCAGCTCTCATTTACAGACACAGTGCAGGGTGTATATAAAGTACTAATACTTTTTAAGATGCAATTTATTTCTCCCATTGCGTGTCTGGCTATATGTACTTTTTTTATTTAATCAGTTTCCAGCTTATGGCTGTTGGCTTCAGTTCTGTCTGTACAGGTAGGAGTAACCCATTCACAAAAGCTCTGATTTGTTGGGGGACAGTGTGGTCAATATCCTTAATAAGGGGGCACTGTACCATGATATGTAGGAATCTCTGATAGTAATTGTCTGTTGTTTCCCAGGACTACACAGTGTATCTCTCCGATGGGCTTCATTTGTCTGACAAAGGCAACCAATTCTTGGAGTCCAATCTGTGGCAAATCCTGGAGAACAAGCTGGGCGATCTGCCCTTCCTCTTGCCTTACTGGAACGACGTGGACTTCAAAAACCCAGAATCCTCACTTCTCCACAACAGCACTAAGAAGGCAGAGGACTAGCTGCCCATTGACTGTGATCCTCACACCACTGTATCCCCATAGTGTGAATGAATGTGTATATAAGTGCAGCTAAACACTGTTCCCACTAACCTGAGCAGTCGGGAAATTTATCGTTTTCAATTTTAAACTTTTGAGGAAAAGAGAAAAAAAAAAAGACACACTGGGAGGTTGCACTGAGCAGTAGATTATGAGGTGGAGTCCTCATCATATAAAATTTGGAACCCCCTCTCCTTCACCCCCCCCCCCCCCTCCCAATAGCTCAGACAGAACACAATCTGTGAAGTCCTTCTTAATGTAATCAAAATATTGTGGAATATTTTTTATTGTCTAATGACCATAGACAGAGACTAGTCGGAGGGAATTGTATATTTGTTCTCCTGTCTGAAGATGTTTTTAGTCGTAACTTTTTGTACTTGAACCCACTTTTTGATATGTACCCAAATATTGTTTTTAGTATGTTTTCTATCAAGCATGACATCAACAAGAAAATAAACCAGTACCATGAACGCGAGAACATTGCATATAAAAGTGACATAAAATGAAAGAGTAGTAACAGAGGAGGCAGCGCCAGACAGAAAGATAAAGCTTATGTATATTCACTGTATGTCTCAGCTTAAGGCAGTAAGCAATAAATACACCAAATTATCAAAATATTTTAGAGCTTAAGTATTTGTACAAGCAAATACTAACCCAGAGGGTCATGTGCGGGGGTCTCCTATAACTGACAATATGTCAATATAACTCCCAAGTCTCAAATAGGTGTTGCTCTACATTTTTCCTCTCGTAAGGAGGCCTCTACCCATTCCATACAGAAAGTCTAAAACCATTTCACTGTAAATAACGCCATTGGGGGAGGGGTGACGTCTTGTATCCACATATGTAAGACACTCTTAGGTGTGGCTGATTAATCAGCTAATAATTTCTTAGGGGATGCAATCGGGAAACCGGCTGACGTGATCTCGACAGCCGGCTTCCCAACTGCTTTATCCCTGCGTGGGTTAAATGACAGGCGTCAATATCTAGACTGTATGAGAAAAGAAGGGGGGGAGGGGAGAGGGAAGAACGGAGTATCACCGCACAGGTTTGAATAATACCTTATGTATAGATTGATCAATGTATGATAATATGTATAGGTTTATTGCTATTACCACTATTTAGAGCATTAAGCCTGTTAAGGTGTGATTATGGTTGTGGAGGTGCTTCTCAGAGTAAAATATCATGCGAGAAAAAGGGAAAAATAGTGGAAGGTCTAGCCATCCACAAATAGACTCTATAGCAAGAGCACACAGATATGCAATACCTAATCTTAATAAAACTTAACTTTTAATGGGTATTAAGTATAATAAATACAATGACTCACAAACATACAATACAATAACCTTATATATATATAAATATATAAATTGAATATCGAAGTATATAAAAATATCTTCCGTTGTTATAGATATATAGTAGGCGAAATATGTAAACTTAATAAAGAAAAAGAAAAATAAATAAAGAAAATGTCATAAAAAGTATAAATATACAATGTAAAAAACACAAGGTTCAGTAAAGTGCAATAATTAGTCCTCTTAATGGGACGTCCAAAGACCACTGTCACTATTATTCCTGTGTATATTGAAGGGATAGTAGAAATCAGGAAATGAGATCAAAGGGTAAGTTGGATGTATCCAATTTGCAAATGGGCTCTACTATCATCTCTCATACGATGTAGAGGAGAGAGAATGAGAGATCTACCAGTGCAAGCATCCCTTGAAAACAGTCAACAGTAAACCACTACATCAAACCCAATCTCTGCTGTTGGTTATTATACAGTTTGCATTGGATGACCAATGAGAGGATTATAGGCTCGGTATGTGAGTCACTGGGAAAAAGGTGAGTTCCAAAAATATCTTGAAAAGATTGTTTGTATTGAAAAAAGTCTGGGATAAAGATTCTGGAACAAAGGCTCTGCTATTTCTTCTCATGTACATCTACAGAGGAGAAGAAGTGAGAGATCTCCCTTGTCCAGTAATCCCATAGAAGTGTGTATATATAGATAGTGGTTAGCTATCTACACCCACAGTCTCCACCTATTATCGTCTTGCCAAATGGTATTGGACAGTAACGAGGAGATTTATAGGGTCAAGTAGCGCCACCTAAAAGAAATTTAGAACATAAAGACAAACAGGTAAAGTATGGTTAATCCACATAGGGATGTACTTATGAGGTTGATCACAAAGGTCCAGATGTATCACTCACATCCTCTATGTGGGGAAATATCTGAGATCATACACATCTAAGAAGTCTCATTAGCTTATTGTGGAAAGCCATGATTCTATGTTTTAGGATTAATAATGTACTAAAAATTGTGATTTATTATTAACATACAACAAACTGACAAAGAAAGATCACAAATCACTGTAGGGAAAGTGTTGTGCCACTGTGGATTATCTAACACTCTATAAGTGAATAAAGACCATCAATTCACAACTGGTTAAACAGTAATAATATCCCCAACGTTAAAAAACAAACAGTGCATTACGAACGTAGGTGACAGGGGTCAGAATTTTTTTTTAATATAATTTACACATAAGGAACACATTATACATAGATCAGAAATATTATTAATATAATTTGCATATAAAGATTACATTCAACATGAGCAAAGTAAATATATTGTGACTACTTTACTCCCTAGATGTATGTGATCCAAATACCTCACTTTTCAACCACTTCACATAAATGTGAGATTGTTATTTAATTCACATATAGTATAAATTATTATCAGTCAAGATTATTCATATCATTAAATGTTATAAAGATTAGCTATACAGTACAAGCTCCCTACATGGGGCATAACACTATACAGTGCATATGAGCCTAACACCAGGGTGTCTCGCACCGCACAGTCGCCAGGCACCCTGATCCAAAGCATATGACTATGGTTATAGTAGTAGCTGTGAATCAATGTTCAAAGTAATAACTGCATATGGAGCAGAGTAGGTGAGCCGTGCCGTATGGCCTGCCGCTCAGGTATCCCGCATCATCAAGTCGCGGGGCGTCTAATACATGTCTCACCAATGTCAGCTCCGTGTGTGCAGGAATGGAAAGGGGGTGAATGGTGCTACTGAACCTTGTGTTGGGGTGTCCCGCTTCTGCAGTCGCAGGGCACCCGGATCCGACGTGCGTTTCACATGTACATGGCTTGATCACGGGAATCAGGTGTTACCAACTGCTGTCGCTCTCACCCTCTCCCTGTCACCAATTGCTGTCACCCTCTACCTTTCATCAATCATTACTGTCGCCCTCACCCACTGATGTCACCCCGTCACCCACTGATTTCACCCTCTCCCTGTCACCTATTGCTGTCACCCTCTCCCTGTCATCACCCAGTCCTGTCACCCTGTCCTTGAATATGTATCTTTGGGTTTAATTGTATCTTAGCACCCAGGGCGGTCCTGCTGTATAAGGGCTTCATACATATTCATGTGGGGGCCTATGTGTGTGTTTAATTATTTTCATGTGGGGCCTGTTTTTTTTTTTTTTGCGAGCATAAAAGCATAATTATTTTCACTTTTTTCTTTATGGGTAGGCTATGGGGGGGTATTCATTTAGCCACAGGGTTTCCCCCGTGAGTAATTACCGTAAAAACTCCCCGCTGCGTGGGGAAAGGCTGTACAATTAAATAGCCTTTTTCTCACGCCAGAAAATCGGGATTATTTCAACAGGGGGCGCCAAAATCTATATCAGCTTACCAAAAAAGTTAGGCTCGGGCCGGCCCTGGGTAAGTGTAATGTCCGCAGCACCCTCCCTCTCCACGCAGTCTGCCCATCCAGGGTACCCTCCCACCCCAACATGGGGTATCCGCTCTGTGCAGCTCCATCTGGGACTTGTAGTTCCACAACTTCTGGTTCCACAAGTACTTCTCAGACTTTCTCCCAATGTTTTTTTCTATTGTACAGTCACTAACACTGACCTCACATATTATTAGCAGCTACTGTGGTTGGTGGATCGGCTTTAATCACTGATCAGTATACTGTACCCTCCCCGCCTACCCCATTCTGTGTCACTCCTGTTTGTCTACCCCTCCCTTAAAGAATGTAAGCTCTTTCGAGCAGGGCCCTCTACCCTCTTGTGCTTCTCCCTACTGTAATTGAATTTATCTCTTACTCCCCACTAGGGCAACCAACACTCGGCTGCTTATGTGGGCGTAAAGGTCGCTAATATAGCAATGTTTATTATCCATGTCCTGTATTGTATTGTAATGTAAGACACTGGTTACTTATTTGTCTATGTACTTTGTAAGGCGCTGCGGAACACTTGTGGCGCCATATAAATAAATGATAATAATAATTAGTTCTTAAAGAGATTTGATCATCCTCAAACAGTATACAGTATGTATATTATATGTATGGCCAAATTCTATATTCCTTTTCCTAACAATCGCTCAATCTGCATGAATATAGTCATTTGCATCCCGATCTAAGGCCTAATAAGCATTAAAAAAAAAACCACACTGCATAGCAAGTTAAATACATGGAAAACGCATACCTTAACGTGTCGTCTTATATAGTACAGTACGTTCATTTTTTTTTATGATCTTTTTATTTGTCAAAATGTGAGACAATGATACATAGCAGAGGCAAACATATACATCCTGAATCATCAGAAAACAGAAAAAAGAAAAAGACAATGAAATGGTACAGTTTCCAAACCACATTGCTATGCCATATATTTCTTGTCCTTCTTTCCTTCCAACTATTGAACATATAAAGATGGATGTGATACAATAAACTTAAAACCGAAAATAGTAAGAGTTATTGTTATTGTAAAACACCAGAGTATTGGTTATGGGAGCCAAAAAACTCCAGTTATCGTAAAAAAAATATATCAAAATATAGCTTTAAATCCTATAAACACATTAACAAAATTAATAAGAAAACTACAAAAACTTGTCAGAGACATAAATGGACAAAAATTAAAGACGAGAAAGACTAAGGGGAGAAAGAGAAAAAAAAATTGAAAACAAAGGGAAGCGAGCCGTGAGAAGGGAGAGAAAAAAAAAGAACTAAACATAGAAATAAAGGGGAAGGGAGAGGGGCAACAGAAAAGAAAAAATAAAATCAATATATAAATATATATATTTATATTAGACTAGCACCAAAATAGAGCATAAATGTTTAAGATAAACCAGGAAGGGTCGCATTGTTAAACCTGTACCACTGTAACCAAATTTTGTGAAACTTGTCCACATTATTATTTTGAAGGCTAGTAATATACTCCATTTTGGACACAAACCAAACACGATTGAGGAGCGCCTGTTGAGTTGGAGGGGAAGGGTTTTTCCAGGTCCTAGCGATTTGATATTTGGCCGCACAGGAAATATACATAATCATTTTATTGTCAAATTTGGATAGCTGGCATACCGGGGCACATAGGAGCAATGAGGCCGGGGAAAGGGGGGTCATAGTGGGACTATAGAGGACATAAGTGATTGGACAAGCGACCAGAAGGGAACGATATTAGGGCACGTCCACCAAATATGGAGAAAGGAGCCTATTTGACCGCAGTTTCGCCAACACATATTGGAGGAAGCAGGATATATTTGGTTAAGACGTTCCGGCACAAGATACCATCGGGTGTACACTTTATATGAGTTCTCCTTAATGGAAACACTGATGGAACATTTTGATATATTGAGGCGGATAGCCTCCCAAGTTTCATCCCCCAGAGAGATACCCAGGTCCAGTTCCCAAGAAAGTTCATGGGCCGCCAGAGGTGGATGTTCCTGGATAAGGATAGTGCGATACAAGAGATGAGGCCTTTATCAGCAGGACTGTAAATACAAAGGCGTTCCATCGCCGTGGGATTGCATTGAGAATGAGAGGGTGGAAGGGATGAGGTAACAAATTTACGGAGTTGAAGATATTGATAAAAAGAGGTTTGCGGGAGTGAATGTGTCTCGCAAATGTCGGCAAACGTTTGTGAAGCAAAATTACCTATGATGTGACGGAAACGGGTAATGCCGATCTTTGACCAGGTGTTAGCCATATGGGGTAAATTGCCAGGGGGAAAAGAGGGATGATTCCACAGAGGGGTTTGAGGCGAGGGGTAGGTAGACAGAGCAAATTTAGAAGAGAGTCCCAAGTAGACAAAGTAAGAACGACTGAGGGAACTGAGAGAGCTGAGGGGGGCCTATATTTGCGTAGAAGCCAGGGGAGATCAGAAACGGATGTGACTTTGCAAAGTTCAGACTCCAGGTCGACCCATTGTTTTAACCTTTGGGGGAGTGCCAAGCCGCCAGTTGGCTGAGCCTGGAGGCCTGATAATATTTAAGTAGTGATGGAAGGCCAAGACCTCCTGTTACTGAACTTTTGAAAAGTATCTCCCTCCGGAGGCGAGGTCTTCTGTTGTTCCAAATAAACTTACCGTAGAGTGTTTAAAGAGAAGAGAGAACACGGGGGGGTACAGGGACAGGAAGGTTCTGAAAAATATATAATAGTTTGGGAAGGACATTCATTTTTATTGCATTTATGCGTCCTATCCAAGAAATAAAAAGAGTACGCCAACAAGAAATATCTTGCTCAATTGCACGGAATAAGGGGGGATAGTTTGCTTTGTACAGACTGTGATAAGATTTTGTGAGATGGATTCCAAGATATTTAATAGAATCTGTCCTCCAGGAGAAAGCGAAATTAAGACGAAGAAGGTCCAGGGATGCACTTGGAATATGGAAAGGCAGGGCTTCAGATTTATCATGGTTTACCTTGTAGCCAGACAAGCGGCCATATAAAGATAGTTCCTGGAAGAGATTTGGGAGGGAGATCAGGGGATTGGTGAGGGTGAGAAGGACATCATCGGCAAAAAGAGAGAGTTTGTATGAGGAATTGCCAATAGAAATACCAGAAATATCAATATTCGCTCGAGTCCTACAGGCTAGGGGTTCTATTATCAGAGCATAGATAAGTGGGGAGAGTGGGCATCCCTGTCTGGTACCATTTGAGATATGGAAGGGGTCTGAAAGAAGTCCTCCTGCTAGAACAGAAGTGGAGGGGTTGAAGAAGAGAGCTTTAATGGCTTGGAGAAAATTACCCTTGAAGGCAAAACCAAGTAGAGTTTCAGTCATAAAGGGCCAAGAGACCCTATCAAAGGCCTTCTCGGCGTCAAGGGCAAGAAGTAGAGAGGGGAGCTAAAGGGTATTGATGTGATGGATTAAGTCTACTGTTCTTCTAGTATTGTCGAGTGCTTGGCAGGTTGGCACAAAGCCCACCTGATCTGGGTGGATGAGAGAAGGGAGGATAGGGTTTAATCGGTTTGCTAGAATTTTAGCAAAAAAATTTGAGGTCAGTGTTTAGAAGGGATATTGGACGATAGTTAGTCACAAGTTGGGGGTCCTTACCTGGCTTTGGAATGACCGTGATTTTGGCTCTAGTGGTACCTGAAGGAAAGAAGCTGCCCTCAAAGACATGATTAAAGGAGGTCGTGAGGTAGGGAGTGAGAGAACCTTGAAAGGCCTTATAATAAGAAAAAGGGAGTCCGTCTGGACCTGGTGCTTTTGAGGGTTTCTGGGTTTCAAGGGCAATAATCAATTCTTCAGTTATGGGAGGACTAAGGGCCTGATTCAGAGCCACTCATAAGCGGCAGCTCGTTCGCTCCGAGCGATGTTTGGCCAACTGCGCATGCGTACGGATCGTTATACGCATGCGCGAACCAGTCAGTGCGGTCGAAATTCATGTGCTCGCAAAATAGCGAATGCCTGATAATTTGAGTGACAGAATGAGGCGTATGTGGGTGGTAACAGGGGAAGGTGCTTGAAAACGGGGAGTGGAAATCAGAACGCAGACGTGCTTAAAGGTCAAAACGGGCGTTTTATGGGTGTGCATAATTAAAACAGCAGCGTCATTGACCACGTCACTAGGTTATTTAATAGCCAGAACTGCTCGCAAAATTGTGGTAGCAAAAACCAACCCCAAGAATAGCGAGCAGTTCATACCCTGGTCGATGTACTCGATTAATCTAATAAATAGTGGACATGACGTAGGATGCGAGCGGGCAGGGGGCGTAGTTTCCCAAAAAACGACAGCAAGTTTTGTTCGCTCGTTCAGACCTAGAGGCATGAACAGACCGCAAACAGCGAACGGTTCATTTGAATATCCACCCCTATTTTCTGGACGAGCGAGCGCTAATTGCGCCCGGCTCTGAATCAGGCCCTAAGATCCACAGCAGTGACAGAATCAATCTGAGGTAGGGCACAGGAAGAAAGATATTCAGAAGTAGGAATAGACTCGCCTGGAAGAGAGAAAGAGAAAAAAAAAAAAAAAAAAAAAGAATTGAAAAGAGAAAGAGAAAAAGTAAGAACAAAGAAGGAGGTGGGAATGAGTAGGTAAACCTGACCAAAAAAGTGAGGAGAAGTACACTGAAACTAGGACAAAATCATCCAAAGAGGCACAGGCAAAAATAGCCTGTGGCACCTCTAGGGGAGAAAAATTAAATAAAAAATAAATAAAAATAATTTACTTAGAAAAAATAATTTAAATCCTAATGGTTTATATAGAAAGGAAGAGAGATGTTTGAGGGACTGCAATGTCCCCTGGGTGCTGAGGGGGGAGAGAGGAGAAAATAATAGTAAAAAGGAGGGGGGGTGGACAAAGGGTAGCACAATGGTATATATGGAGGAAAATGAAAACATATTAATTGGAGCAGCCTAAATCAGCAACATCTAATAATATTGTAAACCATTAATAATAGAATACTAAATATTGCATAGACAAAAAATGTTATAAAAATAAAACAATGAGATCATAATCAGAACATTGCCACAGGAGATAATCCTAATATATCAGTTACAAATAATAAAATAGGAAGAAAAGTGGGTGGGGGGGTGAGGGAAACAAAATGAGGAACAGAACAAAAAATAACATATTGGTAATTGAATTGGAGAGCACTAGACTGTATATATCTACTAATATCGCAAACCAGACTTAGATATTAAATTACCAGGTCCTTTGAAGCGCTACAGGAACATAAAAACAATGAACAAAAATAGCAAGGTCATAATCAGAGTATAGGAGGGAGATCGCTCATGAATCAGGAGAATCGTTCTCAGGAGGGGGACCAGATTCCTCTAGATGGGTTAATAAGTCCTTGCACTCTCGAAGATCTCTGATCAGGACCGATTTGCCATTCTGGTCAACAATGAGCTTGAAAGGGAAACCCCAGCGATACCGGATATTCCTGTTACGTAGAGCTCTGGTTAAATCCCGAAAATCTCTCCGTTTGGCAATCGTCACGGGAGAAAGATCTTGACAGAATTGGAGATGAACAGCATTGAAGAGAATATGGGGCTTACCCCGGGTTGGAGCCAGAACAATTTCTTTATCCTTGTAACTAAGGAAACGCATAATCACATCTCGGGGAGGGTCGTTATCTCTTGGTTTAGGCCGGAGAGCACGATGAGCCCTTTCCAAGGGTATTCTCCGTTCTCCAAGATCCGGAATCAGAAAGGAAAAGAGATTGTGAAGATAAGGTTCCAGGGCTTCCAGGGACACTGTTTCTGGAATGTTGCGTATGCGGATGTTATTTCTGCACTCCCTATTTTCTAAGTCTTCGTTCTTTGTGAGGAGGTCTGAGAGTTCAGTTATAATGTGATCCAGATCCCTGCCAGTTTCGTTGAGAGCTTTTTGGAAACTGTCCTGACGAGATTCTATTTTGGAGGTTCTTGTGGCTAGTGATGATATATCCGATTTGATGGAGGCCACTGCTTTGTCAAGCTTGTTTTCAAGAGAGTCCTTAAACTCCGTAATAAGGGGTATATTCAATAGGCTGCGTGAAAAGCAAAAAACCCGCACCTGCGAGATTTTTCCTGCAGGTGCGGGTTTTTTGCTATTCTATTAGGTGCGTGTTTTGTTTTAAAACACGCGCCGGGAGGTTTTTTTTGCGCACCTCCTGAGCAAGCGTGATTTTTCCTGAAATCGATGATTTCAGGAGAAATCACCGGGACTTGCTCTGACACCCCCGCGGCGCCCCCCTGAGGACTAATTAAGCAATTGGAAGTAACCATTTAGCTTAATTAGTCCTTAATTACTCACCTCCAGCAGCGCTGTCTTCTTCATCCTGCGTCGGGTGCCGGCTCTTCTGCAGCAACGGTGAGTATGTCAGTGTGTGTGGTGTATGTAAAGTGTGTTTGAGTGTGTGTGTGTGTGCATGAGTGTGTGTGTGTCCCGTTGTCAGTGTGCCCCCGCAGTGCTTGTGTGGCCCCCCGGAATTGGCGCTGGGAGAACTACATCTCCCAGCAGCCCTTGCTCCTCCCATCAGCCCACGGGACTCCCAGCAGCCCCCTCTCCAGTAAGAAGAGAGAGGAGAGGCCGCCGGGAGACCTGGGCAGGTAAGTGGCTTTTTTTTTTTTTTTTTTTAATTTACGCGGCGCAGGGTTTTCAGTGATGAAAACCCCGCGTCCACTGTTTTTTAATTGAATCCCGCGGGTATCGGGAGCGCGCATACCCGCGGGATTCCGAAATTGGCCGCGAGGGGCGCAAGGTTTTTTCCTCGCAAAACTTTGCGCCCAATTGAATATACCCCTAAGAGAGCGAAAGGCCAAAATGTCCTCTTAGTGGACGGGACGGGAGGTGAAGGGCCTTCTTTATCCAGCAGTTCCAGCAGCCAGCAGCCCCCAAAGAGCAACAAGATCTGTGGCTGCGATGCGGTCCCCGCGTGACTTCCGGTCCGCGGCACCGGCTCCAGGTGGCCAGGAAAGTCCGCGGCTTCAAGTAGTCGGGTAGGCCGCAACGCCGGGGGTGCCGCTAGAAGGGCGCCTTTTGCAGGGAGCGGGGGCCCGGGGCACGGAGGCAAGAGCAATGATCACCATGGACCCAGCTGAAGGTAATGGACCGGAGGAAGGGTTGGATATCCCAGAGGATTGCAGGACCTCTGGAGGAACACGTCCGCTCCGATGGACAGTTAGGCCACGCCCCCCAGTACGTTCATTTTTATATTAACTTCTATTCATAATGTGCTTGATTTAAAGACACATCTTACCCTTAAAGTTTTAACACTGTTGTGTCCGCAACCTAAAGTTAGTCAGATAAGTGCCTTTGTACCAAAATGGTCACTGGTGTTGCCCCCATAATGATTTTCCAAAATTAAATCAGATCAGTGATTGATTGGTCTGGATGAAAAATACTATTAGCGAGTACCTAGATGGGGTGAGACTATTATCCATCAGGTAACATGCATCCATATGTTTGGCAATGGGATGAACTAAAGGCTCATTAGGTTCAGTTTTACCACCACATTGGCATAAACATGCATTGTCTGCCATTACACCAGAGCAGCATGTACTGGTATGAAAAGTAAGTTCCCCACCCCCACATAACTGGGCCTGCATCAGTGAATTTGAATTGTACAACAAGCTGTCTATTCAACAAAGCTGTAAAAATGTATTATTCCTTTTAACCAGTTATTTAAAGATTAATATACAACTTTATTCCTACTTTACATGGATCAGCGGTGTCACTAGGAGGGTGCAAAACTTACTAGGTGACAGTTTGTAGAAAACCGAACAAGTGTACAAAAGCCACAATGCCAAAGACAGTGTTATGATGAGAAGAGCGGAATGGAGATATACCGGAAGTCAGATGATGGGAGCAGGGTCCTCAATAGCACTGAGTATGGATATGAGGCTCCAACACACTGATTGTATCAAACAAATTCATCCATCCAAACAGAATATATAAATTGTTAGGAGTCCTGAGGGCATACTGTATATATGGTATATACAAGGAGAAATAGGCAAGTTAATGATGATGATGATGATGCCCAATGTATCTACTTCAGCTGTAGCAGAATATATTCAGTCTTAAGTTGCATGTATAACCACCATACAAAACATATCGTATATATAAAAGTTACCAGAGATTTTGTAAACAAATAAAACCATTGTAATTGGGATATTTGCTACTCCCTGAATGCTGACGTTAGTACGTTCTATACGATCATAGAGGCAAATAAAGGACTGGAAGTAGTTTATTTTTTCTTAATATAATAGAAAAGTCAAATATTGAAACATTTTATCTTGAATGGTACTAATTTTATATTATCCAATATTTATTCAGGGTCCATAGGGATCCACAGGGATACCTTGGGGTTTAGCTGGAGATTAGGATCAGACAGTAAAAGCTGTTGACTCCCAGAATGCACTGGTCCTTCCCCTATACCCCACCCCTAAGCCAGAGGCCCTTCAGTTAGTTCTGTTGTCTGCAGAAGTCAGACCACTGTTTTAGACAGTGGGCTGTGTTAGGCAGTCCATAAGCATTTTTATATATTTGATTTAATAGTTTATTATTCTACAAGCTGAGTGTTCAGCATCAGACTGTCTATGACATTTCCTCCCCGAGGACACCTCTCAGGACATGATTTCCCTTGTGGCTCACATTAGCGATGCAGCCTCCTACATAGGGGATGCTACGCTGGACGTAAGTCTTTTAGCCTCTAGAATAACGGCCATGTCAGTGTCTGTCCATCGCTCTCTGTGGCTATGGTCCTGGAAGGCAGATGCAGACTCTAAAAAGGCCTTGTAATCACTCCCTTTCAATGGGGTCATTCTTTTTGGCCCTGACTTGGACAAGATTGTCAATTCTTTGGCAGCCTCTAAGACTGCTTTTCTGCCTTCTGCTCCAACTGCTAAATGGACAACATTCTTTGTTTTCCTACCCTGGGAGCCCGCCTGACGGGGGGCTCCCAGGGTAGGAGGCCGACTTCTTCTCTTTGCCCAGTGCTGGACTCAGATCACCTTAGACGCTTGGGTACAGGAAGTAGTCTGTTACAGGTACGCCCTGTCTTTCCTAAGAAGACCACACCATCAGTTTTTCCACATGGGCCCTCCCTCAAACACAATCAAAACCCTGCTTATACAACAGGCTATTCAGTCATTACTGCAGGCGAGTGTGAAAGTTCCGGTCCCTCTATCTCAGAGAGGGAAAGGTTATTATTCCACCTTGTTTCTGGTTCAGAAGCCGAATGGGGCTTACCGTCCTATTCTCAATCTCAAATCCCTGAACAAGTTTATCAGGGTGCCCAGGTTTTTGGATGGAAACCCTGCACTCTATAGTGCTAGTTATGGAACCGAGAGACTTTATGGTGTCATTGGACATTCAGGACGCATACTTTCATATACCTATAGCGGCTTCTCACCAGAAATTTCTCAGGTTTGCTGTTCAACAAAATTTTCAGTTCCAGGCTCTGCCCTTTGGACTTTCTACAGCCCCATGGTCCTTTACCAAAATTATGGCGGTCATGGCAGCTCATCTACGTTGTCAGGGAGTCAGACTGCTACCATACCTGGAAGACCTCTTGCTATTAGCACACTCCCTAGAGGTTCTTCAACAACACCTTCAAGTTACCATTGGCTTTCTGCCAGATCACAGCTGGTTAATCAATTGTACAAAATCCTTCCTGGTCCCATCCCAAAGAATGGTCCATCTGGGGGCTCTTCTAGATACTCAGATTCAAAGAATCTTCCTGACAGCGGATAAGATCTCCACACTGCAACAACGTGTGCGCAGACTACTCCACACTCGCCGCGTGTCCATTCACTCAGCTATGCAGGTCCTGGGATCCATGGTCTCCACCTTCGACATGGTAGAATATACCCAATTCCACTCATGACCCCTAGAGCTCTTAATCCTCTCCAGGTGGAACGGAATGCCTCATCGTCTAAAGTCTCAGACGATGATTCTCCAAAGGTCAGTCTGTCCCTCTCATAGTGGTTACAGATGTCTCACCTGACCAGAGGTCGCCCCTTCTGGGTCCCGGACTGGGTGATCCTAATGACAGATGCCAGTCTCCAGGGTTGGTGGGGCTGACCAGCCCACACTTTTTCCAGGGCTGTTGGACAATGGTTGAGACAACCCTACCGATCAATGTGTTGGAACTTCGAGCGGTATACAAAACCCTCACTATGGCACAGTATGTACAGTCTGACAATGCCACGGCAGTAGCCTACCTCAATCACCAAGCAGGCACTCGCAGTCGGGCAGCCATGTCAGAAGTGGCTCACATTCTCACATGGCCCGAAAAACACCTTCCGGCAATCTCAGCCTTGTTCATTCCTGGAGTTCTGAATTGGGAAGCGGACTTCCTCAGCCATCACGATGTACAGGCTGGGGAATGGTCTCTCCACCCACCCACGCATTGTCCATAAAGTGGACCCTTCGGCTGGCGTACCTGTTTCCTCCGGTTTCACTCCTTCGAGTTCTTCAGAAGTTCAAACAAGACGGAAGTACGGTCCTGCTGGTGGCTCCAGCGTTGGCCATATGACATTGGTACTCAGACCTTCGGAGCCTCTACGTTGAGGCTACTCTTTTGATGTCTCAACGGCCGGATTTCGTCTCAGGGCCCTTGCCTACACCCGGACTTGGGTCGTCTAGCTTTGACGGCGTGGCTCTTGAGTCATCCCTCTTAAGATCTAAGGGATTCTCTCCTGCTGTAATACAGACTATGCTCAGGGCACATAAACCAGCTTCTGCCCGGATCTATCACAGTGTGTGGCATGCTTACTTTCAGTTGGGTAGTGCCAGAGGTTATGACCTGCTAATTTTTCGGGTCTCTAGAATCCTTGGCTTCCTTCAGGCTGGACTGGAACTTGGACTTCGCCTGGCCTCACTTAAAGTTCATGTCTCTGCTTTGTCTATTTGGTTCCATACAAGATTGCTACATTACCGGATGTTCACACCTTTATATGGGATGCTCTCCGCATTCAACCTCCCTTTGTCCCTGTGGTGGCTCCTTGGGATTTGTTTGTGTTTCTTCAGGCTCTGCAGGGTCGTCCTTTTGAACCCCTGTAATCAGTGGATCTCAAATGGTTAACAGCAAAGACAATCTTTCTTCTGACTATTGCTTCTGCCCGAAGGGTGTCACACTTAGGGGCACTGTCTTGTCGCCCCCCCTTTCTGAGTTTTCATCCAGATAGGGCGGTTCTTCGTACTTGCCCTGATTTTCTTCCCAAGGTGGTCTCTAAATTCCATATTAATGAGGAAATTGTAGTCCCGGCCTTCTGTTTACCCAATGTTTCGGCTGGGGAGGCTTCATTGGATGTGGTCCATGCCCTCAGGATCTATGTGGACCTTACCAGTTGCTTTAGGAAAACAGATTCTTTATTTTTCCTCTATCGATTCCATAAGAAGGGGTGGCCTGCTAACAAACAGACCCTGGCCAGGTGGATTCGTATGGCTATCTCTCAGGCCTACATGCACTCAGGTCTCTCTGTGCCAGCTACCATCACTGCTCATTCCACTTGCTCTGTGGGACCTTTGTGGGCAGCTTACCGTGGCGCCTCAGCTGAACAGCTTTGTAAGGTGGCCAGTGGTCCTCTGTCCACACTTTTATGCGTTTGACATGTTTGCCTCTCAGGAGGCTTCATTTGGGCACCGGATTCTCCTGTCAGCTCAGGAGCATCCCCGCCCTTGAATACTGCTTTGGGACATTCCCAAGGTATTCCTGTGGATCCCTATGGACCCTGAAGAAGAAAATAATAGTTATGGTAAAACTTAACTTTGTTAACTCTATTTATTCGAAGTCCATAGAGTCCACAGGGCACCTGCCCTGACGCCCCCAGGCTTCTCTGGGTTGGTTTCCCTGGTCACCATCTCCCTTGTTTAAGTGTGTTTTTCTTCTGTGTACCAGTCTTCCTTCTCTCCTGTCCTCCTCCTGCCATTGGCTTGCTAACTAACTGAAGGGCCTCTGGCTTAGGGGTGGGGTATAGGGGGAAGGACCAGTGCATTCTGGGAGTCAACAGCTTTAACTGTCTGGTCATAATCTCCACCTAACCCCAAGGTATCCCTGTGGACCCCATGGACTTTGAAGAAAGAGCGTTAACAAAGGTAAGTTTTACCATAACTCTTTATTTCAATGGATCATTTCACCTCAAATGTATCATCATATCAATAGGCACCAGGTTTGCTAACCTTTTTATGTCTTATTGAGAGGAACAATATTTGGGTGGCAAGCCTGGTGTGCTATTTGACATTCATTGATGATATTTTTTTTTTCATTTGGAGAAGAGGTAAAGACTATTTTAACAATTTTTAAAAAAATGTTGAATTCATATTTTTATATTAAATTTTATCTTTTTGGCTAATAAAATATAATAATTTAAGATTTGCATATTTGTGAAAGATTAATACCAAAACCTATAGAAAGCCTACAGACTCCAACACTCTGAAAGGGACTGAACATCAGACAAAAAATTTGAATGGGCGTTTATTATCCAATATAACATCAAACATCAAAATTGAGTAAAAGAAAAAATGTTGCGCTTTCTGTTCAGATACTGTCTAGTATAGACACTTGCAGCTGACACCAGAGGGACTCCTGCAGAATACCCTCACAAAATATGTATAAAATAGAAAGAAGGTGTCTGCGCTGGTGTCAATACAAAAATCACATAACTATAGTATTAATTTCTCCTTCATCCACTAGGGGACACTGGAGTTCAAGACAGTGGGGTATAGACGGTGGTAGAGCAGAGCCCGCCACTTTAAATAATTTAAAAGTGTGACTGGCTCCTCCCCCTCTACGCCCCATCAGCCCCAGTTTTTAGAATGTGCCCGAGAGAGCCGGTTGCACATCAGGTCTCCAGCCTTTTCATATCATTTAAAAAAAATATATATATTTTTTTTTTAGTGTTTTTTTTTTTTTTTTTTTTTTTTTTTAAACAAGCACTGAGGACAGGCAGGCTGCTTGCTGTGGCAGTCTGCCTGCTACGTGGGAGCCGCTGGGAAGGGCACCGCCACGGCTACTGCAGCCTGTGTCCGGTGACCCTGAGGAGGGGGCACACATCATGGAGTCATCAGACCCTGTGAGGACCCGCCACTGCTGACACCGGCATGTGTCCGGGTTCCTCGCCACCCCCTCAGCCCAGCATCCCGGCCGCAGCAGCCTGTAAGTATATCCCACCACTCCTGACTAGCTGGAGTGGTGGGCCAAAACGCTGGGCTCAGGGACAGCGCGTGCTGCGCGGCTGTCACACACAGCTCCTTCCCCCTGCCAGTGTTACTAATGTGGCAGTGTCGGAGCCGCTAACGAAACCCACCGCTGCACTCGGCAGTCAGCGTCCGAGTCTCTGGCTTTATGCTGTTCCCCCTCCTATTTATTGAAGGGATGGAGCGCGGGCCCCTCTACAGCAAGCTGCGCAGCTATTGAAAACGCCTGCTCCTCCCTCCTCTATACACAGGGAGGGAGATTGCCGCGTCCCGCTACTCCCATAACGGGAGTCTACATGACACAGCCCCGCTGTAAATTATAGCTGCATAACGGGGCTGGGCTCAAGGATCAGCTCAGCGCGGCTGTTCATTGCCGCGCCTGTGCTTTTCTATAAGAAGCACCGCGCTGGTTTAGGCTCAGAAAGCGTAACTAATAACACAGCGGCGCCATTGTACGGGCTCTCCCCCGCAGTACTCTGCACTGCAGCAGCATCCCTGAGGTGGGCTAGCGCTGACTTAACACCCCCCGGCCCCCGCTCGGGAGAGAAGCTGGAAGACGGGACCCGACGCAGCTGAAACCGGCTGAGTCCGGGTCCCCTGCCCCTTCCCCACAATTGCGCTGTAGGACAGGAAAAGTGATGCTGCGTTGTCACTTACAGAAGTGCGGGCGCTGCTGCAGTATGTACAGCGCCGGTGGCACCAAGGCAGCCTGCATATAGTTAACCGCTCAACTGCATGGCTGTTAGTATGCTGAGTGCTGACAGCGGTGAGGTCTCTGTTGCACCGCGCACCCTCCCGCCCTGTACTCCAGTGGCGCTATGCTTGTACAGGGAGGAGGCTTTCCGGATACTCTGCGGTTGGCGCGCGCACCACACACTACAGAACTGTGCCCGCCGTTTCAGTATGCGGGCTAGGCATAATGCAGCTCTGCCTTCGCTATTAGCAGATCTCCTCATCTACTAACAGGAGGAGACGCTGCGTCCCGCAGCTCCTGGCTGTGCTGAGCAACCTTTACATGCTCGCTCATCCATAGCAGCAAGTCCATCATCAATGCTGATTTAGTCCCCCTCGCTTGTGTAGGAGCCCTGATCGCTCCTCCCGTGTTATCGGCGCCGGACGGACCTTCAACTTCGCTTTTATGCGGTTCCACTGCGGGGGCAAGTAGCGCTGTGTTGACTGGAGTATATCAGTTGCACACACAGCGTGGTATTTCAGGAAATGCGGTCCAGCGACTAAAATAGCGCCCCCTGCTTCCCTCTTATGGGCAGCAGTAACTACCTGCACACAAGCTGGTCTACGACCCTCCCTTGTGGGGAGTGCTTCAGCAAATAAAAGGGGATGTCTGTCACTGTATGACAGGAGTATTCCCGGCTAAATACGCTGTGCTGACGGGACACGGTCCCGCCATTTTGCCAGACAGTCTAATGGTTAGCGTTACTGCCTCACAGCAATGAGGTCATGGATTCAATTCCCACCATGGTCCTAACTGTGGAGTTTGCAAGCGCCGGGTGTTACCCCCTGTCGGGCTGCCCCTTGGTTCTATAACAAAGTGCACCTGGCTTAACCTAATTGCTGATATAAAGAGATATTAGTAGGTATAGTACTTGTACTAGCCATTGTTCTGTTGCTGGGGCCAAAACTTATGGTTAGAACTTACCCTTAACCAGGGTTAGCACATTATTGAGTCCCATCCCCAGACTTATGCCTCACCTTAAAAAGGGGCAGTACTCTTCCCATGCATACGGCAGTCCACCCTAAACACACTCGATCTCGTCTGATCTTGGTAGCTAAGTAGGGTCAGAGTAGCTAGCTAGTACCTGGTTAGTACTTGGATGGGAGACCGCCTGGGAATACCAGGTGCTGTAGGATTATATAGGTGCCAGCACATATACTACATTATAGGCTGGTTTTAAAACCTTCCAGTTCTGTATAGTACTAGCTACTGTGAATAGCTAGTTATTAGCAAAATGGGAACTAGCCTAAAACCCCTGTTTGCACTATAACACTGCGTTATGCAGTTCTGAGAGGGGCCAGTTACTCAGCTGATGCACATTCCCGGCTAGTTGTGCTGGGCTGACGGGACACAGTGCCGCCATTGCAGCGCAGGGTATTTCCCACTGTCAGGCTTCCCCTTGGCTCTATAACAAAGGGCGCCTAGCTTAATCTAATGGCCTGATATCATAGCCTGTGGAGGCTACCCCATCGTGTACTAGCTACTCTGCCTAAACTGAGATCGTCTTTTTGATTCCCCCTTCGAAAAACGGGTTCATCTGGAGCTAAATAGCTCACCTGAAGCACACTGCTAACATATAAGGCGAGTACACCAGTAACAGAAGTCCCAGGATCGACACCAGTCTGGGACAGCACGCTGCTAACCTATCTTGCCCCTATGCCGTAACAGAATGACGGCCACACGCGACACAATAGCAGTTTTCCGGCGTGGAGGTAAGCCACGTGTATATGTATATATATGTATTTATGTATATATTGTATTTTATACAGCCCTGCTTTGGAATATATACATGCTGGAGTGAATTTGTCCTTCCATGGCGCTAATTATGCTCTTGTTCTATTTTAAATATCGGCACCTACTAAACTTGTATGTAGGTACATCTATGAATATGTGGATATCGTTTCTTATCCTTACCACATCATACCTAGCATAACTAAAGATGCTGCGATTGGAGGCTGGACGCTCCTGATGCGGTAGTTGGTACAATGACTCCGCTTTACACTATCTCTCCCTAGGGATTGGGTTGTGTGTGCGTGTATAAATATATATATATATATATATATATTACGTTTATACTTCCACATTCATTAGGTTTACCTATTATTCCACGGATGTGTAGCCGTCTGGGTTACCAGAAACTGTAGGCTATATCCATTCCTATTATATGGTGACTCTATAAACTAGAGTCATGTTCTGCAGCTTACATAGTGATAGTCACAATTCCCTGGGCATTGCTTCCAGTATGGACCCTATACATGTCCTGGGGCCTTCTTGTATCTACACACATGTATATAAAGATAGGTACTTACACCCTTCAGGGTTTATAGTCCGGTTCCTCTCAGTCTATATCTACGACGCCCGTTAGGGGGACCTATTATTACAACTACAGTGGTGCACTTGTATTAATATTTCCTAATAATTGGGAAAAACATGTTTTTTGTTTAACCCTAACTGGGGTTATCACTACTGATATATTCCTTCTTTACTTGGGATAACCAACGCAGTCTAAGTACAGGTACCCTTCTCAGTATCTATTCCGGTACTACATATTTTTATCGCATATCTAAATAAATTGAGTCTCAAAAGGGCCCTTAGGTACAATTCATACCATGAGGCCTTGGGCCGCCTGCAGATATAGGCAGGGTCAGGCCTGGGTTGTATTAGCTTGGTGGGCATAATACGCACTTCACCATTATAGGTAGGATACTTACACTAGTAGACCGTTTTGGGGGTATATGTATATTCTAACACAGCTATACAGATACACATCCCTAATGGAACAGGCTCAATTTAGAGTCCTAATCTACGACCTTCTTGTCTCCACTAACATTTTACTAGTTTCCACAGTAATTTCTACTGCACTTCTCCAGACTGAAGTCTGTGCTATAGAGCATTGGTCTTAGTCCATTGAAGGTACTCTCTATACCTAACGTGGCGGGTTGCTGTGTGATAAAAAAAAAGGTCAGTGACATTCTTAATAGCATCCTTCTTCTTCTTCTTCTCCTTCTTCTTCTGGTTGCTCACAGGTAAGAGCTTACCTCACTAATGCCTAGGAAGATGCTCCTATTTCATGCAACCTGACATACATAACGTTAATCTCCCTTACGCACCCTAGCTGCTGTCATAGCAGCCATCTGCTCTTTTAATCAGTTGGCTCTACACTTTAGAGTTTCCCTGGTGTGTGGGTGCATAGTTTGAACATTGAGATTGCCAACACTATTCTACTAGAATCTGTTCGGGTTATGGACCAAAGCGCATCTCTGGGCTAGTGCACATCTTTGCATAAGTGTGAGAGTCACTATGTTCCACGCAGGGGACCTGGTTGGGTTTTCCTGTTCAGTTTCTGTTGATATTTTAGCACACTGATAGGTACCTGATGGGTACTTTCATGGTTGTCCTGCTGCCCTGGCCTTGCTGTGTGGGATGCTTCCCTCTATTGGTAACTATCCCTGGGTGGCGTTTACTTTCGTGCTCCTTTACTGCTCAGTTCCTGGTTGTTTTCACTCTATGTTCGGGCCGGCAGTTAGTACTGACTACGCACTTCCATCAGGTTGGAAGTTGTCTGTTTTTATCCCTGTTTTCAGTATGGGTTCTACTGCTGTCTGACCCTTTGAAAGGAATTGTAGTCTCCATCCTCTCGTATTCGCCTCTGCCTCATGCGCCGTGGGATCTTCACTCGTTGGAGACTTCTATGGTATATCCTTTCCGCTGGTTAACAACTTATTGTAGTTGGACCTCAAGGATCGTTCAGGGCGACTTTTCGGTCTTGTCTTTGGCCTCCCTGCATACTCTTTGTTGGGAGTCTGTGGACAGGATCAGCTTTGTATCTGTTGATTGGTATTGTCATACTTCTATCTGTACGATTATGACCAGCAGTGCTTGGATTCAGCTGTCTGCAGCTGTTGCAGATTCCTGTGCAGACTCTAGTACGGTTCACGAGTTTTTATCTCGTTTACTGTCCTATGGATTTTTGTTGGGGCTCTCTGCTACCAACAGTCTAGTTTGGTCTATTTTCAGCCGCTTCTCAACCTGTGGTTGTTTTCTCGCCAGCCGTTCTGTTCCTTTTGGCTTCCGCTGTGCATACGTTGTGGAAGTTTTTCTATGTCTGTTTTCTGAGGAGTAGTATTTGTCTACTGTGCTCTACGACACTTGATCCTCTGCTTCTGCTGGGCCTATTGTTCTGGGCGGTCCCTGTTTCGGTTTGGCCGAGGGGTCAGCAAGTTCTCCGCGCTTCCCACCCAGGAGGTTGGCTTTGGGACGTCCCCACTGTCTTGAACTCCAGTGTCCCCTAGTGGATGAAGGAGAAAACAGGATTTTGGTACTTACCGATAAATCCCTTTCTCCGATTCCACAGGGGACACTGGACGCCCACCCAGTGCTGCGTACCTGCCGTTTTGTTGGGTTCATTATATGGTTGTGTGACTGCATGATTTCCTGTTATGGGTTCCACTGTTCTCCTTCAGTCGGTCTTGTTCCGTTCTGTGATCTTCTCCTTCTCGTTTTTTTTCTGTTGTCCTCCGTCTCCTCTCGGGCTCAGTTCTTAAACTGGGGCTGATGGGGCATAGAGGGGGAGGAGCCAGTCACACTTTTAAATTATTTAAAGTGCCGGGCTCTGCTCTACCACAGTTTATACCCCACTGTCTTGAACTCCAGTGTCCCCTGTGGAATCGGAGAAAGGGATTTATCGGTAAGTACCAAAATCCTGTTATAACATATAAATTTATTAACCATATAAATGAATGAACTGCAGTTCAATAATATTAAAACAAATAAATCATCACACATGGGATATGTTTTAGACTGTATACAGTGCAAACCTGTGGCTGAATAAATGCAGTTGTTAAAGCTCAGACACAATGTGTCACTGCTGGCTTGGAATCAATGTCACAGTGTAAATGTAAAAATTGTAAACAAGGCAGTCTATTGAATATAGTCACCATACTTAGCTCAGGGCCAGAAACTGTTCCTTAGCTGTGTATTAGGTGGAATGATACCGCTGATGTCGCGGTGTGTGGCATCGGACGGTCTCCAGACCAAATGCACGCTCCCTTGTCTCGGTGGTGGCAATGATGCAAATGGACTGCCCAAATCCTTACCCTACCAAGGGTTCCCAATGAGTAGATAGAAGCAAAGGTGTCTGGCTGGGTCGCGCCGCTATGGCGGCTCCCGACCACGGTGTAAAGGGGATGGGCAGATGACCGGGTGTGGTGGGCTCACCATAGCAAACGGGCTGCGAGTGGGGGAGGCAAGGTCGAGGATGTGGGCTCCACGTGTGCAGTTAGGGGCAAGTGCAAATAGCGCAGGCACAAGTAGAGGTGGTGGCAAAGACCGCTATCAGCCGGTGTGTGAAATTCCAATCCAAGCACGTGTGGTGGTAAAAAGCAGTCTACTCTATTCCTTGACGCGTTTCTCCCCTCTTACAGGGGTTTTTTCAAAAGGCAAGAACCATAAAATAGAAAATGCAATAAGAAAAAAATCTACCCAATTAACAGTTTATTATATCGGAGAGCTCCATATTTAAAAACCCATCTAGTAAGAAGCTCTCTCCAGGAAAATAAAGAACATACAGTATTAGAACGCAAGGATTTCATAGCTGTGGCTATTGCCTCGTGTAAAAAAGTCAAAATGGAATACAACAAATTCACGGAAGTTAATATTAAGGGAGAGAGTGCTGAGAAACCTGCAAAACCCTGGGGCCAAAGCTTGAATCCGATGCTGTAAAGGTGTTGTCTGGGTTGTGGTTGAAGCAATGAGAACATTGTGGGTAGCTATGAGTGTGTGTGAACCGGGATAGGGCCAGACTGGATGCACCGGAATGGAACCAGATAGCAACGGGAGCCAGTGGTGCAGCAACATGGGAATCTGCACTGAGTAACAGATTTCTGAAGGAGCTCAGACTCTTATCTGGCAGCTAGGCTGAAGACATTGCACTGGTAACTTGCATAGTGCTGGGAACTTCCTTAAATACCCTGAGCTAGCCAGGGATTGGGTAGTGGAGTCAGGTAACAGTAGTCAGGGAATTAGATTGGCTGTCAGTCACCTGATTGGGAACATGGCTGCGCCCAGCAGCAGCAGCCAGCGGGAAAGAATCCATGTGGGATGCTGGGGAGACTGTAGCATGTCTGCCAATGGAGTGAAGCAGGATGCAACCAGTTTAAGAGTGGAGAACAGCGCTCAGGCACGCCACTGCTCTGGCTGGTGACAGCCAGCGGTTCGGAACAGCAGGACCCGCTGCGGATGATAAATGGAGATGCTGAGATCTTCCGGCATACCAGCACATACTCCTGACAGGCAAGTGGTGGGGTCTGGTTCTAGCGTCTCTGACAAGGTTCATGACATCCTGGAGTTACACCAGCCAATAAGGAGCTGCCTTTCTAGAAAGGCCTTCCCAGTGCAATAAGGTAAGCCGCGGTGCGAGATTGGAAGCGTCGCCTGCAAAGCTCCGCTCCTCCAGTTCTAGAAGCGACAAACTTAAAAATTCTGTCCATCGCGAGCACCAATAATGGTCATTGCCAGTGCTGCTGCCCGGGCTGGGGATCCCCTTCTGATAAAGCAACCTTACCCCCCTTGCTAGTAAAGGGTGGTGGTTCATACCGCTGCCAGCTCTCTGGTGGTGACCTGGGCAATAACCGCAGTAAGCTGTGGGTGGGTCCCCAAAGTCTGATGACTGTAGGGGCAGGAACCCGGACACCGGCCTACATAAGCCGTGGCAGGTCCCTCCTGGCAGCTACTGTGGCGCAGGCAGACAACCGCAGCTTGTAGTCTGCCTTTGTAGTCTCACTTAATTCTTATTAAAGTAAAATAAAAATCAAACCAAAAGGGTTGCAGCGACAGCCCAAGGTGCATCCTGCTCCCTCGGACACATTTCTAAAACTGGGGCTGATGGGGCAATAGAGGGGAGGAGCCAGTCACTCTTCTAAATAAATGAAAAGTGCCAGGCTCCACTCAACCACAGTCTACAACCCAGTGCTTTAAGCTCCAGGGTACCCTAGTGGATGAAGGAAAAATAAATTTTGGCTAAAATCAGAAATTAAGCCAATTCATAGATTTAGAACATTGGTACCTGATGGCTTAAATGCAGACTTTCAATTGAAATGCTTTTTAATTTTTGAAAATAAAAAAATCATGGTTTAATACGGGTTGGGTACGGTATGACGGCGCTCGGGATCCCTAACCTTCCCTCCTTAGAGCCTAACCCTAACCCCAGTACTTACCGTCGGGATGCCAGCACCTGGATTCTGAGAAGAGTCAGGATTGTGTCGCCATCCCGACTGATGGGACTTTGACCATATCCTGTTTAATACTTGTATATGTATTTTATTTTTATTTCATGCCAATGATGTGTACTTATTAAAAAAAACTAAACAAACTATCAATCATCTACGTTTGAAATATCATGTGACCGATTCAGGAGCCAATAAAGATATGTTAATTTTAACTAAAGCTTTTAAAGAATGACATTACATATACCGTGTGAAGAATACTTATAATAAATTCCAAAATGTCACATCCGTCAATGCAGATTATTGCCAGATACGGACTGGTGGAACATCCGGAACCCACTGCACTTAATTGCTATACGCCTGTACACCAATTGGTAGGAAAGCTGGGACTTTCATTATGGACACTTTTGGGCTTTTTATGATGTGCTTGTATTTTTGTTTTTTATGTATGTGTGCTAATTGTTACTATTAAAATTGGGATAATGAAATTGAACTCTTATTTATTTTCATGCATTTGAACACATGGAGGACAAATCCTGATACATATAGGGGGATATTCTATCAGCCTATTGTTGCGCTGATCCAATTCAATCGGGGGATTCCTCACGCCTGAGTCCCCACATTCGGACTTTACCTCGCACCTCATTGAGGTGCGAGGTAAAATCCACGTGAAAAACAGCCTATTCGGCCACGCGCGCGAAGCAAAAAACACACTGATTCCGCTGTTTTCGAGTCCCGATTTAACGACGAGGGAAAAAAAAAAAGCTATTTAATTGCTTAGCTATGCCCCGCACCGCGGGACTTTTGGCCGGCAATTAAACGCGGGTGAAACCCCGCGGCTAAATGAGCATGTCCCATAGAGTGAAGGAATTAAAGAGACCTTGTAAAGTTACCTACATGAAGTAAGGGCGGTCACACATGGGTGTGGAGAAGTGTGTTCCATCTTTCGGGTGAGGATATTCTGAGTGCTGTGTTTGCACAAGGATATGAATCACTATACCATATTGGATATATTTTTTTTTTTCAAGTAAAGGTTATTGATATTTGGGACCACTGCATCAATGGACCGGTGCACGCTGTGAGACAATGGGCATGACTCAGAGGTGCACGCGGTGGCGATGTCAGACGCAAGCAACCAATGTTCTCAGTCTGTGCGTATATTGGAGACACACTGCGCATGCATCCCAATGGTTATCGCTCTGAGATACGGAACAAATTTGGACGCAGGGATATTAATTTTTCAATAGGGGTTCCTGGGAGGTACCAGAGGGGTGAATACCAGACGCGGGTGTGTCCTCGACAGTGGGCACGTCAAAAGACGCAGGAGCCCTCCCTGACACAGGAGGCCATGGTCAGACGGCAAAACTGCGCCTGCCATAAGGCTGGAGAAAGTTTTAAAATACGCACCATGATGGAAGTGTCTCGGTAGGCACAGAATCGGTGGCGTCTGTGTGCACCCCTGCACCAATAACTCAGATTACTAGGTGGATGGTACTTTTCTTTTTATAATTTTACAGGCTGCAGGAGTATTTTGCGCTGTAAAAGGTGCATACACACACACAACGATTTGTTAAACGATAACGTTTAACGATAATCGTTTGAAAAAATCGTTCACTTTCTGAGTCGAACGATTATCGTTCATGCGCGTTCACGTTTGTAGTTTAGTCAGACTTGTCAACTCAACGATTTTCATTAAGTTAATATGCAAAAATCGTTTGTAGTTCAAAAAAATCGTTCATTACACTTTTAAAAATCTGACAGAAAATCATTCAGAAAATCGTTGGTAACAAAATCGTTGTGTGTGTATGCAGCTTTAATTAATTTGTTATGTATAACACCTATAATACACCACAACTTTATGCTGATGTTCTGGCAACAAAACTGCAGCCTAATCTCCACGAGGCCCATAAGGATTAAATAGAACACAGATGACTAGATGGACTCTTTATAAAAACTTTAATGTTTTGCTGCTGATTATTCACAGTTCAGTTATTACAACAAATTATTTACAGCATGAAACATTCTATTAACACTCATTGGAGATTGGATTACACTTGTTTCCCTGCCTGGTATTATTCTGGGTTACTTAAGGAGTAGTGCAATATATTTCAGTCTGGAAAAATAGAGACCGCTTTGGGGAGGGGCTCAATTTAATGTGATGGCTGCGATGTGCCGTTCCGGAATAACACATTGCGTCCCATTCACATCACAAGTTTTGCCTCACTCACCACAGAGGTCAGCATGAAAACTTGCCATGTCAGGGGTACGATTACTGGCTGATACGTGGACAGCTGATAATCGTGGCACTGCTTGGCGGCACAATGTTAGGGATTAAATCACCCCCTTACAGTCCTTTCCCAGACTTTACAGATACTGTACAAAACATGTACAGAAGTGCTCATTATCCTGACGACTGGATCCTATGAGAACTGGAATGTATGTTTTGTAAAATCATGGATATGATATATGGAAATTGAAATATTAACGACACATAGTAAAGTTTACCTCTGAAAAACACGCATGCTGACAGCCACCTCGTAGGCAGCAATGATGAGGATGCGGCCTGTCCATTAATAAAATCTAGTATTCTCACTGAGGCTTGTGATGTCACTGGTTCCTAGCACTGTCATACCTGATAAGGTGCCAGAAGCCATATTTGGGGTCAGATATGTAATACATACTATGGGAAATTGTTTTTTTTTTAGGCTCCCAAGACCACCGCACTGATGCTTCAGTTACCAACTAAAAAATGGTTACCCACCACTAGTACTAGTTACATAGTAATAAAACAAAAACAAAAAAAACAGACAACACATTTAATAGTTTCCACTGGCGAACATAAAGTGACGTGTTAAAGTTTTGCTGGGCCGTGAGCATCATATAATCTTTGAGCGGCTAGCTGCACCAATTCCCGCAGGGTTTCATCTTCATCAATTCCTTCCTCGCATTCCACCGTCTAAGGAACGAAACACTGGTTAAGAGGAGTTTTGCCAGATATACAAATACACACCAGAGTTATCCTAGACTTTACAAAGCCATCGGTATTCACAGCAGAAGGTGGCACCAATCTCTATCTCTACACGATATTCACATACCCGTGTTTCCAAAGATAAGACGGCCGCCTTCCCATCCACAGTTACGGTGATGGTGTTATCAGTGTTATTAGTCACACACTCCTCACCAAACATGTCCCTGAAAGCAAAAGCATCATGTAAGACAAGCAGAGCATAGAGGCCGGTGATCTCAGTCCGAGCTCATCAATGAACACCAGCCCCATTTATAAAGCCTGCACAGGTGACTGCATTGTGTGTGTATGAGACATAGGGGGAGAGTTATCAAATCTCAGAGATAAAAGTACCTACTAATCAGCTTGTGTCATTATCTAAAGTGATAGATGTTGATTGGTTGATACTTTTATCTCTCTCCGAGATTTGATCAATCTCCCCCTCTATCACTTCTAGCACAGACAGACGGTTACCCAGCAATACTCACTGCAGCATGATCTCCAGCCTCTTCCTGTAGGATTCCATGTCCACGTCTTCATTGGCTTTATGCAATACCACTGGAAAAAACACCAGTCTGTGTCAGACCCGAGACCTCTTTATATACACAAATCCCTTCATTTCTCACCTGTTCATATCCAAGTATCCTCCAAACCAATCTAATGTGATGTATGAAACTGGATACAAGGTGTTAAAACAGATTTTATGCTAATGTTGCGGCCAATTCTTCCCAAACGCAGACACCCTCTTGTAGCGTCCTCAGACGGCGCATTTCCGGCTCAAAGCGTTTTTAGATGCACCCGCGGTCACAGCACCGACACTTGCAGCAGCTCTATGGCAGGTGCAGTATTTCCGTCTGACCATGTGCTCCAGTGTGAGTGGCGGTGCGTCTTTGCACGACACGCCCACATGGGCTTAGCCACCTCCCTTATGCCCACTAAATTCCACACTTCTCGCTTCCCATTCTATACTGCGTCTCCGATCAGTGACAGATTTACAACATCGGCCAACTGTGAGCGGCAGCGACACTGCATTTACTCCTGCATCAGGCCCTAAAGCAACAATCTCATGGGCAATAAAACTCCAAATCATTGGGATTTACTATTGTCTTAGTCTGTTTATATATCTGCACATTGTTATATGGCTACCGTGCAGGGATGCCAAGAGGAAGGGGGTGGGGGGTGATAAGCAGCAGCAGCAGCCGCCATCTCCTCTGCCTGGGTGGGGTGGGGTGGATTTGCCTAGGGGCTCACTTTTTACATTTTTTTTTCTAAGAGGGGCATGGCCATGTCCCACAATTAGGTCACACCCCCCAAAAAGGTACCAGGGCCCCGCCCAGCTCTCTACCGTGATAACTATAGTCACTCAGCACAGTGTACTGATAGAGAAAGGTTAGAGTGTAGATTTACTAAAGTGCTGGTTTATAGAATTGGAGATGTTGCCCATAGCAACCAGTCTACTCATTTATCTAGCACCTTCTAGGAGATAATAGCTAGAATCTGATTGGTTGCTATAGGCAACATCTCCCAATTCTATAACCCCGCACTTTAGTAAATATACCCCCTAGGAGTATAATCTGCTATTTATTAATGGACACCATAGAATAATTTTTTTAAAATTTGCTTAGAATTTCAAATAATTATCGAGCTCTAATAGAAGTAAACATGAATGACAGGTTTAACAATCATTAGCCTCAGACAATGGCAGAGATTGATCTCTGTACTATGTGATGCCAGCTAGACGCGTGATGCACAGAATCTGTGGGCATCAGCTGAAGCCTCACCTTTCTGAGAGCAGGGGTTTGACTGGAGCTCCAGGATCACTGTGACCACGGTGTCGGCATACATGTCATTAGACGGGTTGGCCACCCACTACAGGAAGAAGAGACAATCGGATTAAACCGGCGATCAAGAGCACATCTGATTCCATAACCCGACATAGCTCATAATCTTTGGCAGATCACTAACACAATGTATATCAGAGAAACAAAGATGGATATTTAATTCTATAGTAAAACAGTAATATCAACTGATCACCAAGCAGACTAGCTCATCTATATAAGATTTAGATGTAGACCTCCATAACAACGGGGAGCGATGATGAAATATATGATGATGAAATATAAAGCAGTACATTAAAGGGAAAGACTGACAAAGGATTAAAAACGTTATATCTATAACTGAGCCAAACATAGGACACAATCGGGAGTGCCGGAGCTGCAAGTCTCTTTCATCTCACTCAGCTAACCATGGCCACTCTCCCCTGTATGCCAATGCAAGTGCGGCATGGTTAGGCTTTAATGGCACAATTGGCGCACCAGACTCCATCAGACCATTTGTGTGATTTGTGCACAGAACGCTATAAGCACACAAACCACACAGCGCTTCTCAGCTTTCTGTGCTGTAGGATACACAGAGACTGCAGGAATAGCGCCATGACGACATATGACATCTCTCAGCCTAATGTAAGGGGAAACGTCCTCACCTCCAACATGACCATGCCCGGCTCCTTCACCACTGTGATGGCCCTGAAAACCCTCAGGGAGTCCTTATCATTCACTTCAATCTCTTCCACTTCTCCTGATACGCGTAGATTTTAGGTGCAAGAAAATACATGTATTGATTAATAAAGCCATTCTGCATAATGAACATGGATCTATTCACTCAGAGACATTGCCTGGATGGCCATTCTGTCCAATGTAAAGGCCGGTATAACAGTGCTCTTAGATCTAGAATTAAAGTAAAAGGCCTCTAATTCCATATAGATTTTAAAGCATATAAGAAAGTAGTTTCACAAGTACATGTAATATCTATAGAGGTATATCTCACTATGTTAGAAAATCAAAGAAAATTTGGTTACATTTCTGGGGTAAAGTAATTATGGAAATTAAAAATAAATCCATATATGTCTGAATGCAGCTGGGGACACCAGGACCTAGGATTGTGGTGAGGGCAAAGGAGCTGGGACCCAACCTTTGAAGGCTGAAGCTCTTCCCCTCCCCAGTTCATATACTACAAAGCCCCATAGTGTAGGGTCAACAAAGGAACATCGAACAAACATTCCAAACAAGCAGCAGAACTGAAGACTGAGCGTGAGCGTGAGAGTGGCAGCGCACTGTCCCCCAGATGGATTAAGAGAATGGATTTAACAGATTTTCCTTCAACCTATGTGGGGAACACTGCTACCTAGGAATTGGCCGCAACACTTGCCCTGAGGAAGACTACGCTCAGATACAGCAGAACGCAAAACCTTATGTCCAAAGCCAGCATCGTTGTATGTGAAGACATAGAAAACCAGTAAAACTTGGTAAATGTGTGAAGAGAGGAGCAGGTGGCTGCCCAACTTGGGTGCTCGGTGGAACCAGGCTAAAGCCTGCTGAATAGTGGCCCTCATCCATCTGGCTATAGTCTTTATGGGGTCCAATCATAACTAGCAGAGAGTTGGTCCTCCAAACACAAAGTCCTATACAGGTAAATTTATTTTGTTGTGCCAATAAGTGACTGCTCTCTATGTCATCTCACCATAAAAACAAAAAAATAATAGGACACAAAAACACAATTTAAGTGACACGCTGTAAAATCAGGCAATGTGAATGCTGTCTGGTAATAAAGGAATCATTTACTCTTGCTGGTATAACATACGGAGCCCTGCTTTTCCACAATAGCTGGAGAGCCACGTTACGAGTCTGGTTTCAAAACTTCAAGTCCAGCTAGAAAAGCATCATGGGAAGTCACAGAAAAGCATCATGGGAAGTCACAGAAAAGCATCATGGGAAGTCACAGAAAAGCATCATGGGAAGTCACAGAAAAGCATGACGTGGTGGAAAAGTTCAATCATCACAATTAACAACATAGTTCTTAATAGGATACACACCTGTGAGTTGCTGTAAGTGGAAGAACAACAGGTTGAAGGGGCCAGAGTACGGAATGGCTTGTGTTTGTATCACGGTGCTCATGGCCAAATCAGTGTAACCTGTAGCGAGATGGAAGTTACTTACAGGATATTCCTCTAACAAAGCCACCAGGTCATTAAGGGTGGAGAAACCAGTCAGCTGACCTAATTAGCTGGCTTTTGGAGAGACCTAGGGGTAAATTTACTATGTGAGTTTTTAGAAGTGAGTTTTAGAAGAGATGTTGACCCCATAGCAACCAATCAGATTCTAACTATTATCTTCTAGAACAGGGGTCAGGGAACTTTACCTTTTACCCCAAAATATATTTAGATACGCCGACGTTACCCCCTTGATTTGAAAGGAAGGAAATCATATAGTAGTGCCCCCATTTAATTCCCCTGTAGTAGTGCCCCCATATAATGCCCCTGTAGTAGTGCCCCCATATAATGCCCCTGTAGTAGTGCCCCCATATTATGCCCCTGTAGTAGTGCCCCCCTTATACATTAAAAAAAAAAAAAAAAAAAACCCACTTACCTTAATCCCTGCTCCTGCATCTGCCGCCGTCCTGTCCGCCCGGCTGCTCCTCGGAACTATGGTAGAGACGTCATGACGTGGAGAGAGCATGAAGCTGGAGTTCAGAAGAGAACTCCAGCCTCTGGCTAACGCGGCGCTGCAGGGAAGGAGCTGGGCACCCGCTAGTAATAACATCTCAGCGGGCATCCGGCTTTGAGCCTCCCTGCGGCACAGCCGGGCATGCATATGAATCATTCTAGATTATATCATATGCATGCCCGGCTGTCCGTCCATTACCCCAAGGAATTTCAACCGATCCCAGTTAAATGTTAAGTAGGATCTTAGTGGTTGCTATGGGCATCATCTCTTCTAAAACTCACTTCTATAAAACTCTCACTTTAGTAAATGTACCCCCTAGTGTGGTGTGCCTGATCTAGAACTTCAGCTGTTGATAGAACTGGAAGCGCGGGACAGTACGGATTGATGTGCCAGGCAGCCTGCAGCTGTTGATTTAATCATACTGTGACACAGACCTCAGCCCTCTGGGCCTGGACACGCCAGTTGCTGCATGGTCCGGATACAGCACACACTCAAGCTGCCTGCAGAAATACTGCGCAGCTCTTATGAGAGCGTTTTTTTCAGGGAGCAGCTGCTTCCTATACAGCACCCAAGCATGTTGCCATCAGGATGTGTAAGGTACTTTATACTGCAGTTGCAATGGTCTGCTAACAATTCTCTGCCTGCATATTTGTGTTGCTTACTGAAGCCGGCAAGTCAACTGATGGTAACCAGATTGGTTTGTGTTATTGCTACGAAAGACACTTAAGAGTTACACCACATTACAGAGGACTAGCAAAAATATCTACATTCGACCTACAAATGTGTCCTCACACATCATTGCTGCAGTCACGCCAAACAGCCCCTCTTAGCGCCCCAGGTCCCGTGAGACTTTGCTAATGCCGGGGGCGCACCAGGAAACTGTGATGATTCATTTGATATTCAACACTTGTATATCTGTGTGTGAGAGAGTTTCTAAATCAGTATACGAAGTGCTACGATACAGCGGCCATGGCTTTTTACCACGCCAAGTTCCATTTACAGACTTGGTCGCACACAGATATACAAGTGTTGCATATCAAATGAATCAACACAGTCTCCTGGTGCGTCCTAGTCGCATCGCTTTGCGACTAAGATGCATTTTCTGCAAAAAAAAAAAAGATGACGGATGCAAGCATGGCGTATTGTGGATAGATGTATGAGAACACATCTGTAGGCCTGTTCAAATAATCAGCAGTGGTGCTTCAGGTTCCAGTTCACCTACTCTGATCACTGTAGAGAAGTTCCCTGTTCAAAAGTACTACATTTAAAAGTAGGAAATAAAACTATCAACTCAGATACGAAAACTGAAATATCTAAGACGGCTTAATTGAAACCAGTTACATGTTGGCTATATATTAACAAACGTTACCAACTAACGGGTCACAACCACTGACCCAGTTGGATTAAATTTATTTAAATTACGTGTTATCACGTCTCTATACAATTTATTGGACTTTATATGGCTACTGTGGCCACAGATATTTAAAAGGTTTTTGCGTATTTATGAAGAGATCTCTGTAGTGTTTTATTGATCTTTGGATTATTCGTTGTATTGGTATTTGTATTATATGAGTCTTTGTTGGGGAACAACCTTATATTATTATTAATGAATTTCTATATATTTTAATTCGGGAGTTGCAGGTCTCCTGTGTGTGTTTTTTCCTATTTACAGAATACATGCTATACATCCTGGCATCCGAAGCTTTGAAAGACTTGGCTGAGGAACCTAGTAAATCCATTTAATGTTCGTTTATCATCGTGCACTTACTGGACAGGTCACTGGGCGACAGGATGTGATAGTTAAAGTTCCTCTTTACAAGGATGCCCGATATCCGTTGAGCTTGTTCTGGCTTCTTATCTGCAAGGGAACCCATAACCTGTGGGAAGAATGTACATTTTAGAATTATTTAGGAACACAAACTCAAGAGGGTAAATTTACCTTAGTGAGAATTTTTAGAAGTGGAGATGTTGCCCATAGCAACCAATCACTTTCACTTTTGTCACTTTAGTAAAGGTCTTGAATGCATGTGATGCTCACCAACACCTCCAGTTAGGTTTATAGTGAAAGATATGGGGTATATTTATAATTCCCTTTGTCTGAGGCCGTATAAGGGATCCTCCGAGTCCCGTGCACCACGCAGAGTTTTAAAAAATTCCAGAAGGAATGGTTTAACGTATGTATGTAAAGAACCCGTGCATCACACAAAGAATCACCCTACTGATCCTCTGCAGTACAGATGGCGGGA
Organism: Taudactylus pleione; assembly: GCA_031769625.1. NCBI lineage: Eukaryota > Metazoa > Chordata > Amphibia > Anura > Myobatrachidae > Taudactylus > Taudactylus pleione. The sequence goes on from JAUIMM010000179.1 coordinate 1,000,352, forward strand.
TTCCCAAAGCCACTCTTAATGGAAGAGGAGGAATGCCTACAAATGAACAACTGCCTGGGAAAACTTGCTGCCACGAGGTTGCCCCACCTAGTAAAAACGTGTACAATGCAGATGGTCGTTCTACCGACTTGGTCTGCTGATGACTGTTCAGGAGCAGCTACCCATCCTGAATTAGCTGTGCCATGATATCAGAAGTCAGTAACTGTCACAGGATACGCTTGGTGTAACCTCCAAGGAATTTCAGAGGATGGAGAGGACCATAGGACACCACCACTAACTCCTGGTTTATATGAAAACTGGGGACTAAACTCAAAAAAAAAAAAAAAAAAAAGGGGGTTAAGGGCTGTTCAAAGCACCATTTTATCCTCCTAAAACATGAGAAAAGGAGGGTTAGTATGAAAAAGCTGAAAAAAATCTGAGATACACCTTGCCGAGACAGTGGCCAGGAGAAGAAATACCGCCCAGGTGACGTAACAAGGAGGATCAAAACTCTCATAGTAAAACAATGTGTACTGTGAAAAGTCACTGACTTGGAGCAATAAATAAGCTGATTTTTTTTTTTTTTAGCAAAAGATTTCTTCACATTTAATTTCGTTTTTATTTTTTTAATTGCTTTTTCATGTCATGCTACACAAACAGAGTCACATCACAGTGACAGCACAGCCATTAACATAGAATATTCCTAGAGCCTCAGAACACAACCAACCACTGGAATCACCATAGCAGCAGCCCACACTCTAGAGGAAGCAAGACTGTAAAACTGGTGAAATTCACCATTATATAAAACAGGATTTTGGTACTTACCATTAAATCCATTTCTCCGATTCCACAGGGGACACTGGAGCTTCATGACAGTGGGGTATAGACGGTGGGTTGAGTTGAGCCTGGCACTTTAAAAATCTACAAGTGTGACTGGCTCCTCCCCCTCTATGCCCCATCAACCCCAGTTTTAAAGAACTGAGCCCGAGAGGAGACGGAGAACAGACTGAAGAACAGAGAAGGAGAACAGGAAAAGAAACATCCAACATACTGACACACTGCAAGAACACAGCAGGCTGCAGTGATAAACAGTCACACAATAAAAACAGACAAAACTGCAACAGAACTGAAGCAGAACAAGCAACTGAGAACAGGCAAGAAGCACTGGGTGGGCGTCAAGTGTCCCCTGTGGAATCGGAGAAATGGATTTATCGGTAAGTACCAAAATCCTGTTTTCTCCTTCATCCACTAGGGGACACTGGAGCTTCATGACAGTAGGGACGTCCCAAAGCTACCCTCCTGTGGGGGAGAGTGCTGAACGCCCTCCAAGACACTACGACCAAAATTTGAAGCAGAAGCCGCAAAAGTGTCAAATCTGTAGAAACGTACAAAAGTATGAACCGAAGACCACGTCGCTGCCCTACAAAGCTGTGAAGCCGAGACACCTCTACGTGCCGCCCAAGAAGTACCCACAGAGCGCGTAGAATGCGCAGAAATGGATACCGGCGGTGGTCGAGCAGAAGCATCATATGCCTGACGAATAGTCAGACGAATCCACCTGGCCAAAGTTTGTTTAGACGCAGGCCAGCCACGCCGATTAGCATCATAAAGGACGAATAGAGCCTCTGATTTACGTAGCCCCTCAGTACGGGACACATAAATGTGAAGTGCCCGAACCACATCCAAGGAGTGAGAATCCCCAGAAGAGTCCGACAACGCTGGCACTACAATCGGCTGATTCAGATGAAAACCCGAGACCACCTTGGGCAAAAAGGAAGGCCGGGTACGAAGTTCCGCCCGATCTTCGTGAAAAATCAAGTAAGGGGAACGGCAGGACAAGGCTCCAAGTTCAGACACACGTCTGGCCGAAGCCAGGGCCAATAAAAGGATCATCTTCCAAGTCAAATACTTCAATTCCACCTCCTGCAAAGGCTCAAAGGTGGATGACTGAAGAAAAGATAAAACAAGATTCAGGTCCCAAGGAGCCGTGGGTGGCACAAACGGGGGCTGAATTCTAAGTACCCCTTGAAAAAAGGTCTGAACCTCCGGAATCAGAGCTAGGCGACGCTGGAAAAAAATAGAAAGAGCAGAAATCTGCACTTTAAGCGATCCCAAGCGTAACCCCGCATCGAGGCCTTTTTGAAGAAAAAGAAGAAGACGTGGTAAATGAAAAGAGGAAGTGGAGGATCCACGACCTTCACACCAGGAGATATAAGCCCTCCAAATGCGATGATAATGCGCTGATGTTACCGGTTTTCTAGCCCTAAGCATGGTAGGAATGACCGACCTAGGAACTCCATGGCTTCTTAGGATGGCGGTCTCAATAGCCACGCCGTTAAACGAAGCCGCCGTAAATCCGGGTACACACATGGACCCTGTTGTAGAAGGTCCGATCGTAGCGGAAGAGGCCAAGGTTCGTCTGCCAGAAGGAATAAAAGATCGGAGTACCAAACCCGACGAGGCCAATCCGGAGCCACTAGGATGACGGTGGACGACTCTCGTTTGATCCGCTTGAGAATCCGAGGGAGGAGCGGAAACGGTGGGAACAGGTACACAAGGCTGTACGGCCAAGGGATCAGTAAAGCATCCGCTCCCACCGCTGCCGGATCCATGGTCCTGGAGCAGTAAAGGGGTAGTTGATGATTTATCCGAGATGCCATCAGGTCTATCTGTGGCTTCCCCCATCTGCAAACCAGTTGATGAAAGACCTCGGGATGAAGGGACCACTCCCCGGGATGAAGATCCTGACGACTGAGGTAGTCCGCTTCCCAGTTGTCGATCCCCGGAATAAACACTGCGGAAATGACCTCTACGTGTCTTTCTGCCCACAGAAGGATGCGACTGGCTTCTCTCATTGCCATCCGACTGTGGGTTCCCCCTTGGCGATTTATGTATGCCACTGCCGTGGCGTTGTCGGATGGTATCCGAACCGGAAGTCCTCGTAACAGAGGAGCAGCCTGTATCAAAGCTCTGTAGACTGCCCGCAGTTCGAGAACATTGATTGGTAAGAGGGACTCCTGCTGCGACCAAAGCCCCTGGAGTGATTGTCCAGAACCACCGCTCCCCATCCGCGGAGGCTGGCGTCCGTGGTGACCAAGGTCCAATTCCAAATTCCGAAGCGCCGACCCGCTAACAGATGCTCCGTCCGAAGCCACCAGAGCAAGGATATGCGGGTCCGGGGAAACAGACGCACCAGCCGATGCATCTGTAGGTGGGACCCGGACCACTGAGACAGAAGATCCAGTTGAAATATTCTGGAGTGAAATCTGCCGAATTGGATGGCCTCGAAGGAAGCCACCATTTTCCCCAGGAGACGGATGCAAAGATGCACAGATACTTTCCTGGGTCTGAGCACTAGACGAACCAGCTCCTGTATGGCTATGGCCTTGTCCCTTGGCAAGAATATACGAAGCAGAACAGTGTCTAGAATCATTCCTAGGAACTGAAGTCTCTGGGACGGCATCAACTGAGACTTCTGGAAGTTCACAATCCATCCATGTTGAATGAGAATCTGATGTGTAAGGGACACTTGGTGTAAAAGGACTTCTACCGTCGGAGCCTTGATGAGGAACTATCGTCACCCCCCGAGAGCGCAAGTGAGACACCATGACGGCCATCACTTTGGTGAATACCCTGGGAGCTGACGAGAGACCGAATGGCAGGGCCTGAAACTGGAAATGAGCTTCCCTGATGGCAAATCTGAGGAAAGCCTGGTGAGGAACCCAAATTGGGACATGCAGATAGGCGTCCTTGATATCTATCGACACCAGAAACTCTTCTGCCTCTAGTCCCGCAATGACAGAATGGAGAGATTCCATCTTGAACCTGTGAAATGAAAGATACTGGTTCAAGGATTTCAGATTCAGAATGGGTCCGACTGACCCATCTGGTTTCGGAACCACAAAAAGGTTTGAGTAAAACCCTTGTTGTCTTTGTGCAGTGGGAACCGCCACAAGGACCTCGGCCAGCAAAAGTTTCTCGATAGCTTGACGCAAAATTAGTTGCTTCAAGGGATCGACGGGCAAACCTGTTGTAAAATAACGCAGAGGAGGAGTGAAAGCGAACTCGATCTTGTACCCTTGAGATACCAGATTTCGAACCCAAGTGTCTGGAGAAGTCCGTCTCCAAACCTCCGAGAAACGCTGGAGGCGAGCCCCCACCTTCGGATTTCCGAGATGGGATGGGAGCCCGTCATGCCACAGGCTTGTCTGCTGGCTTGGGATCTGGACGGCGGCCAATATTTGCTTGACGTCCTCTAGCACGGCCTCCTCGCCCCGCTGAAGACGAACCTCGCGATCGTCCCTGAAATCTTGCCGATGCTCGAAAGGAACGAAAGGAAGGTCCCCTAAACGAGCGACGCGGAGGAGGTGCTGATGAAGGTAGAAAAGTACTCTTACCTCCAGTGGCCAGCGAGATCCATTTGTCCAGCTCTGGACAAAATAAAATATCGCCTGTGAAAGGAAGAGCTTCCACTGCTCTTTTTGACTCCGCATCCGCTTGCCAGGCACGAAGCCAAAGTGCCCGGCGAGCAGAGACCGCCGAAGCAGAAATCCTAGCGCCTACCTGGCCGATATCTCTGGAGGAGTCTCCTAAGTATACAGCAGACTCCTGAATATGTTCTGCCAAGGTAATCAGATCTGCCCGCGGAGTGCTGGATCTAAGACCCTCAGTCAATTGTTCCGCCCACTTTTCCACAGCCTTGTTGACCCAAGATCCTACCAAGGCCGGCCGGAGAAGTGCACCTGCGGCCGTATAAATGGATTTCAAAGTGGTTTCTAATCTCCGCTCTGAGGTTTCCTTCAATGTAGTAGCTCCTGGAACAGGTAACGTGGTCTTCTTTGACAACCGAGAAACCGAAGAATCCACAGGTGGCGGGGTCTCCCACCTCTTCCTATTTTCCGCAGGAAATGGGTAAAGAGAGAAAAAACGCTTAGGAATCTGGAATTTACGGTCCGGATTCTGCCAGGCTGCCGTCATCTGTTCATCCAACTGGAGAGAAACAGGGAATGTGACGGCCATCTTCTGTGACCTGGCAAATAAGGAGTCTTCTAACGATTCTGGAGCTTCCTGGCCAGAAATCTTAAGAACTTCCCTTACCGCTAGAATGAGTGCGTCAATACCTTGCAATGCCTCAGGTTCTTGTGAGTAAGTCTCTACGTCTGATTCGTCCAGCATCTCCCCTTCCTCCTGAGACGAGTGATCCGCTGCCGAATCCTCATCCGACTGGAGAACCGCCGGAAGAGCCCATTTTGTGGTTGAGCGACTTACCGTAGCTTCAGGAGCTTTAGACGCAGAACCCATCGCTTGAGCAAGGCTATTCACCGAGCGGACTAAATTCTGAGCCCACGCTGGTTCTGCTAGAAAAGAAGGGTGAGATGTGCCAGGTAGATCTCTGGCAGACTCCCATTCCCTACGGGAAGCGGCTAATTCAGAAGAAAGGTCCGCCATGACCCCGGCCAAACTATTTATGAAGGAGGGAGTGACAGACTGCGTGTTAGCACTGTCTGCTTCACACGTCTCGCACAGGGAAGACCCTTCGGAGCGAGCATGGGTAAACTTCTTCCTGCACTTAGTGCAGGCAAACAGCTTTTGTGATGCAGTTTTTTCTGTCCTGGATGTCATCATGTACTCACAGACAAGCACCACATACAATTCAGGAATGCAGAAGAAGTATAGGGAGAAGCAGAATTACAATAATAATGCTACTCAAGTATGGGAGCAGACAGAGCAATAAGGGAGGAGCAGAATTTCAATAATAATGCTACTCAAATTGCAGGCAGAGCAGTATAGGAGGAGCAGAATTTCAAGAATAATGCAACTCAGTAACAGGGGCAGACAGGCATATAAGGGAGGAGCAGTCAATAGGACCAGAAAGTAGTTAAAACCACCTTCTGTATTTACAGACCCCCTGTAGAAGCTGTCTCAGTCTTCTCCTCTCCCCCTCCGCTCAGTGCCTGCAGTCTCTCTGAGACGCCACTCCCGTTCAGAGCGCGCCAAACTAGCCCAGGCAGTGAAGGAGGAAGAGGAGGAGGGACCCATAAGCTCCTCCTCCTAATGGCCGCCGCTTTGTATGCGCACGGCATACACTTATACAGTGGGACGTTCTCACTCTCTGTCCCCGCACTGACAGCGGGGGCCAGCGGCACGACCGCCGCCAGTGATAACCGTGCCGGTGCCTTTTACACAAGCACCGGCACGCAGAGGCAGGACTGCTGTGAGCGCGCCTACCTAACAGCCAGCGTCGGTGTTCTATCACAACACCAGCGTGGCACTGACAGCCGCGCGCTGTTTTCAGACCCAGCAGTTATTTTCACCTCTCCTGCTAGTCAGGAGAGGTGTGCTACTCACCGGGCTGCTGCGGCCAGAGCGCTGGGCAGTGAGGGGAGAGCGGGGACCCGGACACAAGCCAGTGGTAGCTGTGGCGGGCCCCGCTGAGTCTGATGACTCCTAACTGCCTAAAGCAGCCTCCCCTCCATAGGGTGACCGGACACAGGCTGCAGTAGCCGTGTGGTCCCCTCTATGGCGGCTCCCACGATGCAGGCAGACTGTCACAGCTAACAGTCTGCCTGTCCTCTTGCTGATGACTTTGATTCTTTTATCTATATAAAAATTAATATAAGGGCTGGAGACAGCCCCTGTGCACCGGCTCTACTCGGGCACATTCTAAAAACTGGGGTTGAGGGGCATAGAGGGGGAGGAGCCAGTCACACTTGTAGATTTTTAAAGTGCCAGGCTCAACTCAACCCACCGTCTATACCCCACTGTCATGAAGCTCCAGTGTCCCCTAGTGGATGAAGGAGAAAAACTAAGAATGATTAAAGTTCACACATATAAAGCGAGGTCTCCTACATAACTTTGGTGCTTGCTACACTTTACATGAGGGATCTTTGGCCCTCATTCAGAGCCGTACGCTCTGAGCAGAGCGCACGCTCTGAATGAGGGCCGCCCTCCATAATTATGGAGCGTCCTCCTGGACGCTCGTATAGCTGTGGGTCACCACCCACAGCCTATACTAGCGTGCAGTTTGATGGCCGCGATGGTCGTGACCATCGCCACTGCGAGCCGGAGCCTGCAGTTGAGGTTTTCAACTGCAAGGCCCGGAGTGATTTTGGCTCTATCAGAGCCAAAATCACTCCCACTGACATCACTAGTGATGTCAGTGGGCCGGCTTCTGACGGTAGGCGTTCCCTTGGGAACGCCCCCGTCAGGGAGGCACGCCCCCGGCACGCCCACCAAAGGGGGCGTGCTGTCAATCAACATCGACAGCACGCCCCCTTTGATCAGACACAACGAGCGAAGGAAAGTCCTTCGCTCGTCGCGTCTGGCGCATGCGCACGACGGAGCTCCCTCCGTCGTGCGCATGCTCAGTGCAGACCATCGACCCACTTGCGAGCGGACAGCCGCTCGCAAGTGAGTCTGAATCAGGCCCTTTGCCTCTCAGACCCAGATCTCTTACCTTAGCCAGTTTCTCCCCTCTGAAGTTTAGAGACACTGCCTCTGTGTTCCTGGGGTTGTGAACCTCAATATCAACTTCATCATTGTCCTCATATTCTCGGATGAGGGCGGCCTTAAGACGCGCCATTTCATTCTGTTCGCCGTGCACCAATATCTGCGGAGACCACAAGTTACATTCATGCTCTAACGCGGTTTAATCCGAATATATTTTGCATATAGAAAAAAATAAAAGATTATTACATTCCGTAACGGGGACTCACCACGTGGGGGGGTTTCAGGGCTCGGATGAACTCGCTGGTTTGCTGGTAATCTGTGTGTGCAGAGAATGAAATGTAATCTACGGACATTTTAAGAGTGAGCTTCTGTCCAGACATGGTGGTGATCTCCTCCGGCTCCGACATAATGTGCTGGGGGAGAGAAGTGGTAACAGAACATCAGCTCCATATTGCTTTGCCTAGATCCTCTAGCACCACAAAGCCAGCCTGCTGGCCAACATAGCAATAGTGGAACAATTTCTTTATAAGTTTTATGGCTAATGCAGTTTAAATATGGGCTCATCAGACCAGTTTCCAGATCTCCACCATCCTAGCGGCAATTTATAGAGAGCCGAACATCTACAATACAGAGGACTAAAGACACTTCCATGTAACCTCCTGGTTTGCTAGAAACTAGAAGAAGGACACACACTACCCAAATATTCTTTCACCATAGGGCACAAGTGGTCTGCAGGTTCCAGTCTCCTTCCTCACCTTTGCCAGTGTCCCCTCCACGCAGTAGCCAGCGATAATCACTCCGTTCCTCTTGTCTGTGCACCAGCTCTCAAACAGCTCCCTGGACAGACCGCTCTGCATCATACCGGGGGAAGCCATGACCACACTGGGGCCAATGTCATCAAAGTGATCCATGCTCTGAAACCAAGTCAGGAACTCATCAGGTCTCCCACTTAGAAACATATGCCAAGTCCAATTTCATTCAGCACTAAACGCACATCTCAACCATAAAGGTGAAACACATTGTATGCGTGACTCCCACTAATACCGTAGTTGAGCATTACATCTACACTCCATTACAGACAGCTAAAGTCCTCTCAACTTTACAATGGCCCTTCTTCATTACGGATCGCTGTTGCGATCGCAGCTCCGTAATCGCACGCAGGTCTGCCGTCGCACTGCCAGCATAGACGCCCACTGCCTCAATCTACCGCTATCTCATATCCGTAATACCTTGCAGTCCTGCGTATACATCGTGATCGTCGAGTAACATCGGCCCCCCACGCACATTTAGGGCAGCACAGATGGTGTAATGGTTAGCGTTACTGCCTCACAGCACTGAGGTCGTGGGTTCGATTCCCACCAAGCCCTAACTGTGTGGAGTTTGTATATTCTCCCTGTGGGTTTCCTCCAGGTACTCCGGTTTCCTCCCACACTCCAAAAATATACTGGTAGGCTAATTGGCTCCAAACATAAAATTAACCCTAGTGTGTATGTGTGTGCACATGTGATAGGCAGCATATATTGTAAGCTCCACTGGGGCAGGGACTGATGTGAATGGCCAAATATTCACTGTAAAGCGCTGCAGAATATGTGTGCGCTATATAAATAACTGGTAGTAAATAAATTACAGCAGCCCTGACCTTACAATGAAATTGCTAACCTCGCTGCACGCAGTAAGCACTGGCTAATTTAGGCACGCCCATGCAACAGTGTTCAGACAGGCACGCCTGCGTTTCTCCAACAACTCCCCCATCACCACCCCCAACGGCGACTACCCGTCACCCACTCTGTGATGGCTTACCATGCTCTGCATAATTGCATTGCCATCGCACTGTAGCCATGGCGCAATGCGATGCATTCGCAGTACACAACAAATGGCCAAATGCGTGCGCTGTTGTAATTGCAATCCTTAATGAATCAGGCCTAGTGTCCTTACAGGGTCCTTATACATGCCAAATAGGCAGTCCTGCAGGTATGAGAGTTATTGTGACATCCCTGGCTCTGTCCCAGTGTATGAATAAAATAATTCACACAGTGCATGTTGGCGCAGCCAGTCTGCAAACGGTCACCTTCCTCCTCTGGGCGAGGCTACCTGGCACAGAGCAAGAGAGCACCGTAGACAGGTTGGCAATTCACAGACTCTGCTATATACCATTAATCTCAAACAGCAACTGTATCTGCTCTTATGTTGTAAATGTGTTTTTTTTTTAATTAAATGATTGAAAGCAACGTAACAAATACCAGTGGCAGTACATCACGCATAAATAGACCATACCTTCAGGTTGCTGATGTGCTTGAAGACGAAAGGGTTGTTGATGTTTATCTGCTTGCGGATTTTGTCATTCATGGCGTTGACGTAGGTCTGGTACACAGCCATACATTTCTTAGCCAAGGAGGAGGCATAGTATATGGGGATATCGTGCAGCTCTGGGTGGTTCTGCCAGTATTCATCTGCAGGAGAATCATACACAACGTGGTCACCGGGACTTAGGGTCACATCAACAATCCCCAACAATGGGTTGCTTCTATTTATTAATAGAATATACTGTATTATATAGCGATATCACCAGTTGTGGCAGCTTTGGTTAGATCAAGATAAACGTTCACCTAAAATCAATAGAAGTTCCTGCGCTCGTCCAAGGGCAAACACGGGGATGAGGCCTCTTCCTCCCCTATTGACAATGTCGTGTACAGTGTTGCAGAAGCGCGCCTCCCTCTCCTCCCGCTTCTCGTGTATGTGCGTGCCATACGTAGATTCCTACACAGCATACAGAGCAGACAAGAGCTGAACGTACACATGCAGGACCCAACAACATAATATTAATCGCACTCATCTCCAGGACGTCACCATCATGACCACATCCTAACAATGGCAAAGGCTCCTGTCTCACATCCATGTCATTAAGAGGCAACACTCTCTGTATCTCCCCTCCTCCCCTTAGTACCCAATTCTTTACCCCTGCTTTCATCTGATAGCGATCTAACCTTCTAATATGGACAACTGAACTTCATGCTAAGACATTGGGAACAGGATTTAAAAAGAATGAAATAAAAATTTTGAAATAAAGATGAGAATTACTATAATGAGAATGTCTGGCTTAATATTCGGTATTTCTGCCGCCATCAGATGTCGGTCTTCTTGTCTGGAGAAATCACCGGTATACAGCAGCTGGAATATAGCAGGATTAACAAGGTGAATACGCTCACTGCAACAAAGCCTAGATTCATATAGGTGCACTGAAGACTTGTTCATTGAGTCAGGTTTTCTTAATATGATATAGAATAGTTTAGTAAATCTAATCTACAGTGTGATAAAGAACAGATAGAAGTGGACAATGTGAATGAGTCATATAGTTAACAACTTGAAGTTATTAAACCAGAAGGTGGTCTGTGGTTCTTTAAACATGTACTTTGAATTTGGCTCCTAACGATGCAGGATGGGGGTTTACTTTTAGCTTGAAGCAAATTCAAGATTCAATGATAACGTACTTTGACGCCCGCAATCTCGATCATAAACATGGCAGCGCCCAACACGTGCCCAGCGTGGTAACACCAGAACTTGATACCGGCCACTTCCTTCACTTCATGGAAATTGATGGTCTCTATTTTATCCATACTTTCCTCTAAGTCGGTCTCCGTGTACAGCATATCATCCGCAGAGATATTACTAAAGGCAAGGGGGGAAAACAAACACAATAGAATATATGTAAGGTATTACTCCATCATTTGTCCTGGAGAAATAGGATTACACATTATAGGCATAACCGGAGCTAAAAGACAACAAACTAGATTATGATCAATTTAACAAAATCATCACATGCAAGGATATTATTCATTATTTTATTTACATTTAATGGGATGCAATCGGGAAGCCGGCTGACATTATACCGACAGCCGGCTTCCCAAATGTCATATCCCAGCGAGGGTGAAATTACCGGCTCTACATGTAGACGGCGCTCATTTCACCGACGCCGGGCGCCAACCGCAGGGGAGGGGGGGGGGGACCTTTTTTAAGGTTAGGGTTAGGCAGCCCCCCGGGGGACTTAGGTTTAGGCAGCGGGGAAGGGGGGGGGGGTTAGGCTTAGGCACTTGGGGGGGGAGGTTAGGGTTAGGCAACCCTAAGGGAGGGTTAGATTAGTTAGTACTTACCTGGGGACGATCAGGATTTCCAGCGCTGTCGGGCTGCCGCTGCTGGGATCTGTTCCTCTGTCGGCCTGACGTTGCCGGGATTCGAAGTGCCGGCATTACATACTGATTCCCATTTAATTTAACATCACTTCTTTGTTTCTACTACCACACACAATAATATTTAGAATATTCAATACAGATCTTTCTATTTGCAGTAACTGGTGTTCTAGGGGCAAACAACAAGTTATAGGTTTCCCTTTCATGCTAAATTATGGGTTGATGTATCAAGCAGTGAAAAGCATGGAGAAGAGAACCAGTGGAGAAGTTGCCCATAGCAACCAATTAGCTTCTACCTATCATTTTATAAAATGTGCTTGATAAATGTCTCCTCAACAGGTTGCTATGGTGACGGTCCAGTATTTTCATTGCATAATGCTTCAACCCTTAAAACCCTACATAGGAAATCTACTGGAAAAGTGTTAAAATATCTAAGAACTTAAATTTTTTTTTTCTTCATATTTAAATACTTTACTACAGCAACAATGCTGCCAGAGACCCATCATATAAATTAAAAATAAACGTTCTATAAACCCAAAAGGTTGGTTATTTCTTACAAAGCTGCTGGACTCAGATGCACTATGACAGACTAGGGAAGGCCATCGACCATTTAATGTAATAAACCATTGATGGTTAACACCCAAAGGCTGACGGTTTAAACCATCGATGGCACAGAGCCATATGATTTTTTTTTATTCCCAGCCTGTCGCCAGGACACGGAGCCTATCTCCACCTCGGATGTGACCCACGAAGCCCCACTCCCAGTTGACCTTTTGCCCAGTGACTAAAAGCATGGATGACCATCGGTGGGGCGAAACCATCAAAGGTTCCCAGTCTATGGTTTTATGCCATCATAAAACAGTCAAACTCTTTGAAGGCCGAGCAGGGTCACATTTACCTCTGAGAACATGATTTTCATTTATTTGTGTGTAGTTAGTAATAAGTTTCAGTGCAATACAACAGTTCACTTTAGTCACTATGGCGCCGCATTCATTATCTGCAAGGAGATACAAGTAGCTTTACCTGACTTTGACATAATCTGACAGCAGCCATCGGTAAATAGCCTTGGTCGCATGGGTCATGAATGTTCTACCCTTAAAGCTCGTCTTTTGCAGAAACCATGGCAATGCCCCGCAATGATCCAAGTGGAAACTGCAAGTGTAGAATAAAGTAGTGTTTCATGCTATTTATTAAAACAGAATACATATTTTAATATTGATTTCCAAATTATATATATATACAAACTACCATTAACAACAAACTGATCGAATCTAAAGACACATGCGATATCTATCTATCTATGCGATATCTATCCCGGTTCAGGAATCTGCGTGTGCACAGAATGGGTCCTGCGTAATTGCACGCAACCCCTTCGATGCCTCTGCCTGCATTTAAGTGGCGGTGTGGGGGGGCGGCCACCGTTCCTGAAAGTGACAAGGCCATGGACTGCATCGATAGACGCAGTTTCATGGCCCCGCAAGCCGGTGGCCTCCGCCATCGCGACCATCAAAGATCGCGATAGTGGTCGCAGTCCTGGGATCGCAAAGTGCAGCAGGGGGGCGTCACACACCTCCTGCTGCATTTGTAAGGACGGAATTGCAAAGCTGCCTGCCTGCAGTTTTGCAATTCCGTCCAATGCTGAATCACCCCCTATATATCTATCCAGGGATGCTATACTTTGTTGGTACACATAAGTTGCAGTACTGACATGAAACAGACAACGGCTGTAAACTTCAACACACGTATTTCCTATGTATGATGTAGCAAAGCTTTAGACCACATGAGGAATTATAGCAGCCTAGCAAAAGGTGTATACGCCAGCCCAAAAATGTGGGAGTGGTCAATGCAAATTCAGGGAGATCTGTCCCTGCTCACAAGAGCTTACATTGCAGAGGATGTGGGTGGATAAAAAAAAGGGAAAGGCAAGCATTTCATTCTTTCTTTAGGGAAAACCTGCCCACTTGACAAAACTTGATTGAAGAAACCCTTGCCGACATTAGCCTGGAAACACAGCAGCAAAGCAATTCATGGAGCTAAACTGATCGCCTCTGACAGAACAAAGAAGATTAGGTCTACATATTATCAGTGCTGGCAGCGTAATATCACGCTGTTCCAAAACAGGCGCTAGTAGCAGTATTTGCAGAGTTGCGCATAGCGCCCCAAACCGCGTCGGGTACGCCTATAGTGATGAGAATAGGTCATGTAACTCCACACCGATGTACGTTTCCCCTTTGGGCTTCAGAAACACCCACAAAGCAGGGCACAAAGGATAATTGCCAATTAATACAATACTATCATTAATCTGATTAAGAGCAGAATGTAAAATGGTTTATATTTAAAAAAAAAAAAATTACCATGTCATATTATATGTTCTGTACACAACACGGAAAGGCGTGATCTTAATATCAAACATTATATTTTACATTTCATGTTATTTATGGATCGATGGAAATAAAACCAATAACACAATTGTTTATATATCACTAAACTTTAAGGAGGGACCCCTCGACCTGACATGCCAGTGTAATAATGCCTACTCACTGCGGACAGATAGGATAAACATTCTACTCAACAGCTCCAGCATGTAACAAGTCACCACCAGCATTTTACTTACTGACTTATCAGAAGTAGGTCAATCTCTGCAGGATCAATCAGATCAATATATGGAAGCGCATCCATTCCCTCCATTCCTGGGTGGATCCCGCAATCCAGCTAAGAACAGAATAAGTACAATCACTAGCAGATCATGAAATAAAATATCATGTCCATTAAAGGGTCAATCTAAAAAATAAAACGATCTCATTGCTAGTAACGATTCCAATAATAGGAAGTCTGGAACAGAAGAAAGCCTCCTGCATGCGTTATTTAAGATATTGTCAGCTTTATTCTTCTTCTACTAACTCACCAATGATAAAGTGGTTCAGCTGGCATGAATTTATCACGGTGGGTCCATGCCTTCCAATAAACACAAACAGATACGTCAAGGTTTTGATGTGTTCTGTATTTTGGTTTGTCTATTGCAGTTGTGGAGCATCCTCTATTATTTGTGTATGTCATACACTGATTTTGATTTGTTTTTTTGGTATAATGCAATGTTTTATTTTTTCCTGAATGATTTTTGCCTGTATTTCCCCATGTTTTTTCTTCCCATTCTTTTTTCCTTTTCTTTTTTCTGTACCCCTTCCTTTTTATTTGTAAAAAACCAAAAAATTCAATAAAAATTAAGCTGCATACACACACAACGATTTTGTTACCAACGATTTTATGAACGATTTTTGTGTCAGATTATCTGTCAGATTTTTTAAAGTGTAATAAACGATTTTTTGAACTACAAACGATTTTTGTAACTTCTCTTAATGAAAATCGTTCTGTTGGTCAGTCAGAATGAACTACAAACAGGAACGCGCTTGAACGATAATCGTTCGTTATAACTCAGAAACTGAACGGATTTTTCAACGATTGAACGATGACGACGACGACGTCGTTATAGTTAAATCGTTCAAAAAAATCGTTACATGTGTATGCACCTTTAATGTTCAAAAAAAAATATATATATTGTCAGCTTTAAGATGTTTCTAATGCTGGGCATACACCATACAATTATCTGTCAG
The DNA here is from genome assembly GCA_031769625.1 of Taudactylus pleione. Lineage (NCBI taxonomy): Eukaryota > Metazoa > Chordata > Amphibia > Anura > Myobatrachidae > Taudactylus > Taudactylus pleione. The sequence continues at coordinate 1,015,575 of JAUIMM010000179.1, forward strand.
ATATTTGTCCAATCTGGCTGGTTGGATTGAAAATCTGGTAATGTATGGGAGCAAATGACAATCGAACATTTCACAAACACTGGAAAACAGACAAAAATGGACATTCAGCCAAATTGGTTAAATAAAACAAATTTAACCAATTTGAACAATAGTTTTTGTCTGTTTTCCAGTGTTTAAAACCATATAAAATCGATTGTCATTGGCTCCCATACATTACCAGGTTTTCAGTCCAACCAGCCAGATTGGACAGATATCTGACAGATAATTGTATAGTGTATGCCCAGCATTAAATGTTCCACCTACATTTGGCACTGATCTAGAACTAATTATTTAATGCAAAGCATCAGTCTGCCTCTATGCCTCAGCTGACAAAGAGAGGGGAAAATAGAGACACAATGTGGCCTTGAATCAGTGATTTTGCTAATATCAGTACAATTGGAGATGTAAGCATTAGGGAAATACAAATTTTACTCTAAAACCTTTCATAAAATTAAATCTGTAATTTAGCTCCCAGGAGGGAATAATATGTCCTGCATGACATTTACAGGTTACTCTAGGGGGTATATTTACTAAAGTGAGAGTTTTTAAAAGTGGAGATGTTGCCCATAGCAACCAATCAGATTCTAGCTATTAACTTCTAGAAGGTGCTACAGTAGTTAAATGTTAAGTAGAATATGATTGGTTGCTATGGGCAACATCTCCATTTCTATAAACTCTCACTTTAGTAAATACACTCCTAGTTCTAAATACTTTTTTTTTTAAAGGAAATTCATTTCAGCGCGATGGACACAAGTTGCCTTCAGAACGGTCGGGAAAAGGGTCCTTGTGACAAGTAAAGCTGCCCATACATCAGCGACTGATTGTCGCGATTTGGCAATGAGATATGCCGGCGTTTCCGGGTGGAAACGCCGACCGCCCACCATCGCTGTTCAGCGATCTGTCGCAGGATAGCTGAATTTTTACATGTTAAATATCCCCGATTAGACAATCGCGATAATTTTTTGATCGCGACCGTCAAATCGGGAAAATCCAACATATTGGATTTCTGCGATCCTGCGATGTCGGGTTGCAGCATCGTGGCAATCCATCGCAGATGTATGGGGCCCTTAACACTGCAGCTTTTCTCTCACTCACCACAGAGGTGTGAAAGAAAATTAGTGATGTTTGGTTTCCATAGTAAGCAATAATGTGCGTAGACGACCACTGCGGCAGCACATTGTGCTGAATTCAAGTCCCTTTTTTTAATTAATCAAAACCTTTTTTAAAGCCATTAATATGCTGAAATCTAAGCTAAAAGCTAGGTTCTGTGCATTCCTAGTAAACACCACAGAGCATTATTAGTGTATAGAAAGGTTATAAATATTGCAATTCAAGCACCCATGATGTGAGCAATATATAATGCGTTCAAGTTATTGTCAGTCATTATTTGGGCAGGCAGCAAACATTTATGAGTATTGCAGAAGCTTTCCTAATGTGCTTTCTGGGATATCAAAATGTAGGTGGTCCTCCACATTATACATAACACAGAATGAACCCCACCAAACCGAATGGAAGATGGTATCATCAAACTGTAATGGAGTATACACACGGTCAGATTTGTCAAATTTGTCAGATCTGTCAGATGAACGATTTTACCAACGATTTGAACGATTTTTGACTGCATTAAAATGAATGGAAATCGTCCAAGTCTGACTGCAAACACATCAGATGTCAGATATCGTTATCTGACTATCGGGAACACGCATCGTTCATCTGACAGATATGTCAGATTTTCCTTCAGATATGAACGACTGAACGATTTTTTAAATCGTTATCGTTCAGATCTGAAGGGAAAATCTGACCGTGTGTATGCACCATAAACCACAATTACAATTTCTTCAGCCTGTAGTATTAATAACAGAACACACACAACCGGTACATTGTTATTTAGGGCTGTATTCAATCTGGAGCGAAAAGGAGATTTCGGCAAAACTTTTTCTTTTTCACTTATCCCCGTATTCAATTTTTGCATCTTTTCGCAGGTGTGAAAACGCAAAGCAATGGGTAAAAAAGTTTTGCCTATTATTACCGGCCGACAAATGTGCAGAATTGGAGTTTTGGGGTGCGGAAACCACTCTGCACTCTTTGTACACCCCCCTTGACGCTAAATGAGTAAAAAAACGCTGAAAACACACAAAGGGCACTTTGAAAAAGTGGGCAAAAAAGTCCAAAGTGGGGGTACAACTTCAAAAACTAGCAAAATAGCTTTTGGGGGGGTCTGCAAGTATGGGGGAGGTTTTATTTGATTGCAGGTGCTTGCTGAAGGTGCGCTTTTTGGTGTACTTTAAAGCTTTATTTCAGTGATTTTGAACTATGCTTGCACCCATTTTCATGTACCCCAAATTTGATGTGACTATTTTACTGAAAAAAATCTTTGCAAAATGCTGTTCTTCACAACTTGCTCAAAGACGCTAAATAGCACCTATTGAGACCATTTAAAAACCCCAAATACCTTTAGCAGGGCTATCCGGGGGTACCGATAGTGAACCCCAATGTCAGAGCATCTTTAGGGGGGTGTCAGGCTGATTTCCCAAAAAACGACAGGACTTTTCGCCGATTTCATTTTTGCCGGGTCCCGTTTTCACCAATTTGGAATTAAATACGGGGATACGCACGATAAGTTTCCGACAGCAAAACCTCCGATGACGCTGAATAGTCCGACAACTGACTTTTCGCTCCAAATTGAATATGGCCCTTAGTTGGTGTAGCAGCGCCAGCCTCCCAGAGAACCTCACTCACCATGATCTTCCTTCCTTTGAATTCTAAAATGATACATGATCTCCCAACTTCCTGACCGGCACCTCTGAAATAAGAACATTCAAATAAACACCAAAGTTCCTTTACCAGCCGATGGTTAAATGGCAATTTCTATTTAGGCAAGATGGCTTAATTATATCAAATAGAGATATATAGGATGCTTCAGAACCGTACCTTTCTACTAATTAATCCCAGAGGGAAAGTCACCTCAATTCAACATAATGTTACAGTAGGGAGAGAGTGTGAGTGTGTGTGTGTGTGTGTGGTCGGGGGGAGAGAGGTCAGTGTAAGAGCCCCTGTCCAGGTGTGTAAATAATAAGAACTACAATACAGTCCCCTGTATACAGAGCATATGGGAAGCTACAGCCAGACTTACAGCGGTCTGATAAGGAGCTGGTCACTCTCCTCGGCCGGGATCACACTCTCTGCTTTCCTTTTCACAGACATGCTGCATCCATACACACTGCCAGGCGCAGACGGGCAACCTTCTCCCTGTCCGCCGCGTTTTCTTTCCCCCTATTAAACTGGTCCGTCTCCATCTACTACCCCCCTACTTCCTGAGTACCAGTTCCCTGCCGCCAGGTTCCGCTACACGCCGACACTGAGCTACATGGACACAATCATGGCGTGGAGGGGGTTCCCTGCTGCTTGTGGGCTCTGACAGTGATCCTCCTGCGCTCTCCCCGGCTGCTCCTCCGCCTGCAGGGTGCACGGTGAGTGCAGGGTCGGGGGGTGCAGCTGTGTACAGGGAATCTCTCTGACACTACTCTCAGCCCCAGGTTACCCCCTGATGCACCAACTACAGTAGTAGCTCCAGCCAGTGTAACAAGGGTGTAACTCCCCCTAGTGATGAGTCTGTGGTTATTGTCAATATTCTCTGCGTGCAGGAACGGCTGCCACCCGCTGATGAGCCTTTCTGGCCTCTCATCTGCTTTATTACTGACTCCTCTACATCTACATTGATAAAGGCAGATCCTGAACAAACCAATCCATACTGAATACATTGAAAAAGCCGGATCCACATTTTTCTTTTCAGAGTGTGTGCGAATTAGTATGGATCCGGCTTTTTCTATATATTTAGCGTGGATCTGGCTTTTTCTATATATTTAGTATGGATCCGCCTTTTTCTATATATTTAGTATGGATCCGGCTTTTTCTATATATTTAGTATGGATCCAGCTTTTTCTATATATTTAGTGTGGATCTGGCTTTTCTGGGGGTATAATAACTTTTTTCCGGACGGCCAAAAAGCGCCTCCCGGCCATTGCGGGAGAGTAGGCAAGTATATATGCAGGTCCTCCAGATTGAGCCTTCGGGGGGCCTGGGGCATTTAAGACAGGGAGGCCCACTCCTCTGGCCCTCCCCCTCTTGTCAGCACCACCCCCATTTGTCCAGCCCTTAGAAACTGCACGAGGCCGCACTGTGACCCCCTGAATACGACTTTTTAGCTGTCCCCTCTGGGAGCGGGGCAGCCTGGTCGGCGAAGCGTGGGCGCAGCTAAGTGGGTGGTGCGGGCAGTGGGATGCCACGTCTGTGATATTGTGGCCCCATATCTGCGATTACCAGCACTCTGAGCACTGTAAAGCAGGGGCAGAGCCAAGATGATGCAATTCAGTGTGAATCACGTCATATAGGGGTCTATTTACTAAGCAGTGTTAGGAGACAGAGTGAAAAGTGATAAGGTGCCAGCCAATCAGCTCCCAACTGTCATCTCACAGGCTGTGTTTGAAAAATGACAGTTGGGAGCTGATTGGCTGGCACCTTATCACTTTTCACTCTGTCTCCTAACACTGCTTAGTAACTAGACCCCAAGTCACCTAGACCACCAACTTCACTCAGGAATGGGCAGCCACTGGGGAAGGCTTCAGGAGGCGACTACCCTCTAGCCAGGGGTAACCTGCCATGTTTGCATCTCAAATCCCATTATGTTACAGACAATATATAGATAATTTGAGACAAACAGAATATCAATCAGATACTGCTCCCAATAGTCACTCTGATATATAGGGCATCGCTTCACTGATAAAACTACTGACAAAACATGGAAATGATGCAGAATGCACCATGAGTGGCTCTAAATCATCATGAATTCTGTGTAAATAAAATGAGCATTTAGGACATATAATTAATAGACTGTGCAGTTTTCATCTGTTGAGCGGTTATTAGGGCAATGCTGCTATCACACAGTAATACCACTTTTACACCTAAATTCCGGGTCTGACCTGGAGTTGGAACAGGGTTCCAACCCGGAACAGCCACGGAATTTAGCCGGCGCTGAAAATCGTTCATTACTTACATCGTTGTGTGTACGCACCTTTGAGGTGCATACAGACACAATGATTTTTTTGAACAATTATCGATAACGATATCGTTTATCGTTCAGTGGTTGAAAAAATCGCTCACTTTCTGAGTTAAAACGAACGATTATCGTTCATGCGCCTTCACGTTTGTAGTTCAGTCAGACTGACCAACTCAACGATTTTCAGTAAGGGAATATGCAAAATTAATTTGTAGTTCAAAAAAATCGTTCATTACATTTAGTAAATGAACGATTTTAGTAAACTATTTTCGTTCCATTTTCCTTTGAAAAAATGAACGAAAATCGTTTACTAAAATCGTTCATTTACTAAATCGTTGTGTGTGTATGCAGCTTTATGCAGATTGGTTGCTATGGGCAACTTCTCCACTTCTAAAAACTCTCACTTTAGTAAATATACCCCTATCAGTGTGACTCTGGTCACACCCAGGGAGGCAATGATCACTGCTTGTCACCTTGACACCAATTGACTGACTGTGGAGAGAACCAACAAAACACTGGTTCAGCCCCGATTGTCTTGGCCACAAATCCTGCCCCCATTTCCTTGGCCACGGGTTAGTATTTTCACACTGGATGTGCATTAGCCGAGTGGCCGTCAGTCAGAAATCCGTTCAGCCAGCTTCACTTCCCTATGGTTCCAATCTTATTAGGGTAAACAAAGCCCTCTGTTGATCTATTGATTCATTTATCTCACATTTGCACCATTTATTTTTTTCTTTATCGACATATTTATTGTTCTTCTGTTTGTTTTGTTTAGTTTTGGTTTAAATTTATTTGATTAATTATTTCACCATTATATACATTAAAATTAAAATTTTTGTCATTTTATTTTTTATTTCTTTATGTATATATACGTCTGTGTGTATGTATGTATCAGCACTGTGCAAAAGTTTTAGGCAGATGTGGATAAAATGCTGCACAGAAAGAGTCTGTCGGACATTGGACAAGTATGAATTTGTTACCTTTGAATGGCAGAGTTTCCCCCCAGGTTTTTATGTAGGCATAATTATTTGTATACAGTGTTTCTATATTATAGTGAAGCATATTGCAGCTCTGTATGTCCCATGCCTACCTTAGATATGGCTCCGTATCTCGTAGTGCGCATGAAGTGCAGAGAAATTAATAAGTGTCGCTCTCTGTGGTCTGTAACATAGCGTAGAAAGTGGTGGAAGCAAGAATATCACCGTGAGTCTGTCACACAATGGGGTCTATGTATGGAGCCTTGGAGAGAGATAAAGTACCAACCAATCAGCTCCTAACTCTTTTTTCAAACAGAACCTGTAAACTGACAGTTAGGAGCTGATTGGTTGTCACTTTATCTCTCTCCATGTCCCCCATTATGTTTTACCTTCTCCCCTCAGGAAGCCTGGATGGAATTGTGAGAAAAGAATGTTCCGCAAAGGAAAGAAAAGACACAGCAGCAGCAGCTCCCAGAGCAGTGAGATCAGCACCAAGAGTAAGGTTTGTACTCACTATTTCATGTTGGGAAGGTGGCCACACATCGTCAGGTAGGTAGACCCAGAATAGCCTCCATGCCCGCCAGAAGATTGATGGAGCCAGGTGGTAAATCCTGTCTGCCAGTGTATCGCTGTGTTTTGGGCGTCTGTAGAGCTTGCACAGTGACCAATCTGATCTCCCAAATTTCACTTTCTGCATGTGTAGTCAAATTGTCCGCAGGTCTATTCACTGTTCATTCACCTATGGCCCAGGACAGGCAGATCACAGTGCATGGTCAGCCTAACAAATACTATACTGTGCAAATTCCATTCACACGAACTGATTTCTGCCATTTACAAATACACTATATGAGTAGAATAGTCTGGAAAAAGCATTACTCCTTTACACAAGACAGCAGGGGTACCTGAAAGACCCTGGCTTCTGTACGGCCTGTGGGGAATTGGATTTAGAGAGATGTACTTCTTCTGCGCCTTGCACTCACTTCTGATTATACTCATCCTCAGTGGAGTAGTTTATATGGAACAAGCTTTTCTTTCCTCCATTTGTATAGTTATTTTTAAAGCTGCTGTATGCGGGTCTAGATCAGCTTTTAGTGAATATGATAATCAGAACGCTCACAGTAGTACATAGTGTTTCATGAGACAAGTGTGCTGATCTTGGAGCCCAGTATCTGTCTGCTCGTGATTTATGTTAGTGAGGCTGTATGTGATAGGAGCAGTGACATGATGTGAGCAGAGTAATGAAGATAACTGGAATGAAGAGGCTGAGTGGTATATAGTGGAAAGAGCAGAGTCCCCAGCAGCTCATAATATATCTGGAGATGTGGGTTAGTGGGGGCAGTGCTGTGTGTGACAGGAGGAGCGTAGTGATCTCAGGAGGGAAATGGAAGCAATGAGAAGCCATAAACTGAGTATTCTGTAGTGTAAGGATGTGGTCTCCGAGCAGCACAGAGTATATCAGGAGACAAGTGATGTCTTAGTAAGCACATGGCTGCATGTGACGAGTGGAGTGTCTTGATGTGAGGAGGGGAAGCAGTGAGGAAGTCACAGACTGAGTGATCTATAGTGTAAGGAGAAGGTCCCCTAGCAGCGCAGAGTATATCAGCAGGTGAATGGAATGCCAGCAAGGACAGGCCTGCATATTACAGATACATGATGTGAGGAGGTGAATGGAGGAAGCAGGAAGCAACAGACTGAGAGTTATATTGTGGACGGAGCTGGGTCCCCAGCAGCACATAGTATATCAGGAGATGAGTGATGTGCCTGTACAGGGCTGCATATGACAGGTGCAGTGACATGATGTGAGGAGGAGGACGCAGGAAGCCTCAGACTGAGAATTATATAGTGGGAGGAGCAGGGTGCCCAGCAGCACAGAGTATATGAGGAGATGAGTGATGTGCCTGTACAGGGCTGCATATGACAGGTGCAGTGACATGATGTGAGGAGGAGGACGCAGGAAGCCTCAGACTGAGAATTATATAGTGGGAGGAGCAGGGTGCCCAGCAGCACAGAGTATATGAGGAGATGAGTGATGTGCCTGTACAGGGCTGCATATGACAGGTGCAGTGACATGATGTGAGGAGGAGGACGCAGGAATCCTCGGGAGGAGCAGGGTGCCCAGCAGCACAGAGTATATGAGGAGATGAGTGATGTGCCTGTACAAGGCTGCATATGACAGGTGCAGTGACATGATGTGAGGAGGAGGACGCAGGAAGCCTCAGACTGAGAATTATATAGTGGGAGGAGCAGGGTGCCCAGCAGCACAGAGTATATCAGGAAATTAGTGATATGTTAGTAAGGACAGGGCTGCATGTGTCAGGGGCAGTGACATGATGTGAGGAGGGGAATGGAGGCAACAGGAAGCCACAGACTGAGAGTTATATAGTGAAAGGAGCTGGGTCCCCAGCAGCACAGAGTATATCAGGAGATGAGTGATGTGCCTGTACAGGGCTGCATACGACAGGTGCAGTGACTTGATGTGAGGATGAGGACGCAGGAAGCCTCAGACTGAGAATTATATAGAGGAAGGCCCAGGGTATTCCAGGTGCACAGAGTATATCAGGATATAACTGATGTATCAGTGAGGACAGGGCTGCATATGACATGATGTGAGATGGATAATGATGGCAGCTGGAAGCAACAGACTGAGAAATAGGTAGCAGGAGGTGCAGGGTCTCCCAACTGTACAGAGTAGTGATATGAGGCTCCAGTCAAACTAATGAGATAAGATTGTGGTGTGAAGCACAGCTCTATGGGAGCAAATTCATACATCCAACTACTTTCTACATAATCATTTGGCTGAGTGACACTAGTAGGGTGAGTGCTGTATACAGTGTGGTTATATAGGTAACATTGTGCTTTCTTAGTCTGTAGATTCCAGCCTTGGGGGCCTCTCCAGATCCAGCACCGTGGCTAGCCTGGACACTGACTCTGCCAAAAGCTTTGGTAAGTTCATGTCCTTATTGGTAAACAGGGCCCTGCACCTTGTTACAACTTTTGATGTTCTAGACCAGTACTTCTCAAATCCTGTCCTCGGGACACACTAACAGAGCATGTTTTCCAGGTTTCCTCACAGAATCACAAGGGCTATAATTAGAACCACCTGTGGATGTGTCAGTGAGTAATGAATACACCTGAGCTCCAGCAAGGAGATATGGAAAACATGCACTGTTAGTGTGTCCCGAGGACTGTATTTGAGAAGCAGTGTTCTATACAATTCAGTCTAACAGTAACTGATAATCTATTATTCTCTGTGAGATGATGGCACACCCGGGTTGGACTTTCATTTCTTCTACAAATAATGCCAATTTCAGACGTTGCTCAGTCATTATTATGTCACATTATATCATACAGAAACTATGTTTTCATCCGTGTATGCATAATGGCTTGCAACTTCTGCCCTATTCCTTTCTTTAACATATATGTATTTTGTGTGTGTGTGTGTGACTTGTACGTACACACATGCCTCATGTGATCAAACACATGGCTACTAGTGAGGAGGCCATTGCTGTACCTTACCATGTGAACGCTGATAACGTAATAGATTTCACAGTGCTGGTCTCCAATATATTACGTGTACAATTTATGTATGTATATGCTATTTTATCAAAGGCACCAAGACTCCTTAGCGGAAAATGTATATTACAGCACAAGCAGGAGTATAATGTACCAAACTGGAGAGAGGTGTGCTCTGGGGGCTGCTATGAGCCAAGATAAGAAGTGTATAGCAGAACTCAGTACCAGCCATTAGTATAAAATGGATGTACACGGTACCTTAATATGGTTAAAAAACAGAATTCTATATAATAATAGAACTTAGAATGTGTAGATAGAGGACCTCATTCAGAGCCGCTCACATGCTCGCTCTGAATGAGGGCGGCCGCTTCCATTTTCTGAGCCGGCCTCCTGAACGCTCGCTAGGCTGTGGGTTACCACGCACAGCTTAAACGAGCGACCAGGATGATGCCATCGCGACCATCGGGGCTTGCGACGAGACTCTTGAGGTAGGGTCTCGTGTGCCGCAAGTCCCAGAGAGCTTTCGGTTCTAATAGAGCCGGAAGCTCTCCCACTGACATCGCTGGTGATGTCAGTGGGAGAGCTGGGGTGATGTCAGTGGGAGAGCTGGGGTGATGTCAGTGGGGCCGCCCACAGACGGCAGGCGTTCGCTTGGGAACGCCTCCGTTTGTGAAGCCACCCCCCCGCCACGCCTACAAAACGGGTCGAGCTATCGATCAACATCAACAGCCGCCCCTTTTGTAGTGAGCCACGGAGCAAGAGAATTTCTCTCTTGCTCCGGGGCTGGCGCTCGCGCAGTGCGGCCCCTGCGCGTGCACACAGCCATACATCGACCCGCTTGCGAGCACTCAAGTGCTTGCGAGCGGGTCTGAATGAGGTCCAGAGACTCTTGTAAAGGGAAACTGCAGCAGTTTATTGTGAGGAAGCTGAGATACTCAGGGAAACGTGTCAGGCGGCCATTACTGTGATACACACAGATACTTCTGCATCCTATCTCTGCTGTTGGGTTTTGGCACCCAAACTTTGATTCAATTGCTGTTACATCCAGTCGCCTGTACTTACAGCTGGTGATATTACACCACTTCACTTTCTAATTAGAGACTCCAGCCACACAGATCTCTGGAGAACTCTATACTCCTATCCAAGTGCTGCAACTTCCTATTACTAGAGCCTATGTCCTGTTATACAGCATTGTAGCGGATGTGATTAGATTATTGCTGTTTTTTCTTGTGCACAGATATATGTGATCTCTTTATTATACTTAGGAGTTTTTATTAAAACCATTTTCACTTTCTTAAACCGTTACCCATATAACTATATACCTGAGTATATCACCATTGCTATCTTTGTGTAGCTCATGTACACTACATTCTGCTGAATAGATCATTTAATCCAACTGACTTCACACATCTCACACTGTTCCAAACCCTCCTTCTTTTCTAATGTACCAAACTAGCTTCTTTTATGTTAATAGCTGGCAGTATATATATATATATAGTTAGTATTGTATTTGGTTATAGCACAGCATAAATTAGCAACTCTCACTAGGGGCCGTATTCAGTTGGCTGCGTAAAGACCCGGACTGTTCGCCTGTTGTGCTTTCCACCACATTCACCTGTTTGGGAGGCAAATTCGCGGCTTGCGTGTCCCCGCGTTTTGCCCTGTTCAATTGCAGAATAGGTGAATGCAGAACAGGCGGAAAGTACTGAATAGAATAGAACAGTATGTTTTGGGGAAAATAAATGGTCCAGTCAAATTTGGGGTACTTGAAAATGGGTGCTAGCATATTTTTGAGTCTCTAAAGTGCACTTTAAAAAAAAAAAAAAATGTGAAAAATCCACCTGCTGCATGCACCTGCAATCCTAAAACACCTGCCCCATCAATACAGCCCCCCCAAGAAACCTATTTCGCTAGTTTTTATCCTTGTCCCCCCACTTTTTTCATTTTCTCCCCAAAAAGGCCATGTCTTTTTTAGGGCTGTTTTTAGGGGATTTCTTTTTTATTTTTTGGCTGATTTGTCCTTTGGGGGGCGGAAAGGTTGTCCAAAGGGTTCTGAATAAATTTTCCACATTTGCACCCCAAAATAGAGATTTTGCACTTTTTTCCGCCTGCCATTCATTGGAGAAACGTTTCCGCCTCTTACAATGCATTGAGTTTCCGCTTAGGCGAAAACGTCCTGGAATTGAATATGGAGATAAGCCGCTAACAGGCGAAAAGCGACAATAGGTAAAACGATTAAGGCTTTTCGAATCTAATTGAATCCGGCCCTATATAGGAAAAGTGTCTTGCCACAATAAACAGCATGGTTGGTGTAATGGTTAGCATTGCTGCCTCACAGCACTGAGGTGTTGGTTTCTATTCCCACTGCGGCCCTAACTGTGTGGAGTTTGTATGTTCTCCCCTTGCTTGCATGGGTTTCCTTTGGGTACTCTGGTTTCCTCCAATAACCAAAAATATATAAAATAGATTGTTAGCTCCACTGGTGCAGGGACTGATGTGAATGACTGAAATATTCATTGTAAAGCGCTGCAGGATAGGTGTGCACTATATAACTGGTAATAACTACTATAACCCTTTCATGGGACTGAATTCCTCAAACTGGCGTTCTAGGTTCCCTGGTTTACATACAATGTTAAAGATGGATGTCGCACTCATTGCACTCTTGGGGCCTGATTCAGACCCGTTCGCTAGATGTGTGTGCTCGCAAGCGGCCCGATGTTTTGCGTACGCGTCGTTGTGCGTGTGCATGAACTACTCACTGTGATCTCATACCACTCGCTCACCCTGCAAAGACAGCCCAGTGTAATGAGTGAGAGGAGAGGCCGTTTGTGGGTGGTAACAGGGGCAGGACACTAATGACGGGGGGTTGGCGATGCGAACGCAGGCGTGAATGAGTGTTTCAACGCCGTTTCAGAGGCGTGCTTAATTAACAGGCAGCGTCATAGTACACATCACTTGCCTTTTTTTTACACTGTAATGCTCGCAGAGCTTGCGGTAGGGTAAGGTTACCACAAGCACTGCGTTCGGATCCGATGGTCCTCGATGTACAAATGTTTTCATACACTTCCTGGAGATGACGTGTGCCAGTAGGCGTCTGTACATACGCTAAGGGGTGTCTGCATACGTGGGTGTCTGCAAAGTGGGTGTGCTTATGCCTTGGCGAGCGATCGCATCCCATGACGTCAATTTGGAAAATTTGCTTTCGCTTAGTGCGAGCGTACGCATCTAGCGACCGTGTCTGAATCAGGCCCTTGGTCCATTGCCTCATTAATTAAATTACAGTGTGTCATTTCCAGTGGTGCAGGAGAAGGGAGCGCCACCTGTACTGCACAGTACTTACTGCACACACAGACTCCTGGCAGCACACACAGGACTATCACTACCCGCAACACAAAGTTCCACCAGCTCATAGTTCTCATACACACACAACACCTCCTCCTCCTAACCATACTTATAGTAGTGCAGCAGAGGGGCCACTGGGACCAGTTTGACGTCCTCCTATTATCTGTTATCAGAGTGAATGCAGCTCAGTGACATCTAAGTAACAGGTATTCTCATCATCTGTAGGTTACCTTTAATACTGGTACTCTGCCCTAGTATGAACTTATGCTTCTCTGTGCTCCCCAACTGTGGGACCACGGACTACTTGTGTGGTGTCTGGAAGGTTTTATTATCTTACACACAGATGACCACCATCTAAAGACTGACATACACACAGAGGGACATCACCTAAAGGGGCCTATCCATTAGCAGATAATTTGAACGATATATCGTTCAGTCGTTCAATTTATCTGTCATGGATAGGCCCTGAACGATGACAGATGCGCACTCCCGCGGCCGACAAATTGTGTCTTTCGTCTCTCCAACATGTTGGTCAATTATCGCTGACAGATATTGGGCAGCCACGCCCCTGGCACACCCACCAAAGGGGGCGTGCTGTCAATCACCATCGACAGCACGCCCCCTTTGGTGCGAGACCCATAACGACGGCTTGGCCATCGTTATTCGGGTCTCGCGCATGTGCACGACAGAGCCGCCTCCATTGTGCGCATGCGCACTTGGGCAACATCGACCGCGAGCGGGTCTGAATCACGCCCAGTGGGCCATGACCTAACGGCTGCCATACACACAGCGGGCCATGACCTAACGGCTGCCATACACACAGCGGCCCATGACCTAACGGCTGCCATACACACAGCGGCCCATGACCTAACGGCTGCCATACACACAGCGGCCCAGGACCTAACGGCTGCCATACACACAGCGGCCCAGGACCTAACGGCTGCCATACACACAGCGGGCCAGGACCTAACGGCTGCCATACACACAGCGGGCCAGGACCTAACGGCTGCCTTACACACAGTGGGCCAGGACCTAACGGCTGCCCTACACACAGTGGGCCAGGACCTAACGGCTGCCCTACACACAGTGGGGCACCACCTAACGGCTGCCCTACACACAGTGGGCCACCACCTAACGGCTGCCCTACACACAGTGGGCCATCACCTAACGGCTGCCATACACACAGTGGGCCATCACCTAACGGCTGTCATACACACAGTGGGCCATCACCTAACGGCTGTCATACACACAGTGGGCCACTGTCCTACACACACAGTAGGGCACCACCTAATGGTTGTCATACACACAGAGGGTCATCACCTAACAGCTGTCAATAACACACAGCATCACTACCGTACAAGATTAGGGATAGAAGCCATTGCGCCTACCCTACATAAAACTCTGGCTGCTGCAGTCATTACTCGGATGTAGTAAGCCTACAGAAACAAAAACCTCTTTGTGGTCATTTCCTATCTCCGCTTCATGGTGCTACCGTATACTGTGCCCAACACTCCCAAAGCCACAGTGGCCCTAACCACCATTAATGCTGCTAAATTCCTCCCCCTTTACCAGTGTATCGTAGTGTCTGCCACACAGCCCAGAAAACATCCTGTTTCCTACACCCATTCATTGCCAGCACCCAGCAATGAGGAAGGGAGATGAGCACGTTGTGCTGCTAGGGCTGTGACAGAGCAGAGGCGGAGTTCTAGGACTAGGTCAGGTTAATGTTATGGAGCTGAGTTAGGGGTACAGCTGTGGTCTGAATAGAGCAGCTCTGAGGGGCGATGTGCTGATGGCTGCAGCAGTCGGTGAGTGGGGGTTACCTTGTGGTCCAGAGTTTGCATGGGGGAAGTACATTTGTTGTCTGGCCGGATATACTGCAACTCAATTCTAGTGGGTAGGGTTCTGCTGTGGTGCACTTGTCCCACCCCCCCCTATTTTATTTGCATGCAGCAAGAGATGTTACATGCCTGACATGATACATAATAGAAATATAGATCTGTAACACTATAATTAAAGTGCTACAACTTTATTTTGTACATCTCTCATGTAAATAACACATAAACAAAATCTATTTTCTGTCATAGAGATAGATGTATGAAGGACTTACATAACATCAGGTCACCTTATACACACACATTCCGCAGCACATATCCTGACCCACTGCTCCATGCTCCTTCCTCACTATCTACCCCATCTGTGTCGCCCCTGTCTGTCTGCCCTTCCCCTTTAGAATGTAAGCTCTTACGAGCAGGGCCCTTGTCCCTCACGTGCTTCTTCCCCTACTTATAGTATCATTTACTCCTAACTCCCCACAACGGCACCTAACACCTGGTTGCTGACGTCCTGCTGCTTGTGTTATGCAGCTGTGTGTATAAACCATGACCTTGTCCTGCATTGTTTTGTATTACTAGTAACTGTTTTTCTTCTGTGCTCATTTATGTACTGTGTAAGGCGCTGCGGAACCTTTGTGGCACCATATAAATAAAGGATGATAATAATCTGTGCCTTTTGTGATCTCATGGAACAAGCTGACAGGAAGCGACCTTCCTCTTATCGCTGCAGATGTAACCGACAGTGCAACACTGTACAGACTATGCAGCCTGCACACCACAAGCCATCGGCAAATAAGAGATTAAGGGGTAAATTTACTAAGCCTTTAATGGTGATAATGCACAAGCCAATTAGCTCCTAACTGCCATGTCACGGGCTGCGTTTGAAAAATGACAGGAGCTGGTTGGCTGGTACTTTCCATCCAATGCTTAGTAAATAGACCTCTTTGAGACGTAACTAGGAATTAGCGACTATCATCATTTTTGTACATGCCGTGATCCCTTAAATATTTCCTGTCTGCTGCCCACAGGACACGCCGGGGGTAATTCTGAACCGTGCGCTGAGTTTAAGGTGAAATATGTGGGATCCATTGAAAGAGTGAAGGCGGAAGAAAGCAAATCGCTCCAGGTGTCATTGGATCTCATACATTACATTGATAATGCACAGGTAACAGTCACCGTAAGGTGTGGGGCTGGAAATCTCCATAACAATGTGCAGTGAGGATGTGGAAGGTGAAATGTATGGAAGGATTTAACATCAAGCACCATTAATAAATGAGTTACTGTTAAATAACATCACATTTTGTGTAAAGAAAACATTATTTGAACCATTGTGTCAGATGGCTGAGATTTAATAATGGCATTGTTATCTTCTCAGTCCATGGAGAGACACTGATTACTATGGGTATAGAGTTACGTACTTTAATGTTACCAGCAGAAAGTTCAAGCTCCTCCCCCTCTATACTCCATTGGCTGCCTGGGAACTCAGTGTTGTCTAACAAAGCCCCCAAAAGACAGGTCAGAGTGTCCTAACTATGATAGCGATAAATGGATGAACATGAGCAGAAACACAAAGAGCGTGGAGGGAGGAGGGGAGGGTTGGGGACTGCAATGGACTGAAAGAAGGATTTAACATAGGTTCACAAATCCCACTTTCCATATACTGAGGGCGCCCCTATGCTGTCACTATGGGAGGGTATGGCCTCTTTAGATGCAGAAGTATTACTTCTGTAGACTTTTGTGAAGATGTACATGGAGGACCAGGTAGCTTCCCGGTACTTAGCTCAGCAGGAACCCCGTGCAGTGCTGCCCAGGTAGCTCTCTCCCACCTGGTAGAATGTGTCTTCACATTTTCAGGGATGGGCAGAACTTGTCAAGCTAAAGCTGGCATATTCACAAAGTGATCCACCTGGTAGTAGCTGCCCAGCCTCACCACATCGAACCAACAGGTTATCAGTTATCAATCTCTATGTCCATTGGTCCTGGGTCTGATGGACATAGGGTCCGATACAGACTTGTACACAAACCTATGGTTTGCGCACAACTCCAAAGTTAGAAGATCTGCACAGGATCTGTACTTGGCATGTGCATATCTTTTGCGAGCTCGAAGTGCTCAGATGGCGCTGCCTGATAGGCTGCAGCCATTTGTGGGCGGGGAGGGGTCGGGCAGCGTTCCGGAAAACGGGGGCGTCACGCTGCCAGGGTCTGCGTCTTCCGACGCAGATTTCCTAGCATTGGCTATGGTTCAGAGACTGCCATCTGAGTAACCTACGGGTTATTTAGGTGACCCATGGTCTTGCAAGTGATCCGCTGGCTGCATCCTTGGATGCAGCTGCCGATCACACAAGCGTGCAGGAGACGTCTAATTATGCCAGAAACCTCCTGCTGCATTAGCATAGGAAAATGGTATTGATGCTACTGACTGTCCATAGGGCCGGACTGGGCCTGATTCAGTTGTGGCGCTAATTGGGATCGCAGCTGCTGTACAGAAATACGCTGATGCTGTAACCGGCAGCAAATGCATTGAGACTCCCACCGGCGGCTTCACAGGGCCCACCAAGCGCGTACAAATATGCAGTCACCTTTGCATCATTAGATAATTGGCTATCTGATTAGTCTTATGGTCTCTAAGGATTCTGTCTTTGAACCTTATAAATACCCCTGCCTATACCTTCTAATATCCTTCCTATAAACCTCTAAGGATGACGCTAATTTGCGTACGCAGTCATAAAGTAAATAAAGACTCCAGACCTAGAACCTGTGGTTCCAAAGCACAAAGTATTATTCAAGTAAAAGTATAGCAGTTACACGCTATGATCCTCATATAATCTTAGCGCAAAGAGATTATACAGACCCAAGTACAATTATACATACGCAGCGCTCTCGGGTCCAGATGTTAGGCATCAGCAAGAAACCCCTCGTCAGTCCGCATTCAGCACGAAGACTAGGAGCCCAGGGTCGGAACACACATATTTATACCCCCCAGGAATAAACAACACAATAGAGAAGTTTGTTGCTAATACCATTGGTCCTAAAGGAGAGGGCATATGTTACAAGGCATTTAACAGGTTGGTTCAAATAGACACAATCCAGCCTCTAACAACTGGTGGTCTCTGGTTTCCCGCCTCATGCAAATCCTAACAGTTGTTCATATAATGTACATTTTGTTGCTTGAAGTCTCTGCGGTCCATAAGTTGAGAATGCATGTTGCGATCTCTCCATCGATATTACCGGAATACTGTTGAGAGAGTACGCATCAGTACAATACCAAACATGGCTTACTTATCACGTATAAAACCTTAGTTACGAAATAACCTTTATTTCCTAGCAATGATAATAAATGTGCATACTCGAATCTTATACCTTAAAGCTTATGGAACCTTGTATGTGAATATGTAATGTGTGAGTATGTGGGGTTTGATGTAAAGACGCTAGTTATCTTGGGGCAGATGCGTGTGCATGGAGCTAATATTCAGCGTTTTCATACAGGGTCTTATGCATTCGCTAATATACGACTAATTAACAGCGCAATTGTGCGTATTAATGTGTGTATGAGAAATGGTGCACTTAAATCTCACTTAAACTCACAGTGATTACGCAATTATAGCATGAGCCTCTACAGGCACGTGAATTCATTAGAGCACAGAGATAACGCTGATCTGAAGTCTTAGAGAATCTGTGTGGAGGGAGACCACCATAGACCGACATGGGGAGCACTTCTTCACTCTCAGCTATTCCTAGAAGTGAACACCTAGCAGTGTGGAATGCTGAGCATTATAGTTCCATGACTTGCTCATGCCCCAGCAGCCCCCACCCTTTTCAGGCTCCAAAATACTGGTCTTTGTTCTCCCAGGGCCTGTGTAGATGCAAATTAGCACAGCTACAAGACCCAAACCTCAGATAACACTCTTGGCTTTGAAGGTATTTTATTGTAGGAAGCCTGCTAATGTAAGGTGCTACAAACGACCCTCTTGCTGTATTCGAGCAGGGCCACCTGGAGTGAGAGCAGACGTTATGTCCATGAAGCTTGTCTTCACAGGCTAGTTGTCACGTGGTCATTTGCTCTGTTTAGCTAATGCAATCCAATTTCGACATACTATACAGCCATTTCTGAAATATATCCTTTAGGGGAATTATAATAATACACACACTTTATCCAGAGCACCCAAACTACATAAAGTCATGAAATGGGCTTTTGATGAATCGCTGTAACTTATGGCGATGGTCACAGATGCAATCGCATGATGCTAATAGTAATATCGCCACATGTACTAAAGTGTGAGTTTATCTAAAATGGCGCGTAGGCGGCCATTCGCAAAATGGCGTCTTGCGATCTCATTTCCAAGATGGCGTCTTGCGGCCAGTCGCAAGATGGCGTTGCTGCGATCCAATTTTAAACTGATCTTGTCTCAGCCAATTATCCAGCTTCGACAGTCCACCCTTTGATAGCGAACAACATGCTATCGCAATCTGATTTTAAAATATAATTTAGGCTTACATTTATATACTATTTACAGAGGTATTCAATATGGGTGCGATAACATCGTTTTTGCGTTAATATCGGAGCTATGACGTCGTTATTGCAGGTTTTAGTTTTACACTGTATTCAATATGAAAGACTTATCGCAGTTTTGAAAAGTCTTTGATAAAAAACGGATATAACTTTTCACCATTGAATAGGTGTCGAAAAAAAGTGCAGAATTGGGGTTTAGGGGTGCAGACTTAAAAAAAATAGCCTGCACCCCTGGGACTGACATTTGAAAAAGAACTGTGTCAAAAAAAATATATAGGGACACCCCAAAAAATTAATTTTAAAATTGGGGTGAAAAAAAAAAGTGGTAAAAAATTGTTTAACAATAGGGAAATAGGTTCAGGGCTATTCTGCAAGGATGCAGCAGGTGTTTTGAAGAATAGAATTATAGCGGCAGGTGCACAAATGCAGAATTTTTAAAAACTTACTTTAGGGACATCAAAATATGCTAGTACCCATTTTCATGTACCCCAAATTTGATGGGACCACTTAAAAAAACAAGAAAAAAAACCTAAGTGCTCTTCTGCAACACTTCTTCAATGTCGGGAAAAAAACACCTGCTGCGGCTATTTAAATCCCCGACTTTCAATTAAAGGCTAAAACGGGGGTACCCATAGTGTTCCCCCATGTTTTTACAACTTTAGGGGGGTCTTACAATTATTTTAAGGAAAAATTCGTAACTTTACGCAAATCCAACTTCGGAGTTTCCCGTTTTCGTTAATTTTATATTGAATACGGGGATAAGCGGGAGCGCGCCCGATACTTTAACGCAGGTAAAAACTCCGATATGAAACGTTAACTTCGACAGTGAAGTTAACGTTTCATATTGAATACCCCTCTTAGTATTATTATGGGATGGCACAAGGTGGTTCTTAATCCATCAATAATGTGTCTCTGAGTGGGGACATAAAACTACTATTATACGCACACCGCGGATCTTGGAAGATCATGTGAAAGGTGTGGGGATACACCAGTCCTATAAAGGCAGTCTTGAAGGGGAAATTTGAGACTTTACATTATCTGAGCTGTTTTAAAATAACATTTCAATAATACATTCTATGCATGTCTAAATATAATACATTAAATGATGGTATTTTCTAGTTCAGGGTTGTAATGCAGTTCTGTATTTACCTCAGTATTCATACTGACCATCATCATGATTTCATTCTTTCGTTTTACTCTATTTTTACATTTTCCACACTTCAACACAATAGGAACACACCGGACACATATGCCAATTATTATGATGACAATCAGTATAAGGATTAAGAATTTGCCGATGCTGGTGATCACTTCCTGGACCCATTCCCCTAGACCTGAGAACCATTTCACTGGGTTCAGCCATGAAACCCATCCTTCTATCTTCTCCCCTACTTCAGCCACTAAAGCATTATGGTTCTTACGAAATTCCCATTTTAGCTGCAGAATTTCATCCATCTTCCGGTCTATCACTTCCTTAGGGTCGCTGGTATCATTGGTGACATAGGTGCAACATTTTACTCCATATTGGGTGGCCAACGTTACGCAATACCCTCCAGTAACAGCAGTTAAATAATTTAACACTAGCCTGTGTTGCACCAGTTCTTTCTTGTACGCTTGCAATTCTCTCCCTGTATACCTGAATGTGTCATCGTACATCTCGGTGATATTATCTATCAATTTAGCAAGTTCCTGAATATATCTAAAGTTTAATGCACTTCGAGCGATCCTGGTGGGATCCAATGCGACTAAAACTTGAAAGCCAGTTGTCTCACTAATTAACTGAGTGGCTTTGTGCACGTCAGCAGGTATCATATTTCGTTTGCCTCTGTGTTCATATTGTGTGTGAAGATATGGTGATAGTGTGTTTTTATGTATACCAAGCATTTCAACATGTGTGAGGGTCATAACCTCTGGGACTACTCTTCCCAGGTAACACAAAACTCGGGGAGAACCACTTATACGTTTTTCTTCCACATATAAAATATACATTATCAGGGAGAACATAAGGAATGGTATGCATCATTATCATTAAGCATATTTCCCTTGCAAACAATTCTATTTCTGGGTCTTCCATCTGGTACATGCAAGTTTCTGGCTGTATTATTTTAGCACAATAACCATCTGGCACCTTACCAATAATTTCTTTGGTGGAACTCAATGCATACCGATAGCTAAAATGTCTCCCACTAGATTTAATTGAGCGTAACAGATCATGGTTTATGGACTCATTATCAGCTCTTTCTGAGAAGGTCATCGTCTGATTATTCCCTGTCACTTCCCAACTCCCGGGTTTATTGGGGTTGGTTATGTTTAAATACAAAAGTGATCTATCTACTTGGAATTGATAGAGTTTGAAATGAGGTGGTTTGGATGAGAGGAATTTTCCCTTTCTGTAATTCTAAAATTTCCGTGATATTCAGCGGAAATTGCACCAACCCTACATTATGCTGTCCCTGTGGCACATGTGAACACACCCAGCAATCAGTTTGATTTAACACTTTGCCTACCATGCTATGATAATCCTCTAAAGGATACCCACCCCAGTACGGGTTATATTTAGGCTGGCACCGTTGGATACAATTCTCATCAACTAGGGACCCACAAAACTCACAAATACAGGAATCTTCAGACGATAAACTTTCACACCGTCCCCGAGTATCCGGAATAACAGCTCTCTTAACAATAACAGTACTAAAATTGGTCAGACACTCCCCTTATTGGCATAGCACTCCTCCTGACTCCACTCCATCAGCACTGCCATCAGCTCCCATCTCCTCTATCGGTCCTCCATCACAAAAACTGGGTATCCCCAAACAGATCATCACGACAGAAACTCTGGAAGAAAGAACTAGGATGACCACAGCAGACCACTCCATTGCTGGGAGCACTGATCTACACATTTCTTTAGCTCAGGTATCTCACTGTCACCTTTTTAATCCTTCCGGCACAAGCTCGCAATTGACAGGTCCACGTTATCGGCCTCGTCTCCGCCTTGTATCTCCACCGGTTGGTTAACCTCCCTATAGTGAGTGGAATGGACCCACGTATCTTCCCCGGCCACCCTTTGAGGATGTGGTACTTTGTCAACAATCGTCAGATACGGACCTTTCCACCAATCAGTCAAACGACCTGAGCTAAAAAGATTCTAATCACAACAAATTCCCCAGGTTTGACATCATGACAGTTTGCATTAGACATGTTAGTTAATAACACTTTCAATTTCTGTTATTCTTAGTCATCTTCGTATCTCAAAGGGGGGACAGATAAAAGAAATGACAGTCTGGAACGATCTTGGTTTTATTACCCATCACCTTACACATGTTCTGGGAAACGTCACCTGTAAAATGAGTCCCCCTATCACTTTAAATAATTCTAGGGATATAATATCTGCATACAGGTTCCTGCAATTAAATCTTGTTATTAATAGCTACTGCTCTAAATAATGCCTGGACCCCTGGGTTAGATAGTATTCCGAGTATTTGACCTTAGCCTGGCATGGCTGCCGTTTATCCTTAGCAACCTTGTGTCCTGTGCGTGAGAGATAAAGCACAACAGTTAAATATAATTTAAACATGACCTAAATACAACAATAAATCATTTTACATTAGAACAGATCCATTGGCAGGTTGAAAAGATTGTAAACAGTCATATAAGGCCTGGGAGAAGATAGTGGGGTTGCCTATGTTCACTTTGCAGTACTTACTTATGTGTCCCACTTGGTGACAGTTAAAACATCTTTTTGAACGGGGTGGATGAAAGGATTGTTGTGGGAGTTGAGCAAGAGGGAAAGATGGTGGGTATGGGTAGGAATATGGAGGATAAGGGTATGGTGGGAGGTATGAAATTTGTGGGTACCATGGGACCTGTGGTTGTGTATGATATGTGGGGTAAGGATGTGTTTGCTGTGGTGTGGGATTGGTGAGGACGTGTAACTGTTCAGGTGCAAGTGTGTGTATAGTGCAGGTGTGTCTACTGGCTGTGATGTTACAGTCATTCCTTCCAGAGCTTGGATACTGACAGCCATTAGTTTTTTGCTCTGGGTCTCTCTCTTCTTTGAGATGTTTTTATCATGTTCTATGGCAGATTCTACGAGGGTATCTACTGTGACTCCCCTCCAGCCAGGCTGTGAGGTCTGAACCCGGGTAATATTATCTTGGTTTACTTGGTCTATTAAGGGAACGTCACCATCCAATACACAATCCGGGATAAATTTTGTCACGTCGGTATTGCGTGGTAGACAGGCCCTTAACACCACACGCCAATCTTTATTAGTTGGCTCATGTGAACTACCCAAATTCCTCAAAAATCTCTGACATTTGGCTAGTTCCTTTTTGTGATCGGGGAAATCATTTATGATGGAATTTAGTTCTGCTCTTGTCCAAGGACAATGCATTACTACTTCCCTCGTGGGCACTACACCGTTCGCATCTACATTTCCATTTGGAACAGTTATTGTCCGAATGGGATGCAGACCGGTAGCGCTGCTACCTTTGGCCTTGTTACCTGGCTGGGGGTTTAATGTGTTGCTGCTACGTTTGGTATTAACAACTTCCTCTACGGGTGCAGAGGGTGTTAGCACTTCCCTTACTGTTACTGATGGAGATGACGGCACCACTCGTGATTGTTGTGATGCAGCATCTATCATCTGTACAGCATGGGAAATGGCAGACATTACCATAGGCTCGTCATCCACATCATGAGCATTTTCTTTACAGTTGCTTAAGAGAGGGTACAAATTGCTTGTTACATTTTTATGGGTATTTTTGATAACTGTACTTGCACCTCCATCCACATAAGGTGGGGGTGGTGCGCGTGAACTGCTGGCAATACCTTCCGCAACGCTACTTTTCTGCACGTGCGTGCCATTTTGCGGCTCGCCCGCACTGCAAATCAGCGTCGCGGATGTATTCTCTAGCAATGCGCTGGCAATGCTAGTTTGCGACGCTTGCGCATTTTTAACCAACGCATCCCCTTCATGCTGCCACATCTTTATACATTCATAATATTTGACATTTTTCTCTCGGGAGCGCATCAGACTGATGTGATCCCGGACATTATCTAATACATCCTTATCAAAACTACCAATTCAGGGAAACGGTCTAACACTCTTCATCGTCATTTTAAACCATACATCACAATACCTTATTGCATAAGTACCGTACTTAGTATGCATAATACGACAGGCCGATCCAAATGGCGCTTCCATTAGCAGCACATCATTGTCTAACATCTCTATTGTTTGCGTGGCTCCCATTCTGAGACAATTCCTATGTTTTTCAATAAAGATTTAAACTGGTGAAAGACAGTCAAGATACTTTCACTTACCTGTGGACGATTTAAACGGCAGCGCCCACACACCTGTGAAGATTTGAAGAAGGCTACTCCACACACCCGGATAAGATTTAAGAAGGCAACTTCCACACCTATGGAAGTTTAAGTCGGCTACTTCCACGCACCTCTCTACAACAAAGACATGTACACCTGCTACTGTGTATAGAACGGTAAGCTGCTTAACCGAGCGGCTAGCACTTAGCCCTTAAAGGTCATACGGTAGGGAACAAGTTACCCCTACCAACAAATACTCACTGTTACACACTTTTTTCCTGCGCAGAAAAATACATGTTAACCCAGATATTGACAACAATTGAAAAGAATGTAAACCTCAACGGTTTTGTTTAAATACGTGGCAGCACGACCGGAAGTACGTATACGCTATTGTGCGACCAGTCGCATACACAATAATGCGACTACCACACAACCGTATGACAACCTTTAGCTGCGTACACAAAAGTGCGTCTTTACTGTGCGCAAAACTGCGACTCAACCACGTGTTCAATACTGCGGCACCCCTTTCAATGTTAGGTTCTATCAACAAAGGAAATCAAACTTTTTCCTCTCTTGTCCCTGGATTCTAGTCAGCGTGCCTGGCTCACACGAAAACGGGTAGCGATCTCTCAGCACCGAGCGGTTGCAGGTAAACCCTGCATGTGGCCACTCCACCCTTTGGTGAGAAATCGATAACCGTAAGTGCCGTGTGAGTGGGTAAGTGACTTCACTATGAGCCCCCAACTAAAGATTCTGTCTTTGAACCTTATAAATACCCCTGCCTATACCATCTAATATCCTTCCTCTAAACCTCTAAGGATGACGCTAATTTGCGTACGCAGTCATACAGTAAATAAAGACTCCAGACCTAGAACCTGTGGTTCCAAAGCACAAAGTATTATTCAAGTAAAAGTATAGCAGTTACACGCTATGATCCTCATATGATCTTAGCGCAAAGAGATTATACAGACCCAAGTACAATTATACATATGCAGCGCTCTCTGGTCCAGATGTAGGCATCAGCAAGAAACCCCTCGTCAATCAGCATTCAGCACGAAGACTAAGAACTCAGGGTCAGAGCACACGTATTTATACCCCCCAGAAATAACAACACAATAGAGAAGTTTGTTGCTAATACCATTGGTCCTAAAGGAGAGGGCATATGTTACAAGGCATTTAACAGGTTGGTTCAAATAGACACAATCCAGCCTCTAACAACTGGTGGTCTCTGGTTTCCCGTCTCATGCAAATCCTAACAGTTGTTCATATAATGTACATTTTGTTGCTTGAAGTCTCTGCGGTCCATAAGTTGAGAATGCATGTTGCGATCTCTCCATCGATATTACCGGAATACTGTTGAGAGAGTACGCATCAGTACAATACCAAACATGGCTTACTTATCACGTATAAAACCTTAGTTACGAAATAACCTTTATTTCCTAGCAATGATAATAAATGTGCATACTCGAATCTTATACCTTAAAGCTTATGGAACCTTGTATGTGAATATGTAATGTGTGAGTATGTGGGGTTTGATGTAAAGACGCTAGTTAACTTGGGGCAGATGCGTGTGCATGGAGCTAATATTCAGCGTTTTCATACAGGGTCTTATGCATTTGCTAATATGCGACTAGTTAACAGCGCAATTGTGCGTATTAATGTGTGTATGAGAAATGGTGCACTTAAATCTCACTTAAACTCACGGTGATTACGCAATTATAGCATGTGCCTCTACAGGCACATGAATTCATTAGAGCACAGAGATAACGCTGATCTGAAGTCTTAGAGAATCTGTGTGGAGGGAGACCACCATAGACCGACATGGGGAGCACTTCTTCACTCTCAGCTATCCCTAGAAGTGAACACCTAGCAGTGTGGAATGCTGAGCATTATAGTTCCATGACTTGCTCATGCCCCAGCAGCCCCCACCCTTTTCAGGCTCCAAAATACTGGTCTTTGTTCTCCCAGGGCCTGTGTAGATGCAAATTAGCACAGCTACAAGACCCAAACCTCAGATAACACTCTTGGCTTTGAAGGTATTTTATTGTAGGAAGCCTGCTAATGTAAGGTGCTACAAACGACCCTCTTGCTGTATTCGAGCAGGACCACCTGGAGTGAGAGCAGACGTTCTGTCCATGAAGCTTGTCTACACAGGGTAGTTGTCACGTGGCCATTTGCTCTGTTTAGCTAATGCAATCCAATTTCGACATACTGTACAGCCATTTCTGAAATATATCCTTTAGGGGAATTATAATAATACACACACTTTATCCAGAGCACCCAAACTACGTAAAGTCATGAAATGGGCTTTTGATGAATCGCTGTAACTTATGGCGATGGTCACAGATGCAATCGCATGATGCTAATAGTAATATCGCCACATGTACTAAAGTGTGAGTTTATCTAAAATGGCGCTTAGGCGGTCATTCGCAAAATGGCGTCTTGCGATCTCATTTCCAAGATGGCGTCTTGCGACCAGTCGCAAGATTGCGTCGCTGCGATCCAATTTTAAACTGATCTTGTCTCAGCCAATTATCCAGCTTCGACATCTCGCAGAATGGGTGCCTAAACTGAAACGTCAGAACCACTATATCTACATACAGGATCGCAGGTGCAGGCTACAACACCCCCCAAAAAAATGTCCGGGACACACATGCGTTTTTTGCGCCACTCCCTGTTATCTCCCCCATACGATCCCTGACCGTCAATCACTTTGCAAAATAACCCTCACAGCGAATGGTATAGCAAAGGTACCATGCATCATGCGCAGTGTGACCGCGGCGTAAATCTCCTAATAGCGTATATCTCTGAATCAGGCTCATAGTCGTCTTTTGCTGAATTACAGCTCCACCTTCTGGCAGTGGATGGTATGTGCTCAGCAGCTATGACAGGTTTTCTTTCCTGGAGTGGGATCATGACTTATAATGAGCGACCCTTTGAAAAGCGATCTGTTAGGATCTGTATAGAAAAATGTTGGTGTTTATGTCCCTTTAAATACAGTTAAAGTCCCTATAGGTTTTGATTAATGTCTTTTTCTTTATTTTAGCAAGATGGAAAACTTCCCTTTGTGCCCCCGGATGAAGACTTCATTATGGTCGTCTCAAAATATGGCATCAAAGTAACTACCTCCGACCAGTATGTAAGTGATTGTAACATATTTTCAACTGAAAAAGTTGCTGACTATTGCTTCTTCCTATGTATATATCTGGTGTCCCCACTGTCAGTTGTCATTCTCCAGATAGGGCATGTTTTCAGGATCTTCCTGCAGTACTTAGGCAATAAACACTTGTCTGTGTTTCAGGATGTGCTGCACAGGCACCCCCTCTATCTCATTGTGTCCATGGTGTGCTACGATGACGGGCTGGTGGCCGGGAAGAGTCTGTTGGCTCTGAAGACTAAAGATGCCAGCGAGGACCAGAGCAGCCTGTGGGTTTATCAGTGTAACAATCTGGTGGGTACAGGCTCAGTACAGTGTGTAGGTCACAGTGTCATTGTCTGAGCTGCACTAGAAAACTGCCTGATTGGCTGCTATGAGACCAGGCACCTTACTGCAGGATTGCCATTGCATAGATGTCCCGCAGTGCTTCCCTATGTGTTACAGGAAGGGTTACAATAAAAGTGTGACGTACTCTCATTATACAAAACTTCATATTCAACTCTCAACAAGCCACTAACCCTAAAATCTGTGTCTGCTTATTTAACATAATGCTAATATCATTCATTGATCTATGAATACGTTTGCTGTGCAGTGTATTGACATGCATACTCTATGTATTTTATTTAGGTGAAATTTTCTATTTGCCCTTATTCTAGTTTATCACAGAGTGTGTAATATCGCCCTGATACTTCCAAATAGCAGATCCGGTGATGTCCGTATGCAGCAGGGCCTGTGTACATGCCTCAGGTGCCCAATTACAAATAAGTAAAATGTGGAGTACATACACTCAGCTGGTCACACAAGCACAACGGTGCAATGACAGCAATTCTTAATGCTGCAATGACAGTGATGTTAATGACAGTAATTATTGCAATTAAAAGTGTCTCCCAAGACGTGCCTAACCCCTTACCTCTGCTTCCATAATGTGCCTCATCCCGCCTCCCCTTCCCTCTGCTCCCATAATGTGCCTCATCCCGCCTCCCCTTCCCTCTGCCCCCATAATGTGCCTCATTCCGCCTCCCCTTCCCTCTGCTCCCATAATGTGCCTCATGCCGCCTCCCCTTTCCTCTGCTCCCATAATGTGCCTCATCCTGCCTCCCCTTTCCTCTGCTCCCATAATGTGCCTCATCCTGCCTCCCCTTCCCTCTGCTCCCATAATGTGCCTCATCCCGCCTCCCCTTCCCTTTGCTCCCATAATGTGCCTCATCCCGCCTCCTTCTGCTCCCATAATGTGCCTCATCCCGCCTCCCCTTCCCTCTGCTCCCATAATGTGCCTCATCCCGCCTCCCCTTCGCTCCCATAATGTGCCTCATCCCGCCTCCCCTTCCCTCTGCTCCCATAATGTGCCTCATCCCGCCTCCTTCTGCTCCCATAATGTGCCTCATCCCGCCTCCCCTTCCCTCTGCTCCCATAATGTGCCTCATCCCGCCTCCCCTTCCCTCTGCTCCCATAATGTGCCTCATCCCGCCTCCCCTTCCCTCTGCTCCCATAATGTGCCTCATCCCGCCTCCCCTTCCCTCTGCTCCCATAATGTGCCTCATCCCGCCTCCTTCTGCTCCCATAATGTGCCTCATCCCGTCTCCCCTTCCCTCTGCTCTCATAATGTGCCTCATCCCGCCTCCCCTTCCCTCTGCTCCCATAATGTGCCTCATCCCGCCTCCCCTTCCCTCTGCTCCCATAATGTGCCTCATCCCGCCTCCCCTTCCCTCTGCTCCCATAATGTGCCTCATCCCGCCTCCCCTTCCCTCTGCTCCCATAATGTGCCTCATCCCGCCTCCCCTTCCCTCTGCTCCCATAATGTGCCTCATCCCGCCTCCTTCTGCTCCCATAATGTGCCTCATCCCGTCTCCCCTTCCCTCTGCTCTCATAATGTGCCTCATCCCGCCTCCCCTTCCCTCTGCTCCCATAATGTGCCTCATCCCGCCTCCCCTTCCTTCTGCTCCCATAATGTGCCTCATCCCGCCTCCCCTTCCCTATGCTCCCATAATGTGCCTCATCCCGCCTCCCCTTCCCTCTGCTCCCATAATGTGCCTCATCCCGCCTCCCCTTCCCTCTGCTCCCATAATGTGCCTCATCCCGCCTCCCCTTCCCTCTGCTCCCATAATGTGCCTCATTCCGCCTCCTTCCCTCTGCTCCCATAATGTGCCTCATCCCGCCTCCCCTTCCCTCTGCTCCCATAATGTGCCTCATCCCGCCTCCTTCTGCTCCCATAATGTGCCTCACCCCGCCTCTTCTCTTCACATACAAACTGCACACACAGTGTGCCTTCAAGATTAACGTCAAGCAGGTGAGGCAGCAGTGCTAACCACTACACTACTGTGCTGCCCATATTTATTATTATTATTATTTTTGTTACAAATTTTTTATTGACACGCATTTGAACAATGACAGCAAAGACAAAATACATATAATATAATACATAAAAGTCACCATTCAGTAAGTTCAGCAAGAGATGGAGTCCAACAGGGAGGTTGAAACCAGTGAATATAAAGAAGCACATTCATTCAAGAAGGTCCATTCATTAAACTATTCCATACAGCAGTAGTTGGGCCAGAAAATGCAAATAAAAAGCTAGATGAATGTATATACAGGTGCAGAAAATAAATCCTTATGGAGACAATATGTAATGATTACAACTTTATTCATTTTGTTTAAATGTAGCTTATTTTAATATACTACTTGGTACTTGGTGAGAATCAATATTATATATTCAGCCGCCGGTATTTCATAGCCATTCCCAAGAATACACCTTTCCCCAAACAACAATGGCTTATTACCCTTCATTTTATTGATGAAACAATGTGATTAAGTCTGTTCATTGCATTCTCTGTACAGGAGCACGCCCAAACCACCTGTCATTTTGTCCATTGCAGCCTCTGTACAGGAGCACGCCCAAACCACCTGTCATTTTGTCCATTGCATTCTCTGTACAGGAGCACGCCCAAACCACCTGTCATTTTGTCCATTGCATTCTCTGTACAGGAGCACGCCCAAACCACCTGTAATTTTGTCCATTGCATTCTCTGTAAAGGAGCACGCCCAAACCACCTGTCATTTTGTCCATTGCATTCTCTGTACAGGAACACGCCCAAACCACCTGTCATTTTGTCCATTGCATTCTCTGTACAGGAGCACGCCCAAACCTCCTGTCATTTTGTCCATTGCATTCTCTGTACAGGAACACGCCCAAACCACCTGTAATTTTGTCCATTGCATTCTCTGTACAGGAACACGCCCAAACCACCTGTCATTTTGTCCATTGCATTCTCTGTACAGGAGCACGCCCAAACCACCTGTAATTTTGTTCATTGCATTCTCTGTACAGGAGCACGCTCAAGCCATCTGCAAGGTCCTTTCCACCGCGTTTGACTCTGTTCTAACTGAGAAGAGCCGGGTCCCTGCAGAATGACGGCAAGCAGCCAGTAATCACACCAGCCGTGCCTTCCATACCAGGAGAGTCGCTATCCTGTCACTGTGACATATCAATGATGCAGAAGCCCGCCACAATGCAGGCCTAGGATACAAATTGTGTATCACATAGATATATTTTTGTATTCAACTATTGCTGCAGTTTCGGAACATTGTAGACATGACTCACAAACTTGTGTTTCTGGCAATTCAGAGAGTGTCCGATCTTCCATGTTCTGTAGACGGTATAAGATATTACGCCACCTACTAAACAGATGCTTAGTGGTGCATTGGTACAGTATTATCCATGTAATAATATATGTCAGGGTACCTATGTCTAGTGTTATCTTTATAATGTGAGAGCTGTCGGTACAATCTCTGAGCATTATATCCTTATAAGTTGTTCTTACAGTCCTATTGTACGATATAAGTTTGGCTGACCAGACACATCAACGTGTACAATGTATAGATGTACATTAAAGCGTATGTTCATTGTCTCCTGGGACACCCTCTGCCCTCTGTAAGGACAGGTTAGGGCTGAGGATCGCAGTAATGTTCCCCTAGCCATCTTCTCCAGCCATTCTCTTTTACAGCAAATCTCTAGTTCCGGACTATCTGACTTGCAGGGGGCTCTTGTGTGTTATCCCGCTGCCCATAATGCACTGTACATTTCCTCAGTGTCCTTCCATACAGATAGTATCACCTTCCCCTGCTGCTCGCACCTATGTGCCAGGTGCTGCTGATTGCATATATTTATAAATACACTTTCCCATTAGGTTTGCACAGTGTTGTCATTGCTGCTATATGAATATCTTTGTGACGTCTCCTAGTGTGCTTGATACGTCTGCAGATATAAACTGGGCGAGGGCGTGACTACGGAATGGCGGGCTCAGCTGAGATGTGCGGGAGAGTAAATACGCCTATTGTCAGACAGCTCTCTTGCACCAAGTATTACAAGTGCCCACTGACTGATGACTGCTATGAAACCAAAGGTAGGTATAGTGGCGGTGTGGTGGCAGAGATACGTACACCTGAATATTCGCCTTTAGTTCTGTGCACACAATAGGGTGTAATTACAGCCGACGTGCTGCATTGGCCCCTTAGTATCCCAATACATTTATTGTTTCTGCTGCTTATGTACTTACAGCGATTTGGAGTTAGAGTTTAGTAATCCATTTATCAGCTTCAGTCTTTGCTCACCTGATTCCCCTTGTTACATATTTTACTACATTCCTTGTATTTCTTCCAATGTTTTCTTATGTAACCCCATTGGTTGAATTGAATCCTAGAAGTGCTCTTGCTATGCAGTCTGTAGCAGCGATGTCACTGGTTCCTACGGAGTTGATAGGATAAAGGTACATAACAGGAATACATTAGCCCCATGTTACCTTGATGTTAAACATGTTTCACTCTGTGCTCCAGTTCTGTCCTCTCTCATTGCATTACAATTTGCCACAGTGCTTCTTATAGAAATGCAGGTTGGTTTTTAGCTCAAGCTATTTTGTAGCCTATTAAGCTTTTTGGAACACACTGGGGATATTGTCATTGGGTTATTTATCCAACTCTAAAGATCAGGAGCTAAATTTACTAAAGTGAGAGTTTTTAGAATTGGAGATGTTGCCCATAGCAACCAATCAGATTCTAGCTATTATCTTAATCTAGAAGGTGCTGGTTAAATGTTAAATGGAATCTAATTGGTTTTTGGAGCTTGCCTGTAATCGCTAACCATAGCTCTTGCCATTGGAAGCGGGCTATCGGAGTGCAATAATTTATTCCTTTGCTTTATATCTGTTAGTAAAGGTCACGAATATTTATTGTGAAATATGCGACTATTCTGAAACATGCTGCGTGTCTTCTGTATCCTGAGGTCATTGTATACTTAAACTACAAAGTTTTCTGCTGAAATAAAAACAAATGTGTACTCCTTTTTTTTTTTTTTATAACTTTCCCCCAAATATTTTTGTTATGTGAGTGATATGAGTTGTGTGTGAGTATGTGCATGGACATGAGTGGCTGGAAGGTGCAGAGCACATGCGGTGCCCCATATTGGTGTTTCTCACCATCAGGGCCGGATTAAGGGTCACATGGGCCTGGGGCTGAAAATGTTCTTAGGGCCTATATGGAAAAGGGGAAGATATGTGACATCACTATGTGGGTGTGGCCAGAGCCATGTGGGCGTGTACAGCCCCACTGTATCATTAAATACATTAAAATAGAAAACTTGCATCATTTTGTGAGAAAACCAAAAATACAATATTAATACTTAATGATTTATCGCTGACTGTGATACTAGTTAGGCCAAGCCTGGCCAAACTGTGACTCTCTCCAGTTATTGTGAAACTACAAGTCCCAGCATGCTTTACCAGCTGAACAGTGGTAGGGTGTAGTTTCAAACAGTGGTGTCACTAGGGGGTGCTGCCCACACCGGGTGACTCCTAAATAGCAGAGCTGCTCCTGCTGTATTGAGGTCACCCCCTTGGATTGTGTCACCAAGTGGCGAGCAGTGGTACTGGATGACGCACGCATGTACGCGTCATCCATTCCACACCCCGCTTTGGATGGCGTGACACGCGGTAACCATCAGGTTACTGCACATCTCTGAATTAGCCCCTATATTCCCTACCACATACACAAACTAGGTTTTTTTTGCTTGGTAGCCAATTAACCTTTCAGTATATACTGTATTTGGATTGTGGGAGGAAACCCACGCAGACATGGGGAGGACAGATCAACTCCACACAGCTAGGGCCAGAGTGAGAATCGAACCCAAGATCTCTGTGCTTTCAAGGTATTGCACAACTGTAAGTCGTAGTATGCACTAACAGACATATTATACGGCATATTGCGCCTACTCACTGCCGATAGATTTAAACTCTGACTATTGGTTTGTTCAAATTTATGCTGACATGGAAAGACAGGATGTACACCTGCTGATAAGGAGTTCTATGTGGCTATGTGGGAAGTAGCGGAGATGAAAAAACAAATGTTGGAATGGAAGGTCATCGTCTACATTCTCAGAAATAATGACAGAACCTCAATTATGTGTCAATGAATGTTTAGCATTAGTACTTATTAATAATACAATGCTGCCCTCTTGCTTCTAATACAACTAATAGCTCCCAGTGTATACTATTAATCAAATTGTTAGAAACGATTACGCATAAAGAATCATATTGTAGACACAGACTATTTATCTGTTCAAATAATGAATGCAAGGAAAGTAGCCTTTTTAAAAAAACAGTTATATTGTACTTATTAAATAAGTAATATATAATTTAAATACATACATAAACACACAGTAGATAATACGATAAGACCTTGAAAAATATGATGTTTTCGGTCATAAAAAATATGTATCCGTGTCAAATGTCTCTTGGTCTGCCAGAACACAAATATCTAGAAGTAGTACTACTTATTCCACAATCTAATCTGTATTGTATTCCAATTAATATTGTATGTAAGTTTATTAATCAAATTGTTAGCAATGATTATGCCTGCTCAGAAATGATAAGATAGGTAATGAAGAAGCTATCTAAATCCCTGTCAAGCCTAATAAAGTTAGAGTACTGTTTGAACACTATGGGGCATATTCAATAGGCTGCGAGAATAGCAAAAACCCCTCACGTGAGAGGTTTTTCCTGCAGGTGCGGGTTTTTGGCTATTCTATTAGGTGCGTGTTTTGGTTTTTCTTTTAAAACATGCGCCGGGAGGTTTTCATTCTCGCACCTGAGCAAGCGTGATTTTTCCTAAAATCGATGATTTTAGGTAAAATCACCGGGACTTGCCCTGACTCCCCCCCCCCCCCCCTCCCCGAGGACTCATTAAGCAATTGGAAGTGTCCAATTAGTTTAATTAGTCCTTAATTACTTACCTTCGGCAGCGCTGTCTTCTTCATCCTGCGTCGGGGAGCCGTCTCTTCTGCAGCAGGGGTGAGTATGTGAGTGTGTGTGTGTGTGCATGAGTGCCACTCCCAGCATTCCCTGGGACTCCCAGCAGCCCCCTCTCCAGTAAGAGAGAGGGGAAGCAACCGGGAGCCGTGGAGAACCCTGCGCAGGTAAGTGTTTTTTTTTCTACTTCAGGGTCCATAGGGGTCCACAGGGTGACCTTGGGGTATAGCTGGATCCTGGATCCTCGGGCACCACGGAGTTAAAGCTTTCAGCTGCTCCCAGGATGCACTTGGGTCCAACCTCCCCTATACCCCGCCCCCGAGCCACATACACCTCAGTTTTAGATGGTGCCCGGCCGGAGTCGGGTCACCCTGCGGGGTGGGCTGCAGGAGCAACCCCCTAAAGCTTTTAATTTTTTATTTAACTTAGTTAAATTTATTTATTTATTTTTTACTACAGTTTTTCTCCAGAGCGGCAGCGCTGGGCTGTCTGTACAGACGCCCACGCTGCCGCTCCTCCCTGCTGGCGCCGCGACACCAGCACTGAACTGGGGATCGCGGCGAGGGAAGCCAGAGTCTGTACTAGCCGGACTCTGGTTTCCCCCGGGACTGCTGCCGGAAGACGCCGGGAAGATCAGGTAAGCCGCGCACCGCTGATTAGCGGCGGTGCGCGGGTTCCTTTCAAATGCAGTCCCATGCCCCCGGTCTAGGGGACAGACCGGGGGCGCTAGCGGTGGCGGCGGGCCCCCCCTCCAGCGGAGGCATACCCTGCCAGACCACTAGGGTTAATATCGCGGCAAGCGGGATGCCGGCAACCCGGGGGTTAATATGCTAGCCAGGGGAGGAAGCCTTCCCTGTCTAGCGGCTCCTCAGCTCAGCGCACCTTTCAGCTCGTAGTCTGGCGTTGCTGAGCTGCAGATTACTCGGGGGACTCCTCCTCTGAGGTCTCCAGCGGCCATTTTCTTACTGGCAGCGCAGATACTCTCAGGGAGCACGCGGACCGGTCCCCCTGTGTACCTCTCCCCTGCAAAAGGACAGTGTACACAGCGCTATAGCCCTCCCAGACACTGAATCTGGGAGGTTGATTGTAGTGGAAAGGTGCAGTGAGTATATCTTCCTGCATGTTATGTGACTTTTGCTAGTGCTGCCTGACTGTGTCTTTTTTCTACTTACTGTCAGCCTATACCTATCCCTTTCCTTCTCCTACAAGCCCTACAGGTGTGCGGGGGAAGGGTGTTTCTACTGACCTCACCTATATAGATCACGTATTTGTGAGGTCCGTCACATACAGTTGTGTGCTACACGGTGCCATATTGTGGGCTGTTGTCCAGCACACGGGTGAGTGCGCACGTTTTCTTCCAACGTCATGTCCGAGGAGGAGATTGAGCACTCCGGGGCTCCGGTATTGTTCTCCTGCAGGCGCTGTTCTGCAGGAGTGGATAGGGAGGATTTGTCACAGGACGGCCTGTGCGGACGGTGCCAGGCGCTCCCTTGTATGTCTAAACCTCCCATGTCGCAGGAGCCACCATGGGCGATGTTTTCCCAGGTGCTGGTGTCCATCGCGGACCGTCTGTCGGTCCCGACTGCCGCCCCTACTACGGCGTTGCCCCAGCCTGCCATCCCCCGGGTGTCCCACAATTATTGCAGACTCCCCCGGGGTCTCAGCCTGTTGGTCCCTATGCGGGGTTGCCAATGTATATTCAGTCACCCCTGTGGCACAGCAGGCTGTGGTGCCGTTTCAGGCTCCTGTGGCAACTCCTCCACCCTGGGTGGATGCGCTTTCCCACACTGTCCAAGATTTGGCGGCAACATCTTCGGCTTTTCAGTCGATGTTGCGCAGTGACGTGCCCTCCAGGGCATCTAAACGCTCAGTCATGGCGCAGGCTGCGCATCTTCCGGATTCTGAGGGGTCCTCGGATGATGGTGAGGTGCAGGATGACTCAGCCTCAGATGCCTCAGTCCAGGAGGTAGACACTAAGTCTTCCATCAATGTGCGGGCTCTGGTTAAGGCGGTGCGGGCCATTCTTCAGATTGAGGATGAGGCACCCGCTCCCAAGTCGAGGTATCCTAGTTTTAAAAGAGCTAAGGTTACTTCTGCAGCGTTCCCCTTGTCTGATCAGTTGACTGATCACATGGCGGTGGCCTGGCAGACACCCAGTAAGCGTTTCCTGCCACAGAAACGCTTGGCGTCCAATTATCCATTCCCGGAGGCGCATTGTAAGAAATGGGAAACTCCGCCTGCAGTCGATTCCCATGTAACACGCTCATCAGGAGTGCTACTTTGCCATTGCCGTCTATATCCTCGCTGAAGGATCCTACGGACAGGAAGGTGGAGACTTGTTTAAAGTCTATTTATTCTCTCTCAGGTAGCCCGGCCGTCCATGGCCATCTCCTGGGTGGCCAAGGCCATTGAGGGGTGGGCCAACGCCTTGGAGGACGCGTTTACGGATGAAGCTCCGGCCGTCCAGAGGGCGTTGTTAGGACAGATGAGAGATGCCGCCTCCTACATTGGAGAAGCATCTTTGGATGCTAGCCTGTCGACCTCTACGGTTTCGGCGGCAACAGTGTCTGCTCGTAGATCCTTGTGGTTGCGGTCTTGGAGAGCAGACGCGGATTCAAAGAAAGGCTTGGAGGCCTTACCTTTTAATGGAGAGTTACTATTTGGTCCGGACCTGGACAAAATAGTAGATACCCTGGCGAAATCCAAGTCAGCCTTCCTCCCTTCAGCTACTACACCTGCTAAGGTCCGGAGCTCGGCCTTTCGTTCCTTTCGGGTTCAGGGCAAGGCAAAAGGTCAGTCCTTCCCGAGGCAGTCCGCACCCAAGACCGCCTCAAAGCCAAAGAAGCAAGCCTGGAGTGCTAGGCGCCCTTCTTCCAAGCCAGAAGATAAGCCTTCTGCGTGATGGGACGGGCCTCCCTCTGGGGGACCCCAGAGTGGGAGGCCGACTTCTTCAATTCGCCCAGTGCTGGCACAATACCACCACGGATGCCTGGGTGCGAGAAGTGGTCTCCCAGGGGTACGCCCTGTCTTTTCGGCACAGGCCGCCTTGCCAGTATTTTTGCACAAGTCCTTCTCAGGACAAAACCAAGGCCTTGCAGGTTCAGGAAGCCATAGAGGCCTTGCTGACGGCGGGGGTCATTATACCCGTACCACAGTCTCAACGTGGGATGGGGTATTACTCTACGCTGTTTCTGGTGCAGAAACCCAATGGCTCTCATCGCCCCATCCTCAATTTGAAGTCCCTGAACAGGTTTCTCAGGGTTCCCAAATTCAGGATGGAAACTTTGCGTTCCATCATTCTGGCAATGGAACCGGGGGATTATATGGTCTCCCTGGATATCCAGGACGCCTACCTCCATGTGCCTATAGCAACATCGCACCAACAGTTTCTGCGGTTTGCTATTCTCCACAACCACTACCAATTCAGGGCTCTACCCTTTGGTCTCTCCACGGCACCAAGGGTATTTACCAAGGTGATGGCGGTCATGGCGGCTCACCTTCGGAGCCAGGGGATACGGTTGCTACCGTATCTAGACGACCTCCTCTTGCTGGCAAGCTCCCCGGAGGTACTGATCCAGCATCTCCACCTGACGGTCGCTTGTCTACAGGTGCACGGCTGGTTGATCAACTGGAAGAAGTCCTCCCTCATCCCATCACAGCGGATGGTTCATTTGGGGGCCCTGCTGGACTCTCGTCAGCAACTGATTTTTCTGACTCCAGAGAAGCTCTCCTCCTTACAGCTGCGGATTCACGGCTGTCT
The DNA here is from genome assembly GCA_031769625.1 of Taudactylus pleione. NCBI lineage: Eukaryota > Metazoa > Chordata > Amphibia > Anura > Myobatrachidae > Taudactylus > Taudactylus pleione. Next base: position 1,054,384 of record JAUIMM010000179.1, read on the forward strand.
GAGCAGTGGCAGAGTGTCGGTGCACTCAGCGATGAGAGTTTTGGGGTCCATGGTGTCGGCATTCGACATGGTGGAGTTTGCCCAGTTTCATTCCAGGCCCCTGCAGGGGCTGATTCTTTCGGAATGGAACGGATTGCCACACAGGATCCGCTCTCAGATGCTGGTGTTGTCCTCGGAGGTGCGTCTGTCCCTAGCCTGGTGGCTGCAGACAGCTCATCTCCTAGAGGGGCGCCCCTTTTGGATCCCGGAACGGTTTCTGCTCACGACAGATGCCAGTCTCCGGGGTTGGGGGGCGGTGACAGGCTCCTTGTCACTTCAGGGTCGTTGGTCGGCGGAGGAAGCGATTCTTCCCATCAACATCCTGGAACTGATGGCAGTATACAGAGCCCTGCAGTCGTCCGGCACCGCTCTTCACGGAAGGGCCGTTCAGGTGCAGTCAGACAACGCCACCACGGTGGCGTACATCAATCACCAGGGAGGGACTCGCAGTCGAGCTGCGATGTCGGAGGTGTCCCGCGTCCTGGCTTGGGCGGAGCGCTATCTTCCAGCTCTGTCGGCAGTTTTCATCCCAGGAGTCCTCAATTGGGAGGCAGACTTCCTCAGCCGTTACGACGTGCATCCCGGGGAATGGTCGCTTCATCCAGAGGTATTCCAACTACTCGTGGACAAGTGGGGGCTGCCAGAGCTGGACCTGATGGCGTCCCGTCACAATCACAAGCTGCCCGTGTACGGGTCAAGGACAAGGGACGCAGGCGCAAGTCTGATAGACGCGCTGTCGGTGAAATGGTCTTTTCACCTGGCGTATCTGTTTCCTCCGATATCCCTACTTCCTCGGGTTCTGCGGAAATTCAAGCAGGACGGCGGCACGCTCGTGCTGGTGGCTCCGGCGTGGCCCAGACGGCCTTGGTACTCCGATCTCAGGAGCCTCTCCATCGACTCGCCGGACCTTCTTCCTCAGCATCGGGACCTGTTGTCTCAGGGGCCCTGCCTATACCCGGATCTGGGTCGGCTGTCTTTGACGGCGTGGCTCTTGAGACAGCCGTCTTGAGGTCTCGGGGCTTCTCCAGTTCGGTTATTGATACCATGCTCAGGGCACGCAAGCCTGCTTCAGCACGGATTTACTTTCAGTGGTGTGAGTCTAGACATTATGATCCTCAGGTGTTCCGAGTTTCTAGGATCTTGGAATTTCTTCAGTCAGGATTGGACCTCGGCTTACGCCTTGCATCTCTGAAGGTTCATGTGTCCGCCTTGTCCGTGTGGTTTCAACGGCGGATTGCAATACTGCCAGACGTTCACACCTTTTTCCAAGGTGTTCTCAGGATCCAGCCTCCCTTTGTGGCTCCTTGGGACTTGGCAGTGGTGCTACGGGTCCTGCAGGGTCCTCCGTTTGAGCCTCTTGAGTCGGTGGAGCTCAAGTGGCTGACATTTAAGACTGTTTTTCTCCTGGCAATTGCTTCAGCCAGGAGGGTGTCTGAATTGGGGGCGCTTTCCTGTCGCCCTCCTTTCCTGATTTTTCACCGGGACAGAGCGGTGCTCCGCACTCATCCTGAGTTTTTGCCCAAAGTGGTCTCAAAGTTCCACATTAATCAGGAGCTTGTTGTGCCAGCTTTTCAGTCCCCTGATCTTTCAGCTGGTGAGACTTCCTTAGATGTGGTCCGGGCGCTTAGAGTTTATGTAGACCGGACGGCTTCGGTTAGGAAGTCTGATTCCTTGTTTATCCTCTTTGGTTTTCACAAGAGGGGTTGGCCTGCCAACAAACAAACGTTAGCCCGTTGGCTTCGTTCCGTTATTTGTGAGGCTTATGCACAGGAGGGTTTACCTGTGCCAGCCTCTGTTAAGGCTCATTCCACTCGTTCTGTGGGTCCCTCTTGGGCTGCTAGACGTGGCGCTTCTGCTGTTCAGCTGTGTAAGGCGGCCACTTGGTCTTCAATTCAAACGTTTTTGAGGTTCTATGCGTTTGACACCTTTGCCTCTCAGGATGCATCCTTTGGGCACCGGGTTCTCCTATCAGCACAGGAGCGTCCCCGCCCTTAGTTGGACTGCTTTGGGACATCCCAAAGGACACCCTGTGGACCCCTATGGACCCTGAAGTAGAAAACAAGAGATATGGTAAGAATTTACCTTTGTTATCTCTGTTTCTACGAAGTCCATAGGGTCCACAGGGCACCCGCCCTGACGCACCTGGCTTCATATGGGCTGTGTGACTGGTCACCGGTTTTCCGTCTCCCATTTCTGTGAGTATGGTTCTTGTGTGTTCCAGTCTTCCTTCTCTCTGTTTCGTCTCCTCCTCCGGCCTGGGCTGCTTACCAACTGAGGTGCCTGTGGCTCGGGGGCGGGGTATAGGGGAGGTTGGACCCAAGTGCATCATGGGAGCAGCTGAAAGCTTTAACTCCGTGGTGCCCGAGGATCCAGGATCCAGCTATACCCCAAGGTCACCCTGTGGACCCTATGGACTTCGTAGAAACAGAGATAACAAAGGTAAGTTCTTACCATATCTCTTGGTTTTTTTTTAATTAATTTTACGCGGCACAAGGTTTTCAATGATGAAAACCCCGTATCCACTATTTTTTAAATTGAATCCCGCGGGGTATCGGGAACGTGCATACCTCGCTAAACCTCGCGCCCAATTGAATATATCCCTATGGCAGTGTTTTCATTTACTCTCTGGCCGTAATTAACCCTTTCGTTTCCAGATAGCCTGGTTACCTGACAACTTGCCTTTATCACTGTCTTAGGTGTAGAAAACTAAAAGAAGTATAACTACACTGATGTAGACAACACTTGACAGAGTGACACTTTCCTGCTTATGTATTGGGTTCGCTCTATATTGATATTTTGCTATTATAGGTTCCTGCTGCCCTATACTTAAGAATTTGTGGTCCTGTAGGATATTTGGTTCCACTTTATTACCTCATTGTATTTTCTCTGGCTGTACGTCACTGTTCCCTAACGCCATAATTGATTATTAGATGAGGGTAAGCAGGTACAATGTACCCAGCCCAGGTCTGCTAGGGAGGCTAAGGGAAGCCAACAAAACGAGCAACGGAAAATCAGGGCATGGCCGCACACTCATACACACCTTTTCTCCTTCATCCACTAGGGGACACTGGAGCTCAAGACACTGGGGTATAGACGGTGGTAGAGTAGAGCCTGGCACTTTAAATAATTTAGAAGTGTGACAGGCTCCTCCCCCTCTATACCCCATCAGCCCCAGTTTAGTAAATGTGCCAGAGCCGGTAGCACATTAAGCTGTCTCCAGCCTTTTCATATATTTTTATATTTTGCTTTTTATAAACAAGCATTGAGGACAGAGAGACTGCTAGTTGTGGCAGTCTGCTTGCTACAGGGGAGCTGCCGGGAAGGGCACCACCACGGCTACTCTGGTGACCCTAAGGGGGCTCACAGATGGAACATCAGACCCTGCGAGGACTTGCCACAGCTGTTCCCGTCTCACTGCCCCCTCAGCCCAGCCGCAGCAGCCTGTAAGTATAACCACTGCTCCTGATTAGCAGGAGCAGTGGATGTTATAGCTGGGCTCAGTGACATGCCGCTAGCTGTCACTATTAGGAGAGACCCAGACTCCCACCCCCATCCCCTACACCTCCCCGAGTCCCTCCTCGTGTTCTAATGGTGAACAGTTGGAGCCCGAATAACTCGGTGAGAAGTCTTCCATGCGGGGCTGGTGCTAGGGTGTTCCGCGCTCCCCTGCAAACTATAAATTTGCGCCTTCCCACCCATAATCTATAAAAGGGACAGCGCTCCCCGAAGAGGTGTGGTCTCTCATATAAAGGGCTTGACAACACATGAGGACCAAAATTCAAATTACGTCACACAGTAGCTCAATCTTATTCAGTACTAATAGGAAACCAGACCCTCAGCTACATCCAAATAATTGTAGAGGGCTCAGATGTCAATGGGGCATCATCCTAGGGCAGAATTTAAGCAAATCATGTGACACGGACTTTCAGTCATGTGATCTAATTCTATTACATTGCAGCCTTTACTACCATTTACATGTTTGTTGCCCATGGTGTCTAGATTACCAAATAAAAATACTTGGAATAAATGTGTCAAATCAATACAGGAGGACAATTGGGTTGGTTATGAAATACCGACGGCTTCAAATCCCAACAGATCAAAATCCCGACGTTGGTTGGCAAGTATATTTAACCCTCCCAGTCCCGCCCCCTAACCCTCTCTTGAAGGTGCCTAACCCTAAGACTTCGGGGGTGGTGCCTAACCCTATCCTCCCCTCCCCACACCCTAACCCTCCCAGGGGGGTGCCTAACCCTAACCCCCCCTTTACCTAACCTAAACCTAACCCTTTCCGGGGGGAGTGCCTAACCCTAAGTCCCCTCGGGGGTGCCTAGCTCCCCCCCCCGCGCCTAACAGTTCACGATGCCTGGCTTACCTACGTTTGGTATGCTGGTCGCCAGGATTTCGGTGTGGGGTTAATGATAGGCGTCAGTATTTAGACGCCTATTTTTAGTCCCATGCCAAGCTTTGGGTCGGGATTCTGGTGGTCGGCATTTCGACCGCCGGCATCCTGACTACATCCCGGACAATTAGGTAACCTAGGTAATAAAAATGTGGAAGCTGGGTGTTTGGTGTCAGTCTTATAGAGTTTTACTGGGGCTCATAGACCTCCACTTACACCCTAAGGTAGCTTCTTCCATTATCAGTAACATAGGTTGCAAATTGGTAATGGGGGAAATAGTCTCCATTTGAATTTTCTATGAGTACTTGACCTCCACCAACTCTGTGCCTGGTGGGATGGCTGCTACCTACAGTAACACAAACACCAGGAACATTTGTATCAGTAACACATACAAAATATAACATAATGACAGCTGTATTATTAATCCATTTACTAACATTGCAGAAACCATTTAGCAGTTTGTAGCAAATAAAGTAGCATTTTTAATGAAGTGACCATCAGGTAATACAGGGAACATCGCAGTGACCACCATATAATGCAGGGAACACCACAGTGACAGCTAGATAATACACAGAACATTGCAGTGACTGCCAGATAATACAGGGAACACTACAGTGACAGCTAGATAATACACAGAACATTGCAGTGACTGCCAGATAATACAGGGAACACCAGTGACAGCTAGATAATACACAGAACATTGCAGTGACAGCCAGATAATTCATAGAATGTAACAGTGACCTCCAGATAATGCATAGAGCGCAAGTGACCACCAAATAATTAATAGAGCGTAACAGCGACCACCAAATAATTAATAGAACGTAACAGTGGCTGTCAAATAATACATAGAGGGGTATTCAATATGAAAGGTTAACTTCCCTGGCGAAGTTAACGTTTCATATCGGAGTTTTTTTCTGCGTTAAAGTATCGGGCGCGCTCCCGTGTATCCCCGTATTCAATTTGAAATCGTCGAAAACGGGAACCTCCAAAGTTGGATTTGCGTAAAGTTACGATTTTTTCCATAAAAAATTTGTAAGACCCCCCTAAAGTTGTAAAATCATGGGGGATCACTATGGGTACCCCCGTTTTAGCCTTTAAATGAAAGTCGGAGATTTAAATAGCCGCAGCAGGTGTTTTTTTCCCGACATTGAAGAAGTGTTGCAGAAGAGCACTTAGGTTATTTTTTTCGTTTTTTTAAGTGGCCCCATCAAATTTGGGGTACATGAAAATGGGTACTAGCATATTTTTAAGTCCCTAAAGGTAATTTTTTAAAATTCTGCAAGAATGCACCTGCCGCTACTTTGCGCAATGAATAAAACACCTGCCCCATACTTGGGGACCCCAGCAGAAATAATTTCGCTAGTTTGGTAATTTTTTTGCCTAATTTTTTTTTTCTAACCCCCACAAATGTATTTATTTTTTTTTTAATAGTGTCCCGATTTTTTTAGGGAATTTTTATTTTAACATTTCCTTTTAAGGGGACATTCCCAAAACTACAGGCTATTTTTTATAAGCCTACACCCTCAAACCCCTATTCTGCATTTTTTTCACTTGCTATAGTGATTTGCAAAATTATCCCTGTATTTTTAAAAATGAACCTTGACCCCATTTAAGGAATAAAACAGGAATTTTCGGGAAATATGCCTGGGACCCCCCTAAAGATGTCCAGACATGGGGGATCACTATGGGTAACCCCGTTTTTGCCTGCAAAAGAAAGTCGGGTTTTTAAATACTTTGCCAGGTGTTTTTTCCTGCCGCGGCTATTAGAAACCCCGACTTCCTTCAGTAGTTAAAAATGGGGGTACCCATAGTGATCCCCCATATCTAGATATCATTAGGGTGGTACCTAGAATATTTTCTGAAAATTCCCGTTTTTGTTAAACTGTAAAAAAAAATCTGCCCCCCCCCCCCCCCAAAAGCCAAGCCAGCCAGTGGTGGTTTCTAAAAATACGGGGAACTAAATGTGTAGGGTTCCACCGTATTTAGAAACCAACACCAGGCTGCAGGGACTAGTGCTGGTTTTAAATATAGGGGGCAAAAACGACATGGGGTACCCCCTATATTTAAGACCAGCACCAGACCCAACTGACCGGGGTGTAATGCCACAGCCCGGAGACCCAATTACCGGGGCTCCAGGTCCAAAGCATTACACCCCAAGTCGGTCAGCGCAAGCCAGTGATCTCGGGGGAGTTGGGGACCCCCCAAAAAAGGATCCCCCCTCTCCCGAGCACCACAGGCTTACGCTGAAGCCTGGGGCTTATCCCCATACCCCTGGAGTGGTGGGTATGGGGTTAATAAGGGGGCCAAATAATGTAAGACTATTGTAATTTACAGTGGAACTACAATTGCCAGCATGCCTGCCATTTTGCACTTGTGGAACTACAAGTGCCAGCTGACATGCGGCACCTGTAATTTCACTGTAAAATAAATAGTTAAAAAAGACAAAACACACACACACCGTGCCCAGTATAAGTTTATTACACACACCTACCCATTCACACATACTTACCTATACCAGATGTTCGGTCCCCTTGTCCAAGTAGAATATCCAAAAAACATGGCCCTGCAAGAAAGATTTCATACTCACCTACATCCAGCGCTGGTCTTCGCAGTAATCCATGGGATTTAAAAATAAAAAAACGCATTTAGCCGATCCACGCTACAAGCTATCTGTATGTGTGTTGCCACACATACAGATAGCTCCCAAATGCCTGCTATCGGCGCCTCACGGGGCATTGCAGTCCCGTCAGCCAATCAGCGGCAGCGCTCACTGTAGAGCACCCGCTGATTGGCTCCAGCAACTGACAGTTCCCACGTGGGCGAGTCACACAGATCGTTTCAAGGGGTCATTCTGAAGGGTGCAGGCTATTTTTTTTAAACCTGCACCCCTAAACCCCAATTCTGCACTTTTTTTCGCCACCTATTCAGTGGTGAAAAGTTATCCCCATTTTTTATCAAAGACTTTTCAAAACTGCGATAAGTCTCTGAAATTGAATACGGTGTAAAAGTAAAACCTGCGATAATGACGATGATCACTGTTACTGATAGAGCGTAACAGTGAACTCCAAATAATGAATAGAGCCCCAGTAGTGGTCCCCCTATGCAGTGCCCCTTATATAGTACTCCTAGTAATAGTCCCCCTATGCAGTGCCCCTTATATAATGCACCCAGTAGTAGTCCCCCTATGCAGTGCCCCCAGAGCTCTTTATATGGGTGACTGGTGCACCTTCACACCAGGCTCAGGCCAACACTCACTTTGGAGGTGCTACAGTCTCAGGTTAACTATAATTTTGAAGGTGCTACAGAGTTCAGTGACCTCTCTGTGGCTTCCCTCACAAGTCTCCTTGCTCTGATGCTAAGTTTTGAGGGATGGACGAGGCAGTGCCTGGGAGGTATTATGTAGCTTCCATTGCCTCACAACTGATTCAAAAGTTCTCACTTGGATATCATTTTGTAGCCTTTTCCGATCTTGTGCATGTCTATAACACTATCCTTCATTTTCTTAGAAAGCTCTCTGGTTTCACAGCTTTCATTTAGATTCACTGTAGGGCCGATCCTCTTTTAATCAGAGGGTGTTGTATCCATAAATGCTGTGTGTATATATATATCTATCTATCTATCTATATATATATATATATATATATATATATTTAACTATTCACATGTAGAGGCTAACTGAAGAGTTTGAGGGCAATATATTTCATCTGTGTAAACTTGGAGCTTCCACAGCACAGGGGTTGAATACTTATGCAACCTTTAAACTGCAGACAAATAATGAATTTTGATTTTGAAATATTTACTTCATTTGCAATACAAATGACTGTTTGCAAGCCATTGGTTATTAATACTTTTCTCTAAATCCATTGGGAGACACTGGATGCCCACACAATTTATGCTCTGGTTTTAGTTACGTTGTCTGTTGTTGTTCGTATCATTATTTACCTCTCACTTTGTTTCCAGTACTGACGCAGACTGACTCCAGACTAGGGGATATAGAGGTGGAGGTGCCAGGTCTTTAATGAAAAATTGTTTTAAGTGCCAGGTGTCCTACAGCCAACTCTATATCCCATGGTTCCAGTGTCACCCAAAGGACTTTGAGAAAAATATTTTTAAAAAAAAATACATTTTTTAACAATTCTGATTTGTTGAGTGTAGTCATTCAGCTATATTGTCTTCACGATTCTCATTCCACTCACTGTCACAGAAGCCTCCCTCCCCTAGGGATGTCCATCGACCATTGATAGTTATCAAACATCAATGGTTAACTACCGATGGTCAATGGTTTTGCCATCAATGGCAGAGATCCAATGGTTCTTTGCCATTGATGGCAGAGTAGGACCCGTGGCTTTAACTTTTTGCATAGGCACAAAGCTTAGGGGCCCCCCTCTTGCGGCCACTAAGCCTCGTGGCTTAGTGGCCGGTAGAGGCCCTCCATGCCCCCAAGCAGCTGTGGCCAAGGAGTGGTGCAAGCTATCAATGGTTTAGTGCCATCGATGGATAACCATCAATGGACAGCCAACCAATGGCCATCCTTACTTCCCAATCTACTTCGTGGATGTTTTTCGGAGCAAGCATGACCACACCACGTACTTGGCTGCTCCCCCTTATCCAGCAATGGGGCCTATCAGGTACAACCCAAAGTGAAACACTATAAGAACCATTGATAACACCAAAACAATTCTGTGCATAAAACAGTTCTGTTTATTGATAAACTGATATTTACATTTTATACTCTGGCCGGTCTGATATTAATCTAGACAAACTCGATTTTATAAAGGCATGATGCACATAATGTAATTGTTACAACACATTAGCACCTTAGAATTGTGATAGTGGAAAATTACTTTGGTCCTGTGGCATAAAAAATAAATAACCATATATCTGTAAAGCCTACGTGTTTGTTGGACAGTTACGCAGTGCCGGGTCAGACTGCCTCCAAAGTTACATTAAATACAAGTTGACCCAATGCAAAAAAGCACCTTGTAAAATTCCTTGTACCTGAGCTCAAATTAGTGTTTTATGTTATTAGCAGTTTCAGTATTTAATGGCTTTAATAAGATGACAGAATTATGTTATCGCAGAAATCTTTAGCACTGATAACTTCCTCCAACCTTTAAAAGTATGAATGAATAATTGTCCGCAATTATGCTTCCATATAAGGCAAATTTCATATTAGGTCTATTAGTGGCTTTAGGCTATTGCTATATGTATTTGCCTGCAGACAGAGAAAGTGAAGTGCGTGTTCCTGTAAGAGAGGTGGGGGAGATTTATCAAACCTTCTATAGAGGAAGAATGGAGATTTTGCCCCACAGCAACTAATCAGATTATTGCTATAATTTATCTAGTATATTCTATAAAATGATAGCTAGACTTTCACCTACTTCTCTTCTTCAGAGGAATTATTAAATAACCCCATTAGTGATAAAGTATTCTGATACTCAGTAGCATAACTATCACACACTTTATAACGGTTATAAAGGGTACACATCTGACATGTCTCCATGAGCTTTACATATGATGAGCTTTGACTATTGCTGTGGCAGAGCATTCTGTTGCAGTGGCGGAGCAACATATTGCATTGGCGGAGTGATGTATTGTAGTGGTGGAGCAATCAATTGCAGTGGCGGAGCGAGGTATTGCAGTGGCGAAGCAATCTATTGCAGTGGTGGAGCAACCTATTGTAGTGGTGGAGCAACCTATTGCAGTGGTGGAGCAACGTATTGCAGTGGAGCGATGTATTGCAGTGGTGGAGCAACCTATTGCAGTGGTGGAGCGATGTATTGCATTGGCGGAGTGATGTATTGTAGTGGCGGAGCAACCTATTGCAGTGGTGGAGCAACCTATTGCAGTGGAGCGATGTATTGCAGTGGTGGAGCGATGTATTGCAGTGGTGGAGCAACCTATTGCATTGGCGGAGTGATGTATTGTAGTGGTGGAGCAATCAATTGCAGTGGCGGAGCGAGGTATTGCAGTTGTGGAGCAACTTATTGCAGTGGCGAAGCAATCTATTGCAGTGGTGGAGCAATGTATTGTAGTGGTGGAGCAACCTATTGTAGTGGTGGAGTGATGTATTGTAGTGGTGGAGCAATCAATTGCAGTGGCGGAGCGAGGTATTGCAGTGGCGGAGCGTGATAACACAGAAGAAATAGGTTAAGCTGTATTCTAATATTGTAAACTAAAAAAACACCTAAATTAACCCGTGCAGTTTCCTTACATTGTGCCATCTACTAGTGTTTGTATTTTTATGTTGCGTTTTCACTGCTGTTCTCATGGACTACACACACATCAGGATAGAGATCAGTGATTACTATGACTGCAGCGTCCGCATCCTGTTCAGAGGGCAACATCACAAAATCTGTTTTACTGCTTGTCCAGACCTGCTCCAAGCCAACACATTTCTACTTACACTATTTTAATAAATTGGGTAACTGTAATTAGATTTGGCCCGTTATAGCGTACAATGTTGATTGTGATGACCTTATTACAATCATCAGGTTGACATGAGATTTACAGTAGGAACTTTATTAATTTTTTTTATCTCAATTCTCACTTGTGACAAATCCAGTGTCTGTGCCAATAAAGTTATATGTGAACAGAATAAAAAAGTTCCTTACGCCTGTAACAGTGTAGGCACACCAATAACATAACTACTACAAAATCCAATATACATATATTTGGTCCTCAGCACACACAGCAGATTAAACACCCACAGACCATCCTGTGTTAATGCTCAGCAGGACATGATCTGAAGCCGTTTCCTGGTCTAATGCTGGCCATACACTAGTACAAACAGCATAAAATGCGATTCATCATACGTTTTCCCTTGAACTCCCCGGCAGTCCTGGCCGTATGATTTGCTGCTTTTTTGACACACGCTGAACGTACGATCTGACGTACGATCACTCGTCCCTATATGACTGGTCATGATACGATCGAACGTGTGCCTCACCAAAAACATGCCATTATAAATGACGCCGCTCGGACGGATGCACGTTGCATCGCATGCGCAAATACACGGCACGATCTACATACGATTACGACGGATAATATGGGCTGTATGTCTGATCATAAGATACGATAAAACAGCGGCGGGAGCGCGCATCGGATCGTATTCCTACCTAAATACTACATGATTTTCACACGATGCATCGTATGAAGCGTCTAAAATCGTGTAATCGTCCCGAAATCGCGCTAGTGTATGGCCAGCATTACAGATGGGTTTACAAATAGTCTGCAAATTATGAGTCTCGTGCTGTATACTATTTCACAATCACAGTTGTGCATTCTAGAAAACAAATCTTTTCACACGAGCTAGTACAGCTCACCCTACAATCTGACAAACCAGGATCAGAGCGACCGTCAGACATTTACATGTAGGACAGGTTTCCTATAGAATATTGGTAACGTTCCCCGGCACTAGCATCCCTAATCCATTAGCTGCTCTTAGAAAATACAGCAATTCTCTCATTCAATCGCCATTTCTATGGAAACGAAAAAGTATGTAATAAAATGATGGCACTTCCATTTCTAGGAGTTTCGTAGTTTGGAAGTCCTTTGGGGAATAGTATGATAGAATGTTGCTGTGTACAGTGTAAAATTACATTATGTTACTGTTTCTATAAACATTTAGTTGTTTAAAGTCTGTTCTGCTACTTTGCGCTTGTGCGGAGTCTGTCTGTACAACCTGCAGGTGCAGAGTCAGCATAATAGTGACTCCCTCTAACATCATGTGATCATTAGGCTGCCACTAAGATTTACACTTTGACTTATCACTATTTTATCACTACATCTATGTGTAACCTTTTTATTCGTCAATAGTACTAGAGACATTGGCAGCTGGGAGACCTGCATGCAGTGCACATGTAACCGGCACAAGGTGCTGTGACCCCAGTCAGTGAGAGGTATCCTAGAGCTGTTCCCGAATGACGACAGATTTGGCTGCTGTGGGTTATAGCACCTTTAGTCACACTGACTCCTGCACCTGTTTTCACAAATGTCAAATGATAACAATCTAAGGCAATAAACCATTGAATAGATACTATAGTCCAATGTGACCACCGCAGTGGCAGAAAACAACAGTGAGTTCCGGATCAGGGCTTTGCCGTGTGGGCAGTAACCTCCCCAGTCTCCCAGTATAAAGCTCCATCTCCAGCGTAGTCACATAGTGTGTATTTCCTGATCATTATTACATAGTGCGTATTTCCTGATTATTATTACATAGTGCGTATTTCCTGATCATTATTACATAGTGTGTATTTCCTGATTATTATTACATAGTGCGTATTTCCTGATCATTATTACATAGTGCGTATTTCCTGATCATTATTACATAGTGCGTATTTCCTGATTATTATTACATAGTGCGTATTTCCTGATCATTATTACATAGTGTGTATTTCCTGATCATTATTACATAGTGCGTATTTCCTGATTATTATTACATAGTGCGTATTTCCTGATCATTATTACATAGTGCGTATTTCCTGATCATTATTACATAGTGCGTATTTCCTGATCATTATTACACGGCTAGGGATGCAATGAATGATCAGACCACAAAGGATTCTTCCAAATCCCATAATTATCCGAACCGTACAGTGCCGAAAAAATGAAGTTGGGGGATGTGATCACACATTTCTAGCTCTGGAAAATAATTTATTTAAATCCTGTTGCCGGAATCCCCGGCATTAGTCCTTACCCACCATTTAGATAGTAAGCCGTAGGATTTGGAACCAAATTCTATATTTAGAGACCCCATTCAAAAGTACTTTTAACCGTATCAAGTAGGACACAATGCAGAGAGCCATGATGAAATGTGATTATGGTATGATGGTGAGGAAAAGTCTATGATGTGAGCAATGACAGGTAAATAAATAGTCTCCATTCACAGTCAGTCATTTACTTCAGTTTAGAGATGGGCTGTAGCAGATGTTCCCAAACTTGATGCTCAAGGCACCCTCACAGTACAGGATTTAAGTAAGTTAAGCACAGGAGACTTAATTAGTACCTCAGTTTGATTATACCATTTGTGCACAGGCATGGATATCCTTAAAACATGGACTGTTAGGGCTCCTTGAGCACAGAGTCTGGGAAACCCAGGGCTGTATAGTAGATTTGTACAGTATATTGTGCAGTCCATGTAGAGCAGTGTTTCCCAACCTTGGTCCTCAAGGCAAACTAATAGTCCAGGTTTTAGTGATATCCATGTTTGTGCACAGATGGTTATATCAAAATAACTGAGGTACTAATTAAGACACCTGTGCTCAAGTATGGCTATTCTTAAAACCTGGAATGTTAGTGTGCCTTAAGGACCGTGGTTTGGAACCCCTGATGTAGAGTTTGCTGTGAACAAATATTGCAATAAACTAGAGGTGTGCATCCTATGGCTGCTGGTACTACAAGTCCCTGCATGCCCCAATAGCTAGAGACTGGCCGAGGATTTATCTCCGATCTCTTGCATTTTCTCCTAAGTAGGGCTGCAACAGACAAAGCACCTTAGATTATGCCAGCATAACATGGAGCATCTGTGTCGGTGTATATTACGTCATCATCAATTCCCTGTGGGGCTCTGTGGGGCCCCTCCTCCACTGATTGTTTCTAGTGCCTTATAGTGATTAAAAGAGATGAATACTAAATGAATGCAGACTTCCTGGCCATACAGAAATGCTAACATCCAAACTAAATTCAAGATACGCAGTATACAGGTTTATTCGATTCGTCTGGTTATTTATTAGCAAATCACACAGAGCTAAACGATTAGTCCCATAAAAAAGTAGAATTAATTATGTAGAAAAAAATAATAATTCCTAAGAGTCATCACCCCTTTAGTTGCAGGTGAATATACAGTGCATTGCCCTGCAATGTAGTACAGTTCCTCTGTAACAAGGAGTGGAACCTAAGAAGAGATACAGACAGTGTTAATAAGCCATAGGTCATATAAAGGCAGGGTGGTAAAAAAAAACGTCCTGGTAGGACAAGACTGCAGAAATCTCTAATGTTCAACAAAAATATCTACATCCGATTGGCAACGAATTTCCTTATAGGAACAATAAATATACATTGGGTTTCTGGGGAAACTCAGTCCTCAGGAGTGCCGTAAGGTAGTAAGTGATGCTGGATTGTAGTCAGAGGGCTCCAAGTGGTTGTACTTCCAGCTCTGCCCTCTTAGGGAAGGTTTTCTGTGTGGCTGGTCTCAGGCAAACAAAGCCCTCATACTTGTAGTACTGGCTGGCTCATTCAGCAAAGAAGTGCACAAAAGACACAGGAAAGGCCCCTCTTCGTGATGGCTCACCGTCTACGTGTCCAATCTGCAATATATTCATCAATAACGGAGATGTAAGCCAGTACAATAATAAAACTAAATGTAATTTCACATGTAATTTCGCTCACTTAGTACTCCCGGTCCTCATCTCTATCTACCATAGTCATAAATCCCCCAACTCACCCAGTACTCCCGGTCCTCATTTCTACCATAGTCATATATTTACCCAAACTCATCCAGTACTCCTGGTCCTCATCTCTATGTACCCCAATCATATATATACCCAAACTCATCCAGTACTCCTGGTCCTCATCTCTATCTACCATAGTCATATATATACCCAAACTCACCGTGTATTCCTGGTCCTCATCTCTATCTACCCCAATCATATATAAACCCAAACTCACCCAGTACTCCTGGTCCTCATCTCTATGTACCCCAATCATATATATACCCAAACTCACCCAGTAGTCCTGGTCCTCATCTCTATGTACCCCAATCATATATATACCCAAACTCACCCAGTACTCCTGGTCCTCATCTCTATGTACCCCAATCATATATATACCCAAACTCACCCAGTACTCCTGGTCCTCATCCCTATCTAACCCCAATCATATACATATACCCCAACTCACCCAGTACTCCTGGTCCTCATCTCTATGTACCCCAACTCACCCAGTACCCCTGGTCCTCATCTCTATGTACCCCAATCATATATATACCCCAACTCACCCAGTACTCCTGGTCCTCATCTCTATGTACCCCAATCATATATATACCCCAACTCACCCAGTACTCCCAGTCCCCATCTCTATCTACCCCAATGATATATACCCAAACTCACCCAGTACTCCCGGTCCTCATCTCTATCTACCATAATCATATGTATACCCAAACTCACCCAGTACTCCTGGTCCTCATCTCTATCTACCATAGTCATAAATCCCCCAACTCAGTCAGTACTTCCGGTCCTCATCTCTATGTACCCCAATCATACAGTCAGGTGCATAAATATTGGGACATTGACAGAATTTTCATATTTTGGCCTCTATTCACCACCACAATGGCTTTGAAATGAAACAAACAAGGTGTGCTTTAACTGCAGACTTTCAGATTTAATTTGAGGGTAATTACATCCAAATAAGGTGAACGGTGTAGGAATTACAACGGTTTATATATGTGCCTCCCACTTTTTAAGGGGCCAAAAGTAATGGGACAAACTAAACAATCCTAAATCTAACTTTCACTTTTTAATACTTTGTTGCAAATCCTTTGCAGGCAATTACAGCCTGAAATCTGGAATGCATAGACATCACCAGACGCTGGGTTTCATCCCTGGTGATGCTCTGCCAGGCCTCTACTGCAAATGTCTTCAGTTCCTGCTTGTTCTTGGGGCATTTTCCCTTCAGTTTTGTCTTCATCAAGTGAAATGCATGCTCAATCGGATTCAAGTCATGGGATTGACTTGGCCATTGCATAACATTCCACTATTTAGCCTTAAAAAACTCTTTAGTTGCTTTTGCAGTATGCTTCGGGTCATTGTCCATCTGCACTGTGAAGCGCTGTCCAATGAGTTCTGAAGCATTTGACTGAATACTTCAGAATTCATTCTACTGCTTTTGTCAGCAGTCACATCATCAATAAATACAAGGGAACCAGTTCCATTGGCAGTCATACATGCCCACTCCATGACACTACCACCACCATACTTCACTGTTGAGGTGGTATGTCTTGGATATTAAGCAGTTCCTTTCCTTCTCCATACTGTTCTCTTCCCATCACTCTGGTACAAGTTGATCTTTGTCTCATCTGTCCATAGGATGTTGTTCCAGAACTGTAATGGCTTTTTTAGATGTTGTTTGGCAAACTCTAATCTGGTCTTCCTGTTTTTGAAGCTCACCAATGGTTTACATCTTGCTGTGAACCCTCTATATGCACTCTTGTGAAGTCTTCTCTTGATTGTTGACTTTGACACATATACACCTACCTCCTGGAGAGTGTTCTTGATTTGACCAACTGTTGTGAAGGGGTTTTTCTTCACCGGGGAAATAATTAATCTGTCATCCACCACAGTTGTTTTCCGTGGTCTTCCGGGTCTTTTGGTATTGCTGAGCTCTCCGGTGCGTTCTTTCTTTTTAAGAATGTTCCAAACAGTTGATTTGGCCACACCTAATGTTTTTGCTATCTCTCTGATGGGTTTGTTTTGATTTTTCAGCCTAATGATGGCTTGCTTCACTGATAGTGACAGCTCTTTGGATCTCATATTGAGAGTCGACAGCAACTGATTCCAAATGCAAATGTCACACCTAGAATCAACTCCAGACCTTTTACCTGCTTAATTGATAATGAAATAACGAGGGAATAGCCCACACCTGTCCATGAAATAGCTTTTGAGTTGATAGTCCCATTACTTTTGGCCCCTTAAAAAGTGGGAGGCACATATAGAAACCGTTGTAATTCCTACACCGTTCACCTGATTTGGATGTAATTACCCTCAAATTAAATCTGAAAGTCTGCAGTTAAAGCACATCTTGTTTGTTTCATTTCAAAGCCATTGTGGTGGTGAATAGAGGACAAAATATGAAAATTCTGTCCCAGTACTCCTGGTCCTCATCTCTATCTACCATAGTCCTAAATCCCCCTACTCACCCAGTACTTCTGGGTCCTCATCTCTATCTACCATAGTCCTAAATCCCCCAACTCAGCCAGTACTCCTGGTCCTAATCTCTATGTACCCCAATCATATATATACCCAAACTCATCCAGTACTCCTGGTCCTCATCTCTATGTACCCCAATCATATATATACCCAAACTCACCCAGTACTCCCGGTCCCCATCTCTATCTACCACAATCATAATTCACCCAGTGCTCCTGGTCCCCATCTCTATCTAGTACAATCATATATCTGCCCTACTCACCCAGTACTCCTGGTCCTTTTCTCCATCTACCCTAGACGGGATGCAGTCAATATTCCCCAACCGCAGGGATTCCAGTGGCCAGAATGACATTGCCGGAATCCCAACACTTGTCAGAATCCTTACCTCGGCATCTCGTCCGTCGGAATCCCAAAGGTAAGTAGCGGGGAGACGGTTAGGGTCAGGCACCAGGGAGGGAGGGTTAGGGTAGGTAAAGAGGGAGGGTTAGAATACTGACCGACAAGTGTTGGTATTCTATCCCTGTCAGAATGCCGGAGTCGGGATTCTGACCGCTGGGATCCCGAGCGCCGGTATCCCGTACCCATCCCTCATAGACCTATATACCCCCCACTCACCCAGTACTCCTGGTCTTCATCTCCATCTACCACGGCTGTTCATCCAGTATCCATCATCATTTTAAAAAGGAACACAGATGGAAGCGCTGTCCCTGAGAACCTCAATAATAAGTGTAATGGTGTCAACTGAGGATGTAAACCTCGCACAATAAACATAAATAAAGCTGGTAATTGATAGACAATACCTTCGGTAAATCTATAAAATAAATTTAATATAAAGAGAAATACTAAGACAAAAATAAAAAATACAGATAAAAACATAGATAATAGAATAAAAATATAAATCAATACAGTTAGAAATGGAAACCAAATATAGTTAAATACACATATATTGCAGTGACATAATAATACACATCTACTGGCTTAAAAACATCTGTTTTGTACTGCGGCAAAATCATGTAAGGTAACTTGCTGAATTTGACCTGTAACCCAAGTGGGACAAATGCCTATAGTGGCAACAAAATTGCCACACACTTTCAATAAGCTGCAACAGTGTTGCCAATTGATGTCAAAAGCGCTGGGAGTTGTAATAGTAGCCACCAGTCATAAAAGGGTTAATAAAAAAGATGGTACATTTCATGCACATGAATTAACATCAGGGTTAAATCCCTGTGACGCCTCTGGTACAGTCCCGATTCAGCCTGTATAGGAAACCCAATTGGGGTGTAGGGACAGTACATATGTAATATCCTGACAAACGGACAATCTGGAGCCAGTGATAAACGGCTACTGTGGAAATATTAATGGTACCTTATTGTTCAATGGACGGATTCCACAGTCTCCGGCCGTCCGGGATGTAGCCTTGTCGAGTGCACTCATGGCCGCCTGGTACTGAACTGTCAGCGCTCTTAGGTTGGTTAGCAGGACAGCAGTAACTGCAGCGTAAGTCCCGGAGCTCCTGGTCCGGCTTCCGTCAGGCTGTGTTGCAGATGAAATTCACTGTCACAGTCAGGCTGCTGCGTGTATATAATTCACCCACGTGAGGTTCAGGCTTCTTGAAGAAACGGCAACTGCCTAGAAACGCGTCAAGCTAACAACTCCCGTTTTGCTGTTTATGCACATCTGAACCTCACGTGGGTGAATTATATACACGCAGCAGCCTGACTGGAGCCGGACTAGGAGTTTGCGGACATACGTGGTAGCTGCCCCCCAGCTGAACCACATGTGGGTGAATTTCATCTGCAATACAGCCTGACGGAAGCCGGACCAGGAGCTCCGGGACTTACGCTGCAGTTACTGCTGTCCCGCTAACCAACCTAAGAGCGCTGACAGTTCAGTACCAGGCGGCCACGAGTGCACTCGACAAGGCTACATCCAGGACGGCCGGAGACTGTGGAATCCATCCATTGAACAATAAGGTACCATTAATATTTCCACGGTAGCCGTTTATCACTGGCTCCAGAGTGTCCGTTTGTCAGGATATTACATATGTACTGTCCCTACACCCCAATTGGGTCTCCTATACAGGCTGAATCGGGACTGTACCAGAGGCGTCACAGGGATTTAACCCTGATGTTAATTCATGTGCATGAAATGTACCATCTTTTTTATTAACCCTTTTATGACTGGTGGCTACTATTACAACTCCCAGCGCTTTTGACATCAATTGGCAACACTGTTGCAGCTTATTGAAAGTGTGTGGCAATTTTGTTGCCACTATAGGCATTTGTCCCACTTGGGTTACAGGTCAAATTTAGCAAATTACCTTACATGATTTTGCCGCAGTACAAAACAGATGTTTTTAAGCCAGTAGATGTGTATTATGTCACTGCAATATATGTGTATTTAACTATATTTGGTTTCCATTTCTAACTGTATTGATTTATATTTTTATTCTATTATCTGTGTTTTTATCTGTATTTTTTATATTTATTTTTGTCTTAGTATTTCTCTTTATAGTAAATTTATTTTATAGATTTACCAAAGGTATTGTCTATCAATTACCAGCTCTATTTATGTTTATTGTGCGAGGTTTACATCCTCAGTTGACACCATTACACTTATTATTGAGGTTCTCAGGGACAGCGCTTCCATCTGTGTTCCTTTTTCCTGTTGTTTATGAGGGTCAGCTCCTCGATCGGCGGCAGCAGTCTTCTGAGACCTGATTGATTTATTTTTGTATTGTCTCTTAAATTAAGTAGATCCTGTGTACTGAATAGGAATCATTACTATTTATATCCTCCTTGTTAGTATAGCGCCCTGATTGTGTGTTTTTTCCTTCATCATTTTACTTATGGCCATAGGATTGAGGTGCACTGAATTGTTCAATACTTTTAACCCTCCTTCCTGTACCACAGATATTACCCACCACCCCTGGTTCTCTATTCTTTCCACCAAAACAACAGAGACCATATTTTCTGGAGCTCTCCTATCCATCCACAATTATCTTTCACTAAGCACTTATTGTCCACTTCTCTATCCACATACCAGAACACGTCACTCACCCACAAAAATGAAAGAACCTCTCATTTACCAAGCTTGTGCCTATTATCTATCCACAACTGGAGAACTCCTCATTAAGTCAGTCAGTCATTAACTCACATAGCTCATTCAACTAAATGCTTAGTCTTCTCTAACCATAGAACAATGATCCCCACAAACTCACCACTAATGGTCTGCCAGCCCCAATCACATCTGCCATTCAGCCACCACTGTGTGTCATCTTCCAGATCCACCACAGTAACAGAGATGAGAACCCAGATGTTCTCTGTGCTATCAGCAATGAGAATCCCTTATTCACCCACCATGATCAGACATGCATACTTACCCACCACTCTTGGTCCTCTTCTCCATCTACCACAATGATTTCTCCTTCTGTAAAGGTTAGCTCATCTGGGTTGTCAGCCAAACAATTATATATTGCTTTCACCCTCTTCGGCTTCACCTTTGCCTGCAATATGAACACAACTTTCTAATTAATGGCCTTTCAAATCATACACATATTGTTTTGTAAACAATATTATTTTAATATCTGTATTTTCACCCCATTTTACAAGTCATATAATAGTATAAAGAATACTTAGTCCATATCCCAGGATATAAGTATTAATCTACAGCTCAAAAACAGAATTTCTGGACAAATTCTACTCGACTGAGTTTATACAAAGGCTGAAATGTTATAATTATAGTTTTGTGAACTTGTACAATCCTCAGTGTACTGTATATAACAGCTGTGTGTCCCATTTTGCGAATAACTACCTTATTAACAGGATGCCATCAATTCTTATATGACCTAAAGCTATATGCATGGATGGTGATTTTTATTGTAAAAGTTACAGCATGAAGAGTCAGAGATCCTGTTATTTCCAGCTTCTGAGCTTATATCTGCCGACATGCATTGGGAGGAAGGAAGCCGACTGAGGCCACTGACTGGACAGCACTGCTCTAAACCATATTAGGCTGATCTTCGCTATATATATTGTCCAGGACCCTTGATAGCTCGGGATGGGCCTGGTGGCATCAATAGCAGTGGCTGCAGGGTGATTTTGCACTGTGCTGATAGTAGTGACAATGGACAAACAGTAGAACATAGCACAATATTTGAAGGTTTCATATATGGCACAATATTGTACTTGCCAGCTGGGATTTTCGTGGCATTGGAGCGGGTGGCTGCACAGGTTTAGGTCCAGGCTGAGAAGTAGAGTCAGGCGGTGAATCTCCAGTTCCTGTAGAGAAGAGTCACAAGCAAAAATAAATAATTCATTCATTCTCCTGATGTGCCAGGTTGTCTGGGAAAAGAGGTTTCTTTTCTCCTCTGTGTTATTGGAACGGAGTCACTAACTGCCAAATAAATGTATTCTGGTGCATATATACTGTATATATGCTCAGGATGAAGGTGTTTGGTTAACACCGAAACGGCTGCTGTCGGGCGTTATTGCATTAAAGGAACCCGGGACTTTGCCACTATTGATGAGTACTCTTTGGCTAATATACTAATACGTATGTTGTTGCTTTTACCCGGTTGTCCTATGCCCTTATGTATGGATATGCACTGATGTCTCATTGCTGCACTTTATATGGATAATATAACTTTCATTATTTAGATGGATGTACTGGCTTTTTTTTTCCAATAAATAAATAAATATAAATATATATGAGCTTGTGGCAGGGAAATTAGAGTGTAAACTCCAAAGCTGCAGGAAGTGATGTGTCTGGATAATGCTCTCTGATTGTACAGTGTTGAAGAGGAGGACATAGCTATATAAATAAAGGATAATAATAGCAATAACATTGTCAAGACCATGGTCAATAATTGGGTAAGCAGCCAATATTTACTTGATCATTAGAAACCCTTGTTGTTTCCTATTCTCATATGCAAAGTAGTTAATTCCTCAGACTGGTAGCTTAAATAGCTGTTGCCAGCAGCTGTGATATTGTGAGGACATGGCTGCAGGGGACGCTGTTTCCCTGCTCGCTGATGCTTCCGTTCAAATCACAGTTGTACAGACTAAGAGGCAATGCTGTTTCTTTCATTCTTAGGCCCGTATTCAATTTGGAGCGAAAAGCCGGAATTGGCGAAAAAGTTTCGCCGATGACGTCATTTCGCCAGGCGGAAAAGTGTCGGCGTATTCAATTTGAAAGACTTTCCGCGTAGGAGGAAAGTCAATGCAATGTAATAGCCGGAAAAGTTTCGCCTATGAATAGCAGGCGGAAAAAAGTGCAGAATTGGGGTTTTGGGGTGCAACATTACGGGAACCCCCGTGCAGCCTTCAGACAGTCCCCCAAAGGGAAACCACATATATAAAAAAAAAAAAACACTTTAGAACATCCCCCCCCCCCAAAAAAAATATAACTTAATTTGGGGGCGAAAAAAAAAAAGTTGGGGGACAAAGTTAGAAACTAGCGAACTTGACTCTGGGGGGGTCCCCAAGTATGCCCCATGTGTTTTTTTTTATTGCAGGTGTTTGCGGCAGGTGGATTTTTCACAATTTTTTAATCTTTACTTTAGCAACTTTGAAATATGTTGGCCCCCATTTTCAAGTGCCCCAAATTTGCTGGGATAAGTTATTTTCTGGAAAAAAAAACCCTGAATACTATTCTTCACCACTTATACAAAAACGCTATTTAGCAGCTATTGAGCCCGTTTAAAAACACCAAATACCTTCAGCAAGCCAAATCAAGGGGTACCATAACTAACCCCCATCCCCATGTCAGAGCATCTTTTGGGGGATGTCAGGCTGATTTCCCCAAATCTGACAGGACTTTCCGCTTGTTTCAGTTTCGCCGGGTCCCGTTTTTGCGTACTTTCAAATTGAATACGGGGATATGCGGGGACGAGCGCGATACTTCTCCACCTGCAAAACTAGCGATGTAGACGAAAAGTCCAGGAGGCGGAAAAGAATCGCGGGTCCGCTCAAATTGAATACGGCTCTTAGTATGTGGTTGAGACATTTTGTGTTTCCTAAGACAAAATGTTGCAGACACCATTGTAGGGAACTCACCAGGAGGCTGTAACGCTGCTGGGGCTGCAGGCTGTGGCTTGCTCATTGGAGCTGGTTTATCCTCCCTGAAAAATATTAGAACAAACATACACATATTAAATCACATTTGGAAATAAGAGAAAGTTAAACACTCTGAGATCCTTACCCATCCAGGTGTCCTAAGGCCTAAAATAACAATAAGGCTAATAATAAAAAATGTATGTAATATCACTTTCACATAGGAAAACCTCAAACACCCGGCTTTTAATACACAGGTTTTTTTTTTACCGGTCTCAGCTAGTAGCCCCTTCACACAGGACTTCAAGCCTGGTAAAAACAGGGTCGGAGTCCTGGGAATTTTGACCCGGGTTGGCCCTTTCACACAGAAAAAAGGACCCGTGTTGATCTGCAAATTACCAGGTCCAAATGCTTGACCCGGGAATTTGCTTTTCTGTCTGAAAGGAGTATAATTATAACATGTCCCCAAACTTCTCATCATCTCAGCCCGTCGTCTGGTGCTCAGCAGTGGACAAGGAAAACAAGCAGATGCTGAATGGAACACAGACGAGGAGAAGCTCCTGCCATGAAAACAGCAATGACAACATCACTACTATTGGTGACAGGACGGGCCTTGCCCCTCATAGCAAATAGCTCCCTAATCTCCCTAGATTACTTTGTACTTCATAATATTACTGTACATTCACCTTATCACTGTTTTCTGACTGATACAAAATACTGTACTTCACAGGTCAGAATTGGAAAACCATTATTGTTGTGTG
Source organism: Taudactylus pleione (assembly GCA_031769625.1). Classification (NCBI taxonomy): domain Eukaryota; kingdom Metazoa; phylum Chordata; class Amphibia; order Anura; family Myobatrachidae; genus Taudactylus; species Taudactylus pleione. Next base: position 1,078,559 of record JAUIMM010000179.1, read on the forward strand.
TGTTCTGTGCGCTCCCAGGGAAAGATGTGCCCAAGGCAACTGCCCCTTTTGCCCATTGCTGTTCCCGGCCCTCCTGGGAAATGTAACAGTAATCATAACACGGCATACCTGGGCACCTGAATATCCAAAATAAAGAGACTATTCCCATCATGAGCCAATCTCCCACTCCCCATACAAATGGCAGGATTACGTTACAGACAGCAGATGGTGAGAGGACCCTTACATACTCACCACGGAACCTGCTTTTTTTGCATCACCCTGCTGGGAGGCTGTGGTGGGACTGGCGGGGGGGCTGGTTTGTTCTGTGGCACCAGAGGCGGGTGGCTCGGTTTAGACTGCTGGCTCAAAGCCTCCATAACGCTGGCTGTTTTTGCCACAGGAGGTGGAGGGGTGTCTGGAATGAAAATAAACCATCTTATAAAATGTGCAATGCAAACAATTAAAGAACAGTATACGTAGGACACTGGATATGCAGACAAGGCGGATGTCACCAGGACCATGCAGGTGACCTGTGACCTACGTATGTTCTAGTGCGTGAAGAATGAGGAAAGTATAGACGTTACATGTATATTCAGTGAAAGGCAATGAGACATGCTGACATAGCAGGATCCCAGGAACAACATGTTTTCCTTATAGGAGGATATTTCTTTAAAAAAATGTGCATTTAGTAGCTTGACAAGTATGTAATGGTAACACATGCAGTTAGAAAACAGACTAGACAGTCCTGGAATGGAAGGAAGGGTTGGCCTATGGGTGTACTATACTGCAAAGGAAAACCATAATATTCTCTACACCACATGAACAACCACCTTCTAAGGACTGGGTGGCCACCTGCCAATGGTCATTTCTGACTTCAGGGATCATCATATGCTACCCGTCTCCTTCTGTGGCTGTCAGTTCCCTGTGGGTCTAGCTACTCTAGATCCTCAGTGCTGTGGAATCCTCTCACACTTGGGCAGACATGCAGCAAACAAAATCTCTGTCCTACTATTGGAGAACATGAGACAGTCATCTCTATGGTGTAGCTGGCATCACCAGGTAGGGATGGCCATTGCAAGGGTGGCATTGAATAGTTCCCAGGTTTCCACGATCAATGATGTGTTATCATTTAGGAACCATTTAATGGTTTAGAACCACCGATGGTTCCACATGCGCAGAAGAGACCCATGGTAAGTATAGAAGAACATTCCCAACATTAGCACAGGCACTACTAGGCTAGCTAGCAGGGCAGGTGGGCTACCGATTTGTACAAAACTCAGAGGATGTAATGGTGACAGCCAATCAGAGCAAGTCATGTGTAGTGTGCAATGAATTGTGGATGGGTAATAAAAAAACAAAAAGCTACCAACATGACACCATCAGATATTCACTAAATGGTGGTGGTGAATATTGTGCTGCTGCCTTCTAATGGAATTTCTATTCTCATCAGGGAAAAAAAACATCGATGGTCCATAACGATCACCCCTCGATGGCCATACCTATAACTAGGGGCCAGGTAGCTACAGGAACAGACAAGTTGCTACTGTCTCTAGTGCAGTCCAACCAGCACTGGTTCCTTTATTATGTGTAAGAAAGGAAACATTTTTACACAGTATCTGCCACTATTTTAAATCCTGTTGAAAAGCTGCATGACCACAATCAGGCCTCTAGCAATACAAGTGAGGCTCAAGGAAAATTAGATAACAATACACAACAGTATGATGCAGTGGTCGATGATCATTTAATATGGCATGGTGCAGGTGAGTAGATGACAGGTGGTCACGTACTTGTGGCTGTAGAAGTAACACGCATTGGTGGCACAGGGGGATGAATAGCTGGTGGGTCAGATGAGGACCTCTGTCTGCTGCCACTTTCAAGTCCTAGTGGATGGGATTTCCACGCTGGGGTATTTGAAGGGGTGATGTGTATACTATTGCCAAATATGGTCGACTGAACTAGAGAGGACAAAAATTAAAGAGGATGGAGGAAATGTTCCTTTATATCACACACAAACACAATCAATATTTGGAGCGCTTTATTCTATAGTACACCAAAAGTATGTTTTAATAGTTTAGAACTGGTTTTAAAAAAAACGAATGACAACTTCGGATTGGCCCCACAAATACATAAATTGCAGAGCCCAATGATATTGAACTGTCTTTGTCCACCATTGTAATGCAGGAAAAATGATCTTCTAAAGTGTATGAACCTGTGATGATGATGGACATATATTGTGCACTATACATACACTCCAGGCATCAAATAATGGAAACACCAACAAGAAGTCACTTGGGCTACCACTTTTGGTGAGAATAGAACTTACTGTAAGTGACACCTGCTTGTTGGTGCAGGCACGCAGGGCTGTAGCGTTCTTACTGCCACCTTTGCACTGTTGAAGTCAAGATCAATGAAATATGCTTATGAACCTGCTTTTTTAGTTCATTACCACTTGGCAAGGAACTGGTAAAGCCGTAATGAGCGGTTTACGTGCTGTACCACGCTATGGTGTTTTGTTTAAGTCGGCTGCTTGGGCTGTAAGCTGAAATTTTCAGTCACTGTATCTGTAGACTGGTCTGTGTTGCCCAGCACTTTGAATTAATGCACAGATACCGCATTCTGGAGTGGGCACTTCTGCCCAATGCTGGCCTTGGCTGATAATGGTTTTGCCCCAAACTTCCATGCTGATGTCACCTTAGACACTATTGCTCATAAAACATTAGGTTGGGAGCAGAGAAGGCGCAAAGAATGATCATTATAGTATTAATGAAACAATATTATAATATACTTCTAATCATAACACCAAACTTATAGAAAAACTTCTCCAATATTCTAGTGTGTAACAATAGGGCCTGTTTACATTGGAGAGCTGGAACTGGAGCAGTAACCATGGCCTGTCCTCATTAATACAGAGGCCATCTACTAAAAGTACATGGTATCCGGGAATCCTCAATTCCTATGACCTCCAAGACTTTTGGAGGCAGTTTACACTACAACGCACAATAGACTCCGCCACATCAGGAATGCTTATTCACAGAATGCTTTCTATAAATGGGACTACCCCGCTGGAGAACCCGTCACCTGTTTACCAACAGCCACCATGAAAAGCTATGTAAGAGCAGCTTACGATGAGTCACCCTACATTACTCTCATCCTGATCTGTGGAAAACATGTATCACTATCCTCGTCCACCCCATTGTAATAGAAGGGCAATGTGCCCAATGCAGAATAACTATCTGGGAACACCTGGAATACATGTAACTATATCTTCGTTGAAAAGTGGTAAGTGTAAGTATGACAAATTATTATGGTGGAGTTCATGGGTCACTGTATGCTATACTCGCTGAATACATACTCCATACGTGAAAACCGTACTAATAGGGATCGTTGACCTAGACTGTGCCCATTGACCGTGTAGAGATCTGGCGAGATACAACTTTGTAGATTACACCAAAGGTTTCCCCTCCAGATTTGGACTGAGACTGCCTCAAGAACAAACTGACCTTTCAGAAAATGTCACACATGAATTCCGGGAGAACCAGAGATTGCCAGCCTCACACTTATGCCACAGGAGGAGAACAGGGCAACAGTTATGGAAGAAATCGCAAAACTTTGTCATAGGCAGAAAGATGAATAGACTTTGTTTTGTTACCTTTGCCAACGTTCCTTGGCGGTAAAGGGGGTGCGGGTGCTGTGCCAGGTGCATTGTTGTTGTTACTGAGTACTGCTCCATAAGTTTCATTCTGTACGATACTTGGCAGGAAGCTTCTCTGCTTGTCCTTGGCAATGTTTGCTGCGTCCCTGGCCAAGGAGGCAACTCCAGGCTGCATTGAGTTAGCTCCAGTCTGGTAAAAGCTGACGGGCCTGTCTTCCCGGCGATTAGGGCTTGGCTGCTGCATGGCAACAGAATTAAATTAAATTAAAACATCAAAAAAAAGAGCCAGGTAGGATCAAATTCTACCATTATATAGGCAGAAATATCCCATTTTGTTAATCCATATTATGTGCCAGTGATGCCTAATACACCTTGCCTGAAATTCTACAGGATTTTTAACTTATTAGGATTAATTATTCTAAAAATGTCATGTAATTTGTGTAAAACAGATCAATATTATATACAAAAATTACAAATGTATTATAATAAGCAACTTTCATATTAAACAATAAATGTACACGTTTAGTAGAATTGTGGATGACGCATTGTACTGTATGATAGGACATCTCATAGGTAACCCCTGACCATTCCTGTCATGCCCCTGGTTAAAATGTCAAACTGGTAAATCCAAGGAAACATTTTTTTTAAACCTAAAGAAAACAAACAATATGGCTGCTCCCATTCACGGTAATAGCAATATGTCAAGAATAATATGCCTACAGTGCAGAAGACAAACCCTTCGTCTCATATAGGTTTATCCTATATAAAGTCTATTTTCTCTTTATTATTAGATATAATGATATTTTGGGGCAACAGATTGCAAAAGTGAAATTATACAAACAGATTCACAATGAAAATGAAACTTGTTGCTACTTACATACTGTATAAAACACTTTCCAACAAACTGGAAGACTGTGGCTATGACATGAAAGCTATGAGTCCCAGGTCCAGACAGCACCATGGCTCCCACAGCCTAATCAATGCGAAGCATCTTTATAGCACAGTTATTTATGCCCATAACCTCTTCTAGCCAAGTATGGCTGTAACAAAATGTTATGGAGCGCTGTGCTGTGCTGTGGAGACTACAGACATAAAAAAACTAAGATCACAACACAAGTAACTAAGTGCAGCTCTTACGTCCTAACTCCCAGCTACGGCCTATACTCACTCTGAATAATATCTAACACTTCAGTAGTCTTCTCAGAGGGCACCGAGGAGTAGGATAGCTTGGATAAGGGAGGTGAGCAGTCACAACATTATGCGGTTTATATACTTACAGCTTTAGTGCCTAATCCAATGACGCCACTTTCCACCATGTCCCAGAAACATGTGGTACTGCGCTGGCACCGTCACAGTGAACGGGGTAAGCAGAAAACATACCGGTCCTGATTACCCCAACATGGGTCCACTATACACTGCCTACTACAATACAGCTAAAAAGCCTGAATGAAATGTCACAAAGTCATGTGATTTCTACCCTCCCCAAGACTCTCTCTCCACCCTCTAACACCCCTCCGCCCCTATCAGTGTCTTATTGCAGGACTCTTATGTGAGACTACTATATACGTATTGCCACACTATGCTGGTATATAAAGAGACTGTGCTGAGGTATTACTGATCCCAAATCGTGATCTGTACAATATATGGAAGAGCTAAATGGCATCTGAGATGTGCATTGAGGCCCTCAAGCATATTTGTAACTTACCAACCGATATTGTTCTACTTTACCAGTCTATTTTAGTTTAAAAAGGCTTTGTCTTTGAAATACTTTGGCGAATGTGGGTTTTAATGAACAATATATTTTTAAAGCTCAGATCATGGTCATCAGCTGCAGTTAATGCGTGATTTAGATACAGTAATAGACCCCGATATATGAGACCTGCTGACCCTGATCTCCTCTTGCTGTTGGCTTGGCGCACGGCCTGCACATTTAATTTACAGTTGCTCAGCCTCTAAAATCTCATATGTTCACAGAAACGTCTATCTGGGGCTGGTCTCTTGGCCACGGCCAGCTGAATAATTACCTTGGGGCATTTTTGCTAATTTATACCCCTTTCACACAGGATTTCTTTAAAATCCCAGCTATTACCAGGCATTTGAGTGCAGGGTCTTTCTGCCGGTTCTAGCCTAACCCCCACCCCTTTCACACAGAAAACAAAATTACCGGGTAAAGCACTCTTACCCGGTAATTTGCTGTTCAACGCGGGTAATTTTTTTTTGTGTGATAGGGTCAACCTGGGCCGAAAATTGCCTGGTCTCCGCATCTGGTAAAAAAGCAGGGTCGGAGACCCAGGAATTACGACCCGGGTTGACCCTTTCACACAGAAAAATGACTCGTGTTGAACAGCAAATTACCGGGTAAAAGTGCTTTACCCGGTAATTTTGTTTTCTGTGTGAAAGGGGTATTATTGTGATCCCCAAAGACTAGAGCTCCCATTCTGTTTCATTTATGAAGGCAGAGAGCTGCCTGACCTCATGTGCCAGGAGTTGCAGTAATGGTCTCATACCTATTACTGGAAGGAGAACAGGGGCTAAACGGGGCAAGCAATGCTTTGGGATGCCTACAAGGCAAGTACCAGGGATTCCTTTTATAGGCGCAATGCAAATTACATGTATTCCCTTCTGTGTCTTGGGAGAACCTGCGGCCTATGGCTTTAGATCTTGAAAAAGCTCACATTAACAATTCATTAGATCGGATGCAAAGAGAAGGCAGGTTTCTTGGTATCTCTTCTGGATGAATCTGAGCGTGTCCAGACTTAAGACTTCAATTCGGTCATACCTTACTCACAAAGCAGGATAAAGGATCTCTATGGAGCATAGGGCTACTATTACCATTTATTTATATAGGGCTGGCAAATTATGCAGCACTTTACAGAGAATGTTATAATCATTCACAGCAGCCTCTGCCCCAGAGGAGCTTAGAGTCTAAATTCACACAAACTACGGTTATATTTTGTCAAAAGCCAAGTTATTAGTGGAACGTCCTAGGTCTGTACCCTCTCCAGGAATACTTTAAAGATAGTACACAGATAGATACCTTCTTGAAAATGAGATCAATGACCTGGAAACAAGCTCCAGGTATAGTACAATTAAAGGGATGGCATAGCTGCCATTATTGTAGGCCCTGTACAGTATGCAAGTCCTGCCAAGCAATTATACCAGACAGGACAAATTATATATAATATATCGGTGTATGGATACACATTGTGTTTTGAGTCGTCCAAAGCCTGAAAGTTGACATTTATTACAATTTGAAAATGAAACAAACCTGCATTTTATCATCCACATCATCATCGCTCTCATCCAGGTCCACGTGATGCAACCTCCATTCATATTCCACGTGGACATGAGAATTAAACCTCCCGGTCAAAGCCTGCATCAGCTGGGGAAAAGTGGCAGCAGTCAGGGCAGAGTAGTAGAAGTACAGTTCTACACTAAACACTAAAGCTGCATACACACACAACGATTTTTTGAACGATTATCGTTTAAAAAAATCGTTCACTTTCTGAGTCAAACGATGAACGATTATCGTTCATACGCGTTCACGTTTGTAGTACAGTCAGACTTGTCAACTGAACGATTATCATTAAGGGAATATGCAAAGATCGTTTGTAGTTCAAAAAAATCGTTCATTACACTTTAAAAAATCTGACAGGTAATTGTTCATAAAATCGTTGGTCACAAAATCGTTGTGTGTGTATGCACCTTAAGGATAAAACATTTAACATGAAATAAAAGATATTTAAAAAATGCTTGTGGGGCCGAGATTAAAATACGCAGAGAACATGTGTGGTGCATGGATAGAACAGCGCGATATGATAAGTATCGCGGACATACCAAGTCATCGCAATGCGTGTGCTTCAGCCGCTTAGCAATGTCCAGTGGAGTTTCTCCTGCTTCATTGGCTGCAATCCAAAGTAAGAAAACCTTGTACTGTATGGTGTAGAAGGAACCCGTCCTCCCCAATATCCGCTCACACATCAGAATCACAATGTATTATAAAGCGACTACAAGTTATTTACAGAGGCTGTGTCACACGTTACAACCTAGAGGCTGTGTCACACGTTACAACCTAGAGGCTGTGTCACACGTTACAACCTAGAGGCTGTGTCACACGTTACAACCTAGAGGCTGTGTCACACGTTACAACCTAGAGGCTGTGTCACACGTTACAACCTAGAGGCTGTGTCACACGTTACAACCTAGAGGCTGTGTCACACGTTACAACCTAGAGGCTGTGTCACACGTTACAACCTAGAGGCTGTGTCACACGTTACAACCTAGAGGCTGTGTCACACGTTACAACCTAGAGGCTGTGTCACACGTTACAACCTAGAGGCTGTGTCACACGTTACAACCTGCCAGGGCAGCCGTGTGGGGCCCTCAATTTAGAAAAACATAAATATATGACCCAAAGTAGGTGCTATTATATAATATAGCGTTAGGACCACTAAAACACCTTGCCGAGGCCTGGTATTTGCAAATGTAGGCAACTAAGATCTCGGCATTGCTATTATCAGGCAGAATGTCATTCTCTTTATGCTAGCCTATTTGCAGTGTGTTTTTTTCTAGTCTAGATAACCCCTTCCTTACATGCACCTGTGATAGGCTTATACATTGAATTAAGCAATTTCCATTCTGTGCAACAGGGCAGCTGTGTGACCAGACAATTATGTCTGTAGACAGGTTCATACACTTGCTAGACTTTTTTGCATTAAATAATTCTTACTATACAAGCCTACAGTACAGACACATCAAAGTCATAAAAATATACAGGGGAGATGTCATTACAACGAGGGCCACTTATAAGCAGCCCCCCACAAAACGATGCCCACCCCTGCCAGCACCAAGCTCAAACAGGCTGGTCGGTGCCCAGACTCTCCTCTCCAGGCTATACCCAGAGTGATCCCTGTGCCCCCTAGTGGAGGAAGAAGAAATATACAGGGTGATGTCATTACAAGAATTGTAGTTGGGAAACAGTTTAGCTATTTGGTGGATAATAGTCATAAAAATCTATATATAGCCTAAAATAGTCTGGAAGAAAAAAGGGTTTAGGGCCACTGAGGTCCAAGCACGGGACATCTAATGGTGTACATATATCACTTATTTAATCTGCCTTGCATGTTAACCATAGTGGTTTATGGAAAAAAGTTGATAATTAGATTATTGCCATTTTCATTCAGACTACTGAATGCAAAAATTAATGGAGCTTGAACTGAGTATTTTTTTTATTATTTTCCATATGTTTGTCTAATGTAAATATTGAAGGTTGAATGTATAAAATATTTTCTTTACAGTGGTGCAAGTAAAGCAATCTGCTTGCAAAGTTCAATACTCAGTAGAGTTATCATTTTTTACCTTCTCTATCATTCATGACTACTATATATTTCTCTATGCGAAGCAGACTTATGCAGACTATTTATTATGTTCATGTACCTGTAAGGAAGCAGCGACTGCCGGGTACTCACCTATCTCTATGGACGCCTTCCCTCTCAGCAGTAGCTTAAGACACTCAGCATTGTCGGTTAAGCAGCAATAATGAAGTGCAGTGCTGCCTTTCGTTGTCTGCTTGTCCAAGTTACCACTGCGGATAAAACCCATTTCTCAGTTGGCAAGCTATTAGATGCACTAGAAATGGCTAATAAATTCATCTTAAATGCAAAGATCAGCAGCACTAAGGATGGGTACACACCTAAACGACCGGTAATCGTACCGATGCTCAGGGCGATTTGCCTTCACCCTGGACATCACATGATTCCCGGTACACACTTAAAAGATTTAATAAAAGACGGAACAATCACTGTTCCGTCCTGCATTCATATGTACAGCCTCACATGCAATATCGGGTGATTGGCCATGCAGCGCGGGCAATCACACGATATGTCATGCGACCGCGGGAGTGTGCAAATCTGGCATACAAACTGCTAGATATGCCCGATTTGTCATTCAGATTTGGCCAAATCGTGACGATATCGTCCTGGTGTGTATGCACCCTAAGCCATACATCACAATAAGAGCCAAAGAGTGACAGTTAAGATTTGTAGCTAAAGATATAAAATAGATCATAAAACACAGCCTAATATACACAGACACATACCACTTGCCAATGTACGGAGACTGCTTTAGGCACACACACTTGTGAGAGAGAAGAAAGTGACAGTAGGTACAGCTGTCACCACTGTTATAGTAACAAGATACAGATTATATAGGGAGATATATACCAAGTACATGGTCCAAGCTCATATGATAAAGGCAAAGTAGTGTACAGGTGTTTTATTCTTGTGATCATACTGGACAGTAATAATCGTTATTAAACATACCTATTTTGTACCAGGAAATCGACTATGTGCAGTGAAGTGCGGTCAACTGATCGGACGGCTAGATGCAGCGCAGTCTCACCTTGCTCCTGCAAAGAGTAAAACACAGATAAACCCAGAGGGCAGATTATAACATGGGTATATTAGGGCCATAGACACTAAGATAAATGTAATATAGTCAGCTATTGTGTAACCTAATCCAATAGTCTCCCCTTCATTATCCAACCTGTGTGCACAAGTTCATCTCTGCAAGTTTATACAGCGACCCTGTATTATAAAGCCACATGCAGAACATGTCTGTGAGGCTCATCATTGCGGAATGTATAATATCACTTTATAAACACACAATCGGCTCACTTATTTATTCCTTTTATCGATAGCAGGCTGAGACATTCTCCCAAAAAATAAAACAATCCAAGTTCAACAAACAAAAATATTTTTTTTTCAAGCCGTTCCAAAGCAGCAAATAATGATATCATTTGTTTAAGTTAGTTTTAGAGGATGCTATTTTATTTTAAGCCCAAAGCCGCTGTTATTATATACACGCCTTCATTCACTGCTCAATTACTGAAAACAAAAGGGACGAGGGGCTCGGTGGAGGAGAATTCTTGCCCCAAAGTTTTACAGTTAGTCTTGGCGCTGTGGCAAAGTATAGCGGTGCATATATATACATACACACAGGCCCGCCAATAGCCGCGGCAGGCCCGGGTAACGGGGTGTGGCCTAATCGCAGGAGGCATGGCCACGCCCCCTTAGGGGAAATTTTTTTTATATATATTTTTCAGCAAAGTGGCGCTGCGCACTGGCGAGGGGGGCGCTCCCAGCACACGCTGTGTGCTGGGCTGCTGTGAGAGAGGGAGGGGGGGGGTGCAGCGGCGGACCCGGGCCCTCGCCGAGCCCCTCAGGAAGCCCATGCAATCTGTACCCGCTCCCCCTCGCTCTCGGCGCCCCTGAACACACACAGACAATAATGGGGTCAGTGACAATTGCCTGGCATGCAACCCTCTTTGAAGGGTAAGAGCCACATATGAAGACAAAAGAATACTGCCCACCAATTGCATAGATCAGTGCTTCCCAAACTTATGCCTCAGGGAGCAGTAACAGTGCATGGTTTCCATTTTTCCTAGTTGGTGCACAGATGTAGTCATCACTAACTGACACATTGGAAAAGATCCACAGGTAGAGCTAATTATTTAAATTGTGATTCTGTGAGGAGACCTGGAAAACATGTACTGTTAGTGCTCCCTGAGGAATGAGTTCGGAAAACACTGGCACAGATAATACATGCATTAGCTGCACTGTGCACTCACATGTCCATTGGCTAATGGAATGGTTTCGGTGAGGTCTACGCCATCAGCGTACAGTTGTACCAGTGCAAATATATCTCGGGTCTTGACGGCGTCACATAGGCTGTGCAGTTTAGATGAATTGTCAGCGTATTTCTTCCTTGCATACCGTCTATCAATGTACTTTGCAGTAATATAATCTTTCCTGGCATTCCTGAGGTAGTGGGAATAAAGAAACAAATTACACCACTCAGTAATATTCATATATCAGAGGTAGGTTCTCCAGCTGTTATGTGACTACTAAGGACTTGTTGCTACAGAGCTACTGGTTCTCAAATCCTACTGAATACAAACATATTACATATAACTATGTAGATGACACCAACCACCTTAGTATCCATATAAGGGGCAGATGATTTGTAGCCTCAACAGCTAGCAGGGCATACAGGGACTTTTTAGTACAGTGTGGAGAACCACAAAGCCAAAGTTTCATGTATATAAGAAACCTAGCACATATCTTACATGTCACTGCTGGGAGAAGGCTTCACAGTATCGTCTGCAGGTAAACACACCTCCATAATCTCGTTAAAGGCTGTATTTCCAATATTTTTGGCAAGCTACAAAAACAACAATAAATTAAATAAATTGGGCTGTAAGCATAAAACATGGTCCATGTTATCGGTGAATGGAAGGTTCTACAAATTCTAAATTAGAAGAAAGAGGTGCAAACTAAGGAATTCATTGGTTACAAAATCTGTCTCTGGAACAATGGGAAGGATGATAAACTAGAACACACACTTTGCTCAAAGGTTTAGGTACATTTTATAAAAGCAGTATGTAAAATCGCAAAGCAGAATAATAAGAAGTGCAAAATACGTAAATGCTGGCGTAATTACATCATTTACCGTCGCTGCTCACAGTTATGTTTGACCTTAGATTTGCTAATATAGGGCCTGATTCAGACCCACCCGTGAGCGGCTGTCCGCTCGCAAGTGGGTCGATGTTCTGGACTGAGCATGCGCACGACGGAGGGAGCTCCATCGTGCGCATGCGCCAGACGCGACGAGCGAAGGAAAGTCCTTCGCTCGTTGTGTCTGATCAAAGGGGGCGTGCTGTCGATGTTGATTGACAGCACGCCCCCTTTGGTAGGCGTGCCGGGGGCGTGCCTCCCTGACGGGGGCGTTCCCACGGGAACGCCTCCCGTCAGAAGCCGGCCCACTGACATCACTAGTGATGTCAGTGGGAGTGATTTTGGCTCTGATAGAGCCAAAATCACTCCGGAGCTTGCGGTTGAAAACCTCAACCGCAGGCTCCGGCTCGCAATTTCGATGGTCGCGATGGTCAAGACCATCGCGGCCATCAAACTGCACGCTCGTATAGCCTGTGGGTGGTCACCCACAGCTATACGAGCGTCCAGGAGGACGCTCCTTTTTCATGGAGGCCGGCCCTCATTCAGAGCGTGCGCTCTGCTCAGAGCGTACGGCTCTGAATGAGGGCCATAATCCACTCTAATAATCTTATGGGCAGGGCTGTACAAGTATGAGGGATTTGTCAGAAGTTCTCACCAACAGCTCAGAAGTCCCCAGAACGTCCAGTGTGAGCGACTGTATTCTGGAGTAATGTACACCCAGCTCGCGGTGAATCCCAGAGCACTCAATACAAGTCAATATACCCAGGTTTGTGGAAAGCCAAGTTGGCTCTGAAACATAAAACAAAATCCGCCAAGTTACAGCCTAACAAACAATGGCATAAAACCTGACTTTAATTTACAGGTAATAAATACAAACAACTAATTTTAAATTACTTATTAACGCAACAATCAACCTTGCTTATATACAAGAGCTGTTTTTCACATTCGCAAATATACAGTACATATATGCAAACGTTTCAGGATGTTCTCAGTAATGAACATGCTGGAGATAATATTATGACTTTCATATGCACACTTAATCAGAGCACATGTAGACTTCAAAATATGGTGTTTCAATGTGCCTTGTACAGGGAAGTGCGTATGCTAGACATCCCCTACCACTAGGTGTCACCCACAAGCTGCTATAGTGTCAGTGGATTATTACACAGGAATATGAGTTGCAGGAGCTATAGGAGGATTATGGGAAAGACACAAACAACGGCTCTGTAGTAAATGGTGAGCTTCGTAAACTTTGTAACACAATAATAGAAGCTGGGTGAAGTCTTTAGAAAAAAATAAGAGATATGGTAAGAACTTACCCTTGTTATCTCTATTTCTATGAAGTCCATAGGGTTCCACAGGATACCTTGGGGTATAGGCGATGGCGGCAGACATCCGGGCACCACAGAGTTAAGTTTTCAGCCTCCCAGGATGCACTGGGGTCCCTCTCCTATACCCCGGCCCCGAGCCTCAGGCACTCAGTTACGTCACAAGCCATAGGCCGGAGGAGGAGAAAAGAGAGAAGAATGTCTGGAACACACAAGAAATCACATTCTCACCAGAAGGAGACGGAAAAACTGGTGACCAGAGCAAAACCCATCTGCAGTACAGGCGCGACAGGGCGGGAGTCCTGTGGAACCCTATGGACTTTGTAGAAATAGAGATAACAAGGGTAAGTTCTTACCATATCTCTTATTTTCTACTGCAGGGTCCATAAGGTATCCACAGGATACCTTGGGGATTTCCCAAAGCAGTATCCTTTAAGGGTGGGGGCGCTCCTGTGCTGAAAGGAGAATCCGCCGCCCGAAGGAAGCATCCTGAGAGGCGTAGGTATAAAAAGCATAATACCGGACGAAAGTATGGACAGATGACCACGTAGCTGCCTTGCAAAGCTCAACCGCCGAGGCGCCACGTCGAGCTGCCCACAAAGGACCGCATGGAATGAGCCCTAACAGAAGATGGAACAGGAAGGCCTTCATGAACATAAGCTTCAGAAATAGCCAGGCGAATCCATCCTGCCAAGGTTTGCTTAGTGGCAGGCCAACCCTTCTTTCGGAAGCCATAAAGGACAAACAAAGAGTCGGACTTCCTAAAAAAAGCAGTGCGGTCAACATAAATTTTTAAGGCCCGCTCCACATCCAAGGTGGCCTCAACAATCGAAAGGTCCGGAGAATTAAAGGCCGGCACAATAATTTCCTCGTTGATATGGAAACTAGACACCACTTTCAGAAGAAAATCAGGACGAGTGTGAAGCACCGCCCTGTTTCTATGAAAAATGAGAAATGGAGGTCGACATGACAGGGCCCCCAATTCCGAAACCCTCCTGGCCAATGTAATGGCCAGAAGGAAAATGTCTTAAGCGTAAGCCATTTAAAGTCCACTGAAGCCCAGTGGTTCAAATGGCGGTCCTTGAAGAGCTCTTAGGACCACAGCCAGATCCCAAGGCGCCACAGGTGGAACAAAGGGAGGCTGAATACGCAGTACACCTTGCATAAAGGTGCAGACATCAGGAATCGTAGCAATCCTACGATAAAACCATACAGACAGTGCCGACACCTGCACCTTCAGAGAGGCAAGGCGAAGACCTTGATCTAAACCTGCCTGTAGGAAAGCCAGCACCCTGGATAACCGAAAGAGGAGCATAACCTCTAGGGCGACACCACTGAAAGAAAGCACGCCATACTCGATGGTAGATGCTGGCAGATGAAGGTTTCCTAGTTCGTAGCATGGTGTTGACCACCGAGCTGGAAAATCACCTGGACCTCAAGAGGACAGTCTCAATAGCCACACCGTCAAAGACAGCCGACCCAGGTCAGGATGATGACAAGGACCCTGACATAACAGGTCCAGACGTTGAGGCAACAGCATCGGAGTGTCTACTGAGAGACTCCGAAGATCTGAGTACCAGTGCCGTCTGGGCCACGCTGGAGCTATCAGTAGGAGCGTGCCTCCTTCTTGCTTGAATTTGCGTATCACTCGCGAAAGAAGGGAGAACGGAGGGAAGAGGTACGCATACTGGAAGGTCCAACTGACCGACAGAGCGTCCACCAGATAAGCTTTTGCGTCTCTTGTTCTTGACCCGAACACCGGCAGTTTGTTGTTGTGTCGAGAGGCCATGAGATCGATCTCTGGTAGGCCCCACGTAGCTGAAACACCTCCTGGTGAAGAGACCACTTTCTTCCCAGGCAAGAATGCGGGACACCTCTGTCAGAGCCGTCTGACTGCGGGTCCCTCCTTGGCGATTTATATAAGCCACTGTGGTGGTGTTTTCTGACTGTACCTGCAAGGTTCTTCCATGCAGGACCTGTCTTGCCTGCTGGATAGCCTTGAACACTGCTCGAAGCTCCAATATGTTTATTGGAAGAGCAGCTTCTGCTGGTGTCCACCTTCCCTGGAAGAAATGAGGACCCGTTACCGCTCCCCAGCCTCGTAGACTGGCATCCGTTGTCAGAAGGACCCAGTCCGCAATCCAAAAGGGACGCCCCCTGTTCAGGTGAGTAGTCTTCAGCCACCAGGCCAGAGAAAGATGTACCTCCGGGGAAAGCACCATTGTCTGTGTCTTTATCTGCTGGGGCAACCCATTCCATCTGGAGAGGATCAACTTCTGCAGAGGTCTGGAGTGGAACTGGGCAAACTCCACCATGTCGACCATCAACACCATGGAACCCAGTAACCTCATCACCGAGTGAATAGATACCCGGTGACTTTCGCCTGTAATGCAGAGATCTTTTCCTCCGTCACAAAGATCCTCTGATGTTCAACAGAGCTCCTAGATGGAGCATCCTCTGTGATGGTACCAGGGAGGGACTTCTTCCAATTTATCAGCCAGCCGTGAGTCTGCAATACAGAGACTGTCAGTTGTAGATGGCGCTGAAGTTTCTCTGGAGACTCCGCCAACAAGAGGAGGTCGTCCAGATAGGGTAACAAG
Source organism: Taudactylus pleione (assembly GCA_031769625.1). Lineage (NCBI taxonomy): Eukaryota > Metazoa > Chordata > Amphibia > Anura > Myobatrachidae > Taudactylus > Taudactylus pleione. The sequence continues at coordinate 1,094,631 of JAUIMM010000179.1, forward strand.
CGAACTCCCTGCATCCGCACGTGAGCTGCCATAACTTTGGTAAACACTCGAGGAGCTGTGGCCAGACCAAAGGGCAGTGCCTGAATTTGGAAGTGGTCTTGGACCACTGCAAACTGGAGGAAACTCTGGTGCGCCGAGACAATAGGGATATGCAGATAAGCATCCTGAATATCCAGCGACACCATAAAATCCCCAGGCTCCATCGCTAAAATGATGGTTCACACGGTCTCCATCCTGAACCGAGAAACCCTCAAAATTTTGTTGAGGGATTTGAGGTTGAGTATTGGCCGGTAGGACCCATTGGGTTTCTGTACCAGAAAAAGATTGGAGTAATACCCCAATCCCTTCTAAGACAAAGGAGCCGGCACTATGACCCCATCCTGGAGCATAGAGCGCAATACCCTCTTGAATTCCAGGGCCTTGTCCTGATTGGACTGAAGACCCGTGGTGAAAAACCTGCTGGGAGGCCTCCTGCGGAAGGAGAGGGTGTACCCCTGAGAAACCACGTCCCCCAAAGCGAGGCCCGTCCCGTCAGGCTGAAGGCTTGTCGTCGGACTTGGGAGCAGGACGTCTGGTACTCCAAGCCTGCTTCTTTGGCTTTGTAGGTTTCTTGGCGGCAGGCCGCCTCGGAAAGGACTGCACCCTGGGCTTACTCTGGGTTCTATAGGGCCGAAAGGAAGAAGAACCCGACCCTGATGGGACAGTAGCCGATGGCAGGCACGCAGACTTAGCAGCCGCCAGCATAGCCACAATTTTGTCCAGATCAGGGACAAAAAGGACTTCTCCATTATAGGGTAAACCCACTAAACCCTTCTTGGAATCAGCATCCGCTTTCCAAGAACGCAATCACAGGGTGCGATGAGCTGCCGAGGAGATCCTAGAAGCAAGAAGGCCTATATCCAAGGCCGCCTCATTAATTTAAGTGGCTGAGTCCCTGAGATTACCCACCAACTCCACCTGGTCAGGTGATGAGTCCGGGTCCAGAGATGCCTCCAAAGTATCAGCCCAACGCTCCATGGCTCTAGCCACCCAGCACACGGCCATGGTCAGTCTGTACACCCCTCCTGCAAGGGAATACATGGAATTGACACATATTTCAACCTTGCGATCCGTAGGATCTTTTAAGGAGGACATGGAGGGCATAGGCAATGTAGCACTCTTCACCAGACTTTTGACATGAGAATCCACCTGTGGAGGGGTTTCCCATTTGGAGAACTAATTTTCCGCAAAGGGATATGCCACTGCCAAACGCCTTTGAGGCTGGAAACGTTCCACTAGCTGACCAGATAGGGGAAATACCGTAGCGTCACCTTTTATATCCTTGAAAAAGGCATATTTGGATTTGGTCACGGGGGGTTCGTCATCTTCAACAACCAAGGCCGTGCGGAAAGCACGTATAAGGTCCTGTATATAGACCTTAGACTTAAATTCCGTCTCCTTAGTACGGAAAGTCTCCTGGTCAGAGAGGTCAAGCATCTCTCCGTCATCAGACGACACATCATCCTGATCATAGTGATCAGTCTGAGATTGCAGCTGTCACTCATGCGGCAGCAATGATGGCTCTCCTTGTAAAATGTCCGACAGGTGTTGCACCGAAGTGGACAATGAACTAATCCATGCATGCTCTTGTGTGACCTGAGGAGGCGAGAGCGGGAGACTCTGGGATAACACTAGCTGTCTGGGGAACCCCTGTATGGGAGACAACACCATAGACTGCTGTAAGAACCCATTTGGGGAAACGCAGGGGGCGTCGCTAGCTGGCCCACTAGGGTTGTAAGTGCCTTAGCAAAACAAGCCCAGGGCGGCTCCTGCACAGGTGCAGTGACAGAAATCGGGCGTGCTTGTCGAAAACACGCCTTACATAACCCCTCAGAGTTGCCATCACCCTCCACCAGTGGTACAAGACATATAGTACACTTTGGCTGAATAGGAAAATCGCGTTCACTGTCAGACATGATGAGTGAACCGGAGCTGTATGTGACACACCACACTGACAAATACTTATACAGTCAGGCAGTAACACCCTGCAACACCGCACCGCAAGGGCTTTAACAGAGAAGATAGGGATAGGTAAAATGGCTGACAGAGAAGTGAAAGTACAGACAGCAGCACTAGCATTAAGTCACATACAATGCAGAATAAACCCTGCACTATCAGCACTGTGATCAACTACACAGACATCAGCCTGGTAGGAAACAGCGCTGCATACTCTGACCTTGCACTGGAGGAGAAGTATGCAGGGGGACCCAGACCACGATGCCGCCGTTATCAGCGTCCAGCAGCGCTTGCCAAGTCCTTAGAAGATGGCCGCCGAGGAGCAGAAAGGAGGCTGGCCCGGGGGAGGAGCGCTTGGAGATGCCAGACCGCAGTGGAAAGGCGGTGTGCAGCGGGGGAGGCTGTGCAGGGAAGGCGCGCTCCCCTGGCATGCATTTAACCCCCAGGACGCCAGACGTGATACGATATCATCGCAGCCCGCTGTCCCAGGGGGTAGTGGAAGCGCAGGTTTATGGGGCCTGGCTCAACGCTGCAGCCAGTCCCCAGGGAGCCCCCTGCATGGGGACTTTGGACTGTGTTGTTCAGCGGGGACCCGCCGCGGGACCCTGCTGCTTACCTTGTCCCCCGTAAATCCGGCCACAGTCTGGATAACCGGGGTCACCGCTAGCTGTGACCCAAGTTACCCACCAGGATCCCCGGATCAGTACCAGCGTTCTGGTACCAGCGGGGTGTAGGAGTGACGGCATGGACGTCAGTACTGACTGTCCATACTATGCACTCAGTGTGCAGCCACAGCTGCTAGAAGAAACTTCAGGGGCCTTAACAGACCCCCTCTGTACAGGTGCATCCGATTCAGAGCCGGGCACCTAAGAAAACTGAGTGCCTGAGGCTCTGGGGCGGGGTATAGGAGTGGGACCCCAGTGCATCCTGGGAGGCTGAAAACTTAACTCTGTGGTGCCCGGGTATCTGCCGCCATCGCCTATACCCCAAGGTATCCTGTGGATACCCTATGGTCCCTGAAGTAGAAATACTTTTCAAAATCTACATATTATCATCTTAATACTTATAAGGGACACAGAGAGGGAAAATTTGTTAGAAGTGCCTTTATATCTACTACAAAACGTCTCTGTTCCTGCAATGATTACAGAGAGCAGAATCTTTAACAAAGCTATAAAGCGATATAGATACATATTAAAAAATAAAAATAAACATTTCTGTGGGTTATAAGAGGACATTCCATATTCTATCAACTTTGTACTTTAAATATGCTTAGTGTTCCTCATTCACACAGATATTTGTTTTGCCCACTGCAAGAATATTTAATACATTTACTAGTAAACATTATCACTGGTAAAAACAGCTATATTTCCATTTAAGTGAAGGCTACAATAAATGAATAGGTGTTTGGTACATGATTGTTGCTGAGCAGTACATTTATTCACTTCAGGTATGAAGGCTTCACTCCAGAACGTTTGTCCACCACTGGGTGTAAGACTGTGTACACACCTGACAGATGTATCTGCAAATGATAGCTGTTCAGTGTGTATGAACAACCATCATCTGTCACCTGGGCGCGTGTTGCGCCCCCCTCCCTGTGGCCTCTACTGCATGTGTATGGGCGGTCGGTAGATCACCCGTACACAGCACGATGGACAGATATACACTATCTGGAGATATATCTGCCATCGGCTGTGCAGCAGAGCCGACGTGACATGTCTGTGGATGACTTTGTTAACAGACATATAGCTGGTACACCCTGGCCGATGGGCACCCAATATATATCTGCCAGTGTGTACCCAGCATCAGAGATGCTCAGTACTAAGCATTACGTTCTAATCGAAATTCAATTAGGCTTTCTGGAAAGGTGGTTAGCAGTAATGAGGAGCTCTATATAAATTCTGGACTGCAGCCAGCAAAGCAGGAATGGAATCCCTTGGACGTAGCTAAGTACCTGAAGAGGATGAACAATGAAACGAAGTAACTGCTGCCAGAGCGGTTAACAAGGTAGACCGTGTGCAGCCCATTGGAGGCAATGCAATTATGATACTGTACTTCATGTTGTCAGAATAATATCTAAAATTAGAGTCATTGAAATATCTATCACTGAGGGCCTTCAAGAGGCGCAGTACAGTACCTGATGCGCCACAGTCACAACAGACATTGTTCCCCGGCATTTTCTGGATATCAGATATAATCTCCTTGGTCAGCTCCTGGACTATGTTGTTCTCTCCAGTGCTGTGGTCTCCTTTGAATGCATTGTTTAAGGCTTCTTCTTTGCTGTTCTGGAGCACAGACATCCATCTGCATTGAAGAGATCTTATCATCTCTGGGAGCCACAATGCTTAGCCTATCAGACCATTAGTCCTGCTAAACACTTCTGGACAAAGTACCCAAACGCATGAACAAACTTCATATCCTTGCAGTCTACAGTACTTACCACCTAAGATCTGCTTCCAGAAGCCATGCAATGGTTCCTACCTTCTAAAATGAATCTTGTCCCACTGCTTTCTGCTACAGATCTCCCCCCATTTCTGCAGTAACCTACCTGGGTCACTTACATCTGAAGATCTTTCTGCCACTTAGCGCTATGAGCAGGTTTGTAACTGGGATGCCTAATGCTTTCTCTCTGTATCCAGGTCACAGTTTCAACTGATGTTTCAAGAAACACTTTAAAAAAAGATGGGACTCTCAACGTACTTTGTACATGTAATTCATTTTATAAATAAAAATAAACAAGCTGGCTATGCAACCTCCATAGGTAAGTGTATGTTATCCTAACATACTATGTTATATATTTTATTGTGAAAGTCTAAGGGGCCCATTTATCAATAAGTTTTATCATACGCAACAAGTTTTAAAACTCGTTGCCTAGGATAAATGGTGCTCCAGCCAATCAGTTCCCAACTGCCAGTTTTCAAACAGATGACAGTTAGGAGTTGATTGGCTGGAGCACCATTATCATATGCAACGGGGGGAATTCAATTCAACGCGTTGTTGAATAGCCGTGGGAGGGAGCTCCGGCAGCTGTTCAATACACCGCGCTGTGTGGTTGGAGAATGCCGGTTATCGCGCCATAACAAGGGTGTTGAGGCGCTTTAACCAGCATTCTCTGACCAAAGTGCCGTGTGCGCGGCTGTTAGCGCCGCGCTAAGCAGAAAAACAGCTGAGCGCCTGGCACTTTGGTCGGATTTCTCCTCGCAACCCCAGGGGGGTGCGAGAAAAAATCCTTAGCGCGTCCAAACAGCACAGTGAATTGAATAGCTGCGGGGGAATGGGTATGATATACCGCCGTCAGCGGCAGCCCGACAGGAGCAGAGTGCGACGCAGCGGAAGCCCGACAGCGCTGGAAATCCCGATCATGGATAAGTGAGTATCCACTAACCTAACCTAACCCCCCTAACCCTAACCCTCCTTAGGGGTGCCTAACCCTAACTTCCCCCCCAAGTGCCTAACCCTAATCCCCCCTCTAAGTGCCTAACCCTAACCACCCCCTTCCCCCACTACCTAAACCAAAGTCCCCCCGGGGGGTGCCTAACCCTAACCCTCCCTCCCCATAGCCTAACCCTCCCGGGGGGGTGCCTAACCCTAAGTCCCCCCCGGGAGCCCTAAAACCTAACCCTCCCCCCCCCCGCGGCTGTTCGCTCGCGGCGCCCGGCATCACTACGATCGTGATGCCGGGCGCCAGTCTCCCGGCGTCGGGGAAATGTGGGCGTCTACATCTAGACGTCCGGTATTTCACCCATGCCGGGATAAGACAGTCGGGAAGCCGTCTGCCGGTATATAGGCAGTCGGCTTCCCGATTGCTTCCCGCTGCGGGAGCTCCCTCCCACGGCTCTTCAACATCACCTTGAATTGAATTCCATCCAACGAGTTTTAAAACTTGTTGCGTATGATAAAATTTGTTGATAAATGAGCTGCTAAGAATGAGGTCATACATGAGAGTGTACTTACACACATTTTATATTTACAGATACAAGTGGCCTCACTATTGATGAACCAAATTTGTGTTTCAAGCCTGTTTGTAAGATTCCAACTGCAAGATTCCAACTGGGCAATGTAACATCCTCATTTTCCTGTTATTGTAATACTTCAGAGAGACTTATAGCTTCCATGAGCTAAAATTACAAACTGTATTCATCATTTTTAGCTCTCCCTGCTTAATGCACTAATTCAGTTTCCTTTTCCCATACCAGCGTAGGCTAGGTCAGAGGTGGGTAATTCCATTTCTCAGAAACTATGCATTACAATTTTAAAGGAATTTTCAGAGTATGACAAAAGGTATGAGGAATGGCCTTGGTTAAACTCTGTAATTACACAGACAGATACATTTTTACCGTCAGGTTACTCTCTAAGCTTAGTATCAAAATATCAATTAATACATTAGCACAGGTTAATAAAGGAAAAGTCTAGAAATCAATAAAAGCCATACTGAGTGCACTTCCTCCTTATTGCTCACATTCATATGTTCCGAGAACTGCAGATCTAAATAGTCTTTCCACCAATACAGTAGTTCTACAGATACAATCCTCGATTCCCCACTTTGATGGCATCGATCTGATCTGTGGACATAGATGATCACCGATCTGTCGACGGATTGGGGGAAAGCAGCATGTTAAGTATCACCAACTCGCCAATCTCTGTCATTTTGTTGGTCGGGATTGGTGAATCAAGGATTTCCAACATGTTGGATTTCCCCGACCACAGCATAACGGGGAATTGGGGCAATCCATCGAGGTGTATGGGCCCCTTTAAATCCACTATATTTATATTCTGTTTGATGCTGTTTTTCAGCGTAGCATGTAATCAAGACTAATACCTCTTTACCACCAAAAACCCTGGTCCGACCTGGGTTTTTGGACATGGTTCCAACCCAGGTCAGACCACGTTTACACTGCATCTTCGATATGGGTTACTCCCAGGTCAGCCCTGTTCACACTGAACCCAGGTCTGCCCTGCTAAACCTGTGAGGTCATAAAAAGTGGGAGGTGACTGCTCCACAACCACCAAGCAGTTAATTTTAGGCATTATCCAGGTCGGTTAACCTGGGTCGCACCGTTTACACTGCACCATTACCCGGGTCCAACCCTGGTAGCTACCTGGGTTTTAGCTCTGATGTAAAAGGGGTATGAGTCACTAAAGCGTAGCCTGAGAGTTTGACACTGCAAATGTCATACAATTTGTCGTGCAGACACACACACTTGTAGTTGTAGACAACATAAATATTATTCTGAGAAGTGCAATTTCTGCTTATGCCTTTAGATGGAGCAGTGTGTAAAGAAACACATTTCAATTCCTACACATTTTTGTGTGTTTACCTGTTATCTAAAATGGCCGCCTCCACTGAGTATAGATGACTTAAACCACAACTAAAATGACAATAATATATATATATATATATATATATATATATATATATATATTACAAATTCCATGTGCATACAGCGATCTGGGAGTCGCAGCTGCCTCTCATACTTACATTTGGCACTCTTGTTCATCTTCTGCTTGGAAATGATATGTCCGGTCATCTAATGAAAGAAATCGCAATGAAAGACAATGACTACGCAGGTTATCTGCAAACAGCGCACATGCTATTAATGCTCACTGGGAATCTGCATAGAAATATGTATAGCTCAAGTCTATATTTAAATTATGAAAATAAAATATGGTAGATTCAGAAACTGGTGTCTGATTTCTCTCATTGGCACAGGGTTCCTGGGTCACATGCGACTCTTGGCTCCCTTTGGAGGAAACCCCTGCAGCAGGTACTCAGGTGGGTCATGTGACACTGTATCTCGTCCTGCGGTGATATAGCACAATGTAGCCAGGATGCATCAATGACTGATGGACAATTTCCCCCCCCCCCCCCCCCCCAACTCTCACAGACTGGCAGGAAACAGAGCTCACAATGACATTGAGATTTTTTTTTTTTATTAATTTATCATTTATATAATTTCAAGTCTTTAATATTAATAATACTATTAAAGGTTTTTCAAATGTTATTTTCCAGGTGTAATGTGACTCATAGCCACGTTTTTATATCTGAACTTGGCTCATGAGGTAACCTACATTAATGACCTTTGTACTAGAACTGTGCTGATTCCTCTACATATTAACCACTTAAAGAAAACAGTGAGTATGAACGGAACCTACGTGAGATGAGATCAAAATTCTTCTTCTCTTCGGGGTTAGTTTTCACTTGACAAGTCAGCAGGTTGAGTTTTGCAGGCGGTATGTTGGCCTGATAAAAGAAAATACCTTAGACGGTGCAGATAAGGAGGTAATATTCACCAGCACTAGCCCACGCTGTTACCTTCTCTTTCCCAATACTCTCTCTATACTCAGAACAGCCACTTACTGTGCCATGGGCTATGGTGAGGAACCCGTATTTAACAGAGCATTTCCTCTTCTGCCAAACTTTTCTTATTCTACAAAAGGAGGAGAGAAGAAAACATAACATAATGATAAAGACATAGGGCTGATGCACAGGTGATTGCAACTCCATTTGCTGCTCATATTTTGCGTGTTTTTGTACAGCGCATGCTCCGGAACCAAGCGTACACACCAATGGGCGTCATATGCACTCACTTGCAACTGAGTAGGCGTAACTGACCTGCAGTGGAGCGATCCAACGTGGTATACAATCGGGCAACCGGCTTCCTGACTGTCATATCCTGGCGAGGGTGAAATGCGGGCGTATAAATGTAGACAAAAAATATATACAGTACTTGCAGTCAATTGCGCTCCTCTGGTGTACAGAGAATACCAAATTCCAATGCTTTTTTGCTAGTAGTACTAGCAAAAAAGCAATGGAATTTGGTATTCTCTGTACACCAGAGGAGCGCAATTGACTGCAAGTACTGTATATATTTTTTGTGATTGATTAGAGGGTGTTGGTGACCATCCTCGCAGTCAGTGCAGCACCAGTGGATTTGGAGCGCAAGTTTTGCTGTTATTCTTTTTGTCTAGATGTAGACGCCTGACATTTCCCAGACGCCCGGCATCCTGACAGCCGCAGGGGGGGAGGGTTAGGTTTAGGGCACCCGGGGGGGACGTAGGGTTAGGCACCCCCCCCCGGGAGGGTTAGGGTTAGGCTAGGGGGAGGGAGGGCTAGGCACCCCCGGGGGGGACTTAGGGTTAGGCACCCCCTCGGGGGACTTAGGTTTAGGCAGCGGGGAAGGGGGAGGTTAGGGTTAGGCACTTAGAGGGGGGATTAGGGTTAGGCACCCCTAAGGAGGGTTAGGGTGGGGAGGTTAATATATACTTACCTTAGCGACGATCGGGATTTCCAGCGCTGTCGGGCTTCAGCTGCCGGGCTCTGCTCATCTGTCGGCCAGGCGCCGCTGGGAATCGAATCGCCGGCCACATGGCCGGCGGTATTTCATACCGATTCCATCTCACTCTGCATTTGTTTAAATACGGTTGTTTTAAAACATTTCTTAGGGCTGATTCAAGTGCGCACTGATAATGATGATAGCAAACTGCGGTTTATCCAAATCTTCATAAGGGCGAATACACTCATTTAATTCCGCACAAGCAGTGCGGGAGCCATTACAGTCGTCTAACATTCAACCCCGCATCAGTACCATAGAGTATAATAAGCAGGTACTGACCCATCACTCTTTTTGTAGAGGTTACCATTCCTCTCAGTTCCATGTTCCTTGTTTCCCTGTGGCTGGTGTAAGCTGTACGCAGTGCTCTGGCGGATCTGGGAATCCTAAACAATGGGAAAAAGCCTGGTGAGTGCACGTTGCTACTTATTCTTCAGAACAGAGGATTCCAATAAATGAATCACTATATTTGTGGTTATCATGGGCTTTTACATACCTTCCTAGTGTAAAATTAGAGTGCAGCCATGACTTACTGCGAAAACAGAGATGACAGCCATTTTGCGGACCAGGGGGTATATTTACTAAAGTGCGGGTTTTTAGAAGTGGAGTTGTTGCCCATAGCAACCATTCAGATTCTAGATGTTGCTAAGGGCAACAACAACTCCACTTCTAAAAACCTGCACTTTAGTAAATATACCCTCCAAGGCTTTATATGAACGAAAAATAAGCATGTCACTCTCAGTGAATTCATAGGAAAACTGGTTTGAAATACAGGTTGACACAACAAAACTGCTGCCTCACTGCGCTGCCGATGGTGATGGGTGCACTTTGTAGATCAGATTTGTATTCCATATTATTACTAATCTTTTACACTTCATTGACCCAATCACACAGGAAACTATTCATAAAATCTCATATTATTATTAAGCAAACAACATTGGCAATAATTAGCAAGCTAGTATCAAAAGCCACAATATTGAACTCTTAAAATTATATTTGTCATACTTGCATAGTACATTAATTCACATTTTAATTTAGAATAATCAACAGAATGTCCAATGTCCATAGTGGATTGTGGCCCTGATTCAGCACGGATCGCAAGATTGCACACGCACGCACCCGGCTGTTGTGCAAAATTATGAAAATAATCCCTTTCCCGATCGCAGTGACTATTTCGCGCACACACGCACTGCGATGCATACCAGCAGCGCACGAAGGGGGGTTTCAGAGTACCCAGAACCCCCCCCTCCTGACAGTGTAGAGAGCAGGCACCAGGTCCTTAAGCCCCACCCCCTCATGGCAAAATGCAGCGATTTGCGTGCTATTAGGAAGGTGGCGGAGCCTATATGACACGATTCCACTAGAATTGCGTCATTTGGCTCCACCCACTCCCACGTGACCCCCAAATCGCTGCATTTTTGCCATTAATGACATAGTGCCAGCCTGCCAGATCCTGACTCCTGACCCTGCTGCAAGGTAAGTTGTGTATAATGTATGTGTGACATATGTATGTGTGTGTAAGGTGTGTGTGACATATGTATGCGTGTGCATATATGTATATATGGTATGTAGTCAGGAAGCCGGCGGTCGGCATTTCGACCACCAGCTTCCCGACTGTCAAATCCCGGCATGGGACGAATTATAGGTGTCGAAATCCCGACGCCTATCATTCTCCACCCGCTTAAATCCCGACGCCCGGCATACCCAACGAAGGTAAGCCGGGCGTCGGGACCTCTTAGCCACGGTATGGGGGGGTTAGGTTTAGGGTCTCCCAGGAGGACTTAGGGTTAGGCACCCCCCCGGGAGGGTTAGGGTTGAATTTATTATCATCATTATATATATATATATATATATACATATATATATATATACACACACACAGTCATAACATTAAAACCACCACCTAATATTGTGTCGGTCCTCCCACCCCTTCCCCTTCAGGCTCTAAACCAGGTCTGGACCGTTGACTCATGGTCTCCACAAGACCTCTGAAGGTGTTCTGTGCTATCTGGCATCAAGATGTTAGCGGCAGATCCCTTAAGTCCTGTAATTTGTGAGGTGGGGCCTCCATGGCTCGGACTTGTTTTTCCAGTACATCCCACAGCCATGAAGGGGTGTACTTGGCAGGGCCAGCTCGAGGGCTGTTTGTCCAGTGCGGCTGAACTGGGGCGCCACCCCATTGGGGGTGCAGCGCAGCCAGCAGTCTCTGCTTTCCGGTTGCTCCAACTCTTCCTTCCCCGCAGCCATTTTAAGCCCGGGTTCTCCCTCCTTGCAGCCATTATCTGCCCACCTTCTCTCTCCACACAGCCATGCTAAGCCCGCCTTCTTCCTCCCCACAACCATGCTAAGCCCGCCTTCTCCCTCTCCACAGTCAAGTTAAGCCCGCCTTCTCCCTCCCTACATCCATGCTAAGCCCGCCTTCTCCCTCCCCACAGCCATGCTAAGCCCGCCTTCTCCCTCCCCACAGCCATGCTAAGCCCGCCTTCTCCCTCCCCACAGCCATGCTAAGCCCGCCTTCTCCCTCCCCACAGCCATGCTAAGCCCGCCTTCTCCCTCCCCACAGCCATGCTAAGCCCGCCTTCTCCCTCCCCACAGCCATGCTAAGCCCGCCTTCTCCCTCCCCACAGCCATGCTAAGCCCGCCTTCTCCCTCCCCACAGCCATGCTAAGCCCGCCTTCTCCCTCCCCATAGCCATGCTAAGCCCGCCTTCTCCCTCCCCACAGCCATGCTAAGCCCGCCTTCTCCCTCCCCACAGCCATGCTAAGCCCGCCTTCTCCCTCCACCACAGCTATGCTAAGCCTGCCTTCTCCCTCCCCATAGCCATGCTAAGCCCGCCTTCTCCCTCCCCACATCCATGCTAAGCCCGCCTTCTCCCTCCCCACAGCCCTTGTAAGCCCACTGCCCAGGTCCTCCACGATCCCACATGCATTATCTGCCCGCCACCACCTGCATCACAGCCACCGTGACCTGCTCTCTCCCTCCCTCCTCACAGCCCTTCTAAGTCTTTCGTCCCCCCTTCACCCTGCAGTGAACAGCCCACCTTCCCCCTTCACCCTGCAGTGTAGTCTGAATCCCCCTTTCCACTCTGCAGTGTAGCCAGAACCCACTTTCCTCGTGCAGGCAGAAATCCACCTTTCTCCTGAGTCCCTACAGCCAGAATAGCCCCCTTTTAATTTGTAGACTAAAACCCACCTTCCTGCTGCAGCCACAACAAAAACCCACCTTCCCCCTGCAGTACAGCCAGAAGCCCGCCCTTCCCAGCTGCAGCAAGAACAGCCCACCCCCTGCAGTGTAGCCAGAAGCAGCCATGTGGTAAGTCAAACCTACAAATTATTTATAGTAGCATTTGTTAACTATTATTAGAACACACTGTATCAAAAAGCCTAATAATAAAATCAGTAAGTACAGACTACTATTTATAGATCAAAATGATTTCTCAATCTGGACCTGAGTTTATATTTACAATATATTAAACAATTAAGTTTTATTTTAATACACTTAAGATAGTAACAGTAAACCGTTCAAGGGCCCTAAAAAGAAGCCACAAACACTTGGAACAAATAACATTGTTGTACTAACACTTAAGCTAGGTACACACTGAGACGACGGGCAAACGAATGCCCTTAAACGGGGATTGCCCGTCCACACTTGAACAAGTTAATGAACCACGGAACGATCACTGTGCCTTCCTTCATTGACTTACCATAGGTCGCTAGCAATGTTGTCAGATTTGATGTGCAGCACATCAAACCTGACGGCATCGCATGTGACCGCGGGAGTGCGCATACTGAGTGTACACACTGAGCGATGTATTCAATTTGTCATCACGAAACGGCAAATCGGCCCTACATCTCTCCAGTGTGTACCCAGTTTATTGTTAATTATAATCTATCTGTTGCTTAGTGGAATCAAGACTGTACATGAAAGGAGTATAAATACTATTGGGGAACATTAAAATATATAAAAGTATTACACACACACTTCAAATCAACAGCTCAATTAAGACCTTGCTATGGCATAGCTGCTTATATCTATCCCCTCTTTGTTCCTTTAATACTATTTTAAATCAGGCCTTGAGGCTTGTCATATTATATATAAACCGATGTATACATGGAAAAGTGACATTGGGCCCGATTCTGAGGTGTACCCAAAAGCAGTGGACTTGTGAAAATATGCCGATGACTCAGCCGCCACCCTGTGCGCAGAGAGACGCCTACCTCCGACATCTCAGATCCGACAACAGAAGAATTATCAGTCACATATCGGCGGCACATTGAACCTTTGAGCAAGCCTATGCGGTCTCAGATTGTCCATCTCACCCGTCACTCACTTTACGAATAAATCCACACTGCATCCGCCATTTCAAACCCATCGTCGCGTGTGCGCAGTATGACTTTGGCACATGGTCAATAGTCAAAAATCTCTCCACTGTGTCACCTATGAATCAGGGGCATTGTTCCTTAACTGGGAATGGATATTCATTAATTTAAGCTTATTTATATATGGGAAATATTGGGATAGTCATACAGTCTGTTTAAGCGGAAGAGTTTTATTTAATGTATGCTCTATATGGAGTTTTTGGAACCTTTAATTGTTTAAAGTTTTAAAGCTTTGGACTAACCCAGCCGCTCTTTCTAACTTGCCCTCAGCCATGTAGGAAGGAGGAGGTCTCTCTCTAATTCATTATAGATGAAAGCAGCATTGCAGCACTGTACGATACATCTTCAGGTAACTGGTAGTGAGCCCTCATTTTCCCTGTTTAGTACATAGGGGCAGGTGAGAAAGCTATGTGTACATTTTAAACTAGATGTGTTTCAAATGAGAGACAAAACCTGCACAGTTTAGGACTGTATAGTTAGGAAGGGTGAAAATATATGGCCTTTAAAGCTTAAATTGGGGTTTGTGTTAGGAACTTGATAACATAAGGCAATTCCTCTAAAGGTGCACATACATGTGAACATGTGGGACCAGACATGGGGCAATAATTGAGTATTTACACGCATTGAAGATCAGACATGGGGGAATATATGAGGACACAGACACACACAAACACACACACGTGAGAACAGTTGAGGACATGCACACATAGGGGATCAGACATGTGGAAACAGGTAAACACGCGCACATGTGGGGCCAGACATGGCTGAACAGGTGAGGACTCATATATGTGGAACCAAACAAGGGGAAACAGATGAGGACACACGTGAAACCAGACTTGGGGGAACATGTGATGACACACATATGTAACCAGACATGGGGGAATACGTGAGCACACACATATGTAACCAGACATGGGGGAATAGGTGAGGACACACACATGTGGAATCAGACATGGGGGAACAGGTGATGGCACACATACTGTATGTAACCAGACATGGGGGAATAGGGGAGGACAAACATAATCGTGGTCAGATACTGATTTCATATGCACCGTGTAAGTAGCCCACCATCTTTTCTGTCCAGGGCGTGGGCTTACCTCCTGGTGACCACATGACCTCAGCAATCCTCATGAGCCAGCTCCTGTACTCTCCCCATGACTCATGGCTAGTGGCTCCCAACAGATTCCCCATGACTCCCTAGGGCAAAACTAGGACTGGCAAAGGACTTTCCCCCTTTAATAGGAGTAGCTATTTTATTGTACACATTAATCATTTTATGTGCATTATTATCTACAAATACCAAGTGTACACATTTCGAAATTCAGCCTTATACTATTGGTTTTAAGATATCCCTTTATTTAAATTATTCACAGACTTATACAGTATACGACTGTCGCTGTCAGTTTTATTTGCATGCCTCCTGCTTCTAACGTTTCAGTAATACTTAATTTTATTGAAGGATTGGATAGTCCTTCATTGTATAAAGCAGTGTAATATATTTCATTTTGTTTGCAGGTGACTGTGGAATGAAGAGAAATGATGCAAAACTACAGTAAAGTAAGGTGACAAAATTATGAAATTAAATATAAAGATGTCTTTATATAACTTATGAATAAAATGCAATGTAAGGGCAGGCAAGAATTGTTCAGTTATAGTCGTGCTCAACCAGAGCAGTATCCCAATTCACTATGCTGTAATCAATGTAAAATTGTATGAATAAATTTGCAAATATATAAATTGTCCAATAAAATGTCACATCTCCCACATGTCCTGGCTCTGGTCGAGACAATCGCGCTCTCCTGCCAACTGGCACTCTAATCCAAACCCCAGTGAAGTTAGCAGGTTTGACACAGCTCACTATGGTGAATAGATGCCACACAATCCAGCCTTTGTTGTGAGCGGTAATGCAAAGCTTTTTTAGCGCAGGGGGCCTCGGAGTATCCTTAAGGTGGGTACACACTACGCATTATTGTTAACGATTTATCCATTACCGACGCATCGGAACGACAAATCGTTAATATTGTGCAGTGTGTATGCACTACATTGTGTAGTGTGCGCTCTCGTGGGGTCTTCGATTCCATGCAGTGCTAAGCGACGGGGTTCCAGCATACCAGACGGTCGGCACCGGAACGCCCAGTGTGTATGGACCGCTCGATATGTCGGCAGCCAGGTCGTGTGTTGCATCCCTGGGTACACACGTCGTTTAGTGTGTACTCACCTTAAAGCTTTAGAAGCGTTAGACATGCAGTCAAGACCTGTGGCTTACACCCAGGTCCATGCCGCATTTTGCGTACACACTGCACACAAGTTTTCCCAATTACCTCCAAGATGATGATGGAAGAAGGTATGTAGACAATGCTGTGTAAGGGTTAATGAGAATTTCAACAATTACGATTTCAACCCATATGGCTTATAAAAGAGTTGCTTGAGGCAAATGAAGTTGGTGAAGCAGGTTGTAATAAATTGGATCTGATCATTATGGTATTTGTAACTTTATGTGTATAGATTACTAAGCAGCTGTTTGCATGGCACAGTGGTCGGTACAATACTCTCTACATACTATATCAGTACCAACAATGCACACTGTATGTATAGTGATCACTATGAATGCTCTCTGTATTGTATAGTGATCACTAGGAATGCTTTCTGTATTGTATAGAGGGCCTGATTCAGACATGGTCGCAAGCGCTGAGCGCTCACAACCGGGTCGATGGTGGCCCACAGAGCATGCGCACGACGGAGCCAGCTCCGTCGTGTGCATGCGCTAGACCCGTCGCTCCGGGTCTCACACCAAAGCGGTCGAGCTGTCGATGTTGAGTGACAGCTCGCCCCATTTGGTGGGCGGGCCGGGGGAGTGGCTGCCCAAATGGAGGCAATCCCATGAGAACGCCTGCCGTTTGGGTGCGGCCCCACTGACATCACGAGTGGAGAGATTCCGGCTCTGTTAAGAGCCGAAAGCTCTCTGGGGCTTGCGGTGAATGAGACCCTACCGCAAGGGTCTCGTCGCAAGCC
Organism: Taudactylus pleione; assembly: GCA_031769625.1. NCBI lineage: Eukaryota > Metazoa > Chordata > Amphibia > Anura > Myobatrachidae > Taudactylus > Taudactylus pleione. Next base: position 1,111,345 of record JAUIMM010000179.1, read on the forward strand.
CGATGGTCGTGATGGTCTTGACCATCGCGACCATCATAATGGCCACTCGCTATAGCTGTGGGTGGTGACCCACAGCTATGCGAGCGGCCAAGAGGCCACTCCAAAAAAAAAAGCCTGGCCCTGTCAGAGTGAGCGGCTCTGAATCAGGCCCAGAGATCACTAGGAATGATCTATGTATCAGGGATTCCTGAGATTTGATAGAAAAATTATTAGAATAATACAAAGAAGATATTTATAAAACTTATAAACATCTTCATTGTTTATTATAATCATTTCTATAGTTAACACTTACCAGCTTTGTGGAGCTCCCTGGGGCAGCAGGTAGGCGAGAGATGAGGCAGAAACAGCTCAGCCTCTCGTCTGTATAGTCAGATACTGCTTGCAGAGCTGCGAGTGGGGCCACACCACGGGCAGTAAGCTGCATAGAGAGATAGCTAATGGAGGCATGGCTCTGAGTATGGGGGGCATGCCTTGAGCACCTTGGACGTGTCATGTGATGAGCAAGTGCACTGCAATGTTTAGAGATCGGAGCTAGGAGAGTGTCATGTGACCAGGAAGTGCCCTGCAGTGTTTAGAGATCGGCAGCAGCAGCAGTAAGAGAAGACACAATTATGCAGGTAGCAGAATCAATTGACACTTTAGAGTTACAGTGAGTAGGGGGTGAGACAGGCTTCCAGCATGCAGACCCATCTCCATGTGTGCCTCCCCAGCCATTGACCTTACCACACGTCACTGCTATGTATTGTATAGCGATCACTAGGAATGCTCTCTGTATTGTATAGAGATCAATAAGAATGTCCTTTATACTGAATTCTGGGACAGTGTTCTATTTCCCCATAGCTGTTTGAAATGATGAATTACATATATTCTATTGGCTATTTAAGCCACTACAGCACAGTTTTGTTCATGCTCGTTTTTCAATTGGGGCTCGCTGGCCACACCCTCTGAACTATGGCCATGATTCAGAGCAGGACGCTCTTTCAGAGCGCTCGCTCTGAATCAGGATGTTTTTTTGTTGTTTCGGCCTCTTGGCCGCTCACATAGCTGTGGGTGACCGCCCACAGCTTTTGCAAGTGGCCAGGTGATGGTCGCGACCATCGGGGCTTGCGACGAGACCCTTGTGGTAGGGTCTCGTTCCCGCAAGCCCCAGTGAGCTTCCGCCTCTAACTAGAGCCGGAAACTCACCACTGACATTACTGGTGATGTCAGTGGTGCCTCCCACGGCAGGCGTTCCTTCGGGAACGCCTCCGTTTGTGTAGCCACCCCTCTGCCCGCCTGCAAAAGGGGCGAGCTGTCAATCATAATCGTCAGCCGCCCTGTTTTTGCGCGAGACCCGTAGCGACGGAGCGCCTGTCGCTGGCCGGGTGTCGCGGATGCACACGCCGGAGCAGGCTCCGGCATGCGCAGTGTGGGTCCATCGACCTGCTGGCGAGCGCTATGCGCTCGCGAACGGGTCTGAATCGGGCCCTATGTTCCCTCTAGCTGCATGCTTTTGTGTCTACCTACCTAAGTTTAACAATGCATGAAAGACAGCAATCCTTCTGCAGTGCTGCAGCAACCTATTGCCACTAATGTTACGTTACACAGAAATCTTGGATATAACATTGCAGGCGGTATCTCAGAGTCAGCTGAACACAATGCAGTATATCTATATCAATAATTAGATGATTGCACTTACAGGTAAGACCTACACGTCCCCAGTGGGGCTCTGTCTCTTCCTCAGGGCTTTCCACTTCCTCTGTATTTGCAGAGTGGAGTCTCTATTTCCTCCAGGGTTTTATTCACAGCTGTTTGACTGCACTTGAAAACCTCAATGTAATACAATCCTAAATCTGCTTCAGAGAGACCTTTCATTTTATGTGGTTAACCCACACTTAACCACTTCCTATTCCAAACCTTGTAGACAGACTAAATTGCTGCAATTTCAGACACACAGTGTCATGGGTTAGTCCTATTATATGCCAAGTGAACTTGGCATAGTTCCTTTAGATCCTGGAGAGGGCACCTGCCACAGCCCAGCTGGTAAATACATATATTTTATATCCATGTTGCGCTGTCATGAGTAACCATGTAAAAAAGCACAACATGTACATAAAATAAATGTATTTATCAGCTAATCTATTTGTCTAGTCAGACAGCTGCAATCTGAGTAAAAAAATAACAAAAATAGATCAACATTTACAAAATTATCTGACTAAAGGTGGTCATACATGGTGCGATGCACCGTCTGGGTTGATTGCCGATCCGTCGGCAGACGGCTCGTGCTGTCACCGCCGGCAATCGTGCGGTCCCCGCGGACCGCATGATATGCCGGCTTCCCCCTCCTTCATCTGAATGGGATCGTACATCGCATCCCAGATCAAAAGGTTTTGCAGGAAGACCTGGGGATGCGATGTACCACCCCGCGGGAGCGCGCAGCACGATATCTGTAGGAAACTCTATGGTCTTACTGTGTAAATGCACCATGCAGCTCACCGAAGAAAAAAACACAGTTACAATATTGCCTAAAAACGCATATATGATGAACTTACACACATGCACAAACGGGGATGGGTATATAATACCGGCAGTCGGGATGCCTCCTGTCAAAATTCCAACAGCGGCATCCCGATGGTTGGTATCTCGACAGGGCTTGGGTAAGTATACTTACCCCCCCCTTCTCTCCCTAACCTTAACTTCTTGTAGCCTAACCCCAACTCACCACGTTAGTGCCTAAACCTAAGTCTCCCCCCTTAGTGCCTATCCCTAACCTCCCCCCTAAACCTAACCCCTTTATGCTGCCTGAACCTAACACTGTCCAACCCCCCCCACCCACGGTTTAACAGCTAAGGCGTCTGAGACTCACCTCGTTCGGGATGGCATCTGTCTGTATTCCGGCGTTGTATTCAAGATAGGTGTCAGAATTTCGACGCCTATCTTAAGTCCCACGTCGGGCTTCCACCGTCAGGATTCAGACCGGCGGCATGCCTCTGCCGGTCTGCTAACTACATTGCCACAGACGGAGTGGGTATGTAATACCGGCAGTTGGGAAGCCTCCTGTCAAAATACAGACAGCTTGTACCTTAGCAATGTCCTTTCCTCACTGTCCATACAACTTTCACTATAAAATTATATTTTATTTAAAGTTTGTAATTAGATTTGAGGATATCTGTGTAAATTATGAGCTAGATGATCCACATCATCATCAATCAACACGTATGACCAAATCTGATAGGGCGCTGCCTCGTGACCTGGACCAGCCTATCATTGGGCACCTGAAAAATTTGGGATTATTAAACAAGTGGGCAAAACTAGTAACTTCTGTATTTTGTTCTTGGCTGGCTTCTTTGAATATTTTAGTCCTCCAGAAATGTCCATACAGACTTCACATAAAATAAAACCATGTGTGTGTTCTAAACCTTTTTCCAGGTATCTAATTATGAGATGCATAATACATGTTGGAACGCGCAGCTTGAAGAGAGAATATGGTAGATTTCAAAATAAAATTTAGTCTGATCTGTAGCGATCGTGCTAAACTGATAAACACTAGTAACCATTATTCCTCCTCCCAGATATGGTAACCACAAGTAACCACAAGTAAGTCATTTTATTGGGAGAGGTATTCACATAGCATGCAGATAAATACAGGGGACACATGCACTGCAGGAGATGAATGGGATTAACACACTTACTCTTCTAGACTTCGGTCACAAGAGGTGAGAGCATTCATGAGAAAAAGATAAACACATTCATGAGTAACAGTTTAGCTTGTTATCTAGGAATTAGCAATTACTTCAAGTATATCATATCATCCAGCTGAAGACACATTAGACAGATTTATAATGCTTAGGAGGCATCTGAGGAACAAACATAGAATAGCTGTAAACTGTGAGCCAGGGACACAGGGCATCAGGCTGTCTGCCAACCAAATAAATCTTCAGCCATTAGAATACAATATACAGCCAAGAAGGAGTCAGGAAACCCATCTCCTAGATCATTATAGAACATCCCGATTAGACATCTGCCAAGAGTTTTCTAATGACAGGAAAAAAGTTACCATATGGGAAAATAAGAAACTTGTGGTCATTGAAGTGGATTTCCTACTACACAAAGATTGAATATGCACATCCTTCTCAGGGCGAGTTTAGCCACCATAGACCCATCACCCCCTTGGCATGGGTAAGGCCATTAGACACACCTTTGTATTGACCATGTATATATTTATACATTTTCCCCCCAAAGAAAATAATCTTACATTTTCTAACCTCATAGTTTAACCAGGGCCAGATTAAGAATGGGGCGGATGGAGCTACATCTCCAGGCCTCACATAAAAATAGGCCCATCATCATAGCAGTATGATGGTGACCAGCTGCCTAGCTGGCCACATAGACAAACCTAAATCCTAAGTATTAAAATGTATTTTTCTATTTTTATGTATTTAGGGAGACATTGATTTCTCCTTGTCAAATAATGAAGTAGCTAACGTTTTATTTTACATCCATGAGCTATGGGGAAAAAAACCCCTACAAATCACCAATCAGTATTTCTTTATGTTATCCTCTATTTCTGGGGTTACATCCTCAGAGCAGAGCAATCTCTGAAAATGAACTAGAACGTATTAAGCTGGGTACACACTTTCTCGATTGCAGGCTGATCGGGTAAAACTTTCCCGATCGGCCGTGCAGTCTGTCCCCAGTGTGACCCCGTCAGCTGCGTACACGCTGTGCAGACATAGCACATTGTGTACGGGTTTCTATGGGATCAGGAGGTCGAGCCGATGAAAATGAAACAGTACATAAGATGCGACCTCCCGATCCCGATCGTTGCAGGGGTGTTAATCGGCTAACGCTCCTGCATCGGGACAGCGTACACACCTATACAATCCAACGGCCGTTCTCTCGATATTGGATGAACGGCCCGATGATTGTATAAGTGTGTACCCAGCTTTAGACTACTCTGCAGAGTAATAGGAAACCAAATGTATATAATTAGTGTGTAAGATCGTTAGGGTAACATAAATGACTATTTGCTTTGTTTTGTTGTTTTTTGTACTTTTTTGTGTTCTATTTAAAAATGTAATCTACTAGTAACTGTAAAAGCACTTATCAGATTCCCGCCAGCAGGAACTCAGGCCATACGTACTGCTGTGACATCATGGCGCCAGTTACATTTCCTGTGACAATATAATAGCGCTCTCGGTCTATCACACCGTTAAAAAAAAAAAAGGGTTCAGTTGTGGGATCTGTTTGTACAGACTGTGGGGTCTGTACAAAAAAATCATCTTCCGCCCATCTCCTTGTTGATTTTTATAATCAATATATTTGTTTAATACTAAATAAAATAGACCTTAAAGTCTATAAAACGGAAATATACATTGTACCAGCCGCTTACACAAACTGAAGGCAGCTAACTGATCAATACAGCAGGAAACCGTTGAACCCATACGATGCGTGTGGGTGACTGGGACGCTTTAAGCTACTGCTAGAATAACAATGTCTCCAGTCCCGCAGGCTCACCTCCTTCTGTTCCACTTGCAGGGTAGTTTTTAAGATGTCTCTAAGCTGGCTCAGTTGTTTCCTTTCTTCATCCTGAACTTGTTTGATCTGAAAGAAAACATAGCAAGACATCAAATACATGAGGCAATTTCTATTCAGTGCTTAATCCCAGGCAATGAATGAATAAGCTAAAGGGCAAGAGACCGCATGGACTCAATGGCTTCATATTTGTGTACAAAAATAGTCATTGCTGTCAAAACTTTTCCAATGGGATCTGCATGGAACAAATTATCAAAGGTTAAGACGAGCAGAAACCCTCAGATAAACAGAGATTTGTTAGGAACCACTAATCCGGTCTAGCCGCGGCGCTCTGATGCATGAGATCGCATGTTCTCCGGGAGAGTTAGGGCTGAAAAGAAAGAGTGTCTTATCAATTACATGATCTACGCAAATCCCAATGACCTGATGCAATGTTCCCGTATAGCCCTCGGCAGATAAATGCATTATGAAGAGATATATATATATATATATATATATATATATATATATACACATATATACACACACACACACATACACACACACACACACACACACCTTTTATCAAAAATAAAACCACTTCAATGGTTAATAGAGAAATTCAAATCAAACGGAGCCATAGAAATGCTTTGTTACATTTGGGATGTCCCCTCAAAAGATAACAACCCAGGTCACGTCCCACCTGCTTTATTCTAACACAGGCCTAGACTGCTGACACATAGTACCCAAGTCAGGGCATAAGCACCTCTCTAGTCTGCTAAAAGACTTAGGGCCTGATTCTGCAGCGATCGCAAATGCAACTACCTACGCATATCGGGCGATTACTAGCCATTGCGCATAAGCTGCACTGCACGTCCACTACAATTGCACCGCAATTACGCACACGCACAGTGGAATCCATCGCAGAGTGAGTGACAGGCTGTGAGAGTTTGGGGGTGGTGAGGGGAGAGTGGTCAGAAAAACGCAGGCACGCCTGTCCGTTTGGACGCAGTTTCATGGGAGTGCATAAATTAGCCACTGTGATTGCATACGCAGCATGAGAGCTCTCTGCGTGCGACGAGACTTTCAATATTTGCGGCTGGTCAGACCTGGTATACATGCTGCCTGACTGGCCGATGTGCCTCGTTGGCACCGATGATTACGCAGAAGAGCGAGGTTGGACAAGGTAGGAGTGGGCGTCTTTATGTCGGCTGTGCTCTGGCAGGCATTAGCATATTTTCGCAACTGCGTTCCGTGAGAAATCGCAGCTGAGATCACATTAGTGATCACTACTGAATCAGGCCCTTAACCCACAATTGCTTTATTATTTAAGACTTCATACAAAGCTCTAATTCATCGAAAGAGGTGAAAGGGAAGAGCTATGACATATTAAACAATGTTTAAATCCAGAAAGTGGACCCATGAAAGTAGAGATGGCCTATTGTCGATGTTTCCGATCTGATGGAGATGGTTTTTTTTACACTATGCTGGGATTGTGTTAGTTGCCACCTTCTTTTTGATGTACAGTATGCTGCAATTGCTGCTGACGCCACTCCTGCTGCCTACATTAGGAGGAGTGTCATAGCAAAGGTTCCCGCAGCAGTGAAAATTAGCACTGCCGAGTTTGACTCGGCACTGCTACTGCGCATGCATGATTGCCGGTTCATGCATGGGCGACCTCAAGCGGAAGGAGCCGTAGAGAGGCAGAGGGATCCAAATCTCACCACGGGACTGCTTCCCATAGGAAGGAGCTGCGGCCTGGGAACAAACGTCATCTGAAGATGGTGTAAGTTCCCGCAGTCAGACTCCAAAAGTATATTATTTTCGGAATTTGATGAATTTAGGTCCCAATTCTAGTGTATGAGAATGGTGGGTCACATTGGGGCTGAAAGGTAATCAGGAGATTTCTGTGATATCTCCTGCTTTACCATTATAATGAATAGCCCTCACACTTAATATACACAAAAGTGTGACAATTAAGTGCTAATGAATGGACCCCTTACTGATACCAGCAGACTACCAAACCGTCTACTAGTCCATCTATACACAGACTGAAGAGAATAGAATCTAGGACCTCTCCAGTCTCCCTTAGGAATGTTCACCAGCCTAACCTGCAGCATATACACCTTAAACAATACAAGAATCAAGTCCTAACATAACATAACACAAGCATTAAGGCACCCTCACGCCTGGAATGTGCCCAGCCCTGGCTATTGTGGAGACTTTAATTAAAAGCGGTTTTGTGAACACAGAACGGAGAAGACGCCTCGAGTATGAATAATTATCATTATCATCAAACTAGAGAAACACGTTTGAAAAAAAAATAAGAAATGAATAAAACAGCGACATCAGCAAGTCGTGGGTGGTTTTCCCAGCTCTACAAGGTGACTCAGTCTGCTTTCTCTGTATTTACTTTGTACGGCAAGGACACAGGAACCGTCTCATGAAGTGTGAAAAGATGCTGATGCTGTATCTGCCCTTTCTACTTGTTGGGATTGGAAGGATATCATTTAGCTTAATTACCAATTTGTAGGACTAAGGGTTTTGCACAACCACAGTGGCCATTTTTACTGAAGACTTCTGTGCTGCTACAGTGTCACACCAAATCTCCGGAATGATCTGATCTAAACCAGAGCCAGTTATTTCACATTACGCATCAGATCTCCCTTCTGTTTTACCCTAAACCTCCAGCAGAGGACCTCAGCTCAAATGAATAATGGGAACTGCTGTACATAGTCTGGGCAAGGAGTGTGCAAAAACAAATTTAGTTTGTGTATTTTATTATTATTACAATTAATGATACGTTGCCACAAGGCAAGCACTGTGCAATGGAATAAAATTGACAACATAAGAACAGGCCAATACAGACAGAATAGAAATACACAATTACATAATTACAGAGTGCAGTTAGCATAATTATGTAGGTAAGAAAAGAAGAGAGGGCTCTGCTAAAATGAGCTTACAATCTATAGCCTATAGAATTACCTAGCCCCATTTAAATAACGGTAATACATTGTGTTCACCCATATTTCCTATAGACTATAGGAGATATGGGTGGACACATGGTGTTGCCGTCATTTTGTATACATGGGGCCAGGAAATTCTGCAGACTTGATAAATATGTACCCTGTTACATGAGGCATAACACGGACTAACCGGAGTCTGCGTGACTATGCGACAGTGAATCAAATCCAAGCCTTATTGGCCTGTCACCTTTACGTACTGTAGTCTGCCCCCCAAGACAAGTTCTCCCAAAGCTATAACCTGGCTGGACGGTCTTCAGTTCTCCAACACTTATCTCAATTTACATTAATCAGAATAGATAGAGACAACAATAAAACTTGCTCTTGGCGCACAAGTTTTCAGAAGGGAGAACATGTAATGTGTATGCTGCAGACATTCACTGCCTTTGAGAAAAGCACAATTAGCGCAGAAACACGTCAGTAAAACACCTGTAATACCGCTCTGTCTGACAGTGGAGCATTATATAGCTGCACGTTATAGCTTTCTCCTGGGAATACTTACCAGCAAAGGACTTTTTGTGTCTCTGTGATGGTGCAATCCTGCACCCATGGACCAGAGACATCGGAGCGACTCACTAACCTGAGAGGAGGCTTTACCGGAGTCAGAGCTCCGTATTAACACTGTCACAGGCTATTACTTTTACATCTCTTTTCATTTAATCATAAATATATCCCACAATAAATCTTCATTTTACATTCTGCTGCTGCTCCGAGACTGTACTTATAAACTGATATGTTTTGTGCAACCACGTAACCCCCATATTTTCTGCGGTTACACAAAGGAACCGGTAGTGCATTTATATAAACCTAATCAGTTATAATTGTTTTTTCCCACTTGTCAGTATTGGATTTGTTTGTTATATTGTTGTTATGTGCTTTTTTAATAAAATAAGAGGCGAGTGGATGAAGGGGTTACATTTAGAAGAAACTCAGATATTTACAGTTAAAGATAAATGATTACAACTTAAGAAATATATCAGTAAATAGACTACCAATATTTAAAATAACATTGTTACTATGATCCCTAGGTCATAACCTTTCATTAAAAAAAAAAAAAAAAAGAGAGTAATTTTTCAGAAAATTGTTACATAACACCTTCGTCCACTCGACTTCAATTATTGTCACGTGCAAAACATTGGAGGGGATGGGTACGTGATGCCTGCGTTCGGGATCCCAGCAGTCACAATCCTGTCGCCGGCATCCCAACCAGGTTACAATCCCGACGCCTCCAGGTAAGTAAGCCCAACCCCTAACCCTCCCTCCCCGCAGCCTAAACCTAACCTCCCCCCTGGTGCCTAAACCTAACCCTCCCTCCCCACAGCCTAAACCTAACCTCCCCCCTGGTGCCTAAACCTAACCCTCCCTCCCCACAGCCTAAACCTAACCTCCTCCCAGACAGCCCAAACCTAACCCTCCCCCTAGTGCCTAACCCTAACCCCAGTACTTATGTTTGGGATCGCGGCGGTTGGTATTCTGGCGTCGGCATTTTGATTGCCGGAATCCCAGCGGTCAGGATTATGACCGCCTCCTTTGGAGATACTTATTTCTTTAAGCACAGGTTTGAAATTTATTTCTGTAACATTAAATCAGATCTATTGTTATCCTAACAATATCTGCTTTAAAAAATGTAGCGTTATCAAAATAACCAATTGTTCCCTAGCACATAAATATGTATAAACACAATAACTCCATTAGTGATGGTGTTTGACATGTCATACAGTAGTCACAATGCTTCTGAGAAGATAACAAAATCAGACAAACTTTAATACATTGCAAACATTTTTTTTTTTAAATAAAAGGGTATAAACCAGAATGTATTCACCTAAATTTCAGTTATACAGCCTGTGCCTGGGACTAGATACAGTAGGTATATAAATATAAAGCCTGTGTCTGGGAATAAATGTGATGGACAGCCAATCTATTGATAGACTTCCCCAGAACTGACATTGGAGACTGCTCAGAACAAGTGACGTGTAGTGAGGTCAATGGCTGGTGAGGCACACACGGATATGTGTCTGAGTCAGGGGCGTATTTACAATGGGTGCAGGGTGTGTGGGGCACACGGGCCTCTGGGTCCAGGAGGGGCCCGCACCGCACACCCTGCACCCATATTATACTTACCTCTCCGGAGTCCCACGCAGGTGTATGCGCTGTAATGTCAGCCGCGGTGCAGTACAGGGAAAATGGGCGCCGCAGCCATTTTCACGGTGACTTGCGCATGCGCTATAAACCCTGAGCACACTCTAGTGCGCCACTCAGTGCGCTGCAGGCCGCCGTACGGAGAGGTGGGGGCCCGTGATGGAGACTGCTCACGGCCACCCTCCTCTCTAGAAACGCCGCTGGTATGAGCCCTGGGAGCCTGTCTCACCCCCTACTCACTGTAACTCTCCCCTTACTACACTGAGCTTCAGTGTCAAAAGATTCTCCTACCTGCATCACTGTGTCTTCTCTTGATTCTGCTGACTGATCTCTAAACACTGTACAGAAGTGAGGCTGAGCTGTTACTGCCTCATCTCTCGTCTCCCTGCAGTCCCTGGGAGCTCCACAAGGCTGGTGAGTATCATCTATAAAATGATTAGAATAATACAAAGAAGATATTTATAACTTATAAACATCTTCTTTGTTTATTGTAATCATTTTTTACATAAAATATCAGGACTGCACATCCCTGCTCAGAACCCCACACCTCCATAGCAACAGTATTGCACATGTCCCTATTTTATACAGTGTAGTGTTGTTTTATAACAGGGAATTAATCATTGGCATATGAAGAAAATACAAAGTGGAGATTCTCCTAATCGGCTACAGCCCTATGGTCTGAAAAGGATTAAATGCTGCTTGTTCATCAGGGATGAAGGCAATGTACTGAACCGGACCTCCGTACTGAATGCATTTTACACCCCTACATCTGCTGTTTAGCCAACTATGCACCTGAATGTCCTCATTCTGTTGAGATTTTAGTCATATATTTTTTTTTTAAATTCCCTTGATAAAATTGTTAAGCAATAAATACATGAACTATAAAGTATACACATGATTTTTAAGAAGCTGATGTTTTATTCTGAGCCTAATTAGCATATCTAGTGCCTAATGAAGTCCCGTAAGATTCATATCTCCGAATATATAGCTCAGCCCTACGGCTACATTACAGCTAATTAACACAGGTATAAGCAAAGTATTGCACAGCTAGGAAAAAGGGTGGATCTCTAATGTTTCAAGATCAAATAGAGATGAATTCAAGAATATCCCATTGCTGCAGACAGAGAGTCACCTTTCTGTGGTCTTTGTTAGATGTTATGCAGTACAATATACCTTGAGTAGTGATTTTATATATATATTATATATATATTTATACACACGCACATGCATACACACACAGTGGTGTGGTATTCAGATCTACAGAAGATCTAGATTGAAGGGAGTCTAATGTCGTCAGGAATTACACTGCAGTCCATTTATCATGTCAAGCAACACTAAAATTATCTTTCAAAGCAAATTAAATACTAAAGCTGGGTAAACACTTCTAGATATATCGTTCCTTCAACAATCGATATATCGGTATCACATCGGTGGGTGTACACCCAATATATCTGTGAACAACGTCGTTCACAGACATGTCAAGTCAGCTTTGCAGCACAGCAGATGCCGATATATCATGCAGATTTACTAGTGCATCTAGCTGTGTATACGGGTGACTCACCAAACGCCCGTACACTTGCTACAGGGACACTGACATCACAAACTGGGCGGGCACATTTAAATGCCTGCTCCGTTGTGATGTCTAGCCAGACATATCGAGCAGCCGATTGGTAAGTGTGAATATCCTTAGCTTAGCCAATTCCGCCGCTCGGTCGGGTAGGTGTGTACCCAGCTTTATGGGCACTGACACTGTCAATAACAATAAAAATAAATTAAATGGCAAATATAAATAGGAAAATATAGCAAAGAACTCCCAGCCACTGTAGCTGGTAAAACGTCTGTGTATGTCACCAAAAGAAACAATAAAGAAAAAGAAACCGCGCTTAGGAGTGCTCGAAAATATATATAGCCAAATCCGAGTCAGGTATTAAAAACATAGAACAATTTATTAAACAATAACATATAAATATTTAATTAGCACACTAAAATTGCTGCAAATTACTCCAGGCACGGATTAAAGTACAAAAATACTCCATAATCTCTGATTAAATCACCGGGGAGGTGAAGAAACGCATTACAACGTTGATATTACCAGCCCAACCACGGATTTCTAACCTCTCGACTGCCTGGTAATAGCCGCCATAAAACCTTGGAACATACTAGCTACTACAACGTAACGACAGTAGGCCCACGCCACTTGTTTCCCCAACACGTCTGGACCAGACTACTTTTGCTTGTGGAGGATTCTCCTAATGTGGGATTTATTTTCATGTGGACTAAGTAAACTGATTATACAAATGAACCGAGTGGTTAAGGGATAGACTTTAATATACAAGGCTATTGTTCATTTGGAGCATTTAAACTAGGATTTAGTAATTGTATTATTGCACTTTAATCCTTGGCTGGAGTAATTTGCAGCAATATTAGTGTGTTAGTTACATTTTTATGTGTCATTTTTTTATAAACTGTTATATGTTTTTTATACCTGTCCCGGACTAAACTATAACGCTGCATCTTTTGTTTATTTAATTTTTTATTATTATCTTTATTTAGTGCACAAATTTGTAAATAATACCTCTATAAACAGAGAATTCTGAGGTCATTGATTATAATAACTTTGTTTCATAGCCTTTAATAAAAAAAAATAAAAATAAAAAAGTCAATTACCGTGTGCAAATCGGTTGATAGTTTCTCAATGGAGGGTTTGAGGCTTTCAACGGCTTTCAGTCCGTCTTGGAAAAAGCTGGAAGGAAAAATTGTGAGCTGAGGTCAGAAACAGCACAGATGACAGTAGCTGGAACGCATCAATGTAAATTACGCAGCAAGCAGCTTTAAACAGTAACATAAATTGTTCTGAAAGCAATTATACAGCTGTGGCTTTTACAGCCCATGTACAAATACCATTGCAACACACTGAATGTCACTATTACATCAAAGTAACATATGTAGTGGGATGCATTTAAGGTTAATGTAACATAACAATTTCCATCAGGCTAAAGATATAACCATGATCCATACTCTACCAAAAGCATAGATAGGCGAGTCCCAGCAGGTAAAATGGGGATTCACATAATAGAATAACATACAGGCACATAACCGGACGGAAACAGAGCCCAACTAAACTCAAACAATGAATGCTCTATGTAAGTAGTAACAAGTCATATACACAAATGAGATAAATGACTGCCTTCTATGGATTTAAATCAATTTTGAAACTGGGTATGTATAGTAATGAGCTCTCATAAAAGCATACGGTCCCTTTAGAAACAGTAGTATCCCTACAGAGAGGCTAGGTGTAGTTAGAGTATAATAAAAGTGAATGGTGAACACTCTACCAATCACAACACTGGAATTTCTCTATTATGATGAGGATTACAACCAGTGCCGTAGTATGGCGCATATGTGCAAACTGACCCAACACCCCCTTTGTTCCCAGGAGCAGGAAGATGGGACCCTGGCGCTTCCTAAGGACGAGTCATGTGCCTTTGTATGGAGAGATACCCAGCAAGCTGGAAAATAGTGGCGTCAGGGCAGCGACCAAGCCGTTTCCTCGGCCCAGCATGGCAGCACCGGTCGCACTTCCCTTGTTACAGCCCTGAATACAGCACTTTTACAGTGAAATTGTTTTGTTGAGGCAGTGGAGAGAGATAAAGTACCAACCAATCAGCTCCTGTCACTTTACAGGCTGTGTTTGAAAAATGACAGTTAGGAGCTGACTGATTCTCTCAATACAAGGCTTAGTACATCTACCTCTAATGGGGGCATACACACTAAACCATAAAAGTGAACGTTCAACGATATCGTTCATATCATCCAGTATGTACGTACCAAACGACCAACGATGCGTGCTCCCGGGGGTAATTAATGTTTGCTGTCGTGCAAACAAGCAGGCAAATCTGACGATCTCATCAGAAAGTGTCTGTTCAGGGATGTGGCAGGATGACGTCACTGATACGATATTGTTCAGTGTGTATACCCAATATCTTTCAGCACATTGTCCGGTGTGTATGCCCCTTTATATCATTGTTTTATAGCATTGCCTTTAGTGATCAGAAAACAGTGGCATTCTAACATCTGACACTGAGGTGCTGTTCCTTAAATACTGGGCTCAATTCAACGCAAATTTAATAGCGCTGGGAAGGAGCTCCCGGAGCTATTCGTTAAACCCGACTGAAGGATTTCTAGGTGCGAGCAGAAATCTGACAAAACTACTGGCGCGATGCTGTTTTCTGTCCTTAAGTGAGAGAATGCTGGTTCTCGCGACTAAACACCATATTTAAGAAGCGAGAACGGGCATTCTCCAACATAACAGCGCGCTGAATTGAATAGCTTTGGGAGCTCCTTACCGGCGCTATTCAAAACGCATTTCATTTTATTGAGCCCAGAGAGCAAAGAAAAATGAGTATTAATGGAAATATTCTGTTTGATCTCTTTTTGGTAAAAGGTGATGCATAAACAGAAAACGTTGTTTAAAAAAAAAAAGAGCGAAAGAAAAAAAAACAAAAAACGATAATCAACTAAAGAAACATAACAGCACTCAACAGCATGCAGCAAGCAACACTGCCACCATAGCAAAGTGGGTACACATTAAGGTGACAATGGAGTGTTAACCGCAATGCCTGGCATATTTTCGGCACTATAATTTCATTTGCAGTGATAGGACCATTTTCTAAGAGCAGGCCGTATGTCACCTGGATTTGATATGCAATTACATAGCTTGCTTCCTTGCTTTATAATCTGAGAATGTACAGTACAGCTTCAGCATTGTATTAATATTTCATATACATAAGTAACACTAGTTAAAGGAAAAGAAGATATGCAGACCTACTGACATTACAATTATGTTTTGCCACCTTGTTTTCTGGATGCACATGGAGGCAATTTCAGCAATGTGCAAACTTATGGAAACAAGCTACTGTATGTGATGTCATTATAATGAGCAAGTGCAGAACTGAAGTGAGGAACCGGAGCATGGTATTTACATTTGTTAAACTGACCACTGAGTCATCAAATTGTGCGGAGGACCAAATAGCATAGATCTGGTCTAATTGCAATGATCCAATGTGACTGGAATGTAATGGGTATTAGCTGCACAGTGTTCTGGTATTTATGGGTCAGCCTGTGACCTCACACACTGACTGTTCAGGGTCACTGGCCAACCTGATTGGATATGATCTAACAGAAGGAACAATCAGATTGGTTAGGATTTGGGTGCACGCTGCATAATGGTTGGTCAAATTGATTAACCAATATCTTACTGTGGCGGACAGCTATACAAACACCAGGTTACCTCAATTCTTTAATGACACAAAAATAACACATGAAGAACTGGCTTTAACCTTCGCAAAAGCAGTAATTCTGTGGTGACTGCTGCCAGATGTTAAAGAGTTAAAGAAACAGCCCAGGGCACATTAAGAAGCAGCCAGCTCGCACCATGGATACAGCTGCTGGATCCCTGGCCCCCTGCTCTAGCCTATGGTGACTGTAATGCAGTTGTACACAGCAACCCGTTCCAAAAAAAAAAGAAATCATTTAACAAATGGGTTTTCTCTACTGATTCCTTTGGCAGCGGCTTGCTGTAAATCAGAGATACGATAATCAGATTATCCGATCCATTTATGCGATTAGATTTTCAGTTTAGAACTGCAGCAGCAGAATTAAATTAGCTAAAAGCCGATTGAGTCAGGTAGGACGGGAGATGAAGTCTAATCACTTTAAGAGCAAACAGTATATGTAGAGGAAAAGCTGGAAGGTGTCAGAAATGGCAATAGGACTGACAGGATTACTAAATATTGATGGGAACTTGTATTGGTTCACCGAGCAGACTGGACACAAGGTTCTGATTCATTACTATTAGCAATCTTGCAGACGAGACAATTACAGAGTACCACTGACATAATGTCTGGGGCAGGGGCTCTCAACCGCTATCCTCAAGTACCACTAACAGGTCATGTTTTGATTTCTGCCTATGGAAGCAGGTGATATAATTACTGACCCAGCGAAATAGATTAACGCACCTGTGCATGATTAAAGATATCCACAAAACATGACCTGCTGGTGGTACTTGAGGATTAGGGTTAAGAACCCCTGCTCTAGGGCACAGTAAAGCTTCCCAAACATCTAAATCACAGATTCTCAAACTCGGTCCTCAGGATCCCAAACAGTGTATGTTTTCCAGGTCTCCTCACAGAATCACAAGTGAAATAATTAGCCTCCTCTGTAGATCTTTTCAAATGTGTTTATGAGTAATGAGTACTGTATACTTTACTGTGAACCTGGCTAGGTGACCTGGAAAATGTGAACTGTGTGGGGTCCTGAGGACTGAATTTAAGAACCACTGATCTAAACTCAAGGCACCCTAAAGCTGACCACACATCTAAAGATTATCTGTCCAACCAGCCAACTAGTTGATTGGTTGTAAGAAAAATATGGTAATGTATGGGAGTAAATGATGATCAGCAATTTGCTCCTAAATGCCAGAAAACAGATGAAAATGGTCGTTCAGACAAGTTTGTTAAATGTTTGATCAAAACAATTTGTTCAAACTGTTTTTATCCATTTTCTGGCATTTGGGAGCAAATTGCTGATTGTCATTTGCTTTCATATCTTACCAGATTTTCATTCCAACCAATCAACTAGTTGGCTGATTGGAAAGATAATCTTTAGATGTGTGGCCAGCTTAACAGCCAAAGTTTAAAGGATATCTATACTTGACCACAGGTGATTTAATTAGTACCTCAGTCATTTTGATTTAACCATCTGTGTTCAACCATGGATATCTCTAAAACGTGAACGGTTTGGGGACTGCGTTTGGGAACCTCTGATCTAAATATTATCTTTCCACAAGCCAACTTGATTTTTGGTTGGAATGAAAATCTGGAAAGGTATGGCAGCCAAGTGACAATTGAGCATTTGCTCTTAAACACTGGGAAACAGATGAAAAGGAAGCAAACAGACAACTGTAATTTGCTCCTACCTGGATGGTTGGAAAGATAATCTGTAGGTGTGTGGCTAGTTTAAGTTTAACAGTCACAATCACTCCAAATTACCAAATCTGGGCAATTGGGAACATATATAGCTCTACTAGCAAAAAGTGAGTCGTCGTGGGTTGTTACTCCTGACCTAACTGTAACTGAGGTTGAAGTTGGATGTGTGCAAGAGGTGAGATAGAGGCGGTGGCAGACCAATTCATTAAATAGTCATTTTTTAAATGAAGTTTCCATTTGTTTATCAGCATTACGGTCTGTGGCGTGTTATCGTGTAATATTGTGTTGTAGCAGCCTTGGAGCTTTACTCCCTTCTCTGGGAATTTAATTAGGGAGGACTGTGACAAATCTGCACTAATACCCTGAAGTCAGATGCCGCTATCATTATTCTTCACTCAAAGTGTGATTTGCCGTATTAAACATAGTAATTACAAGCTACGGTTAAGGCCTTTTGTGTATAAAACTGTTGGGCACTCCGATGCATGTTCTGTAATTAAGAACACAGGTGGCTGAGAACATTATATTAATTGTTGAGTAGGAGCAGTCTCTCCACCTCAGGCGCATACAGAAAAGTTCCCTGCCGGAACTACATAGTGACTGGGAAATGGCAGTGGTCCTGAACAAGCTATGGCATGCTTTACAGAGAAAGGCAAATTGGTCTCAAGCTTTAGGAGGAACTACAAATACAAGCATGCATGTGAGGGTATATTATATTGTACCATTTATTTAGGTGTAGTGCGGGCAGTGAGGGCATATTATATTGTGCCATTTATTTAGGTGTAGTGCGGGCAGTGAGGGCATATTATATTGTGCCATTTATTTAGGTGTAGTGAGGGCATATTATATTGTGCCATTTATTTAGGTGTAGTGAGGGCATATTATATTGTGTCATTTATTTAGGTGTAGTACGGGCAGTGAGGGCATATTATATTGTGCTATTTATTTAGGTGTAGTGCGGGCAGTGAGGGCATATTATATTGTGCCATTTATTTAGGTGTAGTGCGGGCATATTATATTGTGCCATTTATTTAGGTGTAGTGAGGGCATATTATATTGTGCCATTTATTTAGGTGTAGTGAGGGCATATTATATTGTGCCATTTATTTAGGTGTAGTGAGGGCATATTATATTGTGTCATTTATTTAGGTGTAGTGCGGGCAGTGGGGGCATATTATATTGTGCCATTTATTTAGGTGTAGTGCGGGCATATTATATTGTGCCATTTATTTAGGTGTAGTACGGGCAGTGAGGGCATATTATATTGTGCTATTTATTTAGGTGTAGTGCGGGCAGTGAGGGCATATTATATTGTGCCATTTATTTAGGTGTAGTGCGGGCAGTGAGGGCATATTATATTGTGCCATTTATTTAGGTGTAGTGAGGGCATATTATATTGTGCCATTTATTTAGGTGTAGTGAGGGCATATTATATTGTGCCATTTATTTAGGTGTAGTGAGGGCATATTATATTGTGTCATTTATTTAGGTGTAGTGCGGGCAGTGGGGGCATATTATATTGTGCCATTTATTTAGGTGTAGTGCGGGCAAATTATATTGTGCCATTTATTTAGGTGTAGTGCAGGCAGTGAGGGCATATTATATTGTGCCATTTATTTAAGTGTAGTGCGGGCAGTGAGGGCATATTGTATTGTGCCATTTATTTAGGTGTAGTGCGGGCAGTGAGTGCATATTATACTGTGCCATTTATTTAGGTGTAGTAAGGGCATATTGTATTGTGCCATTTATTTAGGTGTAGTGTGGGCAGTGGGGGCATATTGTATTGTGCCATTTATTTAGGCGTAGTGCGGGCATATTATATTGTGCCATTTATTTAGGTGTAGTGCGGGCAGTGAGGGGACATTATATTGTGCCATTTATTTAGGTGTAGTGTGGGCAGTGAGGGCATATTATATTGTGCCATTTATTTAGGTGTAGTGCGGGCATATTATATTGTGCCATTTATTTAGGTGTAGTGCAGGCAGTGAGGGCATATTGTATTGTGCCATTTATTTAGGTGTAGTGCGGGCATATTATATTGTGCCATTTATTTAGGTGTAGTGTGGGTAGTGAGGGCATATTATATTGTGGCATTTATTTACATGTAGTGCGGGCAGTGAGGGCATATTATATTGTGGCATTTATTTAGGTGTAGTGCGGGCAGTGAGGGGATATTATATTGTGGCATTTATTTAGGTGTAGTGCGGGCAGTGAGGGGACATTATATTGTGCCATTTATTTAGGTGTAGTGCGGGCAGTGAGGGGACATTATATTGTGCCATTTATTTAGGTGTAGTGCGGGAAGTGAGGGCATATTGTATTGTGCCATTTATTTAGGTGTAGTGCGGGCAGTGAGGGCATATTATATTGTGCCATTTATTTAGGTGTAGTGCGGGCTGTGAGGGGACATTATATTGTGCCATTTATTTAGGTGTAGTGCGGGCATATTATATTGTGCCATTTATTTAGGTGTAGTGCGGGCTGTGAGGGGACATTATATTGTGCCATTTATTTAGGTGTAGTGAGGGCATATTATATTGTGCCATTTATTTAGGTGTAGTGCGGGCATATTATATTGTGCCATTTATTTAGGTGTAGTGCGGGCAGTGAGGGCATATTATATTGTGGCATTTATTTAGGTGTAGTGCGGGCAGTGAGGGCATATTATATTGTGCCATTTATTTAGGTGTAGTGCGGGCAGTGAGGGCATATTATATTGTGCCATTTATTTAGGTGTAGTGCGGACAGTGAGGGGACTTTATACTGTGCCATTTATTTAGGTGTAGTGCAGGCAGTGAAGGGACATTATATTGTGCCATTTATTTAGGTGTAGTGCGGGAGGTGGTGTTCAGCAAATCAACTGTCTTGGCTCATTAGCACTTGTTTAGCTTTAAAGATATAACTTTTTTTTTCTATTAATACGAAAACCCCTTTGAACTTTGTTTTACACAGAATATAGGCAGATTTTCTGCAGGCTGAACCCTTATGAGAATGTAACCCTATTAAAGTACTAGGAACTAGAGGCCAATAATCATCCAGCCCACAACATTGCTCTCTCCAATGTGTGTAGGTGCGATGTGCACATCACAGGCCACACTAGCCAAGACAGGGCCTGATTCAGCAGGGGTCGCAAATGCAATCACGGCTGCAATTGCTTACAGACTAATGGTAATGCCTGCCCAAGCACAGACGACATAAAGACGCCCACTCCTGCCTATCAAATCCGGCCAATGTCGCTCTTCTGCGTAAACATTGGCACCAACGACGCACATCGGGCAGTCACGCAGCATGTACGGCAGGTCTGACCAACTGCAAACACAGGTTTACAAAAAAATAGGGTTAATTTTTCAATTTGATTGTGTGGCAAGTTGATGTTCAGAATGTCAACATGGATGGGAGACCGACATGTCAACTATGCCCAAGCATTTTTTTCATAAACATGTTAACCAACCCTAACCCTAACCATAATCCTAAAATTCGGAAAAACGGTCTGTCAACATTGTTATTGTCGACATTGTGTATGCTGACACATTGAATGCAGACATTGTGAACGTAAAACCACTGTTGATAGTTCATACTGTTATCTGCAATAGCCCCTACTGGCTTTAGCCTTGCCCTCCCCTACTGAACAACAGTATTGGATGCATTAAAAGCAATTTTAAGAATGATTGAATCTAAAACTACAGAATGAATTTTGACTGAAGTTGGCAAACATACTTTGCAGACCCGAGGCCATCTCTCGATGGCTATAGTGGTCAACCTATGGGAAGGGGACATGTGAGGGGACTTCCCCTGCTCAGGAGAGAATGTCCTACTCTGAGCACTACAGCTCTCCGGGGCCCTGCTGAGACAGAGAATCGGGGGAGTGGAGGAACACTGTATGCATTGCAAACTAAATGTATTTTTTGGTTTTGATGGCAGGATACTTAAATTTTGAGTTACTTTAATTACAATAACCTCTGGTCAACTGTGTCAATAAATTACTACATAAGTGAATAAAATAAATCCTGCTGTAAACCTTATAAAGAAGGACAGAGCAAAGCGCCATTTGTAGTATAGGCTGAAACTACCATTACTGGAAATAAATATGCTATTATTAAAGGCACAACCTTCAACATAAAGCAACATCCCATAGCAGTGGTGCGCTCATCCTTGTATGTTCACAAACTAAACAAAGAATTGAATTTAACTTTTTCACAAGAAAAGATCACAAAATGTCTCTCCCCCCTCCCCTCCTCCCTGATATTCTCATCGCTGTCTGGCCATAAGATGTACGGTTATATGATCATTATCTCTCTAAAGAAACGCCAAGCCACATGCTGGCTGACCCCAGACAGTAGCAGCTAGATAGGAAGAGAAATGTCTGTTTCCTTATCCTTTGATCCTCTCCATACAAAATAACAAAGTTATCTTTAAAATAAGTTAGGCATATATGCTTCATACTGTGCGCATTTTGCTTTAAATCAGGATAATTGATCTGTGGACGTTCCGGGAATAGGTTTTAATTCAGCACTGCAACATGTGTGCAAAACAATACGGCTAATGCCAATATGACCATCTCTTTGTATGGTCACACACACATCAATATACACAACACCATTGCTTTTCATGAAAAAATCATAAAATCCTGGCCAATATGATTAAATATAATTTATTTACATATTAAACGGCTAAGAGACTGTCTTTATATATCTAATCCCTTTATTATTTGGTCTAAGCTACAGAAGAATTATAATTTTTTTCTCTCTTGTTGTGGTTTTCGACCAGCCAGACATTGTATGGTCCAGCCGATAGATATGTGTCCAAATTGGAGTCTTATCCTAAGTGGCTGCACTCACGCCAGTATAACTATCTAATCCGGTTATTATCGGGAACTGGGGTCCTTTTTGGATAACAAATGCAGTGGGATCAACCATATTTTTACAGACACTATAACCACGTGTGTGCACAACCAATTAGTTCAAACCTACATAACTAAATCAATCAATCTCAAATACGTTTATCTGTTCATCCGAGAATAATCAGACTAAATCAACTGTAGTTTATTAAATTAATTTAAATCATACTATTGTACACTATGATGTTTATAATGTGCTTTTGCAGAGAGGAAATTATTTTCATCTAATTTGGAACTGGAAATCGGACTACAGTCCTGGAAACATGGATACTGGGGATGGGTACGGGACGCCGGTGCTGGGGATCCCGGCGGTCAGACTCCCGACCTGTCAGTAATACCCCTTTTACACCAGAGCAAAAACCTGGGTTTTTGCTGGGTCTACCCGGGTCGCAGATCAGTGTAAAAGGGTCCCTGAAAAAAAACCCGGGTCAAGTGACCCTGCAATCCAACCCAGGTAGCTACCAGGGTCGGACCCAGGAAGGACCTGGGTAATGGTGCAGTGTAAACGGCGCAACCCGGGTTATCCAACCTGGGTCATGCCTAAAATGAGCTGATTGGTGGTTGTGGAGCAGTCACCTCCCACTTTTTATGACCTCACAAGTTTATCAGGGCAGACCCAGGTTCAGTGTGAACGGGGCTGACCTGAGAATAACCCACATCGATGGTGCTGTGTAAACGGTGTCTGACCTGGGTTGGAACCTTGTCTGAAAACCCAGGTCAGACCCGGGTTTTAGGTGTAAAAGAGGTATAAGTATCCTAACCCTACCCCTAAAACTAAATCGCCTCCTCCCCCGCAGCCTAAAGCTAACTCCCCCCCCCCATCCGCAGTCTAAACCTAACTCTTCCCCTTGTGCACAACTCCTGACCGTCAGGTGCCAGGAATCTGAGTTCCGGCGTCCCGACAGCGAGGATATAAACTACATCCTGGATACGGATGCCTTGACTCCTTTGCAACCTAAATATGCTTAATAGAACAAACGTGGGCATAAGGAGAATCTGACGATTCTACTGCCCAACCTCTCCTACCTATCTCCCTATCCCAATTTTACCTTTAAAAAAAATAAATATGCAACACAATTTTTCAAACAATTTTGTAAATAAAGGATAAAAAAAAAAAAAATAAGAAATGTCAGAGAGGGTGTGTGTGTACATAATGAGAGATAGGGAGACGCTCCGTAGTGCGGACAACATTCATTACCAACAAGTTTTACAAAAACTGATATGATTATGTGTACAGTACCAGAAACTCTAGGTTATTGGCTTAGCACCAAACCCTGTGTCAGATGAATTCAGTTAGGATACACAGAGTTTTAAACAGGATCATGTGCCAAATCTCCATTTGCGACAAGACACATCCAGCACGTTTCCAGAACACATAATCTGAAATGCTGCAGAATATGTGTATGTTATATACATAACTAGTAATAATAATCACAATCTGCTTTTAAAAGCTGTTGCTAATAACTTAAACCACATATATCGTTTGTAATAAATATATAATAAATCATAATAAACTATAATAAATAAATACACAGAGACTTATTGGCGGGAAAAGGGCCTGTTTATTTTTTAGTAATGAGGTATAAGGAGAGGGGAAAGAAATGGTGTTGAAGAAAGAACAGCCTCACACAGCAGTGTTGCGATCTTCTCACCACCCCAAACCAGGTCTAAATGGGGGGCCTTCTGCCAGGCGATCATGCACACACTTGGGCTATTACACACCTGCCGGTTTGGCCCGGCCGGCAAAAAAACAGGCATTTTTTTTGCCGGGTGTAGAATTTAATTAAACATGGAAGCTTGTGAGCCCCTTTCAGACGGCACGGGCACAGTCGCCGTGTTACAGCCGGGAATATCCGCTGAGAAGGACGGCTGCCGTGCCGTGCCAGTGCCCCTCCTTGCAAGTCAGTGGATTATAGGAAACAATGTTTCCTTTCACACACGCCGGCCGGCTTTTCTCAGCTTGATGCTGCTGTGCATGCCCTAATAAATAAAAAAATAAAAAAAAAAACATTAAAAACGGGCTCAAAACCATTGCATGTGAAAGACACTGAGTGCCTGTAAAAAAACGGCCGGGCTTTAGTCCTGTTTTTTGCCAGCCGGTCAAAATCGGCAAGTGTGAAATAGCCCAAGATATCCAAACTCCCCTCCCAGTGACACACAAAAGGTCCACCAGGACCTGTAGGGTAGAGTCAGCCTAACCTGAGTATTGGAGGGGAGAGCACCACAAGATATAATAGCGAGACAGCCACTGCTACCGCTCAATCCCACAATAAAGTCAACAACTAAGACAAATGCGGGATAGGCCAGAGGGAATAACCGGTAAACAAGGGACCACCCTACCCAGAAACAACTAGGATAACTACACCCACATATACACCCCTTAACAGTTCATTAACTAAATAAAAACTAGCCCTATAATATCATAGAACAAACACAACATATTAAACCCTGCTATACCAAATATAAACGTACACATACTATTTAATACACAACAATCATATATAAATATATAAATTCCTTCTGTTACTTGTATTGTATCTGTCCTGCAGCCTCCCCTGTTCTAACCCATTACAGACTTACAAAGCGAGTGGAGAAATCACCTAACAAAGGAAGGAGCTGCAGATCTGTGTGATCTCCGAGTTGGCTGAATAATCTTCCGACGACTGATGCGTCATAGAAACTCATGGGTTTAAAAGCGTTTTTGAACGACTGGTTAGTGCTAAGAATTTGCTTTTAGGTTCACTGACAGTGAATTTTAAATACACTTGAAACTATGCTCATTTTGAAACCGGTATTTCATGATAAAAATGGTAGGGTGCACTATTTTATTTTTTATTTTCTATATAAAACACCTGATGGAGGGAGGGGGTTAAAAAACAAAGGTTCACATTGCTGGCCAGTTTTATTTGTTTTTCTCAATGAATAAAGACTCATTTTGTAAATAAATGTAATTTAGCCATGTAAATCCTTTCCTTACATGCGATGGTGCTACCCAGCACTGGTGCAATGCAATGTAATGATACTCGGCACGTGCCGTGCACAATCCAGTGTACACCGGGGCAATGTGAAGAACAGAAGATGGGAAGAGGGAGAGAATGATGGATCAGACATACACACTATACGATGTGTACACTATATCATTCCGATCCACGTCGTAACGATATATCATATAGTGTGTACCCATTTTACGGTGAGTTGCAGTTTTTCTTTAGATTAAAAAAATAGACAAACAAAAACTTTCAAATATTTTTTTTCCAAAACAAGGACGAAAATAAATTATTAACATCTAGTTAAAAGATTAAAAAAAGTCACAAAAACCTGTTAAACCAGTCTGTTAAGGAAATGGTGATATGCCAAATCTGCTTGTGTCCGGTCACAGACGACAGATTATTACAGTACATACTATAAAAAGTTGCCCTAAATCAGGGTTCCCAACCACGGTCCTCAAGGCACACTAACAGTCCAGGCTTTAAGGATAGCCATACTTGACCATAGGTGTTCTACTTAGTACCTCAGTTCTTTTGATTTAACCATCTGTGCTTAAGCATGGATATCACTAAAGCCAGGACTGTGGACCTCATTCAGAGTTGGTCGTTGCGGCCGCTTGGTCGTATGCCATCGATGTTCGCTAAACTGCGCATGCGTGAAATTTGCAATGCGCGTGCGCAAACTAGCTATTACGATCAGAAATTGCTCTCTCCTTGTACACGGCCAGGTCGTTAGTTTGAGTGACAGGATGAGGCGTTTGTGGGTGGTAACAGGGGAAGGTGCTTGTGAACGGGGGAGTGGAGATCCGAATGCAGGCGTGCCTGACTATGCAAACGGCGTTTTATGGGAGTGCATAATTAACTAAGTAGTGTCATGGCACATGTGACATGGGAGGTTTGCACACTGACTTGAACGTAGTGCTTAAGAGAGGGTATGGTCAACCTTAAGCTCTACGACCAGCTCCGATGGTTCCCGATGGTCTCGATTAATCCTTATATGCCCGGAGATGACGTGTAATGGGAACGAGAAGGGGGCGGATTTTTAGTCTTACTGCCGCATCCTCCCCTCACTCCTCCAGCTAACGATCCCATTTTAATGACGCAACTTGTGAGCACTTCATTTGCATATCCGGCCGCTTTTACCTTACGACCGAGCGGCCGCAACGACTGACTCTGAATGAGGTCCTGTGTGCCTCGAGGACCGAGGTTTGGAAACACTGCCCTAAATGAAGGGAGTTGCTTTAAGAAAATGATAAACAATTGTGGACAGCTTAGTGTATTTCCAGGGATCACTTTGAGGAGTGACGGGACAAGAAAGCAAAGCTATTGGCCCTTTCATGCTGTCATTGGACTTTGCACTAATATTCTGTGATGTGTTTTAACATTCTAAGAGGGCACAGGAAAATCAGGGACTTATGCCTTGCTGCTGATCTGTTGCAGTAAATAAGATGTGTTCAGTACTGCACCTGCATTCCCTTGAACCCACCCAGGGGCAGCTGCCAACCTCTAATCTTGCCAAACGTGTTGTAAAGAGACTCTGACTTCCCTGAAGTGTTTGCAAAGACTGTAAATGGGACAAGCAGTAGCCACTAGGGAACTGTGACACTTTATGTCAATTATTCATTCAAGCCCACTACGGAGGCAATACAGATATATCCTTGTGCATCTAGCCTCGATATGCCACGCAGTGCAATGTGATGCAATTAGGACGCACCAGGAGACTGTGCTGATTAAACTGATATGTAACACTTGTATATCTGTGTGCGACTGAGACTGTAAACGGAACTTGGCGTAGAAAAAAGCTGTGGCTGTTGCATCGTAGCATTTCGCATGCTACAATATACAAGTGTCACATATCAAATTAATCATAGCACAGTCGCACACAGATATACTATTATTAAATCAATCAGCACAGTCTCCTGGTGCATCCTAGTAGCAACACGCGACTTAAGGTGCCCATACACTGTGAGATATGCACCTTGCGACGCAACCTGCGATCAGAGGTCCAATATATCGGGCGGCCCCCACGAAAGGAGCGAACGGGTGGCCGTCCACCCCATATGCCGGCACCTCCCTCGCCCACCCGCATAGCGCTGCATGGGATCGTACATCAGATCCCCAGATCAAGTGAACTTGCAGTAAGATCTGAAGGTGCGATGTACGACCCCACGGGAGCGTGCACTGGCTGATGATATGCCCACACACGGTACTATATAGCAGCGATATCATACCAATCCATCAGATCGGCTGCTATATCGCACAATGTATGGGTACCTTTATACGCAATTTCGGAAACAAAATGCAAATAAGACTCCCGGCGCTTGCAGAGTCGCCTTGGACCAGATGCACTGAGAGGGGCTGTTTGAATCGACTGCAGCAAAGACGAGTGAAGACACATCTGTTTCATGAGATGCAGGAGGCCGTCCAACCTTCAGACCTCTGGTTATGTCACTGATTGAGAAGCTGACGATTAATGAAACGATTGCCTGATCTAAGTGGCTGCAGTGTATTAGCAGGTAAAAGGAACTTTCACAAGATTACTATGGTTGCATGTCACTCCAAACAACGTCTGTTACCCTGCACTGAACAGGCAAGGTTGGGATAGGATTGAAAACAGGTATTAATAATTTAACCACCCAAAAACCCTACGGGAAAATCCTTATCAAAGCAGCGGAGAGAGCTAATGAGAAGGAAAAGTAGTTGACTTTTCACGCTACCAACTTTTCTAAGTATAAAGGTATTAATTCTTCACTTTCTAGCGGCTGCTATTCCAATTCAAATTAATTCCATTATCTTATGGAAAGATATGTTTTACAACAGTGGACCTGACATTACACATTAAAAAGATATTGAAATACACTATATAAAACATAAGCTAAATTTACTATGCTTTACAGTAGATTTTCTTTTACATTTGTATTGTTACTTATCTAGAGGTATGCATGCACCTGAGAAACACTATGTGTCAACCAACATTAGGAAGTATGGCAAACTGTAATCCATTCATTTCAAAATCCCTCCTCCTTACCATTACGTAACTTGATTTGCCTCCCCTTGCAGCTCAACTTCATCCTTTTCTTCTTCTTCTCCATAATGACTAATTTCTCCTATATCTACCCTGTCCTGCCCCTGCTACCTTTCTACAGCTGACACTACAGTCAGCCCTAGACTATGCTGCTCCAACCATTACAATGATATAAACACAACCACGGAACACAAAACAGACTTGCTACCTACAAAAGGTGCTGCTGCAATGCTGAGCTCCACTGGAGGAAATCAAACATCAGTCTGAAACAGGTGTCCACTCTCCTTGCCAAGCTATTATTGAGCACGGAAGCCGGCTTACACGCCCACGACACAGAACAGTTCCATGCACACAGAAACACAAATTTTACGGATGATGTGACAGATCAATCCATATGCTCTAACGATCTCCGTCCATGCGAGTATAACTGATCCAGCACATGCGTGGATTTATTTTTTTGGGCATGCCAGTATGCTGAAATCTGAAAATGCCATTTGCATTTCCTCTTGCATCTGACTCCGGATCCAGCCCTCTTATCTAAGCTTGTGCGTACTTGTTAATGTACAATTTCAAGTTTCTGCTAAGAAATTATTTCAAGTCAGGTCCCCTGCGACTTAGCTAGCGCTGAGCGTCTTTTTTTTATCAGAAATTGTTATATAGTCGCAAATGGACAAGCAGCTTCAGGAGACTGCACTGATTAATTTGATATGCAACACTTGTATATCTGTGTGCGACTGAGTCTGAATCTGCAAGTGCTATGGTGCAGTGGCCGCGGCTTTTTTCTACGCCAAGTTCCATTATGCTTCTTATACAGATTCAGTCTCACACATATCAAAATGTTATCAGCGCATTCTCCTGAAGCAGTCTGCTACATCCAACGCATTTATGGGCGAAAGTGACGCTCAGAGCAAGCTCGTGCTGCATGGTGTATTGAGGCACAGTGTATAAGGACACATCTGTACATATATGTTGTCTTGCGTCTAAAGCCGGGTACAGACCTGAACGACGATGCAACCCAGGAATGCAATGTATTGCATCGCTGTACACACTACACGATCTGAAGTATGACGATACAATATATTGTTACATGCTTCATATAACAACACGTCGTCTGTGGATTTGTCCCATTGGACTTGCAGAACATCCTATGGTAAGATGTAATGAACAATAGGTGAGAACTACGGTTTGGGGGTACACACTATACAATGGCTGAGCAGATTGGTCGAAAGTACCAAGATCGCACAATATATCGGATAGTGTGTACCTAGCTAAACACTACTCCCACATGGTTTAAAGACACAAGTGCAGTTTCATGTAGTGATGTTCACTGTCAAATAAAGTTCATTTCGGGAGAAGAGAAAGAAGTTAACAACCCCCCCCCCCCCCCCCCCCAGCACACACAACCACCACCTCAGGATTACTTTTAAAGGCATATTCTAAACTGTTATGACAAAAACACAACACAGCCGAGTTTTAATGGACATTTAGTTATATATACAGTTTTATTTGTACATGGTGACCTATACAATTTACTGGTATAAGGATGGAAGGAAATCACTTTGTCTGTCTCCATGATAAAAGGTTTGTGTTAATAACAGCTCCTTTTATCATGCAATATCAGGGAGCGGGGACACATACTGTATTATGCTTCCCCTACCGCAGCCAGTGACGACCTTTGTTATTTCCTGGTTCAGTAGTGAGTGAACAATTCCGAATCATGTGAGCTAGGAAGTGACAGGCTGGGAACCAGCCAGAAGCACACACAGCTCAGTCTATGAGAGCACACAACAGGGGAGATGCTGCTTCCATGGTGCAAGCTCTTTAAGTAAAAACACTAGTAGCAAAGTCAATGTTAGGGGCATATCAATTACACTAAAATTATTGAAATACTAACCCCTTCACTGTATATGATATATAACATACAGCAGTGTTGTCCTACAACCAAAGATTACTAACAATCGTTGCACTAGTGGCCGACCACGGGTGCTTAATGATCGTGACCAGTGGCGTCTGGCCAGAATTGTCCGTGGTAACAGACAAGCGACGCTGGCTCAAATCACATCCACATAAATTGCAGTAATTCGCCGGGCTAGAGGGGATCCTACACGTTAAAAGGCATCTATCCCATGACTTTTGGCACTTCAGTATATATACATACATATACTATATAAACTAATATATGTTCACATGCATATACATACATATACACAGTATATATATATATATATATATATATATATATATATATATATACATACACATACATACACACGCACACACAGTATATATGCGTTTCGCCCCCCAAACACAGAGGCCAGTATGTATGGGTTTTGCCCCCCAAACACAGAGGCTTTGATAAAGTCTCCATGTTTGGAGGGGGGGGGAAAGCGTGTAGCGCCGTTACCTGGAACCCCGTTTTTGTGCAAAGACCACCTCCAGTCCATTGGCACTATATGCATGTTTCCTGGTATTGTTACGGAGCCGCGTATAGGACCTATACCACTTTCACCCGACGCCGGTCAGGGAACGCAGCATCGCAACTACAAGCAGCTAAGGATTTCTTACAATCACCAGGAGGCCGTTACCTCTATTCACTAGACCTGGGACTACTTTATGTAGCCAGATGATCTGCTAAACCACCCAGCAGCACTGGTTGTATTAATTGGGACAATTTGGTTCCTATACTGCCTTATATGAACGGAGGTTTACGCCCATATATTATATCTTGGGACAATTTGGTTCCTATACTGCCTTATATGAACGGAGGTTTACGCCCATATATTATATCTTGGGACAATTTGGTTCTAAAACTTTCTTATATGAACGGAGGTATATCCCTATATATTTGGACTATCTTAATAGATTTAAATAAAGATGTGTCCATGATACAGTTTATATTTTATTAACTTGCAATTGTTGTCTTTTTTAATAAGTGTATAATCCATGCTTTTTATGTGTTAATAAGGAAACTTTCATTGTACTTTTACATATTAAATGAGATATTCACTTCATGAGTCTTAATCTTTTTCTTCCATACCAGGAGCTCAGTCTATAGGTGTTTATAGACAATTTATTTATTAGCACTGTTCCTTTTCCTCTATATACAGTCAGGTGCATAAATATCGGGACATTGACAGAATTTTCATATTTTGGCCTCTATTCACCACCACAATGGCTTTGAAATGAAACAAACAAGATGTGCTTTAACTGCAGACTTTCAGATTTAATTTGAGGGTAATTACATCCAAATCAGGTGAACGGTGTAGGAATTACAACGGTTTCTATATGTGCCTCACACTTTTTAAGGGGCCAAAAGTAATGGGACAAACTAAACAATCCTAAATCTAACTTTCACTTTTTAATACTTTGTTGCAAATCCTTTGCAGGCAATTACAGCCTGAAGTCTGGAACGCATAGACATCACCAGACGCTGGGTTTCATCCCTGGTGATGCTCTGCCAGGCCTCTACTGCAAATGTCTTCAGTTGCTGCTTGTTCTTGGGGCATTTTCCCTTCAGTTTTAATACTTTATCTCTTGGTCATGTTTCCCAAACCATTCCTGAACAATTTTTGCAGTGTGGCAGGACACATTGTACTGCTGCCATGAAGGGGTGTACTTAGTCTGCAACAATGTTTAGGTAGGTAGTATGTGTCATAGTAACATCCAAATGAATGCCAGGACCCAAGCTTTCCCAGCAGAAGATTGCCCAGAGCATCACACTGCCTCAGCCGGCTTGCCTACTTCCCATAGTGCATTCTGGTGCTCTCCCTTTCCCAGGTAAATGACGTACATGATACATGGCAAAATAGTGAGACCATATCAAGAATTCAAAAGGAAAATAAGTAACTGCCTATAGAAAATTTAACAGTAGAAGAATCACCTATTAAGATGCATAATAGATGTAAAAAGGAGTCATTTAAAGAACAAGAATATCTGGTGAGCATTATCAGAGGGCTGGTGAAGGATAGGGCCCACATACGTAATATCTGCAGGCAAAACAGAGCTATATGGGCAGTCCAACCAAGGACCCCAGACCAGCTCAAAGTTCAACGGGATACACTGTATAGCGACTAGTACATGTATAGATTTCTCATGGGTGACAGTATTATTCACCAGTATAACCCAGGCACTAAAGACAGGACCTGAGGGGCAATCCAAGCCCTTGCTATATACACCTTCGCCAAATCCAGGGCATTAAGTACATATTGATGGTCATCTAGTATACCCAAAAGGCCCACTACGGGATCCATAAGGGGAAGAGACACACTTGTGGAGGAGACTGCCTAGGTTTCTCTATCTCAGAAAACAGAAATCTGTGGGCAGGACCAGAGGAGATGACAAAAAGTACCCTCAAGTACAGAGCATTTGGGGCCGGTAGGGGAACTTCTTCAAACTGGAGTAAGATATGTCCGATGCATATGTATAATTGTATCTGTTGGAAATATATAGACATAGTGGCCTCTCGGTGACTACCTAGCACCAATCCCCAATAGTCATCACTTAAGCAGCCCATATCTGCCTCCACCGATCCTGGAGCCCAGAGAAAGGGACAGAATGCAGGGAATGTAATAGAAAAAAATATTTTAAAGAAACCAGCTGCTTCTTTATGGGAGACTCCAACATAATCGGATGCCCCCTCATGAAACGGAGCTTGTAAGGCGTGTCGCAGTTGCAAGTAACGGTAAAAATGGCCCCTAGGTTATGCAAATTTCGAGATCAAATTAGAAATGGGTTTTAAAGTGCCATCCTCATATAACTGCGCTATGGAAACAACTGCCCATCATCACCAAGTCAAGTCCATCTGCAGGTTTCATAATTTCCTCAATTTGTCCATTCCCTATTAAGGAGTATCAGGGTCTAAATCTAAAGCTGAATAGCCCAGAAGTGTACTAACCAGGCACCCTATCTGCACAGCCTGTGAGACAAGAGGCAATTCTGAATTTGTAACATGACCCCCCAAAAGGACCTGTAAGGGAGAATGGCCCAAACCAGACTGGGCAACCAATAGTGAAGGTAGATCATCTGGCTCCCCAACTGGCACCCATTCTCGGAGATGTGTATTCTATAATGCAAAATAGTATAATTTCAAATGAGGCAAGCCTAAACTTCCAGAAGTGCGGGGTCTTGAAGGAGTATGCCAGTTGATATGAGGACGACGGTCCATCCAGATTGACTGATTATACAGAGAGGGATGAAAACCTGGGAGTTGTGTAAGACCTACAACAACTTACGTTGTATAACCAAAACTATAAAGGTTCACCTTTCCCAGTAAAATCAACAGAAACCGACGTCAAGCATGTAACCTAAACTTTAGATCAGAGATTCCCAAACTTGGTCATCAAGGCACCCTAACAGTCGAAGTTTTAAAGAAATCCATGCTTGACCACAGGTGAATTAATTTGTACCTTAGTCAATTTGATTTAACCACCTGTGCTCAGCCATAGATAATTTCTAAAACCTGAACTGTTGGGGTGCCTTGAGGTCCGTGTTTGGGAACCTCTCAAGGGCAGAACTATGGATGACAATGGAGGTACCTGCCGCCGGGCTCCAGCTCTGAAGGGGCACCTCCTCCATTGTCCACAACATATTCACCCCACTTAGGGCTGTAACTATGTACCCGGAGTGTACCGTCATGGCCGACCAATACATGGCACTCCTTCCCGGCACCTGAGAAGCCACCATACACTAGTGGAGAGCTCCATGTCAGACCATCAGCTGCTGCCTTCGTCTATATATTGCCTGTCTGCATGCAAATTGCTACATTACAGTGTCAGCGGCTGTGACAGGGGGCACCAAATTATAACTTGCCTGCGGGCATCTGGGATGAACTTACGCCACTGGAGCCTCTGCTTTAGATATTCCAATTGCAGGGAAATGTTCAGAGTCATATAGTTTGACATCTTATTGGAGACCCAGATTCCCAAATATTTAAAGCTAGTAATCCATTGGAGGGGTCGTGAGACAACCCTCTCCACCCGCAGGGGAAGAATATGTGATTTACTCCAGTTAATAGAAAGACAAGAGAGTGTCAAACTGATTCACAACCTGTAGAATGGAGAGCCGAGAGGACTGAGAATCAACAAGAAAGATCAGGAGGTGATTGGCATATAAAGCAAACCATCCAGACAAAGCCCTTTAAAGGAAGTATCAGTGTGTAGTTTACAAGCTGAATGCTCTATCGTCAAAGCAAAAAGAAAGGGCAACAAGGGACAGGCATGTCTCGTTCCCCTGGACAAAGCAAAAGATGCAGATTTAAAGCTGTTGACACTGACTCGGGCAGTGGGGGAGTAGAATAATTTTATCCAACTAAGAAATACCGGGTTGACACCAAAAGGAGACAGACATCGCTTCCCAAAGGAAGGGCCACTGAACTGAATGAAATGCTTTGGCAGCATCTAGCAGTGATTTTCAACCTATTTCAACTTCAGGCACACTACACAAGATTTTAAAATTGCCAAGGCACACCATCCGGCAATGCATGGTGGGTGAACAATGAAAAAACATATACTGTCCCCCACATAAAAAAAATACACACACACACTGGCCTCCAAAGGAATAAAACACACTACATCGGCCTCCTGAGGAATAAAACACACTACAGTACAAGAGTGCTGAGCTGACCGCCACGGCACACTAGTGTGCCACGGCACAGTTGTTGAAAAACGCTGATCTAGAGAAACAGTAATCGGCATGGCTTCATCCTCATGGGAAGCCTGGAGGTGGGAAAACAAGTGCCTCAAGTTGATCGTGGTGGATTTTCCTGGTATGATTCTGGTCTGACCTGGCTGGACAACCAAGGTGATGACCTGGCTTGGTCGAAGATGCAATGACTTTAGCAAGGATTTTTACATCAGTATATAGCAGAGAAATGTGGCAGTACAAGTCAGGGAGCAGGGGATCCTTCTTTCTTGATTTTGGGAGAACTATAATTAGCACCTAGGACATAAAGCTCAGCAAATCAGCCAACTCATGTATAGTATTAAAGAAGTCTAGAAGTCTAGGTATATAGAACCTGTCATGTTTGGCATACAACTCGACAGGTACTCTGTCCGAACCAAGAGCCTAGCCCTTAAGAAAAGACGAATGTCCTGAGTTTCAACGAGGTCAGGCTGGCCACCCATTTACCACATGGGCGTCAAACGGACTTGGATCAGTTGGATATTTATTAGACTATAATACAAAGAGGCCTCTCACGTTCCAACAGGTGGTGGGGAAATATGATTTTCTCTTATTTTTTCCATTTGCATACTATCAAGCCCAACATTACGTGAGTGAACCTATTAGGTTTTTTTCTGCACAAGATTGGTCCAATTCTTTAGACCACTTATTGGCCAATCCGCCACCCATATCTAAGGCCAACTCTATTCACTATAATTTTCTACTAGTAAAGCTTGATTATGAGAATATTCACACAGGGCTATCTCGTTGGTTGGACCATTTTCCAGAACTGTCAACTGATGATTTACTTAATGCATTAGAAAAATCTTGTTATTTCATACCTGCTAGCTCTTACAGAGAATTATTTTTGAATATATTTCATAGGACATATATAAGCCCTAACACAAGTTTTTTGATGGGGTCTTCCTCTTCACACAGATGTTATAGATGCCAGGAAGACAATGCAGATATATTTCACTGTCTCTGGGCGTGCCCTCTAGTGAGAATCTTCTGGTTGGGTGTCAGGAAATTTGCAATTGACCACCTAGTGAACTTTTTACCCTTTACTGCGGAGTGGGCCATATTGGGCATATTACCAGCAGATCAGAGGATATCTAGGGGAGGGCGGAAACTTCTTTTGGCAATAAGTGCCGCAGCAAAGAAAACTATCCTTCAGATGTGGATTCAGCCAGAAACCCTTCCTTTTAGTCTGTTTCGAGAGAAGTTATTCTATCTTTTCAGGATGGACTGGATAGAGGCATCCTTGGAGAGGGAGAGTAGGGTTGGTAGGTTTTTTGAAATGAGGGAGAGCTATGTGACCACTTTGCCACTGAGTACAAGGCAGCTGCTTCACAAATGCTTTTCTCCTACATCATGGTTCGAACTAAGAATGGTGGATAATGACCCGCCGATATTGATGTAAAGGGAGGGGGCTCTATCCGCATAGTGGCAAGATTTAATAATTGTAATCTGGTAGTATAGAAACTAAGAAAATTAACTATCAAAGTTATGTGTTATGTTTTACTGTTGGAATTTTGTATGGTATCAAAATTTTATTATATGCTGTACGGGGATGTTATGTGTTTTACTTATATAACTGTACAAAATTGTATATTACTTCTCTTTGTGTGCTAAAGAGTCATAATAAAAATATTTTTGAAAAAAGAAAAGAAAAGACGAATGACAAATCAATTTCTTCAATGGTGAGAGGAGCATCCAAAAATGCTTGAGCCTCCACAGACAGGGATGGCACATGTATATCGTTGAAATAAACCGCTAAGGCCTCCTGATCATATTGCACCTTAGAGGTGTACAAGGACTTACAATACCGGAAAAAGACATCAGCAATCTCAGGCACTGAGGTGTGAATTTTGCCTTCCCCATCCCGGACAGAGGGAATTGCACCACTGGCCCACTCAGCCCATACCAAATTGGCCAAGTAACTATCAGTCTTACCAGGGGAAATGTATTGTGAGTGACCATCAATAAGAAGCTTACATCTAGATTTTTCCAATAACAAACTTTTCCATTTACATTGAGCTGCAAGCCAAGCAGCTCTAGAGGAATCCAGTCCATCTAGCAAATAAGCCCGCTTTAATGCTCTACAGGAATTATCCAGTTGGGTTTCCTTCGGCCTCGAAAAGGTCTTAAGCTCAGCAATCCAGCTAATGAGAGTACCCCACAAGAATGCCTGGAAACTATTCCAGACTATGATTGGGCCGGCCATAGGAGTGAAACATCCCCTCCCAACTCAGAACCCACTGGCATTTGAATAAACCAGAATGGGTTAAGCTTTCATAAGGCCTGGCCCCATTGTATGCTAAAATCCACAACTAGAGATAGCGAAGAGTGGTCAGAGATACCTCGGAGTAAAGCAAGAAAAATGCTTCAAATACAGATGCCGCAGTCTTCAGACATCAACCAGGCCCAGCTCCCCACCAGCCCTGCAAAACCCCCACTATCACACCTGAGGGTTGGCGTTGGTTGGAACAGGTGTGGGAGGCTGAGGTGGAAACTGAAGAGGCGTGTAGGAAAGTGGGTGGTTTGGGCCAGGTCTTCCTCATGTGTTGAGGGAAGATACGAGGCAGTGGAACTGCTGGAGGTGATGAGCCCGAAGGCGAGGACAGTAGGGAACAACTTTATTAGACTGGAAATTGAATTGGCACTGTAGTGGTAGAATCGAATAGGAACCAATGTAGTAGAATCGATTGAGTAGAATCCATGATATGGAATTGATGAAGCAAGATGAGACTGGAACTGATGTTTGGAGAAATATGTTTGGAACTGATGTTTGGAGACAAGCGGATTGGAACAGATATTTGGAGACAAGCAAATTGGAACTGATGTTTGGCGACAATGGGATGGGGACCGATGTTTGGAGGAATTGGATCGAGATCGATGTTTGGAGCTGATGGTAATACTAGTAGCAAGTCCTTTAGTTAAACAGACTGGAACACTGTGGTGGATGGAGACTTACATACACCAGACTGGAACTGGATTGACCAACTGGGACCATACAGATACAGAATACCTGGGAGCTCAGCACAGAGCTGTAACTGCAGCAGAAGCGAATTTATACTGGCAATGTGTGCCAGTCAGGTAACGGAGTTTATAGGGCTGGATTCCCAGGGATTGGTTGATGCGATCAGCTGGTCTGGGAGCAGCACTCTGAGTGGTGGAGAGTCAGATGTCTGAATCCAACATGGCTGTGCCCATAGTGAGTTTTGGAGGGAACTCTGGGGTGCAGCCTGAGTGCTAGCATGCTGAGTAAACACACTGAAAGCACAGAGCAGAAATGGACAGACCTCATAGCCAGCCGGATGCGATGTGCAGTGCAGGTGGACCTCTGCATCA
Organism: Taudactylus pleione; assembly: GCA_031769625.1. NCBI lineage: Eukaryota > Metazoa > Chordata > Amphibia > Anura > Myobatrachidae > Taudactylus > Taudactylus pleione. Next base: position 1,149,903 of record JAUIMM010000179.1, read on the forward strand.
TCTGGGTGTGATGTGCGGTCACAGAGCGAGCGGCCCTCAGGGCTAGCTTGAACAATACTGCAGAGGTAAAACATAGGAGAAACTAACAGAATATGTAAAAAATTAGTCAGGATCGTGACACCCCACTACCACGACATTCAAAAACCCAATTTAAAGGATCTAATACATTGTTGAAGTCTCTCATATATAACACTGGGTTATCTGGGGATGCTAGCAAAAAATATGGTAGTTGCTCAATCAGCTTAATGATATACTACAGGTGCTTGTAAAGGGCGGGGTTTACACTGAACACAGAAAAAAGAAATTCAGAGGTATTGGTTTACAAAATTGCCCCCCAGCACACTGCAGATAAATCAAAAATACTTGAATCCTACATGATAAAAGAAATTCAGAAGTATTGGTTTACATACATTTGCAAATATATGAATAAGCGCTGGGCCGACGTAAAGGCTCCTCTATACCAGCGCCCCTAATATTAAGGGGTTGATGTCCGAGAAGCAAGGCACACCAAAAAATTCCAGCCAAGGACCATCCCCAGGGCATCACACGAAAAGGGAAAAAAGGTGATAGTGAAGTGTATAAGAATAGATGTGTAAAGATAAATCAATAAGTGTTAATAAATGTAAAAGAATTAAAATGACGTTTGTATATTATTTATGTAATTTTAATTCTCTTTTTTCTGTTTTATCTGGGGATGCTGCAATAAATTAATCCACCTTGTTAAGGACATCACTGCTGTACGGAGGTAGAACACACGCTGCCAAAAGTAAAATAAGAGAGGCTTTCGAATAAGGACAGAGACGATAGGCTGACGTATGTGTCGCATTAGCCCAACCAACCCATGTTTTTTTTAAAGGTACAAAAAAATAATAATCACACAAAAATAAGGAAAGGCATATAAAAATTGCGCTGGGAAAGAACATGGCCGTCTTTAGCCAGACCACACACAGAGGCCAATTTGTTGACAAATATAGCCCAAGTAATCACGGTCATCAGTAAAGCAACAGGAGAACACAAAGCTGCAACAGTGTAAAACAAAAACAAACATAAAAATCCCCATCAACCACCACCCTCCCTGTACACCCCCCACCCAACTGAGGCATGCCTACTAAACAAACAACCAAAGTTAGTATAAATCTAAAATATTAAAAAGAGTACACTGAAACCAAGAGCTAAATGAACCTCAAAGGCTGAAAGAGGCTAGAAAGAAATGATCATAAGGCAGGTAGCTCCTCAACCAGTTGGGAATTAAGCCATGCTACAGGAGAGCAATCCAGAAATAAATCAGTGATAAGTAGTCAATGAAAATCATAGTAAAGTAAGGGACTGGTCTCAGTAGTGGACAGCGGAGGCCCCCGACCCACGCATCAAACTCTCGAGGCTCAAATAGTAGTAAAAGACCATAAATAATCAGAAGTAAAGGAGAACAGTATAATTAATCATGCTAGTATTCAGAATAAAAAAAGAAACAAAAATAGAAAAAAAAAAAGGTTTCACATAGAGGAGCAGAGAAATATCACAACCATGAGTCCATCTGTAGACAGCCCAAAGTTCGGTGGTCCAACCAAACCACTGCCTCTCTCGGAGTCTCAAAGAAGGTGGTCTCCCCATCAGCAAAATCCCACAACCTAGGAGAGATACTACATGGCATATGGCAAATGAAGATCTCTCAAGCGACGCTTAATTGGGGCAAATAATGCCCTGCTCTTTTGTACATTCACAGGGAAATCAGGAAACACTGAAGCAGGCTGATGGTTCCACTCCAGGGGGCCTTTCGTATGGCCAAACGAAGGATAGCGTCTCTATCTTGGTAATGAAGCAACTTGGCAATAAAAGTAAGTGTCGGAGCACCAGGAAGCAGGGCCCTTGTGAGCAATTTCCAATGCAAAGTGTTCACAAAATGAGCCCCAGCCATAGGTGTAAATCAACCTTTTCTAAATAAATCATTCAATGGAACACAGACATCTGAGCCACCAAGGCACCTGAGATTTCATAGGAATCAGAGGCCCTGATTCAGAGCCGGACACTCTGACAGAGCACTCGCTCTGAATCAGGGCCGGCCTTCTGGTTTTGTAGAACGGCCTCCTGGCCGCTCGCATAGCTGTGGGTGACCACCCACAGCTATAGCGAGCGGCCAGGAAGATGGTCGCGATGGTCAAGACCATCACGACCATCGGGCTTGCGAAGAGACCCTTGTGGTAGGGTCTCGTTGCCGCAAGCCCCAGAGAGATTTCGGCTCTAACAGAGCCGAAATCTCTCCCACTGACATCACTCGTGATGTCAGTGGGGTCGCCCCCAAACGGAGGCGTTCACATGGGAACGCCTCCGTTTGGGCAGCCACTCCCCCGGCCCACCCACCAAAGGGGGCGAGCTGTCACTCAACATCGACAGCTCGTCCCCTTTGTTGCGAGACCCGGTTGCGAGCGCACAGCGCCAAAGGTAAAACCAAAGGTAACTCCACGGGTTGCGGAGATTAAGGCACTCTCCAGACTTGTTTATTCACAATAATACATAAGCTTTATTAGCATGCGTAGAAATAGTTGCCAACGTTTCGGTCCACATTAGAACCTTTATCAAGGCATAGTACATTAAGAGATACATATAGCTGAAGACATAGTGGCTAGAGCAAACACATGCTATATATATATAAATATATATATAAAATATACTATATCATCTGTGAGAAGTGTGACCTAAACGTAGCAAAAAAATTAAATGGTACAGAAATGTGAATTCAGGTCAGTCTGTCTACATAAATGATGTGTATACTACTGTGGGACCCAATATCCATAGAGTCACTTAAACAAAGCTGTATACTGACTACTGAGAAAAAAGTAGAAATATTGCCAAAACTGAACAAAGTATAAAAATACCTTATCACATGGAAGCAGATGATTTGTGACCGACTCGGAAACCCAAGGAAGTGCTGCGTTGTTACTGATATTTCTCTGTACCAGTTATATACAGCAGTGACGTATGGTAAAATGGCTGGGGAGGCACACATGGAGATGGGTCTGATGGGTCTGAGTGCTGGGAGCATGTCTCACCCCCTACTCACTATAACTCTCCACTCACTACACTAAGCTTCAGTGTCCATTGATTCTCCTACCTGCATCACTGTGTCTGCTGCGATCTGTAAACACTGCAGTGCACTTCCTGGTCACATGACACATCTAAGGTGTCCATCAGAGCTCAAGGAACACCTCCAATACTCAGAGGCATGCCTCTATTAGCTCTATTACCATGCAGCTTACTGCCTGTGGTATGGCCCTGCACCCAGCTCTGCAAGCAGTGTCTGACTATACAGAAGTGAGGCTGAGCTGTTACTGCCTCATCTCTTGTTTCCCTGCAGTCCCAGGGAGCTCCACAAAGCTGGCGGGTGTTAACTATAAAAATTATTACAATAAACAAAGAAGATGTTTATAAGTTATAAATATCTTCTTTTGTATTATTCTAATAATTTTTATATCAAATCTCAAAAGTAAGACAGGGGAAGTGGCACGTCCATGATATACAGCCATGCAGTTATTATTTCCAGTCTTTACAGGTGAAATGTGCCATGAAAAAGAGATGACCACCCCCACCCGCAGGCATTTAACACTTCATGTAGCGAGGTGTCTATGTTCTTCTGTACAAAAGGGTTTTCTGTAATAGTGCTGAATCATTGCAATCAGATCAGATTTTGGAGCAATTTGGCCGCAGCTGAGGACTGCAACGAGTACTGGCTGCACACACCAATCTACTAATCAAGTGACAGCTGAAAGGGTTAGACCTCACACCGTTGCCATATTGGGTTCATCAACTAAAGCAAACTGTATTCTGCCAAGATCAAGGACTACCTGATGGGATTTTGATTGTTCAGGATGAAGCCACCCATTGTGTGATGATTGGTCACTTCAGTTACAAAACTGTACAGATGGCAAACCAAACCTTAAAGTACAACAGTAATAGACATCCCTGATAACGTACATTTTACCAAGCAACAGCAAGACCGTGAATAGAAAGAAAGAAAATAATTGACATGAGGGATGATTTGAATTATCATCTTTGTTCGCAAAGTGCTATTGAGATGGTCGGAACGTTGGCACCTCACAGCCACCAACTTTGCCAATTTTCCTTCACGGATCAAAGAGGTTCCGGAAAAATTAGTTATGTTACATTACCGTAATTCTCGGGAATGTGTGCAGCTGAATATTACAGATAATTTAATTGCGCAGTAGGGGCCTGATTCAGCAAGTGACGCAAGGGAAAGAACGCACACACTTGCTGATGCTTTCGCATTGCGCATGCATCGCACTGCGCGAACTAGCAAGTGTGATCGGGCAAGGGTACACAGACTACACTCAGTGTGTATGCAGACCCTTCCGATATTGATTGACCAGAAGTGCCATTTGTGGATGGTGACCCCCCCGAATGGATGCAGGCGTGCCTGTGCAATGGGACGCCGTTATAGGGGTGTACATAATTAAGGCAGTGTGGCGGCATACACAGCCAGACGACTCGATGCACGCAAGAAGTGGCCAAAAGCCTGCGCGATATCAAGTCAACCTCTATTGTGTGTATGGTTCCAATGGTTCTCGATGTTTCCGCTGTCTTGCAAACTATAGGGAAGTTGACGGCATTGTGTAGTGCTGGGCGTTGATTAGCATATACACGCAGCGGCCGAGTGCGTGCGTACGTTCTCTCCATTGCTTAATCAGGCCCTAGGACACTTCATGCTGTATGTGACAGTACATGTTATTGTCAATCTATGGCAGAGGTCCCATTTACCTCTACTTTAATGATTATATGCATAATTACACAAATTATAAACAAGTGTTCACCGTGCTTAATTTGTAAAAACTAGTTTATTTAAAAAAAAAAAAAAAAAAAAAAAACTAAATATATTTAAACTCACTTGCACTGTGCATGGAAGTATTTAATGAGGTTCTGCAGCAGATCAACTCCTTTCTTTATCTTTATTTCATTAACTTTCAGCAGGTACTGCAAAAGAAGATGATGACATTTTTGTTCAAGGCTTATATAAATGGAAAGGTTACTGTCCCTCATCAAACCTGACGGATGATTACAAGTGACAAGAATGAAATATGCATGCATGAATGTGCATCATTTTACCTGCAGCTCAATTATAGGGACAACTGCTGTCCTTTCCCAAATACAGCCTCACTATCGCATACTAATATATACAATGCACTATTCTTTGTGCTACCCAAAATGTAAAGCTCCGATTCATCTTTAAAACCTATTTTGTTTACATTTTTCTTATACTCGTTTTGCTTATTTGTGCCTACTTGCATCTGCTAGATCCAATAAAATATATTAGATAATAAATAAATGACAGCAATGATATTGCCAGTGTATTCAATGTACACTTTATTGGCAACACAACCAAAAAGTAGACTGAAAATATAATCACAAATCACAACTAAACAACCAATGTGATTTGGAAAAGTTGCAGTCAAAGTTCCCACAACTTATCCGGTTAAATTCCCAAGGTTTTGGAAAAAGCCTAGAGTAATTCAAATCCACATACGTAAGGATAAAAGCATTCTTTCCGTTTCACTATGGCTTCTGGCCAAACCATTCAACAGTAAAAACCCTATATTAAAGATAAGTAATGACATTCAGGGACTGATTCTGACTTGGGAGCAGAGCAAAAAAAAAAATGAGTAACTGTGCAACTTGGCAAAACCATGTAACACTGCAGGTGGGGCAGGTGTACAATGTACAGAGAGAGTTAGATGTGAGAAGGGTGTGTCCAAACTAAAATCTAAACTGCAGTGTAACAATAAAGCTGTCCAGCATTTGTGGGCTTCATTCATAAGCAGCCAGTATTTACACAGCATGCAAAAACAATAAATGTATTTACACCCCTTGCAGTGCAACATAGTTTGTTCCAGATACAAAGTTACTTGCCTTTTTTGATTTGCTCAAGTCAGAATCAGCTAGGGATGGCCATCACTGTGGTTACCATCGATGGTGATATAGCATGTGGCAGGTGCTGGCTGGCAACTTTTAGCCTGGGGGGCAAATGCATGCAGACGGCCCTGGCAGAGGAGTAGCGTGAAGCCAGGGTGCCCGAAGAACGTGCGTGCTACGGCGCCGCCCCCCCTCAAGTGTTTCAGGGAGGAGGCGGGTCCATATGGGATTAATGTAAGGTAAAAATAAAGATATGGGGCAGCCCCCTGTCGTAGTGCCCATATGCAGTGCCCCCGTGTGCCACAGAAGAGAACACTCTTATGCAGGCCTCCAGTAGTGCCCCCAGTAGTGATCCCCCTATGCAGTGCCCCTTGTGCCCCCAGTAGTAAGCCCCTTATATAGTGCCCCCAGTAGTGGTCCCCCCTGTGCAGTGCCCCTTATATAGTTCCCCCAGTAAAAGTCCACCCCCCATGCAGTGCCCCCAATAGTGGTAACCCTTATACAATGCCCCTTAAATAGAGGCCCCAGTTGTAGTCTCCCCCCTATGCAGTACCCCCAGCATTGTCCTTTATATAAAGCCCCCAGCAGTGGTCCCTCGATCCAGTGCCCCCCAGTGGTAGTCCCCTCCCCCTATGTAGTGCCCCTAGTAGTAGTCCCCTCCCCCCTATACAGTGCCCCTAGTAGTAGTCCCCTCCCCCCTATGCAGTGCCCCTAGTAGTGGTCCCCTCCCCTTGTAGTGCCCCCAGTAATAGTAGTACCCCCTTGTAGTGCCCGCAGTAGTAGCCCCCCTTGTAGTGCCCCCAGTAGTAGTAGTCCCCCCCTTGTAGTGCCCCCAGTAGTAGTAGTCCCCCCCCTTGTAGTGCCCCCAGTAGTAGTAGTCCCCCCCTTTGTAGTGCCCCCAGTAGTAGTAGTCCCTCCCCTTGTAGTTCCCCCAGTAGTAGTAGTCTCCCCTTGTAGTTCCCCCAGTAGTAGTAGTCCCCCCTTGTAGTGCCCCCAGTAGTAGTAGTCCCACCCCCTTGTAGTGCCCCCAGTAGTAATCCACCCCTCTGGTAGTGCCCCCAGTAGTAATCCCCCCCTGGTAGTTCCCCCATAGTAATCCCCCCCCTGGTAGTGCCCCCAGTAGTCCCCCCCCCCAGTAGAGAGAGACTTAATAAAAAAATAAAAAAACACTTACCTGAAACTCCCGTTCCTGGTCCCGACGCTTCTACCGGCTCCTCCGGCCGCTTTGCATTATGGGAGAGACGTCGTCATGACGACGTCTCTCCCATTACCCACTGCGGGAGCCGGAAGATGGCTTCCGCAGTGGGAGCAGCAGCAGCCAATGAGAGTCTGACAGACTCTCAGCGGCTGCTGATTACAGCAAACACACAGCTGCCGGCTCTGGCGGCTGTTTGTTTGTGCTGTGTAGCGCTAACCGAACTCCGTCCATGAAGTGGCCATTGATGGTTACCAACTATGCAATGGATGACCATCGATGGTTTCACCAACCGATGGTCATCCCTGTTTATTTTACTAACTGGCAAGTGGGTCAATTAGAACATGGGGGCGGGTCTTCATGGTTGTTGGGGGCGGAGCTATGCTCAGTGTCCCGACACCTAGTAAAAAGAAAAAACACATCTGGTTCTTCCCCATCGTTGGTACAAGCATTCGGCATTGGCCATAAACCATCGATAATTATGAATCATCGATGGCCATCCCTAGAATCAGATCCTCTGCGTGGAATGGTACCTAGGGCAAGATTTCTAGACTGTGCAAGACTTTTGGATACTGATAACACTAGACAGTACTGTTGAGTAGAGATTGGTGCTTAGTTATTGGAACACGTGATTTCACTCCTGTTTGTCCCAGTCTGTGTCAGTCTTTGGCTTTAGCCTCATAAATATTAACTATGAGATTCCTCAAGGCTCAGTTCTGGGTCCAATTCGGTTTTCTATATTTAGAAATGATTTGCACGCAGCCTATAACTCCACGCATATGTATGTAGATGATACAAATTTGTATGCACACAGCTGACACTTCCTCACTGAGTGCACCATTCCTCTACAAGCAGCTTGCCTTTTTCTATGTGCGTAAACATGTATTGCAATCCTATTCATCTCAACCTGTTTCTGAACTCTGATAAATCAGTATTTATGGTATTTGGGACCAAAGTTAAACTTGTAAAATGCTTTACACCCGATTTACTAATGACATTAGTAATATAAATATTTTGTTTTTGTCTTGATCCAAGCCTCTTATCTGGTTAGTGTAAAGCACAAGCCTAATTTGGAATAAATTTTAGATGCCAGGAACTAAAGTTTATCCCAAACTGGGCTTGCTCAATAGAAACAAAACCTGTCTAACGTCCATGGGCAGAAAGTGCACAGATCACAATGTCTGTTACAGGATTATGGATCGAGGTTATGGTACAGCACCCAAATTCACCTTGGCCACATTAATAATCTTGTTTTGCTGTGTAACCACATATCCCACCAGTGTGACATGTAATTGAACCTAGGTTGGCTTTATCTGGTGTCTACAATTAAGGTCCACTCTGCTCAGAAAGGGTTTGTAGGATAAACAAGCAAAGTACCCAAACACCTGAATAGACTCCTTACCCCTGCAGATTATAGCACTTATCACCCAAAATCTACTTCCAGAAGCCACTATACCCCTTCCCACAGAGTGTAGCAGATGATTCAAAATTAAGCAATGAAAATGTACACATAACAGAGGAAAATTACTTTTTTGGAAACTAAAAACACTAATACGCCACAGATAACATTCCCCTGTCCATACTTGGAAAAGAGACATTTTGCTGTCTGTAATAAAAGAACAGATATTTTTCTTTTTAAGCCAGGTACACACTGGAGCGATGTTAGGCCGATATGCAGTTTTGTAACGTCATATCGCCAACATCGCTCAGTGTGAACACTTCTGCGCGCTACCGCGGTCGCTAGGTTTGATGTGTTACACATATCGCTAGCGGCCAGTGCATTGTTAGTGAATGACGTAAAGGTTATCGTTATGTCGTTCATTAAAGTTGTCCAGTGTGGACGCACAATCACTGTTGACAAGAAATTCGATGTTGGAACGAATGCCCGTCGCGCCATGGAGTACCCAGCTTAACTCTTAATCAGTATTTTTGAGTTAGGTTGTTTAAAAGCATAAGATACTGAATGGTAATAAAAACAAAGCAGTGATGACATTTAATTTAGTTCTGATCTCTAGATTTCCTGCCTAAATAACATTTCATAAGCTCGTTTCCCACCATGGGCTTTTATTAGGTACTGAACAACATCTACATTGTGCTTACAATATCACAGGCATTGCAATGGAATTGAAAGTACATTTTTAATGTGTCATTTATAAAGTTGCATTGTTAGATAAATGATGCTAATACATTTAGGGCCCGATTCATATGTGAACGCAGTGTCTATATCGTTTTAGGTCTGCACATGCATCCCTATGTTTCCCGCCCGGGAGACGCAGAGCGAATTTGGACACAATAGCCCTGGGTTTCAAGGGGCGTTGCTGAGAGATAACAGGGGGGCAGTTAGGCAGACGCGGGCATGTCACTGTCAGACGCAGTAGCGAAGACACAGGACCCCATGTTCAGACGGAGAAATAGCGCCTGCCGTAGGGCTGCTGCAAGCTTCGATAGTGCGTCTAAAGACGGATTAGTGGCGCTGCCTGTGGGCGTCTTAGTAGGAAGACCATCGGTTGTGTCATTTTCATGAAGATGCACACGTGGCTGCATCGCAGCGACCGCGATCACCTCTGAATTAGGCCCGTATTCTTTAAGTCACATGGCATCAAACTGGAACTTTCTATTGGTTTGCAGTCTCTAACATTGACACAAGCACCATTAGCATATTTCTGTATATAAACTAATAGAAATGTTATCAATGATAAGGCACTTTATTTACGTGACATCTAGTCTCACTGGCACTGCTGAAGCATATAGCTAGAAAAGATAAATCTGCCCATGAGACACTTGTCATATACACTGTGCACACATGCAAACGCTGAGAGAGTGGAGAAGAATACTGGAGTCACCACTAACTGGAACATTTCATTCCTTTGATGGTAACGACAGCCTCACAATACATCGGGCTCATCTGGCTGCTCTGAAGTTACAGGAAGGAAGAGGACGCTTTGCAGAGATAACTATGCCACATCTACCCAACTAATAATGATTTAGCCCTGCACTTGTCTCGCCAGAGACGGCCAGAGTCATTTTGTTACCATAATATGGATTGTCCTGGAATAATCAGCTGCGTTTACCTCGCACATCTGTAGCTGGAATAATCGCCTTTCTTTCTCCATCTCCTCAGCGATCTCGGCGCCGCTGATTTCTGTACGAATCATCCCGTGCAGCTTGGCGTGTTCCTTTTTCTCCTTCTCTATTTTAGTCCTGAATAGAATAAAAATAAAATAGATCAGGCATGTGACAATCTTGTGGCCATAACACCTAGGCACAGAGGTGTGACAGAGCAGGCGGTTCAGCACATCAATACCAGGAACATCGTGTCTGATCTCTGTGGTGTTGTTAGTGTTGGTGAATGGATAAGACTGCAGTCCCATAAATATCGCTGCAGCCCACAAAGCAGCTGCATCCACGGTGTGTAATGGAATACTAAGAACTGATGTATGGTGACTACTGGAGGACTGGTGCAGACACATACAGAGTGTCAGGAACCTCATCAGAGCAAGCGTGTACAATACACTGTTTTCTAAGCATGATTCAGCTTGGTCTGATCATCAATCCCTTTGTGTTATATGAAAACATTTTCAAGACCCACTAGTAGTAACAGCAACAAAGAGAATTAATAAAAGATGTCCTGTCCAATTATTGTATTTGCTTTTTAGTTAAGCATTTAAGGGACATATGGGGGAAGTGTCTGATGGACACTTAAGGGGTTTTAACACAAAACCATAAATTGTGATAGGACCCAGAAACAGTGAATGAAGATAACATAATTGCAAGTTTGAATCTTGGGGGCAGGAAGCCCTTTTCCTCAGCCGAGACCCCACATTATGATGGGAGAGCAGATAGAAAATGAAACTATGATTCATGTGTCAGTGGATTAGGCAAGTGATCTCTTCAAATATTGTAAAGAAAAATATCATAACTAAAAATGTATCCACAATCTGCCCAAGTCGCACTCACAAGCCACCTAACCAGGCCTGCCTTTTTACAAGCCGTGCACCCATCCAGATATTTTAGTGCCCAGCCGGCTGGGAGTGGCTACAAAAAGAGGGTTTGTGAGACACACCTGGAAAATGTACCTTGTTAACCAACATAAAATGGCAGTGAAGGGGCGTGTGAGTGAGAGGACAAATCACAAGAAACAATAACTGGTTTTGGGGGGGTGCGGCTGAGAAAAAAAGGGATGGGCCCCGAGAAAAGGACCAGGTAGAAATTTAGCTTTAAAGCATACAAACTGGCTATAAACACTCCACATAAGAAAACAATAGTTGACCAGATGGCCTTATTCTGCTGGCCAGTACAGATTGCGAAGAGGTTACTCTATTACTTGAATAAGTGTGATTGCGCCGTCATTCCTAGGGTACAAGGATTCCCTCTCACTGTCAATAACCACCTTAGATTGACTCCTCCCACTGCGTAACAGCAGGGTACCTCGCTGCAACCATATCAGGTTCCTAAAAGCGCTTACTCCACCAGGCTCCTACACCAGCACCTGGAACCACTTGCTTCTTGCGTAAGTGTGATCATGCTGTTGAAACCCTTCCAAGTTGTTGTCTGCATATTCCCAACTGACCTATGGAGCAGTGTTGCGCTTGGCAGCGGAGAGGGACTGACTTTGAACACACTGTGCTCAACCTTCGGACAGCTTTTGCGCTTATATTGTAGCCACAGTATATAAGCAGATGCAGTCGTTTAAAAGCAGGAAGATGTTTATTTGCTCCGATAAAATGGCTTTAAAAAGATTCCTAGGTGAAGGTACTAGGAATATCACAGCTGCTCTTGGAAGTTCAGATGATACAATCCTTGAGCTGGTTGAGAGGTATCACAGACCACATGTTGGGGCTCAACTCTTTGGTGCGGCAGTTACCAGACACTGTCCTGGTAGCACAGCTGACTACAACAGACATTCAAAATGTACATGCTACATCACACATTCAATCTACATAAGACGCATAGCGCAGACATCTCCCTTTCATGGAGCCAGAGCACAAGACTTTATGCGGTGGCGGCCATCTTGGCTGTGCGGCTGGGTCCCCAGCAACAAATATGTTACAGTTAAATTTGATTGTAAACCTGTTGTAATTAACATTAATGAACAAGCAAAGACATCAGATAGCCTATCATTTTTTCCTGACAGGTAGAAGGCCACATTGCAGAGACCCATGTATATAGATGGCCAGCTGCAAGGGTCTCGATCCGGCAGATGACTCACCTGTACCAATACATCACATACAATAGTCAATACCTGTTAGAGATGGTATAGCTGTCTGCAACTAAATTGTCAGAAGTGCCCCTTGTCACTAGTTAGTCTATGCTCAATTTATTGGACTAGGTGCTAAGAAGCAGTGTGTGTACTTGATCCATTCACAACTCAACACAGTTAGAGAGAGTGCACATTTCCCGCGCACCCAGAGCACACAGTTGGGAGAGAACTTACACTTTTGTTTCATAGTCCTTCCATGCTTTATCAAAAGGCTTCTTCAAGTCCTGGAAAACAAAGCAAACAAACTAAATCATTAGGTGCCACCAAGTTCACAGAACATACACCTGTAATAGCAGCTACAATCATTCTTGCACTCCTGGCAAATATAGAAACTTTATAAAGAAATTTTATGTGTTTTTAACTGGGATTTAATTTTGTTTGTTCGGGGTATTTAGCAGAATCTTATGTAAAATAATTTTATGAAATCCAAAAATATGGATTGGGCTTGCTACTACTCTTAATCACCATAGCAGATCACTAACATTAAATTTGCTACTACTGTAATTACAGCCAGAAAACATGAAGTATATGAGAATCTCACAAATATCATGAGTTCAGTTCTCACTTGGTAACCTTTACATTTACACAGTGTGGCTTTTATATTGGATTAAATTATAATATAGTGCAGTGGAGATTATGTATTATTATATAATTACACATGACGTTACAGCAATTGAGCTCACCTACCCCTTTTACTCCTTTCAGATCACCTTTCAGTAAACTGTCTAGTGGGAATGTTATAATATTGTTCATGTTCTGGACCTGCAGAAAGTAGAAAGATACAAAGAAGTCATTGCTGCATAGCATAACAGAAGTCAACATGTAGCTTATTAGCTTTTGTGGAACAACAACCCTCAGCATGCCTTGCCATATATACATTTAGGCACATAGTGTGCTGCAGTGTGAGGCAGGGGATCCCCAGAACTCCAGATACAGCCCCCATCAGCATGATGAGCTTGATCCAGACATAAAAATATTCAACCTTTCAATCCAAACAAAGAGTCAACTGGAAATGTCACATAATTGTTATTTTGTAATTGTGTCTCTTTTCAATCTTTGTAAACCACTCTGTAATAAGAAAGGCACAAAACACCAATACATCTATATGCCGCTTTTAAGGGTAAAGGCGACCCCATACACGATGCGATATGCACCTTGCAATCAAACAGCCGACATATCGGGTGGTCCCCACACACGGAGCGATCGGGTGGCCGATTGTCCGATACGGCGGCACCACCCTCTCCCAACCGCATAGCGTTGCATGGGATCGTACATCGCATCCCCAGATCAAGTGAACATGCAGTAAGATCTGGAGGTGTGATGTACGATCCCACGGGAGCGCGCACTGGCTGACATCATGCCCACACACGATACGATATAGCAGCGATATTGTACCAATCCATCGGATCGCCTGCTACAGTATATCGAACCATGTATGGGGGCCTTAAGAATTTTAGAGTTTATATTAAATTTATAAGTAATTGGTTTAGTTTATCCACATATTTGCACTACAGGTTTTCGAAGAGGGGGCATTTATTTTAAGTGATAACAATAGATGAGAAAGAGTTGTATATTTTTACAACATGGAATATATACCAGTTACCCTACTTTCTGCTCCAGTAGAATCTAATTAGCTGCTAGTAATTAGAGAACCTTCTCGTTGATATGTACCAGTTTTCATGTCAGCCTTTTGGTATTACTCACCTGCATTGGTTACTGACTTGATGATAACACTGAGCACAATTCCTCTACACCAGGACATTTTATACATCTACCAATGAGCCACTGATATTCAGGAGATCAGACTGCAGAGAAACAGCATTACTGTACATAGTAGCCCATGAGGCAACACCACTGGTTTTTTTTTGTAAGAATGACCTGGTCTTGTGCCAGGGCAGAATATCATGGTCTAAAAACCAAGTGGTTTCAAAGGTCTGCAATGTAAATAACATTTCCTGAACATAAGTGGCTTATTTGCAGAGTGTCCCTTGTGAGGAGATTAATAAATCTGCCAAACTCTATTAGTTTTTCAGTAAGTGTTTATCTATAGTACTTCATATGCGGAAAATTCTATCCTAAACTGCTAAGCCCTAAAAAGGGTGCAACAGTCTCTCGTCGGTACTTGGAAAATCTGTGTCTGCTCTAGCAGGTTCTAAAAACAGAGTAAGCCAATCACTGAATATGAGTGCGTGGCTTACTTGTATATCATCCCTCTAGAGTACAGTAGTTTATGAATCACCCTAAACATTTGAATTGTATCAATGAGGCAACCTATGACAAAGAGAGAATAGTTAAAGGGCTTATAATCAACCACACGCAAATAGAGAAGTGGAGGTCTGCTCTCTTTCAACTTCAATTAAATACGGTTACGCCAAGGATTCCTCCCCCACCAGAATGAACAGCAGACTCACCTTCAGACAGGTATTATTTAAAAATCTCATCAGCCCGTTATTCTCACTGTTGCAAAAAAGTTAATATTGAAATACTGGTTCAGGAGGTCTACACCTCTCTGGCTGAGCTGAAAAATATTCTCCTTCGCATCATTTATTTTGAAAGACGAGCTACCATTCCGGATATAGAAAAGGGTGTAAACAGATTTCATAAAAAATGTGAACACTATATTGCAGCTTTAGATATGTCAGTCCAAACACACACACACATATATATATAAATATATAAATTATTTGAACCCACCACCTGGTTTCTACACAGACAGCTAGCCCCTCCCGATTCATAATCGGAGATATCCAGATGTTTTCATACTTAAAAGTTTAAGTGTGATCAACTGTTCACGTTTTACTTTTCTAAAGAAGTAGAAAGTATAAGATATATAAGTGATTACGAAATGTCCCCCCCCCCCCCCTCTTGCGTGTCCCTAAATATGACCCCCCTTTTTTGTTATTTATATTTTTGGTATAAATATATTTTTGTCTGTTTGTTTTAATTTTCTGTTGTACTATTTAACAAAGGAATGTTTGTTATCGCTGCTACATT
Source organism: Taudactylus pleione (assembly GCA_031769625.1). Classification (NCBI taxonomy): domain Eukaryota; kingdom Metazoa; phylum Chordata; class Amphibia; order Anura; family Myobatrachidae; genus Taudactylus; species Taudactylus pleione. The sequence continues at coordinate 1,165,271 of JAUIMM010000179.1, forward strand.
TCTTGTGACACAATCATTCAAGCTCTAACAACTTTATGCAAACTGTATCATTCTATATTTTGTTAAATCTTTTTTGAAAAAACTTGATAAAATGTTTGTGAAAAAAAATAAAAATCTCATCAGCCCTACATACTGAATGACCGGTGGATATCACAGCATACGTTTTAGTGATGCTGTCCCCCACCTCTTGTGTTCCACGCTGTGCGTCACAATGTCAACCTGTCATTCAATACAGATTCTTCGAAGAGCTTTTGAAATATCATCCGTCTAGAGTACAGTAGTTTATGAATCACCCTAAACATATGAATTGTATCAATGAGGCAACCTACGACAAAGAGAGAATAGTTAAAGGGCTTATAAACTGAATGACCGGTGGACATCATAATATACGTTTTAGTGATGCTGTCCCCCACCTCGTGTGTTCCACGCTGTGCGTCACAATGTCAACCTGTCATTCAATACAGAAGCTTCGATGAGATTTTTAATAAATGTCTGCCTGCAAGTCTGTTACTTAAGAAGGGATTTATGCTGTAAGTTCTGCTACTAATCAATCACAGGCAGGTCAGGAAAAAACTGCTTGCATTAAATCTCTGGCTCAGATGCCTTTGTACAGTTGCAGCATCTGACATTACATGCACTTTGAGTTGTAGTGGCCCATTTAAAATGCTTATTTATTATTGAATTACAGATTCAGAAGCCGACAGCTGAGGGAAAAGACTTTAGAAGAGAATAGGAACATTTAGAAAGAGCAAGCGGCTTCTGCACTGCAGACACAATATATAATATGATCACGTGGGAGCAATAACCACTAAGGGCCTAATTTGGAATCCGGAGTAAATCCAGCTAGAAGGTTAAATTCTGCACTTTGACAAAACATGCAGGGTCAAATTAAGATATGTTTTATTTTTTCCCCCCCTTCCTGCAAAAGCAAAAACATAAATGGTTTGTCCAGGTGCATATTTACCAGCTCTGGAAGGGGGAAACTAGTGAAGTGCAATCTCACTCAGCAGTTTAAAATGACTGAAACTCGTCAAAAATTGTGATTCCATTTTACAAAACTTTGTAACCCCAATAAATGGTTGTGTTATTTCTAAATCAGTTTAAATTTGCCCATGTTTTAACTATTTTAAACTAGGGATTTAACTAGGGCAGTGGTCAGGGAACAGGGGTAAATTACCCCACATGGGGTAAAAATGAAATTCCTTGGGGTAATGGACGGACAGCCGGGCATGCATATGAATCATTCTATAATATAGAATGATTCATATGCATGCCCGGCTGTGCCGCAGGGAGGCTCTAAGCCGGACACCCGCTGAGATGTTATTACCAGCGGGCGACCGGCTCCTTCCCTGCAGCGCTGCGTTAGCCGGAGGCTGGAGTTCTCGTCTGCACTACTACAGGGGCATTATATGGGGGCACTACTACAGGGGCATTATATGGGGGCACTACTACAGGGGCATTATATGAGGGCACTACTACAGGGGCATTATATGGGGGCACTACTACAGGGGTATAACTATGGGGGCACTACTACAGGGGCATTATATGGGGGCACTACTACAAAAGCATTATATGGGGGCACTACTACAGGGGCATTATATTATATTACCTGCAGGCTTTGTGTATTAGGTGTATAGAACACAAAAATGCATTCTGTGTGTATATTTGGGTCTCATTGCCAAGTTATTTCATTATGATATGCAATTATTCCAAAATACGGAATATTCCGTTATCCAAAATACCCCTGGTCCCAAGCATTTTGGATATGGGAGACTCTATCTGTAATGTATTGCTAGTGGGTTGGCTACTGGTCGATGGTTTGAGTAACCCTTTGACCATTATACATCACCTTACCTGATAATAGTATTCTAGGGATATTATACAAGTGCTGGGTTTTGTAACACTCCTGGCTGAATTACAAGGAAACCAGAGACGTAGTTCCATAATAGATTTGGAGGCAGTTTGTCATTTACTTTCATAGCTGCCAGTGCAAATGAGAAATGCATAAAAGCCAGCCTATGTAACTGTATCATGTGTTAAGCAGTCCTCCAATTGAAGCCCTATTAAGAACATGACAAACACATTTAAATGGTGCACTCTCTTTTTGTACGTTCCATGTGATGAAGCAGCAAATGCATTATTAACAAAGTAAGTACTGATGAGTTAAGAGCAGCTTTAAGGTGAATAAAAGTATAAGAAATGTATTACTAATGCACCTTTTGCATCTTGGTGTCGGCAGTTTACGGGGCTTTAACAATTTACTTAGCGCTTAAAAGAAAAGGTAACATTGCTGGTAACATTTAAATGGATAATAAAACGATTGAATGTCACCTGCACAGACATATTGGCTCTTCCTGACCCTTGCTTCTGTTGTCACCAAAACAATGATAACTTGTAACAAACTTTTTATTTTTAAATAAAGGCATTATCTGACTCACAGAACCATACTCTCCTACTCTCCCAGAATTTCCAGGAGACTCATGAATTTTAGGGAGATTTCCTGACACCACCCTATCGGATCCCACCAACTTACCATGCGGAGTGGGCCCTGATGACGCATTAATAGGGCCTATTATCCTAGAGTAGTGATCGGCTACCTGATGTACTGTTAGGGCCAGATGTATGCCCTTTTTGACGTTTGGAGGGCAGTACAAACGGCCCTTAAAGTATATCAAACTTCAAATGGGATGCACATTACCTTGCATTTTAAGAACAGAAAAATGGCTTCAAAACAAATTTGACACGCACATCCCGTTACTTCCCCTAAATTCCACTGTATGCCCACTCTTACAAAATACTACCATGTGCACTCACCTAACAAAAGCCCATATGGGCCCTCAGATACCACATGCACTCCAAAACACCTTCACTCGGACTTCCCCACATTGCAGAGACCTTAACACATGCCCCTCATATACCACTCTGACCACATACTGCTGCTCACGGGCACTCCTGACAGGCTCCATAATCACTGACAGAACTCTAACAATACCTACACTGACAGCTGCAGAGGTAGGAGGGAGAGCACAGGATACAGAATGCTGATTGGCTGAGCTGCGTGACCTTGCGGCTGTGTGCACAAGAGGTCATACCATGCAGAATTCAGCGGCTCCCTTTCACATTTTAGGACCAGGATCAGCCAGCTAAGGGCCGTAGGTGAAGGTTTGTGAAGACCATGGGCTGTCTATTGCCCACCACTGTGCTTCAGGTTCACATACTTACGCCAATAAGGACGGTCAATGTTGAAATAACACTCAAAACAGACAACAGGTATAATGATTGCAGGTTTACAAAAACTCGGCATTCATAAATGCTTTGAAGAAGTTAAGCCCAAGACACAGATCAGAATGAGACTATTACTCTGTCTACTAGCTGTGCATGAACTAGTGTAAAGCGCATTGTAATTCATGCAAAAAAGTACATATGTTTTTAAATAAGAAAAAGCAGACTGCAAATTATCCAATTCTTCATATGCTGCTACTAAGAGGATTTGGTCAGACGCACCCGGAACCGGAAAAATGACTGACCAATTGGTAACTTCAGCAAGAACCTGATGGGCTTCCTATCACCACCGATAGTGAGAGGGAGTTTCTAAGAGGCTGGAAAGTTAATGTCTGCCATTGTTTTTTCACAGTTTCACATTTCAGAATTAAAACATCATCAATATTGTAGCTTTATACAAAAACGCACTTGGCTACTTCAAATTGCTTGCAGACACATTTCAACAAGCAACCCCCCAGCTCCCTACCACCCCTGGACTAGCTTCACCGCAGGAATGCAACGTGGGGCAGTCAGCGTGCTGTAAATTACTGTTTGCACCTGTCAGTAACTACATTGCTTGCCAAGTACAACACACAAAAAGAGAGATGTCAGGGTCAGTGGGAATGCCATTGGGATTTGATAGACTTTAATGTAAGACTGTCATCATGCTTTAAAAGGACTTAAACTTGACCTTAGCTACAAAATGTGAAAAGCGAAAACCATGTTGTGAGTGAGTGAGACTATGGGTAAGCTCTAAGAGATGTGCAGCCACTTTTCTCATCCATGTGCAATATAGGTATAGGTGTTGTCCCCTGTCCCCTGACTAATTCATATACCCAGGCTCTGTGGGGTGAAAGTATGAAAAACAGTCTAGTTGTTAATGCTAAAGGTATATAGTACAGTTTACATCATAATTGTTGGAATAATGGGCCTGATCATCTCTTTATACAGATCACTCTTTTGCTGTACTCCTCCACACATACTTAGCAGTTACAAATAATCAACAGAGGCTCCACACCTTGGGGATGCTCACTCTCTACAGAAGACTCCCAGACCTCCCAAAGTCAGTCTGAACTTCCTTCCTTGTCCCTCTCACTAGACATGGGACATCTCACTGCAGATAGTGTTACTGATTTTGACTTTGCCAATAATCCAACTTGAGTAGACTATACAAGTCCCAGTCTAAAAGGTGGACCTAATAACTCAGGGCCTGATTCAGCAAGGAATGCAGTTGCTTATACGTACGCAACCAGCCGATTGTTGCGCTTGGCGCATGCATCGCAGTGCGCAAACTATCCACTGCGATAAGAACTGCGATAGCAGAGGCTACGCATACCTGTGGCAGAGTGATTGACCGGAAGTGCCATTTGTGGGTGGTGACAGGGGGGTGGAGTTGAGCGAGAGCAGGCGTGCCAGTGCGTTTCAACGCCATTGCATGGGCGTGCATAAATTAGCCACTGTGATACCAGACGCTGCCTGAGGACTCATATCATGCGCTGAAGTAAGCAATTCTTGAGTGAGTTCTGACCTGCCTTAACTGTGCATATAGGTCCGATGTTACCAATTGTTTAGCTATGTTTTGTCAAAGTATACGGATGTGAGTAAGGGAAAGTGGGCGTCTTTATGTTAGGCTGCGATCGCAATGTGAGTGCAAACATTAACATACCACCTCTGATATTAGCAACTGGCTTGCGTGCGCATAAGCAGATATGCGATCCATGCTGAACCAGGACCTCAATCCTTTCCCATTCTCTAGCTTCACTTTGTCATTCAGTCTCTCATATTCAACTCCCACCACCAAGGCAAGGAATCAGTATGTAATGCCGTCAGACTAAATACTGACGCAGGAAGCTCGAACTGTCAGGATCCCGACAGGGGCTGGTAAGTACCCTAACCCTCCCTTAGTGGTGCCTAACCCTAACCTCCACCTGGTGGCACCTAAAAGCACGCTAAAACTAACCTTCCTGGGGTGGTGCCTAAGCCTAAGTTCCCCCACCTAACAACCCCCCACACACACACCCCCGCGGCTAATAGCTAAAACTGCCCGGTTTATCATCCTTCGGGAAGGAGTCTGTCTAGATTCCGGCATCGGGATCCAGACGGGCGTCAGGATTTAGATACCGGAATTTCGTCAGAAGGCTTCCAGGCCCACCGGCATTTTGACCGCATTCCCAAGGCAATAGTAGAAAAGGGCCTTTATTAAATCCTTCAATATCAAAAATTTCTTCATGATCCTATCCTAGGGTGGTGCCATGAATCATCTTGCCTACAGGTCACATTCCACTAGACATTGCTTAGCTAAGAGACTATCATATCATATAAAGGAGTTAAATAACCAGAAGTGAGCAGCCTATAATATTCTGACCAATTAGATTTCCCATTTTGTTCAGTCAGTGAACAGTCAGCAGCTGAAACTACCACTGGCGCATTAAAGCATATGCTTCTCTACTGCTAATGGGTCCTCCATGGTTTCACAAGTTGGGTGAAGGAAGTATTTTGTCCAAATAAAAATCTTGGGTGGAATCCTTATTTAACTGACTTTACAAATAAGCCCCATTGCAACTACTGTACCTACTTTACTTTTCAAGTTATAATTACATTGTGTAGCTAAAATAACTGTAGAGATGGAGATGGCTTCTGCAGAAGAACAAAGTGTGTCTATTGTGAAAAGTCTTAGGGCAGGATCAGGCAGGTGTAGTAAAGAACCACAGCTTTGACCAGGAAACCATGGCATTCTAAACAGAAGATATGTCAGCGTAACCTTTACGTCAATGTTCAAACTAAGGCTGCCGTGGTGCATTTGCATTGTGACTAGTCCAGTGTACAGTTAATATTCTCCTCATGGAAAGAAAGCAGCACAGAGAAGACAACATTAGACTTGTTGCACTGCATGATGTGTACATGCCTTTCAATATTTCACCTAAAATTCTCCATCATCACCCTGACGTAGCATATTGGGATGGTATTAATGGACGGCTCTCCCTGTCAGACCACTCCTTATCACAATTACCTATACTGGATCACCAAATCTTCCCCTCGAGAGAAAGTGGTGAGATGGCTGCCATATGGAAAGCAAAAGGTATCACGGGTTTATCCCATGTTCAAGTGGACCACACTCCACTATCATTTTGCCAGCTGCAATAGAAATGTTTAATGCTGAGCGTCAAGTTCTATCAATATCTCCAAATGTATCTATTTGTCCACAAATGTTTCAAAGAATCCTTGATCACAAAATGTTCCACAATTAAACAAATGTAAATAAAACCCCAAGCATAAAGGTGCAATCTCTCTACTCTATCACACAAGCCGTAACTTGAGAAACCCATTAAATGGTAGTGGTAACAGATATGGGAGTGACTCTGGAAGAAGAAATATGTGATAAAAACCTGAGAGCTTGCAGGAAAGAGCTCAATCTGTCTAGGTATTAAGGAAAACGCATTGAAGTTTACTCCATGTGGCAGCTAACACCAGACAGATGGCACTGCATGTGACCTCACACCTCCAACCAATGCTGGAGACAGTGTGGCCTCACTGTCACTTTTGATGGTCATATCCAACTGTTATATTCTACTGGAGTGGGATCCAAACAGTAATTTCAAATGTCACAGTATTGACTCTGAACGTAACTCTTCCAAACTAGCTCCTATGTGCCCCAGTAAGCAACGTTATCAATCATGTAGATAAGCTTATAATTTGCGCATGTTGCGCTGCCAAGTACCTGACTGCCCCACAAATAAACTTTACCCATGCAAAAAAAAGTAATACAGATGTGTCCTCATACACTGTGGCTCACGACGCCGTGGCATGCAGAACTTGGGACCAAGCCGCGCTTAGACGCGGGAGGTTCCAATCCATGCATTGCACAGCTTAACCGCTAGGTGGCCAGTGCTCCGCTGATGAAAACTACAGTACTACAGTAGCAGGGGATGGAGACGGCACTAGAATACAGCAAGCCCCGACTGTCTGCCAATCCTGTACGGACGGTAAAGTAAACAATCTCAGACGTGAACATTCCGTAAACTAAATTTCTAATACGCCCAAGTGCATGAATACAGTACAGGATTGCCAAGACCCTGGATAATAAATGGGTAAGCGGGGGTCTCTGGAGGAGTCTTTATTTAATAAAATCATTTTCTCTACGTCGTTTGTGTCCTATCATTTGTTTCATTTTTTTTTTTTTATAGGTGGACTACAAGTGCCAGTGGGCCATTGATGCCAGGGCATACCGGCACATGTGGTTTGACAAGTGCTATCTTGCCCTGGCAGGCTTGCTGGCACCAGCACTGTAGCATGGGTACTGCCGACAAACTGACCAATCAGCGTGTCCCCATTCATTCCTATGGGGAGAGAGTCCGTAGGGAGTACTCCACCACTCCGAAATGGTCGCACACAGCTTTGTACAAATGATGCTGAGATTGCCGCACATGCAGTACATTTATTTAGTAGCTGTACAGTGTATTTAAGAAAATAATTAAAGATAAAAGTCTCCATACTTGGTCTGAATTTATACAAAAATCCTTTTAAACTGTAAGCTCTTTAGGGCTGAGACTTTCATTTCTTCATGTTACTTGCTGTCCTGATATTCTGGATTTTCCCTTATAATGTAATACCTGCATATTGTACACTGTGGGTGATATATGAATAAAAGATATATATGACTATGTATACAGACTTTACATTAGTAAAGCAAAGGAGCTCAGATGCTGGTTACAGTGTCTTGATTAGCCTACAACTAGCAGTTGCCATCAGTGTACTGTAGGAAATACCTGGTGGTAACTGCAGCCAGTACTGTTACTGAAGAAGTCGGACTTGTATATTGAAAAATACAGAAAGTCTATAAATGATAGATAAGATCAAAGACGTTATATGTTCATTGCTCGCCAAGCAGCCTTTCATGATTTTCAGAATCACAGAACAATGAAATGTTCCGCTTACAACCATTTGCTACATTACTCAAAGCTTTACATGCTGAATGGCACTATATAAAGAAAGCAGGACAGCAAGAGAGAGCTCCCATGTTGTCTTATTCAAAGGAACACAACAGCGGCAGTCTACACATTCAGCTAACACCACACGTCAGGTGAGAGAGAGCCAAGCTGTCTATGTTCATTAATGAAGCCAGCAATGCTCCTCTTTATTACACTGTTGTGTGTAAATTATAACAGAAGGACATGATCACAGTCCCAACAGACATGAGTCACTGCTATACTCAGCCATCAGGAAACAGCCGGCTAGCAGTCTGATATGTTTGTACCAGCGCTGGGCAACCAACAGGCTCCCGCTGCTTGGGAACTACCAAGATGCTGAGACTTGTAGTCCCCTAGAGATTGTTGTCTGGGTTTAGTGATGGATGTTTTACTTGTTCACCATAGTGAATACTTGAATTTTTTAAAACTTTTATTTTTTTCTTTCCAAGATATGACCAATCCGCTGACCAGCCCCTCTGTTTGGTTTAAGCTAAGCTACAAGCTTGATAGGTTACTCTATCTGTGGGGTCCGTCTCACAATTGTACCTTAGCTGCCAATAAACTGCATTATTTGGAGGCACAGCACACCAACTATTATAGGGGAAATAATATATACTATATTCATCTGAGTAGGTGCATAGATCAATTTAAACCAGCATGAACAAATGTTTTAGGCTTATCCACTTTAGCAAAAATAATTATTGCCCGTTCCTGGTGTGCTCCAGATCCTCCTGATATACACAAATGGAGGGCACTTGTTAATGATACCATTGATCATGAACGGTATGTTTATACTAGTCGTAAAGCCCTTTCTAAATTTCAAGAATTATGGGATAGATGGGCTCTTTATTTCTTGGGCCTTCGTAGACCAATTGGGGATCCTTCCATGTAATCTATCCTCTTCTATTCTTCCTTTTCTTTCCCTTTTTTGTTTTTGCCCCGTTCTTTGTTTTGTTTGCTTCCTTATTGTTCGATTATTTTATTTTACTTCCATGCGCGAGCTGTTTATATGTTATATTTGTGATCTCAGGTTCAGTTTACTGCTGATACTTCTTTGATTGTATATTTTGGTATTTAATTGTACCACTGTACTTTCCTATTTTTATTGGCAACACTAATATTTTTGTTTATCTGGTTTTGTTCTGTTTATAATATGTACAAAATGTTCTAATAAAAATCAACATGATTTAAAAAAATAAAAAAAAAACCCAGCATGAACAAAATGAAGAAAAAATATACAAAGATTTTCCAGCCCCACACCACAAAAAGAAGACATTGGGAGCGGAATCAAAGACTGTCTGACTTACCAGGTTCTTAAAAAGTGCAGCCAGCTCCTTGGTGAAGACGGAAAATTTCAGGAAAGCTGTGCCCAAATCCGGATCATCTCTACATACACAATTGCCTCCAAATTTTTCCAGTGCTTGTGTATACTGCTCTTCATTCTCCACGTGAGCTTCAGACGAATAAACAGAGAAATACATTAACAACTGATCAGCAAATATTGAGGCACAATGTCAAACAAATCCCAGTGTACATCTCACAACAAAGAACTAGTGTTGTAGTTATTAAATGTTACCTGTCCCTGTGGGTAAAGTGCACTTACATACAGACGAGGAAGCATGCATATTAATTCAGCGTAAACCAATGACATAATAGAGAACATAGCGCAGTAATCCACTGAGGCCTCTGCAATTTACTTGTCTTTTATTACAATTACACTTTAAAGTGTTATATAATTATTCAATATATAATGTCTTTAAGTTGGTGTCATCACATTATCTACAATATATTCCGAGATAATTTACATAAAAACATACGTAACTATGCCTAATCCCATTTTATTACTTTCCTCTAATAGAATTTTTAAGAACTGTGTAATTTATTAGATACTTTTTTCTCCTTACTATCAAACTACTTTCCACTCAACATCTTCCTCCTACAGGTTGAGTCTCCCATATCCAAATATTCTGAAATACGGAATGTTCCGAAATACGGAATTATTTTGGCATGACTGTGATAATGAAACCTTTGATTTTTGAAGGTTCAATGTACACAAACTTTGTCTAAGGCACAAATTATTAAAAATATTGTATAAAATTACCTTCAGGCTGTGTGTATAAGGTGTACATGAAACATAAATGAATTTCATGTACGTACACAAACTTTGCATGAGCCACAAAATTATTGAAAATATTGTATAAAATTACCTGCAGGCGTGTGTATAAGGTGTATATAACACAAATGCATTCTGTGTTTATATTTGGGTCCCATTCCCAAGATATTTCATTATGATATGCAAATATTCCAAAATACGGAATATTCCGTTATCCAAAATACCCCTGGTCCCAAGCATTTTCGATATGGGAGACTCAACCTGTATTATGCTGGCACACGCTGCAATCTGATTATCTGGAACAATAGAATCACTCTGGGCAATAGTGGTTACATTCTATCATTTAGGTACGCTGCCATAAAAATTAGATAATGCAAACTGACTACGTGCATCCTCGGACTACTGGTGCAGCCACAAAGCAAGCAAGTTTAATGCTGGTAGTGATGCTATATTAATTAGAGGAAACATCGAAGGTCAACTAAGGTCAGGAGACGCAGGAACCTGAAGTGATGTTGCCAGCATAATGTGAAGATAAACAATGCCTCACCGCACTCTTCTTAGTGCATTCATAAAACAAACATAGTAGCATGTACAAAAAACGCACATAAGGAATAAAATAAGGCTAGAGATGGTGGAAGACAGGCATCTCCACCAGTGACCACCATGTTGATTGCAGAATTAGCTGTAACCTAACCCCAGCAAGTGCCAGATACAAGCACATTGCAGTACATGGCAGGCATATGAAAAACCACAGACAGCTTAATCAAAATATGTAATTTGCTGCTGAGACAGAAAATCGCTTGTGAGAATGTGAGTACATACGGTAAAACTTACACAAATGTCTGCTCCTAAGATTAGATTTCACTGCAATGAATAAAGTATATTTGGAGGGCTCTCACCAAGCACAATGGATTACATTTTCAGGATACGCATTTTAGATAACCGAGAAAGATAACGGATTTATAAGATTTCCTACTGCATTCTATTTAAAAGTGCTTTGTTTTATTAAAACACACAAAAAAATTAATTTATACACATATTCTGCATATGTCTTTCTATGGAGTAAAACAAGGGTACTGCCATGTCTGAGGTATGCCGCATGTAAGGATACTTTCTAATAACAAAGACTTGCTTATCCTGCTTCTATCATCTATGGATGATATTTTCTTTTACAACAGAGCAAAGCAATGATAAGTTGTACATTTAATTTATCATTGTTACTCTGGCACTAAAACACATACCCCAGTGCGTAATTAACACCTTGTTTGCCCAAATAGATATGTTGGAAGCATCCCTCACACTTCACTCACTGATATAAGTGGTAATTCTGATTTGTTCCAATGGCTGCTCATATGAGCCTCATCAGACATTCTTTTCATACATCATTTGTGGATCTGGTAATGTTCTTACTACTGCGCCATGCCACCATCTAGGCACATCTTGTGCATCTGGTAATGTTACTTACTACTGCAGGGCCAGATTGAGGGCGACATGGGCCTGGAGCTGAAAATGACCATGGGCCTATTAAGCCGAGGAGGTGTGACCAGTGCTGTGTGGGTGTGGCCAGTGCCATGTGGGTGTGTACACCCCTATACTCTCAGCTCTAATGTCTCCCTAAATTTGTAAAAGAAAAAAAATGCTTCATTTTGTGAGGCAAATAGAAATACAATTTTACTACTTATGATTTATGGCTGAGCGTGTGGAGAGCAGATGGCCAGTCATCAACATGTTGTCATGACAATGGGCCTATTTTTATGTGGAGGCCTGGAGCTGTAGCTCCATCTGCCCTACTGTTAGTCCTGCCCTGTACTACTGCACCACGCCGCCATCTAGCACATCTTGTGGATCTGGTAATGTTACATATTACAGCACCACGCCACCATCTAGCACATCTTGTGTATCTGATAATGGTTTGACAAGGGACTTAAGATAGGCGTTGAAAATCCGACGCCTACCTTAATCCCGACGCCGGAATCCAGAAGGACGCCAGCCCGAATGAGGTAAGTCCAGGGCGCCCTTAGCAGTTAGCCGTGGGGGGGGGGGGGGGGTAGGAGTATTAGGTTTTGGAGTTGAGGTTTAGCACTAACCCTAGAGTTAGGGACCACTGGGGGAGTTAGGGTTAGGCACGAAGGGGGGAGACTTAGAGTTAGGGACTAACGGTGAGGGTGCGGGTTGAGGAGGGATAGGGTTAGGCTACAAAAAGGGAGGGTTAGGGGGAGAACGGGGAAGGGTAAGTATACTTACCCGACCCCTGTTGGGAAACCAACCATCTGGATGCCGCTGCCAGTATTTTGACAGGAGGCATCCAGACAGCCGGCATTACATACCGATTCCATCTCTGGTACATGACAAGTAATTGCTTGCATAAATTCATTTTATTTTAGAGAGTGTGCTATTTTTAAAGTGAATAACGATTGAAACAAGTATTTCTCAAAGTTTACACATATACAGTTCAGGAAAATCTAAGAGGAAAAATGACAAAGCAGCTATTTTACACAAAAAAAAAAATCATTATGTTTCCACACAAGTGGTTAACATTTGTGGTACAGTTCCCAATTCTAGTCAGTGATTTAAAAAAAAAAATAAAATAAAAAAATAAATTAAATCGTAATTTTAGTGAGATTAGAATGCAACTAGGAGGACCACACAAATCTACAAATGATACAGACAGCGAGACTATACTTGGCAGTTAGGGCCTCTATTATGGTGCATACACACCAGGGCCGTAGCTAGGGTAGCGGGGCCGGTGCCATGGCACAGGGCACCACAGGTCATTGGGCCTGTCAAATTTCTGTTCATTGTCATTCTCACTTGTAGCTTCCACTTATTTCATCCCCAGCATCTCCTGGCCTCCCCTATCTCTTCCCTGGCCCTTCCCCATGATGCTATTCCCCTTTTTTGGTGCATTATATCCTTTTGAAAAATGAGGGAGGCGCCAATGCTCTTTCTGGCACAGGGCACCGAAAAGTCTAGTTACAGCTCTGATACACACGGTCAGATTTGTCAGATGTGTCAGATGAACGATCTGAATGATTTGAACTACAAACGATTTTTGACTGCATTAAAATGACTGAAATCGTCCAAAACTGACTGCAAACACATCAGATGTCAAATATCGTTATCTGACCATCGGGAACGCGCATCATTCATCGTTCAAACATGTCAGATTTTCCTTCAGATATGAACGATTTTTTTAAATCATTATCGTTCACATCTGAAGAAAAATCTGACTGTGTGTATGCACCATTAGAGTATGGAGTAAATTAAGCTAAACAGGTGCAACTTTCTCTTTGCAAAATTATGATGCGCTGTGATTAGAGGGCAAATGGGGGAAGTATTTAGGGGCCTATTTATCAAGGCGATTTTCCATACAATTTTCCAGAAACTGAAGTTTCTGCTAACATTTCTGTATCACCGCTATGTACTAATACCCTAATGCAGTAGATTTCACAGAAATCTGCAAAAGGCAAACTCTAGGCGCAGACCACAGTCCCCATTATTATCAATGGAGACTACAATTAGATCCCTAAGTACCAAACTCTGAAAAGCTCTGTATTTCGGATTTTGGCCCTGTTGGTTTACGCCAACCTCACATGGCGTTAACCCGCTTTATGCCTATGGGGGCACTGTTGCAGGAGAAGAATCTTCCAATCGCTCTCCTGCAACCTCAAGATGAAAGATAAAGTAATCTAACGGTACATAGGGGTCAGATCATAGTCCCCATTGATAATAATGCCTTTTGCAGGAGATTCTGTTAAAGCTCCTGCATTCAGCTATTAGTACATAACAACAATTCATAAAGTAATGTAGAATCTGCAGTCAGTGTCTCTCTCTCTCTCTCATATATATATATATATATATATATATATATATATATATATATATATATATATCACCCTGAATGGTAAATAGGCCCTTAAATAAGGAACATTCCATTCCCAGGACATACAGCTTGCTTATTTTCACCTCTGACAGGTCTACATAGCTGCAGATTACACTACACAAGTAGCCAGCAGATACATAAAGCATATTTCGGGCAGCTTTAAATGAATAGGCAAGAAAAAGCATTGTCATTAAAGCCTATTATCAATCAAAATGAGAAATTATTTTATACCACAAACCAAAGGAAACACCACCACTATGGTCACCAGCAGCCAAAGCTGTCATTTAGTATAAAGTCACTACTTATTAAAGCAACTAAATTCTTACTTTTAACTTTGAACATTGGAGACTATAACATACCTCACATCTGTCCCTTAATGTGATCAGGGCAAATTTAGTGAAATCCCCTAAAATCGGGACTATTCCAATGTCGGTGGGACAGTTCTGATTTAAGGTGCCAGTCCCACTTTCCTCTCGGGAACACCTTTGTCAGGTGTTCGATGTGTAAGTTGGGTTTCACTACTAATCTGCATAGTGGATCAGCAGTGAACAGTCACATGCACCTGCTGCGGGTCTGTGTGTAAATGAATGGGTGTTTGATGGTAAGGTGTGAGCTAATTATAACATAACCACACCTCCTTTCATCTTCTTTTATGAATCAAGGTTTGTCGAAGTTGGGAAAAACATGCACTCGGGTGGGATACATTTTCTGACCAGATCTGATTGTACTTGCCCAGAACTTTAAATAGCCAGCTCTACCCCGTTTTAAGGTCTCATTTTCTCATCTATTGAGTGGTTGGCACTTAAATGGTGACAATTATTTAAATAAATATACAAATATACACACTCGGGCAGGTGGTCCAGTAAACCTCGAGAAACTGCCCCTATTTAGTACATCAGCTAT
This sequence comes from Taudactylus pleione, assembly GCA_031769625.1. Classification (NCBI taxonomy): domain Eukaryota; kingdom Metazoa; phylum Chordata; class Amphibia; order Anura; family Myobatrachidae; genus Taudactylus; species Taudactylus pleione. The sequence goes on from JAUIMM010000179.1 coordinate 1,180,398, forward strand.
TTTCCTATAACTCATTCACAATAAAAGCCAAAGAAACTCCATAGTGTAATGTCCATGAAATCATGATGAGCTAATGCACATCACTTGCAGCCACACTTGTACATATATATATATGTATGCTACCAACAGAGCTGTCACCACTTATGACAAAACCCTATCAGTATTCCGGGTAGTTTTAATAAGTCTGTTGAGAGAAACCTTACTATTGTTTTAAGCAAATTGGATGGTGTTTACAACAGCCAGTGGCTCAGCATGTTAATAATATGCATCGACTGGATAGAGCAGAATAATAAGCCAGCAGAAAGGAGGCATTTTAATGAGGCAATTACCAGGGCAGCTGACAACGTTTGGCATGAGGGCACGAAAAGAAAACCGAGCAAGTGTTGGCAGTAAATTGTGAATCTGAATGCAATAAAATGACATCAGATTTCTGTCTGGATACTGAACAGCGCATGTGATATATGTCTTAAAATATTATATCATGGAGATAAGATGTGTTCTGGAGTTATAAATGAATGCATTAAAATGGGTTTGGATGAGAGCACTAAGCAGGGTAATGCCTGAAGCAGCAGATAATGACAGATTGGGGGTGAACTGTCTAGACAGCGAGGGGGAGCGACCGGCGTATCTTTCTATGAATGCATCTTACATGCCTAACACAATGAAATATATAAATTGATGAAATGTCCAGGTACTAGTAGTTACTATAAGGACCATCCTACACCAAGCACCACAAAATTCCACTGGATCACAATCATTTTCACTTCCATTATCTGGCATTGCTATTCATTCAGTAAGCAAATGGTGGGGTTTTTCCTTTAACGTAGTAGCCTTATATCACATAATGCTACAGCTTATACTACACAGCTGTTTTCAAATAAGTGACTTACAGTACAATACAATACAGGACAAGGATATGGATAATATACATTGCTAAATCAGCGACCATTACACCCAAATAAGCAATAGAGCATAAGCGACCAAGTGTTAAGGCCCCCATACATCAGCGAAGGATTGCCGCGATGTTGCGATCCTGGAACCCGGCATTGCATGATCGCTGAAATCCAACATGTTGGATTTCACAGATATGCCGATCACGAACAAAAAATGATCGTGACTGGCAGATCGGTGAAAGGAGGAGGTTGAGTGCTGGTGAGATATGAGATATGATGTCCTGACGTATGGAGTCATTTTTAGATGTAAAGTAGGTAGCAAAGTCAAGGGCAGGAGAATATACAAATAATAGACTCAGTGCAGAATAGTATCAAAATCATCTAGAACATCATATACAATATATTTTACGCTAGAGCATTCACACTTAAATATTATGACACAGAATTTAGAAACCTCCATTCCCAATATGCATTAGATAATCATATATAAACAGCAAGATCCAACTATAGTCTGACTCCCAATCAATAAACATAACATAAAATATAGAATCTAGGTAAAGTATGCTGATACGGCGGCAATTTAGCATATGTAGATTGTAACCATCTCTGCCAAATTTCGGTCAAACTTTGATTCAGCTTTACGAGTAGTATATACTCTGTACCCGTAGTAGCCACCCATGCTCTCGCTGTACATACTTTGGTCAAGGTACATAAATTAAAGGATGTATTGTCTAATGTACCTATCAAAAACATCCTCGTCCAAAGTACCAAGAGTACAAACTGCCGGAGTCAAAGCTGATTGGTGTATTATTTGATGATGCAATCACTCAAATTACCTGGCCCCAGAAACTGTGTACCTTTGGGCAGGACCAAAGGAGATGCCAAAAGGTCCCCTGAGAACACCAGCAAATATTATCAGCACACCCCCTAAATTAAAGGAGACGTACATGGGTGAGGTAAGTCCTGTGTACTATAAATAATTGAATTTGCTGGAATCCAATAGCCGCCGTGGAGTCTCTTGGACTACTAAGGGCCAGAGGGCCTGATTCAGAGCCGCTCGTAAGCGGCCGCTCGTTCGCTCCGAGCGATGTTCGCACATCTGCGCATGCGTATGGGTTGTAATGCGCATGCGCCAACCAGTCAGTGCAGTCGGAAATCGTGTGCTCGCAAAATAGCGAATGCCTGCTAATTTGAGTGACAGAATGAGGCGTTTGTGGGTGGTAACAGGGGAAGGTGCTTGAAAACGGGGAGTGGAGATCCGAACGCAGGCGTGACAAACGGTCAAAACAGGCGTTTTAAGGGTGTGCATAATTAACAAAGCAGCGTCATCGACCACGTCACTTGGTTGTCTTTTAGTCTGAACTGCTCGCATGATTGCGGTAGGAAAATGCTACCACAAGAATAGCAAGCAGTTCATACGCCTTTCGATGTACTCGATTAATCTAATAAATAGCGGAGATGACGTATGATGCGAGCGGCCAAGGGGCGTCTTTACAAAATAGCGAGCGCATGTTTCGTTCGCTCGCTCAGACGTAGAGGCGTCAACAGACTGCAAAGAGCGAGCGCTCAATTTAAATAGCCAGCCCCTTTTTCTGAACGAGCGTCCGCAAATAGCGTCCGGCTCTGAATCAGGCCCAGAGAGCAGTATTCATCAGACATTGGGCCAACCTCCACCTCCCACTTTTGTTTAAGACTTGGAAGGTTAGATGAATGGTGAGCATTCATAATAAAGGTGTAAAGACATAAGAGAGCTCTACGAGCATTTAGGGACAATAGGAACAACTTCCTATATTTTTAGCATTATCAAAAATGAATCAGCAAATAAAAGTATCTTGAGTAATTTGGACTACATTCAAAACGTCTCTAATGGTATTTTTTGCATTTAAAATACAAGTTTATAAAAAGCTGGAAAAAAAAAAACACTTGCAACTCTCAACTGGAAGTTCAAAAAACATTTTCCCATATAACTGTTTTTGAAAGTACAATAAACAGGGCCGTAACTAGCGTGGTGCGGCCAGTGCGCTCGCACAAAGCGCACATGCCCTGTGGGTGGAATTGACCGCCTGCACCCACGATCACCCCCTCTAGCTTGCTTCTCATCTACCGCCCGCTGCAATGTTTAATAGTAGTGTTGTGCCCGGCTCCTTCTCTGTTGGAAGCACCGCTACTCATACCCATTACAGCGTCATGACGCATCTCCCAGTCCAGTCCCACAGTGCCCTGCGCCGAGTAGTGCTGGTCTGCAGAAAAGAGACAGCACTGGCGGGGACAGAGACTGCTGTTTTCCCCCGGCTCCCACAGTGACGCACTAGCAGGTAAGTGCTGCATTTAGAAGACACACCCGGAGGGTGGGATAAGGGGGGAATTTGTACTGTGTGGCATAATGTGTAATAGTGGGAATTTGTACTTTGGGCATAATGTGTAAGGGGCATTACTACTGTGTGGCTTAACATGTATAAGGAACACTACTATGTAGTGTAATGTGAATAAGGGGCACTACTGTATGGCGCAATGTAAATTGGGGTACTATAGTGTGGCAACGCCCTTTCTTTACGAGACACACCCCTTCTTTTGGACTACACACCTGCGGCACCAACCTGTCCCTATTTACTATATGGGGGAGGGGGGGGCACCAATTATTATTCATTGGGAGGAGTGTACCAGAGGCTCTACACTATGGGCCTGAATCAGAGATGTATGCAAACCCGGTGGTTTGGTTCTGGGTCTGCGTAGGCCCGTTCTGTGCATGTGCAGAATGGGTCCCGCATGCTCACATTCGCAGATCCCCATTAGCCGCAGCATGATTGACATGTTGCAGCGTCTGGGAAATGGAGCGGGGACGGCGACCAGAACCATTCTCCAAAACGAGGGCATGTCACCCCGTCCTGGAGGCACACCGAGCCCAGGGACACCGACTTTCTGTACTCGGCTGTCCCAGCTACCGCAGCCTGGCCAAAGCAGCATGATCCGAGGCAGCGTCTACAGAGGCTGCACTCGGATCGCAGATGCATGACACCTACAGACACCTCCTGCTGCATTTGCATTTAGTTGGACGGTATTGCACAGCCATTTCCTTGCGGCGGTGTAATACTGTCCCATCTCATCAGGCCCTAAGTCCTTACATCTTTACTGTAAAAGAAGGACTTTCCCCACCTTTTCAGCTGTTCACGGAGGTGCGCATAAAAAAACAACAACTTGATTTTGCAGCATTAAGTGACTGCATTTTTAAAATGGAATTGCAAGATAGTGCAGCAGCAAATTTGACCTGTGATTTTGACTCGTGGGACCAAACCTCATTATACAGGTAGTATACCATAGTCAGTTAATTCAGAGACTTGTGAGAGTTGAAGGAGTTACTATAGTGATAAATCTTGGACTAGGATATTAATCACAAGCAGCAGGTATGCAGGATGTGTTGCTGCCATTTGCTATGGCACTCGTCAGAACGTAAATACAACCTGAGAAATGATTTTCCAACAAATTTGCATAAACGTCGGGTGTTGGTTTACCATTAGGAGTGGTCATGCCCTAAAGATATATTTTAAATCCTTAACACAAATGTCTAATATGTAGTGTCCATGACAATGCAGTAACTGTAGCTACCCTGAATCCTTAAATCCTAGTATTAAACACTGGATTTACACCTCTGACATTTAATCGGTGATCAAGGTTGGGGGTGAAGCTACAAAATCCTGATGTCGATCACCAAAGCAATCTCTAATTTAGCATTAAAGGGGGCACGTAGCTTGTCCTGAGCCAAGGATAAAAATCTCCAGACAAGTACAAACAGTACAGAATATAAAAAGCTCTCCCCTAATAGATTTTACTGCTACATATCTGTTTTTTTGTTTAAAGGTGACCAAGTTGAACACCATACTGTAGGTTACAGCCGTGGTTAATGATCCTCCGTGTGATGAATTTTTGCCTCAGTTGCATTATGGACCCCTGGCATGGTGTAGATAACGGATCTACTGAATTAAAAGGGATTCAACCAAATGAATTCAGACATTCTACAATTTCACTGAGTGCTGCAAGTAAAAAAAGATACAGAGCAATTTAATATTCCGCTTTGAAGTAGAAAGAGAAAAAAAAAAGTTTGGGTTAACTACAAATCATCCTGCTCTCCAATAATGGCCTTGCAATACAATTATATTTCTAATCACAATAATGCTGTTTTCTACAGTCATTTTATATATTGTGCAAAATATAGCGCAACCTATAAAAATCTTTGGGAAGCAACAGGTAAGAGGGCAATGATCAGTACAAGTAAATAGGTCTGTTTCATTCAGGCAGATATTTAATTTTGTGCATGCATGACCCAACCCTGTGTGCATGGAGATTAGGCATTTGGTATGTAAATGACTCTAATACATATGCAAATTGTCCCAGGAGATCACACTGGGTAACATAAAGAGAGGGGTAAATGGCTCAGAGCTGCTTGTTCTCGTTCTGTGCAGAATTTTATTACCGAAAGACTGTACAAAGAGATAGAATAACCTACCGCTTTTATACGGTCACAGTTCTAGGCTGTGGCTTCCTGATACCCCTTCACCAGGTATGCTGGATACCAAGGCAGGATAGGGATTGGGGGAGGGGAGGTGTGTGTGTGGGAGGGGAGAGGAGTTAGGTCCTAAAGAACAGAGGGGCTCATTTTCTCTCTGGGCTGCCACTGGAATCTTTGCCAGCAATTACTGTTAAGAGTTCAGAGCCAACCCAGACTACTGGCATTGTACACAGCTAAAACACTTCATTGCCAAACCCAATTAGGACTTTTAATTATATCACCCCCTTTATAGTTCTGTGATGGTCAAGCATTGCTCTTCTCACATATGCAAGAGTCTGAGGGGATTCCTTCTCATGTCAGTGACTGGGATATTTCGCCAGATCCGGCCCATGCGCTCCCGCAGGGTCGTGGATCGCATCAAAAAGATCTGCAGTACATGCTGTTCAGTCTGTCAGTGTGATGAACGACCCCATGCATTTGGATGCGGCTGGTGAATGTCATATGGTGCGGTCGTTCACCAGATCGTGCGGTGTGTACAGGCCGTACGATTTGTCGTCCGTCACATCGTGGGTCGGCTGTATACACAGGTCGTCTAATGTGTACCCAGCTCTAGTATTTCGGACGATCTCACTGACCCTATAGCAACCAATCAGCTTCTGTTATGTTTTTAGACTGTGCTAGATAAATGATAGCTAGAAGCTGATTGGCTGATATGGGTAACTTTTCCACTTACTAAAGGTTTGATACATTCCTCCTCCTCCTCCTCCTCCCCCTTCCCCCCCCAAAAAAAATCGTATCCCAGAGAATTGGAGAAAAAAAAAGGAGCCACTTTAACAAGGTAGGAAATGGCTGAATGAAGTCATTGGGCCAATGGAATATGAATTATTAGCCCACACTAGAAAGATGACTTGAGAACAGGATGCCTGGCTCAATTCAGATTCAACGAGGAGCACAAAATGATCATTTACTTCCAGATTTAGTGTAACAGACTTCTGGAAAACATTCTAAACTTAATACATCTGATTACAATTCTTGGTCACCTTAATTACATTTAGTATTTTCTTACATGTATCAGACAATTAATATAGACTACTTAGGATTATGGGAGATGGAGGTCACAATAGGGGCTTGCATTGTCCTGCTAACTACTGATACTATGCTCTCTTAGTTGGCTTGTATTGGTTTCCTTGGGCATAAGGCACTTAGAGACAATGAAGGTATAAGGTTATCATCGTTATCAGTGTGTTTCACTTTGTCACCCGGTTTTGTAGAGAACTTATATTGGATTCCAGTCACAATGAATCCTGATATTGTGTATTTCCTTCTCTTGTATCTCTGTAACTTTTATATTTTATTGATTGAATATAGGATTTTGAAACTGTAAAAAATAAATATTGCATTACGAAAAAAAAAAAAGTCACGTAGTGCACTAGTCTCTCATGCATTAGTGACATCACTAATCGCTAGGGAATGAGTAGGCTGCATTCTCACGGGGATACAGCAAATATCCCGGCGGGCACGATGCCGTTGCTGATATTACCGGCGCCGGAATCCTGACCACTGGGATACCGAAGGTAAGTAGCTGGGTGGGGGTGGGGGAGAGGGTCAGGCACTAGGGTGAGGGTTAGGCAATTAAGGGTGAGGGTTAGGATTAGGATGCGGGGGGGGGGGTTAGGTTCAGGCACTTGTGGGGGGGGGGGTTAGGCCCAAAGAGGGAGGGTTAGCGTTAGGGGGGGGGTTAGCATACCGAACAACAAGTGTCGGTATACTAGCCCTGACGGGATGCCGGTGTTGGGATTCTGACATCCAGGACGCGGATGCGTTTCCTGCGCTGATGCTCACTAATGTCGACTGGACATTTCATTGGCCACAAATCTAAAATTTGTAACTGAGAGAGAAGGAAAGTACGCATGGATAGATAGAGAGAAAGATAGAGAGAGAGAGAGACCGTGTGGTGGCACCCCGGGACTTATAAAAAAAAGATGAGTCACACACTCCTGGATGTCAACATTTCAGTTACTGGAACATTGGCAAACAAGAGTGTGTGATTCATCTTTGTAGAATATCGGGTAGTATTTGTGTTGCCCTTTATAATGCAAATGTGAATTCCAATAGTATTTATAACATAAAATTTTCGGGATTTTATTGTAACCACATTCATTGACACTGGGCTATTGTATGTTTTTTGTGTTTAATGGGTTTCACGTTTTAATTGGTTAAGGAAGGTTGTAAGGAGTGTGCTCCCTGATCCGGATAGCTGACATGCGTTCCACTGAGATGCAGCTGGAATGCAGAAGAATGCAGATTTAGAGAACATGTGATTACACCCCGATCTCAGGTGTGGGGAATTTGGAGAATTGTAGCCAACATATATTGTGTGTTTGTGGCTAGCTATTGAAACACTGGAATAAAGGAATCTATCTTTTTTTATTGCTTATGGAGTCTCCGAGTGCCACCTTTTCGGTTTGCAGTTATCATTTGGGACTGTGTTGCTCCTAATGGAGGAAGGCAATGGGGCAAGTTGATTTATATTCACCTGCTGATTGGGTGTCTGGGCTTATATACTTTATACACACAGGGAGGTTTTTGCAAATTGCAAAAGAATAGAAAAACTCTTTTTTGGGGGGGCAAAAAACCTGTGTGTACATCCACTGTATAAAAGCGAAAATTCATCCTTCTGTCTTTCTATACAGATCCACAGTTTACAAGCCAAGATCGTGAAATTTCACATACGAGTGTAATAAAACACGGCGGAGGCAACTAAAAAAATTTGAAATCAAAATTAATTACTGTTCATTTCATTTTTAATTAATTAAAAAACACAATTTTTGCATAGCATTCGCCCTCTACAGGTCAAGTACAGAATTAGAAGAGGATTTAGCTTATCTACTATTTTTTCTTTTCTATCTCTACTATCTAAAAGCGAAAAAAATTTCTTCTGTCTTTCTATACAAATCCACAGTTTACAAGCAAATATCTCTCATGGTTCTACACCTAAAACACCAAAGAAGAACAAAAGCATTGTCCTGTTTGGTTTATTGTTAGATGCAGATTTGGACACCATTCTTCTTGGGCCATCTAGAAGGCCATTAATAAAAATATTAAAATGTTATCTTTGTCTAATTTCATAATTTGATTTTATAACATGCATCTTGCTAAATACGAAGGAATTATGGAATTTTATTCTGTAGCATATAATCTAAGTCTCTGAACATCATTTACTGTGGCTCTCGCGTGGAGTTTACAGTACCTTTTAAATGCTGTATGAATTTATAACCACTATTGATATTAAGCCAGGCTTATTATGAGTCTGAATATGGTAAAAATTGCTCTCTGCATCCATGAGGAGAGATCCGTCTGATTTAGAATCAAGCTCATAAAGATGGCAACTATACTGGGATGCAAAAACGCAGCTCTGCAGCACAAAATTTTTATTTATACTTGCTCATGAGCTTACACAACTAGATGGTGTCAACATTAGCGACCAAACTTTTTTGTCTACCTCCTTGGTTGCTGGACCGGTCAGAGGCCACTTCCGGTTCATTCCTTTGTCAGCCCCTGAAGGGTAAAACAGATTGGATGAATCTTATATACCGTGGAGACCCTGAATGCCGGAAACAGCTGCACAAGGAAGTAGTTGCTGTGCATTTCATAGTGCGATCCAGCAACCAGGAAGTACACAGTCATCCTGGTATCAGAGCAACAGAAGCTCTTGGCCGTGTTTACACTGTACATCCGACAAATTTTTAATGCTTCCATCTCCGAAGTTTGCTTTACACCGTTACAGGTCCTACTTCCTTCGAAGACCTTAGGACTGTGGATGGGGAAGTTTGTCACACTTTTCGTGAGGCCTGCCTAAGGAAAGGTTTGTTGGAGGATGATGTGTAAACAACATCCTTAAAATCCTGGGCAACGCCGGGTACTCCAGCTAGTTGCATATAAAATGCAACAATTTTTAATTTATCATTTTGTAATTCTCCCCATAATTTCTACAAACTTGTTGGCTATATACTACTTCCGCTTCTTATATACACTCACCTAAAAGCATTTGGAACTTCTTATATCCTGTCTGGATCCTTTTCCAACCCCTCCCCCCTTTTCCTTCCTGGTGCGATGCTGGGTCCGCTGCATGCGGAAAACAGCATTGCGCCAGTAGTTTTTTCAGATTTCTGCTCGCACCCCGGGAGGGGTGTGAGAAGAAATCCTTAGTCGGGCTTAAAAGCGCACTGAATTGAATAGCTCCGGGAGCTCATTCCCGGCGCTCTTCAATTCACGTTGAATTGAATCGAGCCCTATGTATCAATCGCTCTAGATTCTCTTCTTCATGGTTCTTAGGGCTCAATCCAATTAGCCACGATGATCTTGCGGATGGAAGTAACCGCAGCAACAGCCGCATTTAATGGCAGCCCGAACTCGTACAAAAGTGCTTGCAGCCCCATAGGGCTCTGAGCAAAATTGTTCGAATTAGAGCTATAAGCAGGCCGGGAGGGGAGCGAGTTCAGGTGCCATTGTCTGCATTTTAACGCCAAGGTAACAGCAACTCGCACCCTTCACAGACAACTGGATAGACCCCTAAATATTCGCAAGATCAATAACAAGCTGCTGTTTATACTGTTCTGATCCATCTACGACTTTCCTTCCTTAGGAAATGTTTATAAATATACTCTTTTTATTTTGTTTTATTTTCAAAACTTAATAAACAGAAGGTAAGTGTGGATAACATACAAACATTTCAATAACATGTGGAACACGTGTGTATTAGAACCACGTTCAGAGATGATACGACAGAATGTCAGAAGTGGTGAGGAGGGAGCGGGGAGAGATAGGAGCGGTAGTGGGCGGGAGGGAGGGGAGATATGAAGTTTGCTGGATGCTGACAAGCAGCATTACTGGTAACCAGAAGCACAATTTCAAGATGTGGGTACACACTATAAGGGGATGTAGTCATAAGACCACCGTTCTAAAGCCCGACAAGGGATTTAAGATAGGCGTAGAAATACCGACGCCTATTTTACTCCCAACACTGGAATACAGACGGACGCCATCCCGAACGAGGTAAGTCCGGGGCTCCCTTAGTGTTAGCCGCGGGGGGGAGGGTTAGGTTTAACTATCATAGCGGGGTTAGTGCTAGGTTTTGGGGGGGAGGTTAGGGTTAGGCACTAACGGGGAGGGTTAGGTTTAGGGTGCGGGGAGGGTTAGGCTTCAAGAAGGGAGGGCAAGTATACTTACCCGACCCCTCTCGGGATACCAACCATCGAGATACCGCCTGTCTGTATTTTGACAGGAGGCACCCTGACAGCTGGCATTACATACCCATTCCACTATAAATGTGTGACCCAGCCAACAGTGGAATGTGATGTAACGATATATCGCATGCGCCGTACACAGTGCAAATCCGGTGCACGTCGGCAAGATGTGTCGTTACATGCTGCATGTAACAGCACCAGGTCGTTCATTGCATCGTGCCATCTGCTGTATGTACACACTGCACAATCCGTACGGTATATTGTTCCAATCAGCGTTGGAAAGATATATCATAAAGTGTGTACCCAGCTGCAAGTCGTCTCATAGCTCACAGGGTAAGGCCGAAGAGGCTTAGCCTGAGAACACCTTGTGGAGTAACGTTACTATACTGGAACAGTATAACTTATTATCTCCACACTTGGAAACGTGATCTCATTAGTGTATCATGAACCCTATTATTCAAAATGCTTGGCATATAACAGTATGTGTGTATGTATGCATTATATATATATATATATATATATATATATATATAGATAGATAGATAGATAGATAGAAGTGGGTGTGATCTTGCAGCGAGATAGGAGGCTTACTTGCTTTTTTAGGGTCCCAGAACATAAGTCCCTATCTACCTTTATCAGTAACTACGCACAATGATGGCTCCAAGCTTTGAGGCTGCACTGCCACCTATGTACATCATGTTACTAAGGAACCCCTCCCATTAGCCAGAGCCGTTTTCCCAAGGCTCTGCCAGTCCTGTGAAACATTGGTGGGAGATGATTATACAGATGTTTCTTCACTCGTGTTTGCTGCAGTCGTGCCGAACAGCCCCTCTCGGTGCGCCTGATCCCATAAGACTCTGCTAGCGCCGGGCGTCTTTTCTTGCATTTTGTTCGCCAAAAATACATCTAAGTCGCAACGCACCAGGAGACTGCGCTGATTAATTTGATATGCGACACTTGTATATCTGTGTGCGACTGAGTCTCTTAATCAGCATGTAAAGTGCTACAATGCAGCGGCCGCAGCTTTTTTCCATAACCTGTTCCGTTTAGTCTCAGTCGCCCACAGGAGAGAAACAAAAACTGGTGCGCTAATCACTCAGGTGTTGTCTAATATAGAGACTTGCTGCTGACACCAGAGGGATACCTGCAAATCACCCTCAAAAAGGAACAACAAAAAAATACAAATAAGGTGTCTGCGCTAATCACTATATAAAATACATAGGCTGTGAAAATTATAAATATATTATTATTTTATTGAACATATTAAAAAATGAACTGCAGTTCAACTCAAAAAACATAAACATTACACATTGAATGAAAAAAGAAATTAAATGTTACATTAATAATCTAAACACATACTGTTTACAATATATCATAGGAAAAAAGGTAGATGTTTTCAACTCTATGTAGAGCCTTGATGGTAATCAGCATATGTTGCTAATGGCAACCAGAATGATATCAATCTGTAAAGTAGGTATAGTTACTCTGTTGAAACCTGATATAGGGTATAGTGACTCCCTAAATTACGGAGCCGTGGAGCTAACAAATCTTGGCATGGTGAATATAATAGCGGGGGGTCTCCAGACCAAAACCCGCAGTCCAGTATCTCACCTGTCCCAGTGGACTCAAAGCTCCAAAGACTCCCTAGGAACCAGCTGCTCCTGCGACTCCCAGACAAATAGAAACAAGTAGGTGTGATGTTGGTCCTTGTAACCAGCGCCGCTCTGGCGGCTAGCTGTGGGACTATGCGTGGCTCCAATGACTCACAAGCAGGGAAGTCGTGCAGGATGGTGAGCCGTTCGCGCCTCAGCGACTCCCGATCAGGCTGCAAGGGGTGAAGGCTGGACAGTCTGCTTGTATGGGGAATCCCCCCGTCCAGAGGAGGCAACAGATAGCAGAAATGATGGTCCGCACAAACAGGCTCAGCATTGTCCGTCAGTGTGTCTTAGCAACGCTGGTGAGTAATTAATATGCAGGAAGTGCAAATCATCAAACAATGGTTCCACAGATGGAATACAGCAGTGTAGTTGGTCAAGAGTTGAAAAAGCAGTCCAGAGAACACCTTGACATGTTTCTCCCCTCTTGCAGGGGTTTTTTCAAAAGGTAATCGCCCACAGATATACAAGTGGCACATATCAAATGAATCAGCACAGTCTCCTGGTCCGTCCTATACTCATCACATTGTGCCTTAGATGCATTTTTGCTAAAGAAAGACGCCTGACGCTAGCAGAGTTGCCCGGGACCTGGCGGCTCACTCACACCAGACATATCGCGTTGCATGACGTATTGAGGCTAGATGAGCAAGGACACATCTGTAGTAAACTAATTTTAAATGGCGGGGACAGGAAGGAGAGAGCGGGAGGAATGTTAAGATTGCAGTTTGTGAGTGGCCACTCATCCCCCTCCCCGCTCTCAGTTTTTGTACAGAGCGGTTACAGGAATGGAAAAGACGGCTGCATGAGGCAGTCCCAGGTTTCCAACTAGGTGGTACAAATGGGTTTTCTTTTTGTTTTAGTTTAAAAAGCTACTTTTTTTGTTTTCCTTTAAACATCTAGAAGATGATGCGGAAGAACAATCTCAAAAGAGGGAGCAGCTTCTGAGCCCATAAATAATGGTGATTTATCACAGCTCTACAGCAATAGTAAGTGTTATGGTATAAAATACCTTTGTCTCTTTTTCTTCGAGGTCCATAGGGTCCACAGAAATTACCTTGGGGTATGTGGTTGGAGTGATGCAGGCACCAAAACAGTTAACAAGCTCTCAGCTCCCAGGATGCACTGGGTCCTCCTTCATATATACCCCGCCCCTGGCTACAGACAGTTAGTTTGTTACCAAGCCCAAAGCAGGAGGAGGAAAAAGATGAGAAGGAAGGACAATTGTAGTTTAGAAATACTCTCCCTTAAGAAGAGGGAATCATAAAAAATACAAAAGAGAAGATTACCCAATAACACAGGTGCGTTATGGTGGGTGTCCTGTGGACCCTATGGACCTCGAAGATAAAGAGCTAACAAACGTATGTTATACCCAGGGCCGGCTCCAGGGATCGGAGCACCCTGTGCCTACTCTCTCTAGTGCGCCCCTACATCACGCGCGGTGACCGAAAATGGGGGCATGGCCTAATTACCATAGTCCACGCCTCCTACGTGATGTTATTTGGAGGCGTGCCCGCACGGCACGCCTCCAAACAACGTCAGGCTGGGGGGGAGCCTCACAAGCTTGGCTTCCCCCAGCTCTTTCCTGTCACTGAATGGATGCCGCACGCACAGCTGCGGTGGGGGTCTCTAATCTCCCGATTTGACCACCTGCGTACTGTACTGCTGAAATCAGGATGTTGGGGAGGGGTGCGCCCTATATGGGTGGTGCCCCTGTTCGACCGCACTGGTCGAACACCCCTAGAGCCGGCCCTGGTCATACCATAACTCTTAATTTCTTCTTCGGGGTCCATAGGGTCAACAGAAATTACCTTGGGATTGTCCCAAAGCAGTTCCCTTAAGGGTGTGGACGCTCCTGTGTTTCAGCAGAAAGGAGAATCCTACGCTCAAAGGAAGCATCCTGAGAGGCAAATCAAATGCGTAATATTTGACAAAGTTGTGGACGGAAGACCACGTGGCTGCCTTGCATAACTGTTCAACAGAGGCACCACGACGAAACGCCCACGATGGTCCCACAGATCGAGTAGAATGTGCTGTCACTGTGTTTGGAACAGAGAGATCAGCTTGTGTGTAAGCTTGAGAAATTGTCATACCAAGCCATCTAGCCAGAGTTTGTTTGTTAGCGGGCCAGCCTCGCTTATGACAGCCATACAACACAAAAAGAGAATCTGATTTCCTAATGGAGTTGGTGCGATCCATGTAGATTCGTAGGGCGTGTACAACATCCAGAGAAGCTTCACCTGGCGAGAGGCCCGAAGACTGGAAAGCTGGAACCACAATTTCTTCATTTACATGAAACCGGGACACAACCTTAGGAAGGTAACCCGCCCTAGTACGAAGAACAGCTCTATCCTGATGATAAAAAAAAAAACGGATAGCGAAAAGAAAGGGCTGCTAAATCAGAGACCCTACGGACAGAGGTGATAGCAAGAAGGAAAACTGTCTTTGCGGTCAACGACTTTAGATCTACTGATTTCAGGGGTTCGAATGGAGGAGCCTGTGGAGCCCTGAGAACCAACGTCAAATCCCACGGAGCTACCGGAGGAATAAAGGGATTCTGAACCCTCAGAACGCCCTGAAAAAATTTCCTAACATCAGGCAACAGGGCGATCCTATGCTGAAACCAAACTGCCAGTGCAGATGTCTGAACCCTCAGGGTGACCAGACGAAGACCCCGGACTAATCCAGCCTGAAGAAAAGACTTTACTCGAGAGACCCTAAACACTTCAGGATCATATTTTCTATGTTCACACCACTACAAATACGAGTGCCAAATTCTGTAATAAATGCAGGCAGAGGAAGATTTCTGTGCCCTAAGCATTGTCTGAATTACAGAAGTGGAAAAACCTGTGGCCCTCAAAACGGAAGTTTCAAGAGCAACGTTGTCAAAGACAGACGAGGGAGGTCCGGATACAGGCAGGGACACTGTATTAACAGGTCCGGCCTTAGAGGAAGAGGCCACGGAGTGTCTATGGAGAGACTCTGGAGGTCTGTGAACCAATGGCGTCTGGGCGTCAATATTACTGTCCCGCCCCCCTGCTTGAATTTCCTGATGACCCTTGGAAGAAGGGAAAATAGAGGAACAGATACGCCAGTCTGAAGTTCCACTTCACTGCTAGAGCGTCCACAAGCTTGGCTGCGGGATCCCTGGTTCTGGAGGCTGAAGCTCGAAAGGATGACTGCCTAGATCTAGGAGTCGATGCTGAGGGTAGACCAGCCGTTTTAGAAGCTGCCACCGTAGCAACAATCTTATCCAGTTCAGTACCAAACAGGATGCCTCTCATAAACGGCAGGGATTCCAGGGCTATTTTGGATTCTGCATCTGCTTTCCAGTTCCTTAACCAAAGGGCTCTGCGAGCCACGACAGACAGCTGATGCCTTAGAAAATAGTATCCAACGCTGCCTCTCCCAAATAGGAAGCTGCCTCCTTAACATAGGAGATAATAGTCAGCTGTTCTCTGGAAGCCACTGGAAGAATATCCGGGCGAGTAACAGCTCCCGATAGCGAAAAGACCGCCTTGAGACAGGCTTCAAGTCTCCTATCTATCTGTGGAACCCCTAAGAGAGGATGCAGCGGGTATGGGCAATGTAGCGCTCCTGACCAGATGTGCCACATGCGCATCTACTGAAGGCGGAACTTCCCATTTGGCGCACTCGTCTGGTGGGAGGGGGTATAAGGCCACAATCTTCTTTGTAATATGGAACCGCCTGTCCGGAAAACTCCATACTTCCCCCATAGGTTCCGAGAGGTGCTTAGATTTGGGAAATTCAGCTTTCACAACTTTATGGCGCTTAAATACTGGAGCCTTTCTCTGCACTGGCTTCTCATTATCTATGTTTAGCACAGCTTTGACCGCCCTAATCAAGAGGGGATGTGCGCTGTTGGAAAATGGTCCTCCTCTCCTGAGAGAGATTCCTGAGAGGAGCCCTGTATATCCCCACACTCATCAGAAAATGCACCAGAGACAGCAGGCTGGACAGAATGACAAGATGAGGCCGACCGCCTTCTGATTTTAGGCTGTACCGGTCTAGCTGCTTGCAGTGGTTGCTGAAAGGCAGCAGAGGATGAAGCCATACTCTGACCTGAGTGGGCATAAAGGTCCATCAAGGATGGATGCATAGGGGGCATAAACATAGTAGGTTGTAGCTGCTGAGGGTACCCCATAGTCGGAGCCAGCCTAGGGGCTGCCAAACGGTCTACAACCTGCGCCATGATCTGGGAAAAGGAAGCCCATGGGGGTTCCTGCCCAGGAGCTGGTAGGTTTGACTGATCTGGTGACTCCTTAAAACAGTGACCACATAATCCATCTTGTATGAAATCCTGAGGGGATAACCCCGCTTTACAGGCCGTACACGACACCAGCACAGGGGCTTCAGCCTCCTGCTTCTTAGTTTCTTTGGACAGAACAATATCACTAATGCTATGCAAAGTACTTATACAATGTCACAATGTTTCACACCCAAAATAACCCACACACCTGTAGCAGAAGGCGTATGAGGAGAAACAGCAGTGATATATAACTGACCGTTATTTAGGAACAAAGTGCAGTATAACACACAGCAGATTTCACAAGTCACATGCAATGCAAATGATATACAATACAAATTATATATACACACACACACACATATATATATATATATATATATAAATACATAAATATATATGCAGTAAGCTCTTTTAGTCAACTACAACAGCCTCAGGCCAAGTAGGATATCGAGCTCTGTATAGCCTGATCACCTAGGGAGAGGCATACAGGAAGACAGACCCAAACTCCAGAGAACACAGCCACCGAGAGCACCTGAGATTGGTCTCTGACCGAGTCATATACAGGGAGGCTGGGCGGAGCAACCTAGACACAGGAAACCTCGACTCTGGGCCAGCGTCTGGGTCGGGGGAGGGGCCGCCGGGGAGAGCGTATAGATCTGCTGTATAGATCCACCTGGCACACTGACATGGCCGCCGCCATTTACTTTACCCCGGGCTGTCAGGATCCCTCATGTCCCGGTGGTCCAGTGTGGCAGGCAGTTTACCTGCTCTCCAGCGCCAGAGGCACAGACTGCCACGTCATTGCCCGCCGCAGCGGCCGCAGGGAACCACCTTACCTGCGCCCCCGATGCTCCAAGCTGCAGTCCTGGGCTCACTTCTGATGCCCGCCGAAATCACCAGTTCCCTCACTGGTGTTGCGGCGCCAGCGGGGAACGACGGAGCAGCAGCACGGGCGTCCATCTGGACGCAGAGTGCTGCTTACTCATAAAAAAAAAACTTGTTCAGTAAGGTGCCTCCTGTGCACCAAACAAAAAACTGCCTGTAGCCAGGGGCGGGGTATATATGGAGAACCAAGTGCAACCTGGGAGTTGAGAGCTTGTTAACTGTTTGGTGCCTGGATCACTCCAACCGCATACCCCAAGGTAATTTCTGTGGACCCTATGGACCCCGAAGAAGAAACTGAGAAGATTGTTATGCTGGCACATAGCAAAACTACCAAGGAATTGTGTATAGAAATCACTAAAGTGCATGATGTGGAAAAACACGATTGTCAGGGCAAATATTGGACATATTGCCACAATTAGAGGACATGAAAAATCATCACTAGGATTTCTAGTCCCATCCATTGTAATCTCTGATTAAAAGAGATACAGGAGATACTGAAGCTACCAGCCCACTTTCTCGGCTTGCTCCAATATAACTGACCGGGATGTTGAGGCTTTGGAACTAGATCGGGCCCACAGGACGAGACATAAGACAAGACAAGGGCAAGTTCCTAGAAAGGTCAATTTGTGTTTACTTACTATAAAATTGCCCACAACATCATAAACAAAGAAAGCTTTTGCTAGAAAACCAGCACTGGTTCTACCACGTCTAATTAGGTAACGCCGCTTATTTCATGCCCTGCCAGTGTTGCCCACCTCGTACCCGCTTTCACACTACAACAGCTGCCAATGGACGGTGGCGATAGACATACCTGTCGCAAGTTTTCCCTCCAGCGCGTGAGTGGAGCCATGGTGCGGCTAGCTACCTCTACATAAGTGCTGCTCGCCTGATCATTGATTAACACTTGTAATCAGTATAACAGCTGTCTCTTAATTAAAACAAAGACAATTAATTTTTTCTTTCTTTCCATCTCAAGCTGAAGAAACCCAGGCTGGACAACAAAAAATTATCAAAGAAACATATTACAGCAAAGGGAATAGTTAATATAAAATAAATAATGAAAAAAGAGGGACACATACAAAATTTTGATGATTCTGCAAACATTGCTATCTCCACTGAATATAATCACCTGAATCAGGGAAATGTAGGGTTAGACACAATTACCATGACAATGTAACCAAATGAGAGACCCAGAATTGACAGGTTACATTATTGTGACTACTGGTTCACGTTCTGCATTAGGCATGGTACAATGACCAGAGTGTAGTCATAAGGGCTTTGATGGATTCTGTTACATAGGAATTGCTGATAAGCGGCTGCACAAAAATGGTGGCATCTGTGTGCAACCGAGTACGAAACTGTATACTCTGTTACAATATAGTCCTGGTAGCCTGCTTTAAAAAGCTGGGACGTGAATTCAGAAAAAACTGCTTGTATAGTGTCACACACAGACCTGCAGATATAACCACACCTAAAATATAGAGCCTATTCTATCAGGCAATATGCAGGCACTTTGTGCTATGTACGCCTAAAGTCTACAGACGGGAGGTAGGCATAATGTCGAGTATTATTATGATGTCAACATTGTTATAATGCCGACATTGAACATAAAAGCATCTGCAGAATGTCAACATGTGAAATGTTAACATTCTGCATTAAACAGGATGTTCGTGGATAGTCTGCGAAAAGTTAGAGCTAGACTACAGGAAGAAAGTGTTAGGGTAAGCCACTAGGGGGTGGGTTAGGCGACAAGAGAGAAGGTTAGAGTTAGGCACTGGGGGGAGGGTTAGGGAATAGGGTTACCAATACTCACTGCCAAAAGCAGTTGCACGATCCGCCGGAAGTCATCAGGACGTCAAACCCAGACCGGGAAGACACCGCTAGAGCTGCCAGGCCTGCTGTACCAGGAAAGTCACCACTAGTCCACCATTCAAATCATGTTGACATTTTATCAGTGTCGACATGGTCAATGTCGACGTGCCAATCATGTCCACTTTACGACTATGTCGACATTATGAATGTTAACAAAAAATATCACAACCCTATAGATAAATGCTTTAGGATGCTTTGCTTTTCCCACCAAAAGCAGCAATCAATTGACTGGTTTATTTTGAGGCTGTGATTAAGGATTTATAATTATGCAGAGTGGCAAC